>ML058565.1:0-600000 GCA_003013855.2 Liriodendron chinense
CTCATTTTCTAGCCGAATATCAAGATATATTTGCTTGGTCTCATGAAGACATGCCAGGTATCGACCCCAACGTTATGGTCCATCGTCTGAATGTCGACTCGAAGTATAAACCTATTCATCAGCTTCGACGAGCGTTCACCATAGAAAGGCAAATGATGATTAAAGTTGAGGTCGAAAAGTTATTAGCCGTCAATTTCGTTGAGGAGGTTGACTATTCAGAATAGGTCGCGAACGTGGTTCTTGTCCACAAAACCAATGGTAAATGGAGGATGTGTGTAGACTACTCCGATCTGAATAAGGCATGCCCAAAGGACAGTTTTTCGACTCCCCACATCGAGCAATTGGTTGATTCAACAGCAGGACATGCTCTGCTTAGTTTATGGACGCCTATTCTAGTTACAACTAGATCATGATGCATCTGCCCGATCGTCAAAAACACTGCCTTTATCACCGATCGAGGCTTATATTGTTATAAAGTAATGCCTTTCGGTCTCAAGAATGCGAGAGCCACTTATCAGCGTTTGTTCAACAAAATGTTTGCTGTACAAATTGGCAAGAATATGAAAGTTTACGTCAACAACATGCTCGTGAAAATCGTCGTGGCAAATGACCATCTCATAGATCTCCAGGAAGCTTTCAACTTAATGAGAAAGTACCAGATGAAGTTAAAGCCAGAGAAATGTGCCTTCGGGGTCTCTGCCGAAAAATTTCTTGGGTTCATGGTTGGTCAACGGGGGATTGAAACGAATCCTGAGAAAATAAAAGCTTTGATCGAAATGAAGTCTCCACCCACTCTTAAAGATGTCCAACGATTGGCTGGTCGCATTGCATCATTGAATAAGTTTATTTTGCTCGCCTCTGATAAGTGCCTTCCTTTCTTTAAGCTTCTCCGTGCTACCGCAAAAACCAACTGGGTATGGACTCAGCAGTGTGAGGAAGCATTTCAACAAATGAAGCAATATATGAGCACGCCTCCTATCTTATCAAAACCTATTTTACACAAATAGCTCATTCTTTATTTATCTATATCTTCTACGGCCGTTAGTGCCGCATTAATAAGAGAAGATTCTGGGGTCCAGAGGCCCGTTTACTATATTAGTCGAGCGATGGTGGATGCTAAAACTTGATATTCTAATATGGAGAAATTAGCTCTCGCCTTAGTGACTGCAGCTCGAAAATTATGACCATATTTCCAAGCCCACCCTATATTGGTACCTACGAATCATCTATTAAGACAAGTCCTTCAAAAGCTTGAGGTATCAGGGCGATTGACTAAATGGGCAATTGAGATCAGTGAGTACGACATTTCGTTTTGTTCGAGAACCGCCACTAAGGGCCAAGCCGTGGCTGATTTCATCGCTGAGTTCACGTATTCGACCCCAGTAGATTCCACCCCCAGCAATGACCCTGCAACTAGCGACCAGACCCCCTGGTCGCTTTTTGTGGATGGGTCTTCATGTGCCACCGGTAGCGGAGCCGGCTTGATCTTAATTGCTCCTGACGCGTCACATTTTTAATATGTTTTATGCTTCGACACTCATGTCTCTAACAACAAAGCAGAATATGAGGCTTTGATCGTCGGTCTCGAACTAGCGAATGTGCTCGTGATACAGACTTTACTTGTTCACAGTGGCTCTCAGCTCATAGTCAATCAAGTGCTCGGCGAATTCAAGTCGAAAGAAGAGCGAATGACTTTGTATAAATCCCGAGTACTTATCCTGCTCGTAATGCTAAGCAAATATGAAATAATTCACATTCCCCACGAGAAGAATAAGCTCGCAGATTCCCTGGCAAAGTTGGCTTCCGCACCAGAATCTGATTTAACATGATCTATTTCTATCAAGCATCTCCGTGCTCCGAGTATTGATCGATTCGCCCCAAAGCAAGTGGTCATAGTGCATTCCTCTCCATTTTGGATGGATCCCATCGTCCATCACCTCAAAAGCGGACAACTCCCAGATGATAAAAAATCTCTGCGACAAATTCGTTATCGCACTGCTAGGTACACCTTACAAAACGGAATTTTACTACGTAAAAGCTTTACTTTACCATACTTAAGGTGTCTCCATCCAAAAGAGGCACACCACGTTCTTAATGTAATACACTAGGGGGTATGCAGTAACCATCCTAAGGGACGATCTTTAGAATATAAAACAATGAGGTAAGGGTACTACTGGCCCACCATGAAGGTGGACGCAATCGAATTTTCCAAAAAATGCGACAAATGCCAGCGATATTCTCCAATCCCCCATGTACCATCTAAGTAGATGACGCCGATGGACAGCTCTTGGCCCTTCGCCCAATGGAGAGTTGATATAATCAGACCATTGCCCACCGGGAGAGGCCAGAATAGGTTTGCAATTGTAGCAATCGATTACTTTACCAAATGGGTCGAGGCAAAACCTCTAACCACAATCACCGAAAAGCAGACTACTAAGTTCATGTGGAGAAACATCATATGCCGTTATGGGCTCCCCCACTCTATAATCACCGACAACGGGAAGCAGTTTGACAACGCCGCGTTTTCGAAGTTTTGCAAAAAATGGAAGATACGAAGTATTCGAACCTCCCCATATCATTCCCAGGCTAATGGACAAGTTGAAGCAGTTAATAAGATCATCAAACATCACCTGAAAACTAAACTTGATGAATGTAAAGGTATGTGGCTGGAGCTTCTACCTGAAGTCTTGTGGGCCTACAAAACGACAACTCGTACGTCAACTGGAGAAACTCATTTCTCTTTGCCATTTAGCATCGACGTAGTTGTTCTCATTGAAGTCGAAGTACCCTCATTTCGAATCGAGCAATATGACTCCACGAACAATCAAGAGGGTCTGAGGATTCATCTTGATCTCTTGGAAGAAAGAAGGGACGCATCCCGACTTCAAGCAGCAACTTACCAATAGCGTATAGCTCGATACCGTAATGCAAAAGTTAAACCTAGAGCTTTTCAGCTCGACGATTTGGTCCTTAGACAAAACCTTAGAACACCAACTCGCTCTTTGGACCCAAATTGGGAAGGCCCCTATTGGGTTATCAAAATTGTGAGACCATGTACATACTATCTCGAAGACATGCGAGGAAGACCCCTATGTCGCCCTTGGTATGTAGAGCATTTACTTCAATATTTTTCATAACCCGATGTAAATTCAAATAACATCTAAAGATGGATCTTCTTTCCTTCGAATGTTCAAAAGATTCGTAAATTTGGTCTCTACTCCATTAGTTGGACCCGAATAGCCCTGAAGAGAATATGTACATTCTCTTGACCGAAACTTCTGCTTACTGCAGAACCAAAGCCTCAATCGATAGATCAGTTTATTTCTACGTGGACATATTCACCAAGACTCCCAGATTGAGCTTAACTCATTATTCATGAGTTAAGTATTTAGGCATTCAACATATGAATCATCTATCACTAAGAAGAAACCATAATATAAAAAAGAACACATTCATTCTATTGAGGGAAATATCCAGATCGTTTTACAACAAAAGAACGATAAAAATTTATATGAGAAAGAAAGAGAAAAGAGAAGAAATGATCATCCCCGCGCATCACTTTGAGGAGGAGCGCCACTCTCGACCTTAGGGCCCACTTCCGGGACCCCTATAGCTTGGGTAGTCTCCGTCACCTCATTTTCAGCAGCTGCCCTCTCCTCTGCAGCTACGTTGGCCACGACCCTTTCGAATTCCCCCATATCAAACTATGGAGATATCTGTTGCACTACTCTTAGTACGAAATTGCGACCAGTGTCGTACGACTCGTATCGCTAGTCATCATAAAGCTGCGAAGTGCGAAACTCTGTAAGACCCGTACCCTGAATTGCCCTCCGTACGTTTAGTTTTCGGTACCGGTACGTCCCGGACAGACTAGATTAGAGAGCCTTGATCGCGACCCTGATTTAGTACCGCAACGACCCAAGACTTGTACCCTTGCGACCGCGCGGGCGCCACGATTCCAACGCCGCGCGGCACGCCCCATTGCGATACCCGGTGTGTAAGATGCATACGTTCGTGCAATTCGAGGTGGGCCACGCAATGCGCGTGTGGCGTGGGCCCCACTTGCACAATTCCCAACAACATGTCAAATCTATCACCATCACCCTCACCCATACCCCCATCATTATCTAGCCATCATCACCATACCCACCCCATCCTCTCTCACCAAAAGTCAACTCTAACCCATTTCCCCATGTCCTCTCATCATCATCATCATCATCATCATGACATCATGCACCCCCCTCTTCCCATACAAGAGCCATACGTGGGGGGGGTGGCCTTCTCAATTCCAAGATTTGAGAGAGAGAGAGAGAGAGAGAGAGAGAGAGAGAGAGGGAGAGGGAGAGAGAGAGAAGAGAGAGAAGAGAGAAAAGTAGAGAGATTTGGAGGGAGATCAAGAGAGAGAAAGAGAGAGTTAGAGAGATTGAAGGTGGAGATCTAGCTTGGAGGACCCCGATCATCATCCGGACCGTCCGATCGGCAATCCAACCGTCCAACCATCATTGTGAGTGCATACCTTTCCCCCATTTTTCTCGTTTACTTTTCGTTTTCTTTCCTTGGTCCCACCTTGTGATGGCAATGAGATGGATGGGCTGGATCGTCCATGAATGGGTCCCACCTTTTGATGGTGTGGATCCCACTTGGGGGCCTATTTTGTGGCATATTTAGTGTGGCCAACAGCCACCATGATGTATGTAGTTCATCCACGCTGTCCACCATGTGGGCCCACCATGTGATGGCCCAGCTGATGGATGGAGCGGATCTGCACATGTGGGCCCCACTTGAATTTATTAAAAAAAAAAAAAGGAAGGAGAGTAAAGGAGGTGGCCGCTGGACAGCCAGCGTCCAGAGGACGCTGCTGCCCAGCAGTGCTGGGGCTTGGGCGTCGACCGTGGGTTCCCACTTGTGGGACCCACCTTGATACATGTATGTGATCCACGCCGTCCATTTGTTTCTCCAGCCCATTTTAGGGCTGGACACCAAAAATGAAGCAGATCCAGATCGCAGGTGGACCACACCATAGGAAAATAGTAGAGATAATGATGTGGACTGTTGAACTTCCGTGGCCCACCGTGATGTTTGCAGGCGGAATCATCTGCCCAATATTGGGCTTATTAGGTCCCCAACGAGCTGGGAAACCTGATGAGCGGAGTGGATCGTCTCCAAGTGGACCCCACTCGATATAAACAAAGAAAAAAAAAAGAGAGGAAAAACAAAAAAAAAAAATTATAAGAACGTCCAGCGCTGGACGTTCACAGCGTCTGGGACGCTGGAACCGTCCAGCGTCAGGACGGCTGGGAGGGGTCCCCACTCGTGGGACCCACCTTGATGTTTGTGTTCCATCCACACCGTCTATCTGTTTTCCCATATCATTTTAGGGCCAAGGCCCAAATCTGAAGCCGATCTGAATTTTAAGTGGACCGCACCGTATGAAACAGTGGGGTGAATGATGTCCACTGTCGAAACTGCCTCGGCCCACACTGATGTTTATAGACCCCGTAACATACTCAATATTGGGCTCATTGGACCCACCATGAGATGGCCCAGCTGATGAACGGAGTGGATCACCCTTATGTGGGCCCCACTGGATGAAAACCATGGAAAAAAAAAGAGAAAGAAAGAAAGAAAGGAAATATGAAGGGGAGAGGCGTGAGGCGTCTCTGACGCTGGAGTGCCAGCGTCCGTGGACGCTGACTCGTGAGGCCATCTGGTGGCCCACTCGTGGGTCCCACCATGATGTATGTGCTGTATCCACACCGTCCATCCATTTGGGGAGATCATTTTAGGACATGAACCCAAGAATGAGACAGATCCAAATCTCAGGAGGGCCCTACCAAAGGAAACAGTGAGGGCAGTGACCCTACCGTTGATACCTTCCTACGGCCCGCCATGATGTTTATTTGAGATCCAACCTGTTCATAAGTTCACACATGCGTGTGAAAAAGGGAAAACAATAATATCAGCTTGATCCAAAGCTTCTGTGGGCCCCACTTGGTAAAAAAAAAAAAATATATATATATATATATATATATATATATATATATATATATAAATATATATATGCATATAATAAATAAATAAATAAATATGAGGTCTGCCAAGCCAGTGGCCCACTTGTGGGACCCACCTAGAATGTATGCGCTCTATCTATTCCGTCCATATGTTTTTCCAGCTCATTATAGTGGCTGAGCTAAAATTGAAGCATATCCAATTGTCAAGTGGACCATGTCACACGAAACAGTGGGAATTATGATCTCCACCGTTGAAACCTTCCCAGGCTCTACAGTGATGTTTATTTGTCATTTAACCTGTTCATAAGATCACAAGGATATGGGTGAAGGGGGAAACAAAAATATTAGTTTGATTCAAAACTCTTGGGGCCCATTTGGGTGCTACGCTCTGTGGGTCCCACCACGATGTATCTGTTTTATGTATGCCGCCCATCTGCTTTTTCATATTATTCTAGGGCCGTGGGCTCTCATGATGAGGTAAATACAAACCTCAAGTGGACCACATTGTAGGGAAACCGTGGCCATTGATGCCCACCTTTGAAACCTTCCTTGGGGCCATTGTAATGTTTATTTATCCATCTAATCAAAGGTGATGGGGCCCAACTTTGGGTCCCACCTTGATGAATGTTGAGTATATCGGGTCGTTCTTCTTGGCAGGGGTGTGGGCCCAGTTTTAGGTGGGCCACACGTAGAAAATAAGGGTGATTGAATGCCTACCATTGGAAACTTTACAGGACCCATCTGTTATGTTTATTTGCCATTCTCCTTGTTCTTAAGTCACCCAGCCATGGGTGGGGGTTCCACACGTGTGGTGTGCGGGCCCCACCGTGGTGTTTGATTGCCATCTCACTTGATTAGTGGGGAAAGCACAAATATCGGGTTGATCCCAAACTGTTGGGGCTCATTGATGTATGTGGCTTCCCCACTCCTTTGTGCGGTTATACCCAACCATGGGTCCACCTTGTTATGCATGTGTTCTATCCACGTCAGCCATTGGCCTCCATGGTGCGATATGTATGTCGGCCATCCATAAGGACCGCCTTAATTTTGTGCTTAATCCAAACCATCCAAAGGAATGAACCCTAGCATGTTATGTACAGGATGGCCCTTGGGACCACCTTAGTGTGCGTGTTCGAATGACCGCGTTGACCATCCCGTGGACCCACCTTGATGATTAGTTGTGTAAACCCTTATTGAAAGGTCATCCTTAGAGTTTGCTTGATCCAAGTCACAGGGCTGCCTTCTTAAACTCACCCTGTGGAACCGTCTTGTCAATTCACCTTGTTAACTCACCATGTTGACTCACCATGTTGACCCGCCTTGTTGACCTGCCTTATTGACTCACCTTGTTGACTCACCATGTTGATTGATCTTGTGTTAACTCAGGTTGTATACTCATATGACTCACCCCTTCTACCCTTATACCCAATTATTAAAGACCACCATATCTTGTATATCTCATCCACACCGTCCGTTTACCTATAGGACGAGTATGGGGCTCATCCTCGATGTTCGTATAACATCTAGGCCATCCATTATATGGAGCCTATCTTGTAGTATGAGGTTAGACCTGTTGTCCCTTTTTGGACCTCATTGTATTGACCATCTATCGCAGATTACCCTACCATTTATAATCCTCTGTCATGACATGTCTATCTTGCAACCCCTTCTATGACATTCCTTTTACGGACCATTATTATATTCATCTCCACTGTACTACAGGATTATCGGTCTCGGCGTGATTTTGAGTATTCCACTCTTGCCGCTCAAGTAGGTTCTACCTTTGATGTGTCGGTAGTGTATTCAATCATTTTCTTTCCATTTGGGTTATCTAAATATTGAAGGTTAATCCACACCGTTCAGTTGTTGGACCATCTGTGTTGTTGTATACCATTCATTTAGAGTCTTATCTCTTTATGTTTCTTTGTATTATAAGTAAATTATCTTTTATGCTATTTTTAGTATGTCTGTTGCCACACGTAGTGTTATTTGGAATACTCATATGTGATCTTTATACTATATGCTTCGACGACCACCATGCATGTGTAATGAGTATGCATCCCGAATCACCATTGTTAGTTGGGGACCACTAGGGCATAAACGCATTCATAAAGCATTCGAGATGTAGTCGCGCAAATGTAATTCACGTGCTCTCTATCGCAAACCTCTCCAATAGGTATGGGACTATTCGAGGACAGGAATCTATCATCCTGACTTACACTGTATGGTAGGAATAGCTTAGCATACCTTGTAGCCCTTGGTGCGAGATTCCCTGGCTAGCGACATCCCGCACTATGACTCGATCATTCATATGTGTCCCCTCATCTTAATCATATCTCAAATAGGTTGGACTAGATTGATTTATAGCCATCGTGGTAGATGAACTACTTGTTGGCACTCATACTGTATACTTGACTCATGCATCATGAATGCTTGGCTCATCTGATTGTCTTGTATCAACCAGCCATATCGGTCGTGATTGTCGTGCAATTCATTACTAACTGACGGTGACATTGTGTTTGAGACCTTATAGTTTTATGGTGCTCTTTGGAGACTTGCACGGGCATGTAGTCCCACGTTTGTATGCATGGTTGCATTTCGCACCGTCTGCTTGTGCCGCATATAGCATGGTTACTACGTTGCAACCACAGCTCCATCGTGGTTTGCAGAACACCGAAAATATGTGATCTTTAAACTGGATGCCAAAGATGTCCCTGGGTGAAAGTCCCTGATCCCGTTGGTACCAAGGTGGGTGCTCCATTCAAGGACCGGGTGGTTTAATCATACACCAGTATGCCGAATACCAAACGGCGGTGTTATCCACTGCACGTGGTCAGTTTGGAAGGAGGTCTGACCTAACCTGCTGGAAGAGTGTTGGCAAAGGGGGTTGAGTTTGACCAGCTGTGAGTAGGTCCGCTATTGCACCAGATAGGCTTTGGCATTCTACTGGTGAGTAGTGAGGTCTGTGAGACCCCGGTGATGTTCCGTTTCAGAGATGGTATTGGTATTAGTGATGTGACTGATGTTCTGTATGGTGTGGGACGGTCCTGATGTGGGCGGGTGTGACGTGGGCGAGGCTGTAAGCCTGGGCGAGCTACCACACTGGGCGAGCTACCAGTTCGGAGTCCTGCATTGCTTACGTGACTGCGTTATGACTGTTCGTATCTGGACCACTGTACTGAGAGGTGGTGATTTGCATACATGCATTGGATCATTGTATGTGACATTAGGCCCTGTAGGCCATTGCATAGTATGAGTTTATAGCCTTGGTAGGCTGGTTACCTGTATTGCACGCTCGCATAGCCATGGTAGGCTAGTTATATGTATTGCATGCTTGCATAGTTGTGGTAAACTGGTTATTCATATCACATGATCGTGTAGCCTAATTAGGCGGAGTCTTGGTTTAAAGTTCTCATCATGCTTTACTGCTTACTCTGATATTATCATGCTTGTCATACGCATTGTGCACGCACACACGCACTCACGAAGCTTCGTTCGAAGCTTATGCGCGTTTGTTACGCTGCAGGTTCTACCAGAGTATATCAGCAACGTTGAGTTGGAGTTTGTAGTGCAGTAGCAGGAGGTGCCGAAGTGTGCACAGTTTTTATATTTACGCATTGTATATTTACTTTTCAGTACTGTATATAAACGAAATGATTTAGTGGAATTATTGTGTTTGTCTTTGATGGTACTCATATTGTGATGCTCATGTTTTCAAAAAAAAAATTCAGACCCTAAAATCCTCCTTGTGGTATCCCAGGATCGGAACCTGACGTGTAGGGTTAGGATCCGAGATCGGGGTACTACGGAGGCTGCCACCTCTGAATTCGGGTTACAGCGAATGGACGTCGAGAACCGAATTTGGGGCGTGACAAACTCCATGATAGCTTGGGGCCCCTCTTCAGATAACATCTTGACATAGGCCACTCTCTCCTCCTCCCAATGGATGGAGTCATCTCTGAGCTGCACGAGAGTGGACTACTCTTTCTCCAAGCTGTCGCTGACTTCTCTTAATCGCGACCTACTCTTAGCAAGCCACTCCTCTATATAGATTTTATCTTGGTGGAAAATATCTTTCTCTTTCTCTATCTTCTCCTTCATCTTTGCGAGCCTTGCGAAGTTCGTATCCAAGGCCTGATACCTGTCGGTCAAGACCTGGACATTCTCGATGAGGATTTTTCTATCCTCATTCATCTTCGCGATTAAGGTCTCACGAGATTTGATGACTTGGTCCCTCCCTTGGACCGCCTTCTCCAGCGCGAGTCTCTTCCCATCCGCCTTATCGATGATACGACGAGTAGCGAGGATGTCACATTTCGTCCATATAATGAGGTCTAGTCCATGTTCGAAGAGTAAAAGGATTATCAGATGACCACAAAAAAACCAACAAAAGAAGAAAGCAAGAAATAGGTAAAAATCGAAGTACTTTTACCTGGACCATCCTCACCCCCGCATCCAGGGAAAGATCCTCGGGACTGCGTTCGGGAAGAGTGCCAAAAGTTTGAGGGGAGATGTTGTCGAACAAGAACTTGCAAATCGGGTGCAAGTGACTTGGGATAGTGAATGTCCCAACTCTGGAAGGCTGAGCTACGACCAGCCCAGCAGAGCTTGCACCTTGAGCAACGGGTTGCTAGCAAGCAGGAATCAACTCGCGAGCAGCATCAGGCTCGCGAGGCTCTTCAGTCGGGGGCAACTTGGCCCAGCCCCATCATTCCTGGGAGAATTATCAACGATATTGATGATAGGTGGCTCGGGAGGAACCACCGGAGCATCTGTCGCGGGCTCGGGAAGGGGCGCTTGTGGTTGTGAGATTTGGGCTGGCTCACCCGACTGACCAGACGGGTGAGATGTACCAGCCGACGTCTTCTTCTGTCTCTTCGAGCCGGTACCCCTCAAGCGGGGCAACAATCCTCTCTTCTCCCCTACATTCGCCATGGCAGCCTCCTCCTGAAATATCAGTCCGGAAGCGGTGAGTCGGGAGAGTGAGAGACAGGACTCGATATTCCTGTCTCGGGCTAATAACTTGTAAATTTTTACGATCTTCTCGTTGATCCCCCCTTTCAAGCTCGATTTTCCCCCAGTTGGAATACCTGCGAATACGATCAGAGTCTGGTAAATAAAGGTTCAAGATTACTACAGAAATCATGGCTGAGTGGAGTTTCCCCCACCTTCACCAAAGAAGCAACTCAGGTTATGGCCCCCAGGAGTGGATCCCGCCTTAGACTCCCAATTCCCGGAGGCAAAAAAATAGTGTTTCCTCCATCCGGGATAATTCGAAGTGGGTTTTCCCAAAACATAATTATCCCGGTGCCAGTAACATAGGTAATACCATCCCTCGTTGGAGGGAGCTTTCTTAAGCTGGAACATTCTAAGGAACTCCTCAGCGATCAAATCTCCATTGCCGGCTTACTTCTAGAGAACGAAAGCACTCAGAACCATCCTCCAACCATTGACAATGAGTTGTCCAGGGGCAATTTTATAAATACGGAGTACTTCGCGAATAAAAGGGTGAAGGGGAAGACACACGCCAAGAATGAAAAGGTAATCATACAAGGCTACACAACCTGGAGGAGGGGAATCCGGAGTCTCTCCCTCTCCAGGTAATCGGAAAATGACGGAGTCGAGAACCCGGTATTTTTTTCGTAACTCAGTTAGCCATTCCTCCATCATTATTGAAGGATATCTAGACGCAGAGTACCTCCCCGCAGGGACTCTTGCGTTGTTGGAGGAAGAAGAATCCGGAGTTGCATCCCCTAAAGGGACAGTCTCCTCATCGAAATCTCTCATCATTGTTGTTCAAGGGATAGAACAAAGAAAGCGGAATATCTTGAAGGAAAAAGGAAATGGAAGTTATGCCAGAGAAAAACAGGGACACCAGAGGGAAATAGAAGCAAAGAGAGAAGAACTTTTGAAATTGTTCGATGAAATTTTCAAATCTCCGCAGGCTTCATATATTTATAAGCAATCATTCCTTCAAGATTTGGGCGACACGCGACGATCATTCGTTTGGCATGACAGTCGAATGGGGACGGTCATTAACTTCGAAGATACGTGGTAGGCGCTGCTTCATTTTCCCCCTGGCTGAAAATCTGCGGAAAGCTGGTGCTCATAAATGAGGGCTCAATCATGTATGGCTTCTCCTTAAAAAAACGCAGTAGGCGGTTACATGTGTAGACAAGCAAGTCCTTCACTTAGACTTCTCAACGCCAAGGACTTGGGGGGCATCTATTATAGCATAAAGTTGGTCGTCGAAGCGGTTTAACACCCGAGACTTGCGAGCGCCTTTTGGTCTCAAGAATACAAGACTCGATCATTTGACCAATGAGCCTTTCTGGTCGCAGCTCACATATCATGTAGACGTGGCCATATATATTCCTGAATATGCAAGCAGGACTGGACGTTGGTCGTCGGATGGGGTTACCTTTGCTATCCGAGCAGCTCTGCTCCTTAGTCGCTTGAAGAGGGCATACTTAAATCCGAGTAGTCCTCGTCGCTGGTCGTTTGCTGGGAATGCTCCTCGTCTCGTAGTACTAGCAGCTCGTATAGGCCGGCTTCGACTTGTTTTTCTTTACAATCCCAGATCACGAGGGGTCCCCATCAAGGAATGTGATTAGCTAGACCTCTAATGTGACTATATCGTCCTTTTATCTAGGGATTAACAGGATAAGCTTCTTATCCCCCCAAATCAGCAATACCTTGCGTAACAGATTGGATCATTCAGATCTGTATATATAGACGGTCCTATGGATGATAAAGGTACACAATCTCTAAGCCTATGTTTCACACTTTATCTTACTATCAAGTCACCTCTGACTTAAGCTTCGGAGGGCCAATGGCCAAGCGCCGACCACCCTTAGTTTTCTTCTTTAGCTTTCAGGTTTGAAGGGGAGCTCACTTCGAGAAGGGCGTATACTTGGGAGGGATCTGTTACCAGAATCTGACGTTAACACTAATAAAAGTCCTAATTCAATTAGAATATAACTTACCCAAAATAGAAAGTTTTTCCAAAAATAAAAAGTCCTAAATTAAACTTGCTAGAGGATTCTCGACATGATTACAATCAATTTTTAAAAAAGATGAAAATCTAAAAATCTAAAATAAGAAAATATGATAAAAATTGGAATTACTAAAAATAGTAATTTTTCCTAAAATCCAATTTTTGAAGTAGAAGAGTGTGTTTTCTTGTGAGACGGATGAACATGACCCACAAGGTGGGTAGGTTGACCTTAGATAGCCTGTTACAGTAAATATTGAGAGGTTGTACATCCTGTAATGATAGTTGGATTAAAAGTAATAGTCAATTTATGGTTCAGACTTCATACGACAATTTCTTAGTATTATTCGAAACGAATTTCTCCGAAATAAACGTGCCTAGGGCCTAGTTATGTTATGCCTTATGTAGGACAAGGCCTGAATTAGATGGACTACTTCTGTTTTCATTTGGCCTTCTTTTGGTCCAATCATGCTAAGAATGTATCAGTGCCACGTGCTACATCACAAACCCAAACTTTGGCTTGTGTTAGGTTGGCCTAGGTTGAAAATCCTCAAGCAACTCAACCTTATGATGAGAAAACCACCATTATTTTATGTCCATAGTATGTTCACATTGCACATTGCTAGATGAATGACACAAATCTTTAACTATGTGTTATTGTTTGGATGTTTCACCCTCTTACATTAGTAGAGTTGTACACAAATCAAGCCAGCTCGAAAAGATCACTCGGCTCGGCTCGAAAAAGCTTGGCTCGTAAGGTTGAACAAGCCAAGCCGAGCCGAGCTGAGCCGAGCCTGTTTTATGGGCTTGTTGAAAACTCAAACCAAGCTCAAGCCTAGCCTGAGCTTGATTCGGCTTGGCTCGTGTACATGTTTGATATTTAAAATATATTATATATAATATATATAAGAAAGTTTTAAATAAAAAAACAAAACCTTAAAAGTCTAAAAGTTTTCCATTCGAGCGCGCCGCCCCTCTCTCTCGTCTAGCCCCCACAAACCCTAGTTGTCCTCACCTGTGGCTGCCTGACCGCCTTCCGGCCGTTCTACTTCCATGAGGACCACGACCCTCTGATCTCTCTCACCTCCTCTCTCTCTCTCTCATCTTCTCTCTTCTCATCTCCTCTCTCTCTCTCCGCTCCTCGCCCGGCCAGCCAATGCCCAGCCATTAATTACGGCAGTCCCCAACCTTGTTCAATAGCCGATCGCCCATGTCCGATAGCTGACCTCCCTCCAGCCCTGGGCAACTCCCATTCCAGCAGTCCCCAACCTTGTCCGGCAATGCCCAAGCTCAATAGTGGCTCGAAAGCTCGGCTAGAATTTAGGCTCAAAAGCTTGAAGCTTGAATAGGCTTGAAAGCTTGAAGCTCGAATAGGCTCGAACAGGCTCGAATTCAGCTCGAAAGCCCGACCAAACCAAGCCAAGCTTACTAGTTGGGCTTGAGGACCAAGCCAAGCCAAGCCAAGCTCGAGCCCAGGTTTCCGCCAATGAAACTAAGCAGAACTATGCAAAGCTCTGTTGGACTTGACTGGTGTACAGTTCTATACATTAGGTGCTTTTCATTAAATATTCATGAGTCATGAGACTCCATTAAAAAGATCTTAACCATCAAACTCCGTTTTGTGGTTGACACAGCATCTCAGTTGCGTAAGGCCTATGGTGTTGCATTCGTGACTCCACTCCATTCATTTCTTTAATTTTATTTGATTATAAGGGGCAATTGTTACTTTTTCTTACTTTTGTTATTTAGGAAGTTATATGTGTTGCTTTATTGATGTTATTTCATGATTTTTTTTATTAAATATTTCGTGTTAGTAATTTTTACAAAATACAAACTTATTTTCATCCTAGTACATATTTAAAGTAAGTTTTCATTAAACTACCACATGAATCAAGTCAATTGTCAAAGCAGTACCTTTCATTAGTTTTCTCTAAATTCCATCAGATTAAGTGCATTTTTTCATTTTTCATAAATGAAAAAATGCATGCCAAAAGACTTGTAAATGATAGCAACACGATGAACTAGTTCGCCCATTAGATGGACCACACCTTGAAATCAATGCACAACAAACAGTCTGTCTTAACATGCAATACTGTGGCCTACCTAGTGATTAGATTAGCCTGAATTTTGAGAAGGGCGATCTTCAGGGTGGGGCATACTGCTTGGATGATACAAATGTTCTACAAAAGAGGCATGTTGATGGAAAAGAAGGTAATTCTGCTACAAAGAGTTTCTCTTTTTTCTCTCAAAGATGGAGACAAGAGCTGGTCATGTGTATATATATTGTTATGGGTAAAATACAAGCTGACCTCAGGTCGAATATAAAACGACTTGGACGTAGGTCGTTATTATCCAACTTGACCTAAAGACAAACTCCCTGACCTCGTCAGGGCGACGACCTCGTCCATGAGACGACCTCAACCTTATCTCGTCGATCTCGTAATCTTAGGCTTCTGCCAAGATAATAGGAGAAAGATCCGGAGAGTCGTCAACTGATATAAAACGTCTCCAACAACTATGGAACGGCTCGAAGATCTCGGAAGTCCGAGATCTCCTCTGCAGAGATTACATTTCGTAATAGGAATGCAATATTGTAACCTAAGTCTATAAGAAGAAGGGTTCTCCTCATTACCAAAGTACACACAAAAAAATAAACTCTTACTCATAAAAGAAAAGAGGAGATTATTGATTTCAAAAGCTCTGACTAACTTAGACATCAGAGGACTAATGGCCGGTCCCCCTCTTAGCCATTGTTTGTCCTTGCAGATCTCCAATAGACGGATTAGAATCCCTCTACATCTTCAAGGTCGATCATTGATCTCGCCTCTCCGGTTGTTAAAATCCAACAACAGCAGTTGGCGCCGTCTGTGGGAAGCCGATTGCAAAGTCGTGTTCTCACCTAAGAGCTTCAAAAAGTATACTCCCTCCATCTACAAGACTTCAGATAGCCGAAAAAAAGAAATACAAAGGGAAAGCTCCCGCTACAGTTGGGTGATCCAAAGCTCCACGATCCGATGATGAGGGGTTGGTTCCTGAAATGCTTGCCCTCCAAGTCAGAAGTTCATCGCCACACCTTGTTCAACAAAATGGACAATAGAGGTCTCTCAACCGTGGGACCAGGTTGTCCGCTCTTAAAGAACAAGTGGGAGGTGTCGCTGAACGGCTAGGAGGCGTGGACGAACGGTTCAGACACTTCAACAAACAACTTGATGATATCAACGCTCTCCTTGCTAGTATAGCCCAACCATCCTCAGTCTATAGGGATGATGGTGAGCCTCGACAGTTGCATCAAGCGCCCCCACCACAGCACTCTCTTTCGATTCCAAATTAAAGACGTGCTGAAGAGGACGAAGTTGCCAGCCGAGCGATAAGAGCAAAAACTCGGTCGGCAGCAGAATTGCCCGGGAGTGATTTACGCCATAAACTCGAAGAGAAAAGGTCGACTTGTCTGGATCTTGACCAAGTGGACATAATATAAATCCACTGGAGGCCGAGCTAAAGGAACTTCGTGAACGCGTAGGCGATATCCATAGAGCGCAGTGCACCCGGGCCCCCATTGCAATAGATGCATTGGTCGATTCGTTTGAATCACCATCCACTGAAGAAATCCACGAGGAACCGCTTCCTAAAGGGTTTAAAATCCCTCATGTTAAATAATACTCTAGGATAGGAGACCCGGCGAAGCATCGAGAGAATTTTAAGGTCCGAATGGAACTCCTCGGAGTCAACGGTCACATCATGTGCAAAGCCTTCCCACTTTCCTTAACGAGCTCGGCCTGGACTTGGTTTCGAAACCTAAAAGCAAGGTCGATCAGCTCATTTGCCCAATTGAGTAAAGCCTTTGCTACTCAGTTCATTGGGAGTATAGACCCGAGGAAGCATTTAACCCATCTCACCACAGTCAAACAAAAAGAAGAGGAGTCTTTAAAAGACTACCTCGCACGTTTCAATGCCGAGGACATCTAGGTTGAAGACCTCTCTCAGGACGTATTACTCTACACTATGATTGGAGGATTACGCGATAAGAAGTTTCTCTGGTCCATTGGAGAAGAACCGCCCCAGTTTGTGGCAAAATTCCTAGATCGAGCTACCAAACACATCAACGAGTATGAATTGGTCAACGCACACAGACTGTCTTCTAGGAGCAGAGATCGCCAGGAAGAAAGCAGCTTGAAAGGGCACAAACCAGATCGGAGGTCACCAGGTGGAACACTGCTACCCGAGGAGTCAAAGCATCAACCCCTCGATTTGAGAAGTACATGCTGCTCAACACGACCATCGAGCAAGTGTACTTAGCGGAAAAGGGAAAGAGATGTTTGGACAACCAACGAAAATAAAAACCAACCCTGAAAGGAGGTCGAAATTGAAATAATCCTTGTATCATAAAGACCACGGTCATAATATAACAGATTGTTTCAACTTAAAACATCAGATAGAAACCCTCGTTCAGCAAGGATTCTTGAAAGACTATATTGCCTAGCGTCAGGAGGATTGGAGGGCCACGGATCGGAACAACCAGATCGATGAACAAATTGACAACAATCTTGTAGAAGAAATCCACATGATCTTCAATGGGCCAACTACCGGGGACACCGGTAACTCGTAAAAAGCATATGCATGGCAAGGTAGGACGTCTGAACCATGATTATCTGTGAACATCGCGAGCCGACCTGCGAAGATCGCAAAGGTCGCTTCTTGTGCATTAACTTTCACTGAGGAAGAAACTCCACAGAATGATTCACTCGTGGTATCGATGGTAATCGCTAACAAGAAACTCCACAGAATGATGGTTGATACGGGCAGCTTGGTGGACATTTTGTATAGCGTAGCGTTCGAGAGGATGAAAATCGACCGATCTAGATTGAGGCCAATTAAAATGGCTTTGACCGGATTCACCAGGGATACAATCATGCCGGAAGGGGAGATAACTCCTCCGGTCACGGCAGGAGAAGAACCTAATAAAAAATGATTATGGTCGATTTCCTCGTCGTCAACACCCCGTCTGCCTACAACGCAATAATCGGCCGTCCCATCCTCCTAGCACTCAAAGTGGGTATTTCCATATACCACCTCATTATGAAATTTGACACTGATGAAGGCGTCGGAGTGGTGCTAGGCAATCAATAGGAAGCTCGTTGATGTTACGAGCTGACCTTGCGCAGAAAAAGCCTGGTCTCTGCTGTGTCGCGTAAGACCCCCTGGACCCTAGAGAAGAAACAGAGGAACGCGGATCACCCGCTGAAGAACTGATTGAGGTTCCTTTAACGGACGACGACCCGACCATGGTAGTCAGAATAGGGTCCCAGCTGAACGACGAGATGTGGGGAAGACTGACCACCTTCCTAAAACAGCATGCAGATGCATTCGCATGGTCTCACCAAGACATGCCGGGCATCAATTCGAAAATTATGGTCCACCGACTAAATGTCGATCCGACCTTCAAGCCAATTCGTAAAAAAATGACGACCCTTTAACACAGAAGGTATGTTGTCATCGAGGAGGAAGTCAAAAAATTGCGCAAAGCAGGATTTATCAAAGAAATACGTTACCCAGATTGGCTCGTTGACGTTGCCTTGGTGAAAAAAGCCAGTGGAAAATGGAGAGTTTGTGTGGACTACACCAACCTCAACAATGCTTGCCCGAAAGATAGCTTCCCAATACCCAGGATAGATCAGCTCGTCGACGCGACGTCTGGTTTTGAGCTACTCAACTTTATGGATGCGTACTCTGGATATAACCAAATTCGGATGCATCCACCCGACAAGCAGAAGACAACATTCATCACGGACTGAGGCCTATATTGCTATAAGGTGATGCCCATCGGACTAAAAAATGCAGGGGTAACCTACCAACGCTTGGTCAACAAAAGATTTGCCAAATAGATCGGCAAAATAATGGAGGTTTATATGGATGACATGCTCGTTAAGAGCTTACTGTCAAAAAATCACATCGAAGACCTTGGCGTAATGTTCGGTATTTTAAAAAGATACCAATTGAAACTCAATCCCCACAAATATGCCTTTGGAGTAAGCTCGGGAAAATTTCTCAGCTTCACGGTGAACTAGAGGGGAATATAAGCCAATCTAGAGAAGATCCAAGCTCTGATCGACATGAGCTCGCCCAATAGCGTGAAGAAAGTCCAGCGTCTCACAGGAAGGATTGTGGCTCTCAACAGGTTTGTCTCAAGGCTACAGACTGGTGTCTCCCTTTCTTCAAACAACTCCACAAATGCAAGGAAATGACTTAGACGTCAGAATGCGAGCAGGCTTTTCTCGAGCTGAAAGCTTATTTTGGCTCTCCACCTTTGTTGGCCAAACCAATACGGGAGGAGGAATTACTTCTGTATTTGACAGTTTCACAAGCAGAAGTTAGCTTGGCTCTAGTCAGAGACGACAAAGGGACGCAGAGGCCCGTTTATTATGTCAACAAAGCTCTGCTTGACCCAGAAATATGATATCCAATCATTGAGAAACTAGCCTTAGCATTGATCATGACGGCCAGACGACTAAGACTTTATTTCCAGGCGCACCCGATAGCTGTGTTGACGGATCAACCACTACGACAAGTGTTACAAAAGATAAAAATTTTAGGTCGGCTCGTCAAGTGGGCTGTTGAGCTCGGTGAGTTCGACATACAATTCCAACCTCGTACTGCTACCAAAGGTCAAGCCGTGGCTAATTTCATTGTTGAATTCACCAACCCCTCGAGTGACTAGCATGATCACGAATTAAGCTAACCCTCTGACAAACAGAAATCGACAGGTCCTTTGGAACATGATCTGCCCACATCTGCATGATCACTGTACGTTGACGGGTCGTCAAATTCACAAGGTAGCGGAGCTGGCCTCATCTTGACTTCTCTGGACGAGGTGAAAGTCTAGTATGCACTTAGGTTCGGCTTCCCAGCCTCCAATAATGAAGCTGAATAGAAGCCCTCCTAGCTGGACTACGCCTTGCTTCTGAAATAGGGGTCTGAGAAGGAAAGGTGCACAATGATTCGCAGTTAGTGGTTCGGTAGGTGTCTACAGAATATCAAGCAAAAGGAAAGAAGATGCGCGTATATTTAACAAAAGCCCAAGAATTGCTATCCCGCTTTGATTACTATGAGGTCGTTCAAGTCCTGAGAATCCAAAATACTAATGCAGACTCACTGGCAAAATTAGCATCGACAGTGGATGACGAGCTCAGTAGGATGATCCTCATCGAATTCCTCCCCCATCGAAGCATATCTCAGGAGGAGCCGAACGAAGTATGCCCTGTGTTAACCAACCCGAGTTGGATTGATCCCATCATTCGTTTATAACAAGGTGAATTGTCAAAAGATAGAAAAGAGTCGCAGAAAATTCGTTACAGGTTGGCTCGTTATACACTGATCGACGAAATTCTTTACAGAAAATGGTTTTCCCTCCCTTGCCTTTGTTGTGTTGGACCAGAGGAGGCTGACTACGTCCTTAGAGAAATACACTTCGGCAGCTGTGGAAACCATTTCGGGAGTAGAGCACTTGCGTAAAAAGTAATTCGACAAGGATACTACTAGCTTACTATCCAACAAGATACTTGAGAAATAGTCAAAAAGTGCAACAGATGTCAGCGATTCGCCTCGGTTCCCCACCTGCCTCCAGAAGAGCTCACTCCCATGTCTAGACCATGGCCATTCGCCCAATGGGGAGTTGACATCATTGGTCCTCTCCTAACGGGCAAAGGACAAGTGAACTATGCAATTGTTGCCGTCGATTACTTCACAAAGTGGGCCAACGAAGAGCCGCTAGCCACAATCACGGAGAGGAAAACTATGGATTTCATCCGGAAATCAATCATATGCTGATTCGGAATCCCAAACACTATAATCTAAGATAACGGACGTCAGTTCGACAACGTGAGATTTTGAAAGTTCTGCAAAAATCTAGGCATAAAAAATGTATACTCGTCTCCCCATCACCCACAAGCCAATGGCCAGGTCGAAGCTATCAATAAAATCATCAAAAACCATATCAAAATGAAGCTCGGAGAAAGAAAATGAGCAGGGGTGGAAGAACTCCCCGAGTTACTCTGGGCTTACAGAACCACAGCTCAGTCCACTACCGGAGAAACACCCTTCTCCTTAGCTTTCGGAGTTGAGGCCATGATTCCAGTCGAGGTCGGTATGCTTACCAATCGAACAGGTCGTCATCATCTCGATCAAAATGAAGATCAGCTACGAATGAATCCCGATCTTCTCAACGAAGTAAGAGAAACTTTCCAAGTACGGATAGCAGCATATCAGCACAGGGTTGAGAGATATTATAATTCGTGAGTAAGGAAGCGACAATTCAGAGTAGGTGACTTCGTCCTCCGAAAGGTCAGAAAAGATATCAAAGAAAAAACAGATGTGTTCAGCCCCAATTGGGAAGGGCCATACAAAATACTCGGCTTACTTCGTCCTAATACTTATTGGCTCGAAGATATGAAAGGCAGACCTCTCCCTCATCCGTAGAATGCGGAGAACCTTAAGGTTTATTATCCATAAACAGGTCAGATACTCAAATAAGGTGAAAATATGTATACCAGGAACTTTTTTCAATAAAGATAGAATTTTCTTGAATTTTCTTGAAAGTCAAACATGTTTACGGACTAAGTTTGACGCACAAAATGTCATTAGCGAAGGAAGTTTGAGTTCAATCATAAGATCGTAAGATCGGATTTACCATGCTATATCATGATTAAAAATTAGCAAAGAAAATTTGAGGTCGATTGCAAGGTTGTAAGATCAGATTTACTACGCTATATAAGATAAGCATAGCCACTAATGGTCTGGAGCTTGACACGAGCTTAAGGTCAAAAACGACAAAAAGCATGATAACGACTTGGTCGACATAGCTATGAGTTACGTAACCAACCTATTCCAACTACTTAGATAACTTTCAATTGCTCAGATATGGAATAAAGCAAATAGCACGACAATCACAAAAGCATGAATTAAATGCATCAGTGATGAAGGTAAAAGCCTCAGAAGGGCTCAAAAAAATATTTTGCCCCAGAAGGGAATAAAAATATTCACAAAGCCCCTTAAGGGATATACACCAAAAAGAAAAATGTCTTTTCAATCTTTAGCCACTTTATCAGTGGTAACGACCTCCGACAGGCCAACCTCAGTCTCCCTAACTTGAGCTTCAGCTTGAGCAGCTCCCTCCTCGACGATCTCATCCTCGACCTCATCATTATTGATAAGAGTAAGATCAAGATTCGAGAAATGCTTTTGGACAAGGTTCCTGCAGTCTTGAAAGCTATGATTGTACAACTCTTCTAAAACTGCATTCACCTTCTCAAGCTCAGCCTTCAGACCTTTGATCTCAGCCAGGG
This sequence comes from Liriodendron chinense, assembly GCA_003013855.2. NCBI lineage: Eukaryota > Viridiplantae > Streptophyta > Magnoliopsida > Magnoliales > Magnoliaceae > Liriodendron > Liriodendron chinense. The sequence goes on from ML058565.1 coordinate 22,344, forward strand.
ACTTTAGCTGAACGTCTTTCAAGAGCTTGGCCAAGTTCACCTTCTCCTCCTTAGCCGTCTTCAGCACAGCTTCAAGAGTCTCCACCTTGTTTTCAGCTGATTGAGCTTTAGCCGAAGACCCCTTCAAGGCATCCTCGAGAGACTAGGCCTGAGCTTGGGAGACCTCCAGCTCGGACTGAGCGAACTTTAGCTCGGACTGGCTCTTCTTTAGCTCTGACCTCGCTGCCTTGGTCTTCTTCTTTCACAAAGACGTTGTAACAAGTGCCTCCTGCATCTGATGGGTTCTTTCAGCTAAAGCTTGATGAACCATGATTAACATGCCCGAGTCCTTCAAAGAAACATAAAAACTGTCAGCAATGTAATCATAGACAGACTTAAGAATAGTGGTAAGAAGCAACTTACCCTAAGACTGCTTTCTATTGCAACCCCGAACATTTGATCGGGATCAAAATGGCCAATGAGTTCAGATTTTTGAGATGCTACTATTGACACTCATGTGCGGTAATGCCGTCGATCCAAGTCTGAAACCTCTCTGTAACCGGAGGCATGTCGACCTGATCTTCATGAGGCTCAGCAGCCCTACCAAAAGCAGGAGCTCGAGATTGTGATGGGGTGTTTGACAAGTCGGCAGAGGCAGGAGCACGAGATTGTGATGAGGGACCCGATGAGCTGGCGCGAGTCGCAGGACAGCCCGCAATCGGCTCGGTCCGCAAGTCAGAAGTGTCTGGTACATCTACAACCGGAGGCTGGGAGGCAAGTGTTTAACCCTAACCAGCGAGCTCGGATCCATGGGCTACCCAGATCCATATACGAAGGACTAGGGCAACTGTTGTTGCCTTTGGGGTTCAGAAGTAGCCTTCTTCTTCTTCAGGGGCTCAACAGAGGCTTGCCCATGATCAAAGATGTGGGAAGGAATCTTACGAACCTTCGAAATCGCCTATGGAGCCATGCTCGTCCCAGTGAAATGTAGAAAAATGCGTCAGACGGTTAAGTAAACGGGACTGGGAAGAAACATCGACATTACTACCTTTTAGGTTACCGACCTGAGTCATGGACAGAATTGAGGGTTATCAAGCGACGGAAGTTCCTCTCCTCAATAGAGCAGTTCCTCGTAGCTTGGATCTGTCTCTCCTGTGCAACAGAAAGAGCCACCCGGATGGTCGTTGAAACCGTAAGTACAGAAGAATAAATTTCAGGGAATCTAAAGAGAAAAACTAAGGACGAAGAATAAATTGTCAGCTAGGTAGGTAGGTCGGAGTGTTACCCGACATGGCAGAGTGAAATCAGCTCGGACTTTGTATTCCAAAGGTTGAGGCTTGTCCGATGAAGGCTCCCAACTCCCGGACACAAAGAACCACTTCCTTTTCCAAGTCTTGGTGGAAGATAACAGACCGATAACCAACGAGCCACCCTGGCCCAGAAGTGAAGAAAAATAATAAAGTCCCTGACCTTCTAAGGACTTGAGGCAATATTCGAGAACAGCTCGTTCAAGGTCAGTTCTTTATTTCCAACCTTTTGCCACAAGATGTAGCACTCCACCATACATTTCTAGGCATTAGGCTACAACTGGCTCAAGGACAGACCTAAAAGGGTGAGAACCTCATGCACAAAAGGTGCAGAGGTAATCGCAGCTTAGCCTCTAAGTGCATCAAGGAAATTACTATCTCCCCCTGGTGAGGTCGGCTCGGTCTATCACCTCGGTCAGGAACCCTAAACTCTATGGAATCAGGGATTTCATGTCTCCCTAGCTACATCCAGCTCGTCCTAGGTAATTTGTTAAATTACGTAATCTAATTCAAAGGGCTCCTTATGAGCTGTCACACTTCCAGCGACTGACTCGGGAGGTTCAGATTCCCCTTCGTCCACAGGGTCTGCCGTCCTAGAATCGGATTCTCTAGGGTTCACCTCCTGGGGGTGCAGTGAAGGTGGGTCTGATTCAGAATCTTCGACCTCACCTTGGGAATAGCATTAGAGTCCGAGGTTTCCGACATGGTAAAATAAAAGTGACAAGAAGAAAAAGAGATCTTTAAGGGTTGAAAAATCATACCAAAAATGCTGGTACACTAGCCTGAGGAAGATGATCAAAGAGGATAAGAAAAGAAAGGAAAATCAAAAGGTTCGGATGCTCAGAGAGACAGAGAGTCCGAAAGCTGAAGAAATGAAAATTTTGAAATTTTTGGCTAAGTCCGGATTTTTATATTAAAAGGATTTTCTTGCATTTAATGCAGAGACGCCACATGGCAAGTTCTGATTCGATTGTACAAAAAGTAATGCATGGTGCCGACACATGGAGGCACCCCGTTCATCAAGACTCTACAAGCGCCCCTGCGCTGTGTGAGCGAATGATGGCGCCTTGATTTTTCAAATGACGCATTAAATGTCAGTTTTTCGCCCACCTAAATGGCGACGGTACAGCTACCAAAAGCTAAAAATAACCAGGTTAGCTTATCTTCTTCGACAAGTTACTCTCGAGCCAAACGAGCTAGACTCGAGAGTAAGGGGGCTTCTGTTATAGGTAAAATACAAGTTGACCTCAGGTCGAATACAAATGACTTGGACGCAGGTCGTTATTATTCGACCTGACCTAAAGAAAAACTCCCTGACCTCGTCAGGGCGACGACCTCATCCACGAGATGACGTCAGCCTTATCATCATCAATCCCATAATCTTAGGCTTCTGCCAAGACAGTAGGAGAAAGATCCGGAGAGTCGTCAATTGATACAAAAACGTCTCCGGCAACTACAAAACGACCTGAAGATCTGGGAAGTCCGAGATCTCCTCTGCAGAGATTACATTTCCTAATAGGATTGCAATATCATAATCTAAGTCTATAAGAAGAAGGGTTCTCCTCATTACCAAGGTACACAAAAAAATAAACTCTTACTCATAAAAGAAAAGAGGAGATTATTAATTCCAAAAGCTCTGACTGACTTAGGCATTGGAGGACTAACGGCCAGTTCCCCGCCCCCCTCTTAGCCATTGTCTATCCTCGCAAATCTCCAATAAACAGATTGGAATCCCTCTATATCTTCAAGGTCGATCATTGATCTCGCCTCTCTTGTTGTTAAAATTCAGTAACAACATATATATATATATATATATATATATATATATATATATATATATATATATATATATATATGGAACGGGTTCTCATGAGAACTCGCAAGAACTTTTTGAGAACTCATCTCATGTTATATGAGCACAAAATTTGAATGGTCCACGTGATGAAACACCCTATGAAGCTTTGGGGGCCCAACTTTTACCCTGTTCCAAAATTTTGGTGAGCCACGACAAAAGAAAACAATTTCCTCCTTTGATTTTGCCTCTTTTTTCTATGGCCCACAAGAGTTTTGGATTAGGTTGAAAGATGGGCCTTGAGGGTTTTATGGAGTGCCATATCATATGCACCATTCAGATTTTGTGCCCATGACATATGTGCCAAGGTGTGCACAGTTACGCACCTATAAAGGTAGGTGAGTAGGTGAGCATTACTCTCTCTCCCTCTTGGTATCTGTGTGTGTTGTAGAATATTGTATGAATGGCTATCCAAGGCAGGTAGGTATCCGTCCGAAGCTCATGGAAAGGCTGTCCAATGAAAGGAGCGGTGGTTGCGCAGACCAACCGTTCATCCCGTGGTTCCTACTACAGTAAAAGGCCGGTACTGAAGCCTACAACAAACAAAAAGCTGTGGGGCACACCGTGTTGCCTGTAACATCCATTCCATCCATCGTTTGCCCCGGCACATGTTAGGACGGAATCCTCTACGACTGTTTTACGCAAGGTGTAAAACACACTAGCTCTGTGGGGCCCACTAGTTGTATATGTAAAATCTAGTCGGGTTCTATCCCATGTTCTAGGTGCTGGTGAAAAGATCAACCAGACCCACAACTAAGTTGGGCCAAACCAAGGGAAATAATTAGGATTTTAGAGATTTCTCAGGAATGTTTACAAAATCCTTTTGGTGGGCATTTTTGTCATTTATGAAAAAAGCACCCTTAATGTGATGGTGTTTAGAGAAACTAACGACAGGTACTACTATGTGAATTAACTTGACTAATGAGGTAGCTTAATGAAAAGTTTAAATAGGTGTATTGGAATTTAAATACCAGATTAATGAAGTAGTATTTTGTAAAAGTCACTTCATTTTATGTATCCCTTTACTAGTCTAAGGGGTTAACTTGACCCAACCCAATCTAACAGGGCTGGCCAATGATAGGGCTAAGTAATCATTACCTGGATTTTTTGGCCTCTACATTCTTGCAAACCTAGGTAAAATCACCCCCTAGGCCCATCTATCATATACCTCAAGACCAAAATAAGAAATCTAAATGAGGTTGGAATTCTCTCTATTGGGCTTCAGGCCTAGTCCTAACCCAACCTGCCCAATTTGTACATCTAATATTGCTCCATCATTTCTCCATTAAAAAAAGAAAAAGAAAAAAAGAAAGAAAAAAAAACCATGGTGATCCAAAACTTAGGTAAGCCATACCGTAGGGAATGGTTGGGATGGGATTCCACTATTAATTTGTTGTGTGGCCATTGGTGGTGTTTATATGCCATCCAATCCATTCATCTCGTATGCCTCTTTAGGATGAAAGGATTATACCCATTAGGATGAAAATATAATCCAATATATTAAAACTCAAGTGGGCCATATAATGATAATTTAAGCCTTGTTTGTTTTACTGATTAATAATGTATAATGTAGTGTAAATGCTAATGATTATCACTACATCGGTGGTCCAAAGTAAAGCCGAATGCAATATCAATATAGCTCGTGCTCCTTTAGTTTTGTATATGCTTGTAAACTACTCACAGCGACCAGATGTATGTGGATATAACTTGCCTAATGTGTTATATTCACACTGTTCATTCATTTTGCAATGTAATTTTAGCGCATGACGCCAAACATCAGTTTCATCTAACACTTCAATGGGCAATAAGAAGTTTTCAATGGTAGGCATTCAATCCCACTGCTTTATGTGATGTGGCCAATTTCTACATTGGATGTACCTCATTTTTTTTTTTTATTATCTATTTCTATAAAATGATCTTGCAAGATGGATGGACAGTGTGGATATAACACATATATCATGGTGGGGGCCATGAAACTATGCCACCTCAACGCACCACAGCCCACTCAAGTCGGTGGCAATTTTGATGGATTACTATGATTTGACCGATGGTTTTATCCAATCACCTTGAAGGAGTAATTATGAAAGCTACATTACTGTAAGACTTTAGGAAACAAACAGCGACTTAGTTGGTATTGTATGATTTTTAAACTACATGTGTTGAGTTTGATACTTGGGATCAAGGCCAAAGAACGGGTGGTCTACCTTTAATCGCTTTCCCATGTTAGAAAAGGTTTCTGGGAGTAGGTAAATGCGCGAGTTACGCCAGAGTTTTCCCCTCATTAATCACGATCCTACTCACTCATTGCATTTGTGTGGGTCATGGGTTTGGATAGAAGGTACCTAAAAAACGACAAGGACCCCATGTCGTATCTAATGCTTGCATCACCAAACATGAATTTATTAAAGGAGGTTGGTGTGGTTGGTTTTTGCATTCACTTTGGATAAGCATTTCCAAACCAAGAACTGTGGATAGAGACAGAGAGCGTTGGTGGTTACAACCAAACACATCATCTATTGGATATATGCCATGCCCCATGCCATCTTTCAAGCATTTCCACATTCAATAATAAAATTCAAACTCCTCGGAGAAGGAGAGAAAATGACTTGTTTGCTCTTAGTTGAAAACATAAAAAACGGCTTCTCTCCATTTACCTTCTACACAGTTATATAAAAAATAATAATAACTCACATAGAAAGAGTAGGTGCTGTAGTTATAAAACTCATTAACTCGACTACAAACTCAGCCGAGTCAGCTCAAATCGGCCAAATTTGCCCAAAACAACTTTACTTGAGTCGGTCGCGTTATTAACATGGTTTTCTCCCAAGACATTCCTTTGGCAGTAGAGGTATTACTCTTAAAAAGTGGGATGCATCACTTGGAAGTAACACTTCCCCGAAATAGCAGAACATGTCGAACCTATATCAAGTGGGATGCAGTTGGAACAAAATCGAGGGTAGGGTCAGCCATCAAACCATGCAATGTTCACAGATTAGGTGTCTGCCCCAGGTAGTGTTTAGTGTTAGGCCATCATCCAATCAACTAATTCACAGCTTGGCCAAGTCTATGACTACACGATCGACAGAAAATCTAACATCAACAATCTAGATGAGTAGACGTGCCAGCATGCTCACCTGGTGAGGACCATACACCACACATATGGCTGAACATGGAGTGCCACCACCGTCTAAGATAGGGTGGGCCCCACATGTCCTATAAGTGTGGATGTCAGTAAAGATCAACCATCATGGATAATACAATATGCATACATACAATGCATGATCAGCATATCTACAACCAACCAAATCCAATAGGCAAGTGGTTTAAATCTCTTTTTTTTTTTCTTTTTTTCTTTTTTTCTTTTTTTTTTTTTTTTGGTTAGTACATACATCCCACTGTTAGTACACCCACCCAACCTGTTAGTCATACTGAAATGTTAGCCACCCCCACTTTGGGAATCGAGGAATCGATACCAGACCTCAGTGTTGAAATGAGGCTACTACTCGTGCTATGGATCTGGATTTAAATCTCATTGTGCAACAGACTAGGATGTTTATGACTTGAATATCCTTGACCAGGCCACCATATGTTCAATTTAGACCAATAAATGTGTTTAGTGGGGAGGGTAATTCCATTGGGTTAGGTGGTAATTTTTAGCCCTATCTGACCTAAAACGAATCAGATCTGTTGAAAGCAAAATCAAGTGGCTATGATCTCATTTAGACAGATTTGGACAAAAACTGTCCAATATGACCAGACCATCTCAAAAATCACATTGAGAAATCCAGTTAGAACAAATTTCATCCAAATGTGATTATCGGATTAAGAGATATGGCCCGGTCAAGGAATGGTTAATTCGAATGCCCCTTTCTATAGCAATTGTGCCCTAATTTGGACGAGGAACCCAGGATTTTAGAGAGCTTGAAATGCTGGACATTATGGACAGATCTCATCATCCAAAGTATAAATGTAAAATCCCAAAAAAATAAGCCACAAGATGCTGACATTAGATTTGTTGTTTGGGCCCATTTTCACTATAACTCGTGATCTTGTACTCCTAAGATCTTAGTGCTCTGATCTCTTTTCCAGATGTGAAACTATTCATTTTGAAGCTATCAATGAGCTCTACAAGACGAACAATTTACATTGTTGATTAGGTTATATCAAGGGGGCCAAATTTGGCTGCACATTTTTGGTTTGGAATGCACTAGCATTGGACCATTTCTCAACTAAAAAGGTGAGCGCTCCACACAATGATCAAGGGTCGAATGGTGTTGGGACCCCATCCATATTAGACGTGGGTGGATCCCACACCCACAGAAGTGGCTTTTCTCTTAGTGGTGGGCCTCGCACACTGATTTGGTTGGATCACATGTAGGGTGCGTCCAAACGTACTAGTAGAAACCTGTGAAGCATGTGGGGACTACAAAATCCATGAGGTTTAGAAAAGCTATGTAGCAAGGGATTTACAAAAAAGGCTCCCCAACTATAGGCTACGACGTCACCAAGGGGAGAGAGAACCAATGAGAGGAGCGAGGAGGTAGAGGAAGAAGGGAGCCATTGGGGTGAGCGTCCAAAGCTTGGAAACGTGAGAGGGCTTTGAGAGGTGTGTCGTAGGGCACTTGCTGTACAAGGTCGATACGAATGCTGTCCATACGATGGGCCCCATGTAAGGACATAGAGGTTCGATTCGTCCCGTCCATCTCTCCTCTCGCGGTCCAAACTACCATCCCCATGATGGATTCCAATACAAGTCCAATACAAGGTGGTCAAATAATTATAGCTGTACACGAGCCGAGGCAAACCGAGTTTGACCCGAGTTTGGGTTTGGCTTTCTTACGTGTCACCCCCTGTTCAAACTTTACACCGGCCGAGCTTCGAGCCTATCCCTATTGTTTGAGCTTGGTTTGGTCTATATTGTTGGAGAGCCTTCAAACGATGCACGGATTGGGTGCTCAGACTGGTCGGGCGACTAGTCTGTGCGTTATGGCCCAAATGCACAGAAGGCATTGGACTGTTTTTTCTCAACCTTCTACGGGTGGCTTAGACCGGTCGGGCGACAGGTCTAAGGTGAGGCAGCATGGATGTTTTTCCTCTCAACTGTTTTGTGCAAGCTTTCACCGGTCGGCCGATCGGTCGACTGTGCACCCGTTTTCTTACGCTATTACGCGGTTGTGCGTAAGAAGTTTCTAATTTTGGTTTGTTGCCTATATAAACGGGTTGTAACCGAGATTATGAGTAATTCTAAGGTGTCCAAGGTTTCCAAAGTGTGTTCGGAAGAGGGGAGAGAGTTTTGTGAGGAAGAGAGCTTGGGTTTTCTCTGTTTTTCCTTGCTTGTGGGCTGTCAATCTCTGTAATCTTCTATTTATCATAGTGGATCGCTTTGTGCCGTGGCTTTTTACTCGTTGAGGAGTTTTTCCACATAAATTCAGATTCTCTTATGGTGAATGCTTGTGTGTGGCTTGATTGCATCATGTTTCTCGTTTGATCTCGCATTACTCTGTGCTTTCGGCTTCCGCTTCCATTGCCGATTTTCCCAATAAGTGGTATCGAAGATAAGGTTGGTAGGTGTTACGCTGATACCAACAAGTAGTATCAGAGCTAAAGTTGGGGTGGAGTAGAATTCGGATCTAAGACGAGAAGATGGTATCAAGCGCAATGTTTGATATAGAGAAGTTCTTAGGTAAAAATAACTTTGATTTATGGAAGGTAAAGATTGAATCCTTCCTAGTTCAGAAAGGGCTTGATGAAGCTCTTGGAAAGCGACCGGAGGCTATGAAAGATGATGAGTGGACAAAGCTCAACAAGAAGGCTAGTACCTCGATCCTGTTGAGCCTTACGGATGTTCTCTATCACGTCACGAAGGAGAAGACTGCGGGTGAAACGATGGCGAAGCTAGAGAAGGTTTATGCTAAGAAGTCTCTAAAGAATCACATGTACCTGTTGATGCAATTGTTCACCTTGAGGATGGCTGAGGGGACGAATGTGGAGGACCACTTAAGCACATTCAATAAGCTAGTTTGCAAGTTGGTGGAGATAGATGAACCAATGAAGGATGAATATCAAGCATGCATCCTGTTGAATTCTCTTCCAGATTCATATGAGTCATTCGGGGACTCTGTGTGCGCAAGGAGGGAGACCATTAACGTTAAGACTATTATCTCAGCCCTCCAATCGAAGGCGATGAGAAAGACGAGTAGTGACGTGGGTTCTCGTTCTTCCTCAAAGGCACTGTTTATAAGGGGAAGAAATTCTGAGTATGGTGGGAGATATTCAAAATTCGGATCTAAGGCCAAAGGTAAAGGGAAAACTAAGGTGAAGTACAGGATTATGGTCAGAAAGGCTACATGAGAGGGGATTGTCAGAATCCGAAGTTAAAGTAAGAGAGATATGGAAATTCTTCTGGAGAGGGAGTCAATATCGTAGAGGACAGTGGCGATCTTTGTGAAGTTCTGACTGTGTCTGGCAAAGGATCTCACGGTAGTGAGTGGATCCTAGATTCAGGGGCTTCATGTCACGTTTGACCTCACCGGAGTTCATTCAAGACATACAGGGAGTATGGTGGTGAATCGGTATTTGTGGGCGATGGTTACGCTCGTAAGGTGGTGGGTATTGGTACGGTGCGCATCAGGATGTTCGATGGGATCGAACGAGTCCTAGAAGATGTGAAGCATGTCCCCAAGATGAAGATGAATGTGATTTCTCTTGGTGAACTCGAGGCGAAAGGGTGCGTGTTTATCTGCCATGATCGTTGTTGTGAAGTGTTGAATGGGGCACTGGTGTGTATGAAGGCATGGAGGTGTGGCCGTCTTTACAACTTGATCGGGAGCACAATTCATGGTAGAGCTGCAGGATCGGCAGTGAGATCCACGGTTGCTCGTATGTGGCAAGTGCCCAAGGGCCATATGAGAAGAGCGGAAAAGGGTGTGAATGTGCAAGGTTAGAGTCGATGGTGGCACGAGAAGCGGTGGAGCTATGATTGAAGATGAGATGATGAAGCGAGGATGATTTTGTTTCGATATTTGAAGCCTCAGTGGAGATTGTTAGAGAGCCTTCAAACTATGCATGGATTGGGTGCTTAGACAGGTCGGGTGACCGGTTTGCGCTTTATGGCCCAGATGCACAGAAGGCGCTGGTCTGTTTTTTCTCAACCTTCTACCGGTGGCTTAGACTGGTCGGGCGACAGGTCTAAGGTGAGGCAGCGTGGATGTTTTTCCTCTGGACTGTTTTGTGCAAGCTTCAACCGGTCGGGCGACCAGTCGACCGTGCACGCGTTTTCTTACGTTATTACGCTGTTGTGCATAAGAAGTTTCTAATTTTGGTTTGTTGCCTACATAAACGGGTTGTAACCGAAGTTGGGAGTAATCCTAAGGTGTCTAAGGTTTCCAAAATGTGTTTGGAAGAGGGGAGAGAGTTTTTTGAGGGAGAGAGCTTAGGTTTTCTCTCTTTTTCCTTGCTTGTGGGCTGTCAATCTCTGTAATCTTCTGTTTATCATAGTGGATCACTTTGTGTTGTGGTTTTTTTACCCGTTGAGGGGTTTTTCCACGTAAATTCCGATTCTCTTATGGTGAATGCTTGTGTGTGGTTTGATTGCATTGTGTTTCTCATTTGATCTCACATTACTCTGTGCGTTTGGCTTCCGCTTCAGCTGCTGGTTTTCCCAACACATATAATACAAGCTTGAGCTTGGTTTGGTTTAGTCCAAATATTTGATCCAAGCCAAGCCGAATTGAGCCAAGTTCGAACAGGGTCAACTCATTTTTTTTTGTTAATAAATAATATACATAATATAGATTTTTTTATATAAAAAGATAACGCTATAAAATAACATTAAAAAAAATTAATACAAAAGTAACAACACTAAAGCTCAAGTAGACCAAACCATCGAAATAGTGTGCAATCATGTATATGTATTATACATTATCCATGTCGTCATGTATATGTATTATCCACGCACAAATCGTTTTAGGATATCATCCCAAAATTGAATCATCACTACAACAAATCAGGCTTTTTGCCTCGAGCCCACTTGTCGCAAAAAAGCCCAAATTCGTCGCGAATGCTTTTTCGTGACGACTATTGCTCGTCGCAAATTTTGTTGCAGATACGTCGTCACAAATTATATTTAGCGACGAAAACACAAACTCGTCGCCAATGAGTTAATTATTTGCAATGACCCAATAACTTGTCGTAAAATATAACTAATTAGCAATGAGTTGACACATCGCCATTACACATTATCAAACATCGCTAAAGATGAAACTCGATAATAAAGTCGTTTTGCAATGAGTCCACTCATCGCTAAAAAACCCAAACTCATCGCAAAACTATTTATGAGATGAGTGTTGTTCGTCACAAATTTTATCACAAATACAGCATCACAAATTATATTTAGCGACAAAAAGATCAAGTCATCGCCAATGACTTAATTATTTGCGATGACCTAATAACTTGTCGCAAAATGTAAGAAATTAGCGGTAAATTGACACGTTGCTATTACATATCGCAAAACGTTGCTAAAGATGGAACTCGTCACTAATAAAGACGATTTGCGACGAGTCCATTTGTGGCTAAAAAGTCAAACTCGTCGCAAAAGTATGTTTACGACGTGTGTTGCTTGTTGACAATTTTGTCGCAAATACGTTGTCGCAAATTATATTTAACGACGAAAACACCAACTCATCACTAATGAGTTGTGATGACCTAATAACTTGTCACAAAATGTATCTAATTGGCGACAACTATAAGTCATCGCTAATACATTTTTTTAAAATATTTTTTTATTTTTTACTTTTTATGTTTTCTCATATTTGAACCAATTAATCCAACAAAATAACCTGTATCAATTAATACGCATTATCATCCATTGAAATATAACAATAATTTAATTTAATTAAAATCAAATTTATAATTATCTTGAACACATAAAAATATGTACACATGTCCAAATTGTCCGACAAAAATCAATAATAAAAAAAGAAACATGCGTCCTTGATAATGTGATGGGGCCAAGGAAGATAGCACCAGTTTCTAGGAAAATCTACAAAATAATTGAAATAAATTATTATTAATTATTATTTTACACTACTTGCATAATTTAAATGTAACATTTAACTTACCACTGAGGATGTGATTGAGATAGCTGCAATAGGAGGGCACACACCCTCTCCTCTAACTCAGTCTGTTTTGTCTGCATGACCTACACCATAGTCCTAAGTTCAACCATCGTTGCCTCTGCTTGCTTGGCCCTCCTCGCAGTCTCATCTGCATCATCATGATTACGATGGGTCAATGTAGGCACCTCCCCATGCCCGAGACCACGAACGTAGCCAGATCTACAGCCAAGGGCCCTAAAACATGCCTTGTTTGCTGTCAACGGTGTAGTGTCCTCTGAGTCGGATTGAGTATGAAACCGTAACATATCGTTTTGCAATATTAATAAAGCATTATAAGTGTGAAATGAATAAGTAATAAAATAACTTTAAAATAATTTAAATTTATTCTTACGTATAACTTCTCACAATGAGGGGTCACCTAAGTGCCCATCATCTTCCTCATGTGAGTATTCCGATAGAAAGTAATGAGATCAGGTTCCTGCTAGGTCTCCTGGTCACACTATTCCATTTAAATGAGAAATATCACATTTATAATGTTATGATAGGTAATGCGATTAAGAAAACAAATTACTAAATGTAAGACAAATAAAGTAAATTATATCATCTCAATACAAAGCTGGACAAATGGCTTTGAACCAACTGTATGGTTCATCATAGGCTTGGAACGATTTTCTGTATTTGTCTTGCTCTTTGCCTGCATTAAAAGTACAAACAAGTTATTACAGTACTTATAATAAAGTTATTGAAAACTAAACATTAATAAAAATTAGATCTCACTAAGAATGCATTAGACTCAAAAACTTTATAAGTATTTGTCTCCTTCTTACATAAAAATAATAATTTGAAATTTGGTTGCATTCCTAGAGAAAAAAAGTTCATCTTCAGTATTTAGATCCTAACCTACTTCCCACTATAAAAGAAAAAAAGCTTTTTTTTTCTCCATCTGACACAAAAATTAATGTGAATAATATTGGTTGTATTCTCAGAAAAAAAATGTTTAGTCCAAAATATCATCATTAGATAGTGTGTCCTTGAGAATGTGAATCCTTAGTTAAATCAAGGAGAAAAGTATTCTCCATTAGGTCTAAAACTGTTTCATCTTCAAATGTGGAAAATGAATAATATTTTGTGATATATGTGAGGACATCCATATCACTCATTCATATAAGTGAAAAAGAATTACAATCTCGGAATAAAAAATGAGTGGAAAAGAGAGAGATGAGACATAAAGAAGCATACCTTATAATCGATCAAGGATAGATGATCAGAGATTGAAGTTACTTTTGGTTTTTTAGAGAAATTGGACTAAGAAGAAAAGACGAAAAGGCCTTATAAGAAACCTCAAAAGAACATTCAAACGTCACTAAAAATTAGCTAGGATTAGCTAAAAACCAGTTGAGTACCGAGACTTGTGGGACGTCACCATGTTTTGTGGGCCCTACCATGATATATGTATTGTATCCACACTATCCATTCAATTGGAGAGATCATTTTAGGGCGTGAGCCAAAGAATGAGTCAAATCCAAAGCTAGAGTGGAGCACGCCACAAAAAACAGTGGAGATTGAACGCCTACCCTTAAAAACTTCTAGGGGCCACAGAAGGTTTCGAACAAGTTGATAGTTGTGTTTTCCCTTTGTTCATGTCTGTGTTAACTCATGAACAGGTTAGATCTCAAATAACCATCATGGTCCACCATATGAAGGTTTCAATGGTGGTCATCACTCTCTCTACTGTTTCCATGGTGCGGTACAGTCGAGCTTTGGATCTGAACCATTCTTTAGATCATGCCCTAAAACAATCTCTCCAAATGAATGGATGGTGTGGATACACCACATATATCATGGTGGGGCCTACAAAATATGCTGACGTTCCACCCATATGGCAACCAGCTGTCGCCTTAGTCTGCTTTTGGTATTGGGCGCGGATTAGGAACTTCCTCCGCCTGTTAACCCAACACCAAATACCATAAGTCTTTGAGGGCCACCGTCATGTATGGATTTTATCCACACCATCCATACATTTTCCCATCTGATTTTTTTATGTGGACCAAAAAAGGGTTAGATCCAAGTCTGAATGGGACCACACCATAGGAAGTAGCAGTGTTAGTGATGCCTACCGTCAAAACCTACCCAGGGACCACCGTGATGTTTATCTATAGCTACACACGAGCCGAGCTAAAGCCAAGCTTGACAAAACTTGAGCTTGGCTTGGCTTGAGCATCAAGCTCAAAATATCCGCTCGAGCTTGGCTTGCTAGTCAGGCCAATCAAGCTTTGTTCGAGCCAAGCCGATCGAGCTCTATCGAGCCAAGCCAAGCCAAGCTGAGCTTTGTCTTTTTTTTCCTTCATCCTCAACCCAACCCACTGACCTGCTCGACCCAACACATTGACCCCAACTGACCCAACCCACTGACCCCAATAGACCTAATCCACTGACCCAACCCGCTGAATCGACCTAACCGACCTGACCCCAATCTTTCGACCCAGAATCCCCCAAATTTAGGATATTGTATATTTCAAACAAAATAAATCACAAATATGAAAAAAAAAAAAAAAAAACACAAAAGCCTACCTGGTAGTGGTGGATGCTCAGCTGTTCACTTGAACATGCGATGCGGTCCAACATTCGTTGTCGGGCATCCGGTGCTAGGTGCAATGTGGGGAGGAAGCTGGAACGGAGAGACAACAGAGAGAGAGAGAGAGAGAGAGAGAGAGAGAGAGAGAGAGAGAGAGAGAGACAGAGACAGAGAGAGAGAGACACAGAGAGAGAGAGAGAGAGAGAGAGAGAGAGAGAGAGAGAGTTGAAAAAAATGGAGGGAGGAAAAGAGGGAGAGGGGCAGCCGGGCAAGGGAGACAAGAAAAGAAAAGAAAAGGGTTGGGTGGGATCTTAGAGTTATGTTTTTTTAAATATATATTATAAAAATATCGAGCTCAAGCTGAGCTGAGCTTTATTCGAGCTTTGAGCCAAGCCAAGCCAAGCTCACTTGTGCTCGAGCTTGGCTTGTTTTTTAACGAGCTTTCAAAATCGAGCTTGAGCTTGATCGAACTGGCCTACGAGCCAAGCCAAGCCAAGCTTAAGCGAGCCAAGCCGAGAACATTTCAACAGAAATATCACCTTGATTGTAAACTTCCTTGGCACCTAAGAACATTCCAACAGAAAGCATTTAATCTCCATTTTGTGGTCCACTTAAGCCTTGGAAGTGTCTCATTTTTTTGCCCTAATTCTAAAATAGCATGGAAAAATGCATGGACGGTGTGGATAAAATCAATACATCATGGTGGCCCTCAGATCTCGAGCCCTCATGACCGGCCAAGAAAGTAACCAATCAGTGCCATGCAATCCGTTGGAAAGTGGATTCGTTGAGCGTGGATTTAGTGGATCCCACCAAGGGCGCGAATGGGGTACTACCCCCATGAAATCAGATTGCATCCTGAGTTACTCAGGATGCTCTTATTGTACTGAGTAAGCTAAGTTGGGCACACGGTAAATGTATGTAGTTTATCTACACCGTCCATTCAATTTTCCAGATCATTTAAGGGGTTGAAACCAAAATTAAAGCATATCCAAAACTCAGGTGGACCATACCACAAGAAACAGTGGGTATAATGATTTCCACCGTTGAAACCTTTCTAGGGTCCGCAGTGATGTTTATTTGTCATCTAACTTGTTCACAAGATCACATAAATGTTGATGAAGGGAAAAAACAAATATCATCTTGATCCAAAATTTTCGTGACCCCCAAGAATTTTTCAACGATACAGGATCAATTCACATTGGGTCCTGTGGTGTTTTCCACTTAAGCTTTTTATATGCTTCATTTTTTGTCTCAACCCATAAAATTATTCGTCAAAATGGATTAACGGAGTGGATGAAATACATAAATCACAGTGGACCCTTCAGGGTTTACTCAGTACTTAATCCACTTCCTACCCCCACCAGGACCTATCTAGAGACGGACGGTCCTGTCAGGGGCTCTGCGGGGCCCATAGTGATATATTTCCTTTGTCCAAGCCATTCATCCAATTTGAAAGATCATTTTATGGCATGAACCTAAAAATAAAGTAGATTGAAGTCTATAGTGGACCACACCACGGGATATAGTGAGGATTGAATTCCTACCATTGAAAGCCTCTTGGGGGCCACAGAAGTTTTAGATGAAGCTGATACTTATGATTTCCCTTCATCTAGGTCTATGTGACCTTATGAACAGGTTAAATGGCAACTAAACATCTCAGTGGACCATAAGAAAGTTTCAATGGTGGAGGTTATTGTCACCACTGCTTCCTGTGGTGTGGTCTACTAGAGCCTTTGATCTACCTCATTTTTCGGATCATTCTCTAAAATGACTCTTGAAAATGGATGGATGTCATGGATAATACAAATACATCATGGTGGTCCACATGAAGCTTTTAATGGCAGGGATTCAATCACGACTGTTTTCTGTGATATTGTCCACCGAGATTTGGATCTGCTTCATTTTTGGCATCATGCCTTAAAATGAGATTTTAAAATGGATGGACGGTGTGGATGTAAGTCACATACATCACAGTGGGCCCCATAGTTAAGGATCCACCCAAACCGTGCCGGAATTCGTTGGGAAGCGGATTGCTTGCGACCCGGACGTGGATTAGCTGACTTATGTGGGCCCCACCATAATGTATATATTGTATCTACACCGTCCATCCATTTGGAGAGATCATTTTAAGGCATGAACTGAAGAATGAGGCAAATCCAAATCTCCAGTAGACCCCACCAAAGAAAACAGTGGGGAGAGTGAGCCCGACCGTTGAAGCCTTCCTAAGGTCCATTGTTTCGTTGGTATGTCCCACCTGAGTTTTAGATCTTCTTGATTTTTAGAATCCTATCCTACTTTTGTCTTTAAAATCAGATGGACATAGTGGATTTTTCATGGACATCCCTATGGACCCCACACAGCCCCGGCCACAGAGGTGTCGTCCACATGGATGATATTTTGTATATCCACACCGTTCATCCGCTTCACCAGCCCATTTGAGGATGGGGTTCCAAAAATTATGGAGATCCAAATCTTAGGTGGACCATACCACTGGAAACAATGGTGATTAAGCATTGAGGGAGATTGAAACTCAATTGGGCAACACTACAGGTGAAATTGGGAGTCGAAATTTGCACTGTTGAAACCTTTATGGCCCACCGTGGCGTTTATATATTATCTAACCTAGGGCGCAGCTTCGGTGGATCCTCGAGATTCATCCACTATTAATCCATTGTCTCAATTCATTCTATGATATGAGCCCAAACATGAGGTAGATCCAACCCTCAAGTGCACCACACTAGAGAAGGAGCTCCTTAACAAATCATTCCATGTTAAATTTTGTCCAACCTTGGTGTGGCCCACATGAAGTTCTTGTGGTTGGAATATATACATCACATTTGGCCCCAATTTGTGTCATTCGATTGCTGATTGAGAGGTCGATTGGGCAATTGTAAGTCGTGTGCACCGTTCGATCAGTGATTGGAGGTTGATCGATGGTCGACAACACTTTATATTATACGATCGTTGATTGGGAGGTCAATCAAGCGATAGTCAGTGATGTGCACCATTCGATCGTCGATTGGAGACTTAATAAAACAATCCACATTAGTTTCCACCCTCGATAAACAATTGGAGGTTGATTAAATGGTCAACAACACTTTTTGTTGTTCAATTGTTGATTGGGAGTCAATCAAGCGATCGTTGGTGATGTGCACCATTCGATCATCGATCGGGGACTTGATAACACGATATATGGTGGTTTGTACCATTTGATCGTTGATTGAAGGTTGATCGGATGGTTGACAATATTTTGTGTCATCTGATTGTTGATTAGAAGCCCAATCGGGCAATCATCAGTAATGCTCATTGTTCGATCGTCGATCGGTTAAAGGGATCTACATTGGAATACATACATCACATTCGGCCCCACTTTGTGTCGTCCGATCGTAGATTGAGAGGTCGATCGAGCGATCGTAAGTGATGTGTGCACCGTTTGATACTCGATCAAGGACTTAATGAAGTGATTTATGATGGTTTCCATCATTTGATCGATGATTGTAGGTTGATCGGATGGTCGACAACACTTTGTATTATACGATCGTTGATTGGGAGGTCAATCAGGCGATAGTCAATGCTGTGCATCGTTCGATACTTTGTACCATTCGATTGTTGATTGAAGGTTGATCAGATGGTCGACAACATTTAGTGTCATCTGATTATTGCTTGGAAGGTCGATGGGGCGATCATCAGTAATGCGCATTGTTCGATTGTTGATCGGTTGAAGCGATCTACATTGGTTTCCACTGTTTAATTGATAAGCATACGAGCAGATGAAGGAAAATTATTCATAAGAGCACACGGAAAGATGAAGGGAAAACTCAAATATTACATTTATCCAAAACTTTAAATCTTAATTGTTTTCAAAATTTGAATTTCTCTCCAACGCTATTATCTTTTTCCAACTTCTCAACCTTTTTTCTATTAAAATCACAATTTTTTAAATTTATTAATTTTCTTTTTCAAAAACACATTTTTCTTTTTAAATCACATTTTTTCGCTTCAAAATTACTATTTTTTTCAAACTTCTCTAGTTTTTCCAAAATGACAATTTTTTTTTCAAACTTCTCAATCTCTTTTTTCAAAATCTCTTTTTTTTTTATTATCAAACTTCAACATTTTTTCAAAATACAAATCTCAATTTCTTATAAAAATTTCAATTTTTTTCGAAATGCCAAATTTTCAAAATGTTGCTTTTATTACAAAATGCCGTTTTTAAAAGAAACTTGGTTTTTTAAGATCACAATTTTTACCTAACATTGTCAATTTCTTTTCAAACTTCTAATTTTTTTTTTTCAAAATCACAATTTTTCAACCTCTTGATTTTCTATTTCAAAATGTCAAATTTTTGTCAAAATCTTGATTTTTTAATCTCAAATTTTTTTTCAAAAATTTTCAAACTCTTTTTTTTTTTCAAAATATAAAATTCCATTTTCATTTTAAAAATCTCAAAAGAAATTTAAACATCGAATTTTTTTTCTTCAAATTATTCAATTTTCTTTAAACTTCTCAATCTTTTTAAAATATCTATTTTTATATTTTATTCTTAGATTTTTGCAACGATTTAAAATATCGTCGCAAATACTCTAACTTTTTACGATGAAACCATATTCATTGCAAATAATTTAAATTGGTGTTTTTGCGATTAGTTGTATAAGTCGTCGCTAAAAGCCACTTTTTTGCAATAACTTTTGCTGTCGCAAAAAAATTATTTTTTTGCGACCACACTGAAATCGTCGCAAAAAGTGGCTTTTAGCGACGACTTGGCCAACTCATTACAAAAACTTATTCCCGCCCCCGCGAAAAAAATCGCGCAAGAAGTTTTTACGACGACTATTATAGCTCGTCACAAAACATTTGACTATCATCGCTAAAAGGAACTTTTTGCGATGATTGTTGTGTCGTCGCAAAAAAATCACTATTTACAATAACACTCAAATTGTCGCGCGAAAAGTGCCTTTTAGCGACAACTTGTTTAGCACGTCGCAACAATTCGTCTCCATCTAGTGGAAAAATTCACGTGAGAACTTTTTACGACGATAGTAACAACTCGTGCAAATAGTACCTTTTTGCTATGAAACCACATTCTCTAAGAAACCTACTACAAAATTTAAGCAGGATTGTAATGTATTTCAACAAATCTCTCATTAAGATCATTTATAGTCCTGCTTTGCAATATATGTGGGTGTTCATCATCATTAAAACCCATTGAAACCCATACCACATAAATTTTGTAGCAAGTATTTTAGAGAATTTTTCACCACATATATAAGGAAAGGAGAGGACATCAGCTTGTTTATTAAAAGCATTTCTCCTAAAAATTTGAACTGGGCAAGAATTATACAAGTACGGATCTTCCCCGTCATTATCAACTTTGGGTTGAAAAATTCAAGGTGGTGGAGAGACTTCAATCAGTTTTTCTTTAGATGGCGGTGTCTTCTCTATAAAATAAAAATTATCCAATGCTTGCACAATAGATGGTAATGGTTGTAAATCAGTGAAAGGGGGCTTCTCAAGCACCAGTGTGGGTTCTTGCAAGGCTTTTACTATATCTAGAGTCATAGGATTGTCTGAGTTTTCAAAGTGAGCCATGTAATCTTCCAAAGAGTCAGAATATTCAATCAATGGAGACTCTTCATTCATAATGGAATTAAGCATGTCAATTGGTAGATTAGATTAAAATCACTTAGTTTGGAAAACTCTACGTCATGATTATTAACAAGAAGCTCAGAGATCAACCTTAGGGGAAACGGGACCATAGGCTCATAAGCACACTCCAACCCTTCATCACATTGAACGTTACCAATCATATCATCACCCTTACATTTTATTGATTCCTCGGGTTCTTTAACTTTCATTGGAATCTCTTCATTGATACAATCATTATATCTAAAGGCGATAACAGATTCATCACGCTTAACAAGTATGTCGGGAGAACTGAAATCGATTGCCTTAAGTTGTTCGATTAGGTTGGTGTAACGCTCCGTAAAATCACCACCGTGAAACCAAGCACATACTCGGGCCATGTCATCAGCACATCACCTAAGCTCGATTAATTAGCCCTTCATAACTTAGAAAACTTGTAAATTAATATGGAAACCTACCCAATTGGCAATCCTGCTATCCTCATGGATGCCAAACGCTGCACCAAGCATGCCCCGACCCTAATTAGCAGACCTAAGGAGTCTCGAAAATCCAAACATACCTGAAAATGACCAGTTTAGTCCAAATAGTCCCTAAACCGCCCATTGAAGTACCATAAAATCTGAAACTTAGGAGGGATAATCCTCTCATTGGGCTTGGCAAGCCTAGTGGGATGCCAACATCAGACTAACGACCGAATTAAATAATTTTAGAAATCAATGAAAGCACTTGCCAAGTATAAATCCACCCAAACCAAATCCAACCCAAGTAATCATTGACATTCATACCTTTTTGAAGTTAAGGCATTAGAACCCTTAGATCACCACGAAACTTAGAACCTAGGCTCTAATTATAACGTTAAACTCATCCCTAAAGTCGTGGCCCCGATCAATGATCGGTGATCGTTGAACTCACGCTCTTATTCGCTAATTACCACATCTGAATTACATGAAATCATAATCATAGGTATATCTGCCTTGGAAGAAGCAGTCCCATGGGTTAAATTGGCTCAGATGGGCCAGGTGGGCCTCAACTAGCCAAAACAGTCCATCTTGGGACCATTGTTATAAAGGTTTCTTTGGCAAGGCTATTCTAGTCAATTCCGCTCTATAAAAAGCACCCGAATTGGGGATTTCATTTCCCATTTCAAAAAATTTTGAGAGAGAGAGAGGGAGAGAGAGAGTGGGAGAAGAAGAAGGGAGGGTGTGGAGTGCTTGCATGTAACTCCACCGCCTTCCCCACGCATCCACGATGGTCCAACTGCTTTTCCTTTCTGTTAGGTCACCTCCAACAACTTCTAGAGGTGAGTTAGAAGGTCCATCACCCTCAATCTTAACTTTTCCTCTAGAAATCCCCAATTTTTTAACATACAAACCCTAATTCTTGTAGGATTCAAGAATTCCTTCAAATTTCAAGGTGCGGACCATTACCCCTGGTTGCCTAGGATCAAATGATTTTAAATGTAGTTAATGTGTGTTTGAGTAATTAAAAATGCTTAGTTATTCTATTGAGTTTATGAGATTTGCTTAATTCCATGAGTTATTGTTATAATTGCTTGATAGGCTTCTCTATGTTGTTAAATCTTCTTGACATGACTTGCATGTTGATGATTGGATGTTATGCTTCATGTTATGTTGCTGAACTGGTATGATAATACACAAATGATGGATGTTGTGATGGTGTGATTCTAGAATCCATACTTTAGTTGTTGAGTTTCTAATAGAACAAGTTCATGATTTTTTTTAAATCCTGCTATGTTATTGTATACATGTGGAATATGTTTTAGTTGGTATATTTTCTCTTGTGTTGCGATCCTATGTTATTTAGAATTGTAATTGTGGTTTAGCTTGGTGAATAGTTAGGATTCGGGGTTACCACTTGAGTTAGGCTACCTAATAGGAGTGTATGATCGATTTGGAGCTGAATTCTAGTGATCAGTTGTAGTTTAAGGACTACACGAGTTTCTTGTGCCCAAGGCCGGTCTCTCCGACCTTCTCCCCTATCGAACGTGCTGACCCAATGCTGGGTTGGATGTGTTTGATGTGTTTATTGTCGTCATACCCCTTTGAATCCAGAGTACCGACATTACCAATGCATAGTCACTTAGAATCATATTGTGAATCGATCTCCAAAGTCTCATGGGTCGGGCATGGTGGTATGGGATACCATGTTTGAGTCGTCAGCCTACACTGGTGTGACGAGCCTCCCTATAGTGACCATTGGACACCATTGGAGGTGATGGGCCTACCACCTTGTTAGAGGAGGGGTGATGAGCTATTCTGTTTCTTATTTGGACGTGGTTGACGAGTCATTGCCAGACCATGCTTTTCCGGGGGAACCCGAACCTTGGATTGATGAGTTATTGGCGATGATTAGCGACACAACATAAGGAACTAGATAGTCTCAATTAGACTTAGTAATAGAATGGCGTTATTATAACTTCACTAATCTGCTTGATGAATTGGACTAACTAGTTACTTGGCTAATCATGCATGGTTTTGCATGGTATGCATTGAGCAGGTGATGAGGTGACGTGCCCCATTCACTGCGGCTCAGTCTGTGCAGGTAATGTGGTGACAAGCCACTCACTGTCGGTTGTGACAAAAATGGTGTTCGGGCATGCATTTGCATTTCATTCATTCATACATTAAGACAACTAGCTTATACTTTGTTGTGTGCATTCTGTGGAAATTTTATTACCTACATTTGATTGTGCTTGATATATTGAGTAACTTAGGGCAATGAAACCACTGAGTTGATCACTCACTCTCATCTGGGATGATGTTTTAAAACACTAACCAGACTATCCGAATGACACAGATACCCTCGAGGCGAATATGCTAGTGGAGTTAGAGGACACAGAGGGCGATGGACAACATTCCTAATACGTTGATGATTAGTCCTAAAGAAGTGCCATTGTGTTTCTTTGGGACTTTTGGAGTCGTGGTTGTGGCCACGATCGACATTATGTTGTATATTTAGACTTAGGTGTTAGGGCCACCAGTTGAGTGGACCCCTTTTTTATGATATAACACTGCATTTTTTTTTAGCTCACTTAATTTTGTTTGTCTTTATTTCATTATTTAGCTTGACCTATCATTATGATTTGAAGCCACATGGATCAAATGCTTGCAAAACATGCATCCGCATACACATAAGTGACTCCCGGGATATTGGGGATCGAATTTGTACTTGATCCTTGAAATTTCGAGGCATTTCAGTTGGGCAAAGGTTGGGTTAAAGAAGTTCATTCCTCCTCATCAGTGAGATATGATTCCATCCTCTCAGTTAATATTTTCGTCTCATTAATGGCCTATAAGATACTCTCCATAAATGTTTGAAATATATCCTCAAGGGTCTTTGTTAATGAAGGCTCATAAGTATGGGGCCCTTGGAATAGTTATTAACATCCAATGTTAGTTTGTCTCTCCCACTGTAATTTTGAAAGTTCCCCCAATTAAGATTGTACTGTCATATGTTAGAGTACTTGATGGTTGTTGATAAGCATAGTCATACAAATAATCATGCATCGTCCTAACTGGTGGAACGTCATATATATTGTTCTTATTCTGATAATCATACATTGTCTTACCCGATTTATAAGTAGATCTATTCTTAGTCAAAGAATCATGCATGGAGCGTTTCATAACGCAGTGAATTAATGGTCCTTCATCTTTTAGAAGATATTTAGAGTATTGTCGTCTCCACTAGGGCATGAACATGAAAACACCCTAACGATTAATCTAAACACAATCTAGAAAGAAAAAAAATTAAAAAAAAATCTAGGAAAAACAGTAAGGATACGAGATGGAAGGATGGTACCTGAGATGAAGAACTAGGTTAGAAGTTCCTGCAATACAGAAGAAGAAAAAACAATGTTAGTAATCTAAAAGAAATAAATCCCAAACGTAGAAAACAATGAAGAACTTAAACCTATAATAACTACAAATCTTAAAACCTAAAAGTGTTCGAAACAGGCACCTCCCCAACAACGGCGTCGAAAATTTATTCATAATCCCGAGTGCAGGGTCGCGATGTAGTAATAGCTCAGTGAGACCAAAGTCAATCCATAGAGAGGAATATAGGTTCAAACACTCAAAGGCCTAACTAGACTAGAACTAAGTAGAATTAAGTTAGGGATAATAAATTATGATATTATGCATAATGGGAAAACAATATTAATAAGCTTAGGGTTTCCAAGGATTCACTTTTAGTCAATCTATAACGTCTAATTTACTTTATTCAATTTGTTAACACAACTGGAATCAAAGCCCTATACTATCAAGCCATATGATAGAGCGGTTAATTAAGAATTAATAAACCAAAACAGATATGAACTTTAATTAATTAATTCTAATTCAAAATCTGGATTTTCAACTTATAGAGAACTCGAAGCATTCACTGTATCCGAAAATCATGATGAATCTAAGGTTTTCACAAATTAAAACCCATAAAACTATTCTGATCAATCTCAAAAACTCATAAGCATCCTATATAACCATAATCATAAGACATCTTTAGAATTATCTAAAACTATCAACTTTATTCAAACTAAATTCAGTCAATTATTCATCATTCAAATTTAAAACTTGAATCAAAGTAAACTAAAGCATTGAAAATAAACTAGAAAGCTTCACCTCTTAGCCCTAGTTAAGAAATTAGCCTATTATGGCTAAATCAAATATAAAAATGAACTAGAAACTAAGAAAACTAAAAAATCTAGTGTAGAATTGGCATGACCGCTCCACCCTCGAGCTCCTCTCTCTCTCTCTCTCTCTCTCTCTCTCTCTCTCTCTCTCCTTGCTTCTATGATGATTTGTGAGGTGTGGGAGTCCTTTAAATAGGAAATAATTCAATCAAGTTACACAGTTTTGGAAGTTTCCAACGAGTTTCGCAAAATCGCACAATCACCGCCCCTTTCGATAAGATCGAAGTTTCTTTTATAGGTCCTTCGATGGGATCTAAAACTCAATTTTGATGGATTAAAGATACATCCAAATTGTCCATCGAGTTTCAACAAAAAATCAGGTTTTCTTGATGGGACTTCAATGAGACTGAAGGCAGCTTCAATAGGACTTCGATGGGATCAAAGACAGCTTCGATGGAATCGAAATAGCAGTCCAACAAACTACATGGTGATTTTGTAAACTTTTTGAATTTTAATTTTTTGGCCCTACAGTTATGGATTTTAAGTTTTCTTGACTTTTCCTTCATTATTCAAGCATTGTTCAATTTTCTTTTAATACCCTTTCATCCACATGCTCGAATATGCTCGATCATCTTCTCTTGGAATTTAAATCTCATGTATTAGTGCGAATTTAGTCTTGATCTTCAAATATTTCTTTGCACTTGAAACACACATAATTTGGACTAATTAGCTTAATATATACGATAAAATAAATACTAAGTATGAGATAAATATATAATATTTAGGTCTTAACAGCGAGTGGGGCCCTCTTACAAGAAATCTTTGAAAGGTGTCTTTTTATAATCCTAAGACTACCCCTCACAACTTTTTCACCGACCACAACCAACCCTTAGTTAAATGACCTAAAATGCCCCTACTGTACTCCCACATACCACTTATGTTTTACAAAAAGCCCCTACCCCCATACCGCTCATGCCATAAAAGTCTAACACCCTATGCCTTCTTTCATCACAAGTCATGCTTGCCCATGCCACCTCTCATGCTCAGCCATCCCTTTCTCTCTTTCTTTCTCCCCATTCTTTTAACGCCCCAGATTTTTCTGAAGTGGCTTTAAGGTATAATATTGCATGTAATGTGTAAAATCCCTTATTAGTGAGAATTTTAACTTGTTTTGTGAATAATTAATAATCCGTGATGAATTTAATATAGGTTCTTTTGTAAGATATTCTTAGGAACATACATAGAACCTCATAAAACCATTAGATTTCCTAAAAATCTCATATTAAAAATAATTATGATAATGCCCTTGGACCCCCATATTCGCGATTTCTAATCAATCGGGTAGGTAGATTTCGAATCAATTCGAAAGATAAGCGTAGTTTTAAGTGTGTATCGACGTCATAAAGTTAAATTTTTTAAATGACTATTAGATCATGAAAATCTTAACCTAGAAGCATCCGTGACCGTTGATCGAGAAAGATAGTCGGGAAAGCAATCATATCAAACTAATTATCTTATAAGTAAACCGTTATCCTAGAATTTATGTGATTATCCAATGCGTATAAATATGAAATCTTAAGGGCCCAAAAATGTTAATGGCTCACCTTAACTTAGATCATTGATTTCTAGTACACATAGTTCCCATGATCTGAATAATGGAAAATTTTATCACATGCCTATCTATTATAAATGAACAACACACCTCGAATTTCAGCCTTTAGATCATAGTATAAATGGCCTAATTAGCAAATCATCCCCTTAACTCCTAACTTTAATGTCCATTGAGTGAGGAAAGTAGATGATTAGTCATAGTCGAACATTTCCCTTCGTGTGAGTGACTTAGATAGTCCATATCATGGACCAATAGTGTAATTTAAGTGCCTAACATTGATAAGCCTCTTTCTTAAGCACGAAGTTATCTCGTTTTAGGAAATAAGCGAGTTATTGACTCCTTTCAAATATGGACCTTTTAATTAACCCACTTCTCACCATCAATCGCAACTCAAATTTAAAATATATCTTGGCCTCATATGACTACGAGACTAAAAAAATTTGGACCCCGATTATAATCCTACACCGTCGAACCCTAAGGCCAATACCTTCATTTACCAACTAAAGGTGGAATTTCAGATCTAGGCATTTTCCACCATCGATCAATCACCAAATTTTATCCAATTGTTTTCTTATATGATTACGCATTTTTTCTAATTTTGGACCCCGACATCAAACATGGACTATTAATTGAGATTAAATCCGTTTTGGCACTCGTCAGGCCATTTTTTCAAGATCGTCAAATCTAAATTTTTTATCACCAAGAAAATTATATATTCTGACTATACTCTTTATGCCCAACGTAGTGAATAGATTGGAATTCCTCAAAGATTAACCCTTAACCATTTTTTACGAATCCCAATGAGACTAGAAGGAGTGGACGCCCACCCCTTGTTATAAGGATGGTGCGCACATCTACTCTCTCTCCCCCTGCTTAATCCATGTAAAAACCTCTATTCCAGCCCCACACGCCTAGAGAGAGAGAGAGGGAGGGAGGGAGAGATAAACGACGTCACCCATTCTTCTTCTTCACATCCTTTCATTACATGGGTAGTCATTTCCAACTCTTCCTCATATTGTTGTGGTTCTTGTAAAGATCTTCTCCATCAATTCTATCTAGGATTTTCATGTTTAGTCTAAGGTGAGGATTGCTTAAAGCTTAGCTACAATAATATTGTATTATTGTTCGATTTTATGCTTAGAATTTAGGATTGTGTTGAATGATTGCTTTTGTTTAATTCTCTCCATGAAAACATAAATGTTGATGAAATTCTTTGATGTAAATATGCTAAAATTTTGATCGATATGTATCATGAATTATGTTAAGTGTTTACATGAATTATGTTAAGTGTTGAGAAAGGAAATCATGCTTATGTACACGCTTATGTAGGAACTATATGAAATTTATGCTTAAATTATGATTCTTACATGCCTATGATGAATATGATGAGTAATGTGTGGTGTGACACATGATTAATTGTGTGGATTCTACATTAATGGCAACACTTTGCCCCATAAATAATGTAATCGTTTGTTGGAAAGGACTGACCCATAAGGGGGTCGTGTTATATGTTTTGGCAAGAACTTGTATGTGATGTTTGTGAATTGCTAAAGGATCCAAATGTGGATGTGTATGAAGGATCCTTAAGAAATTTATGTTAATTGTGTGCCATATGTAGTGTCATGACTAAGATGTGTACGCCTCTTCGCGGTTGGCCCTCGTTGAAGGGAAACGACTATTCTACATCATGGTAATCCATGGGATGTGGTAAAGAGGGACTATTTGTCGTAGACATCATCAAAGTGGCTGGATATTAAATTTGCTTAATTAAAGATTAAACTAATCATGCATTCACTTACCCCTTGGGCGTTATAAAAGAGAAAGGGTTGGAATATCCCGTTTCTCTCATTGTATGCTATCTAATGAAAGTGTTGGCTAATCCCATTTCATTATATGGGTTTTAGAGTATGTGGGAGTGTTGGAAGAAGTCCCATCCTACATTAGCTCGGAACCTCTAGTGACTAGTGGCTAATGAGAGTGGTGGAAGAAGTCCCGTCTCATTTAATCAGAATACCTTAGCCAGAGCATGCATATTATGCATCGCATTAAATAAGATTTTCTCATATATGTTTTCTTTAGGTGTGATTATTTTGTTTAAATATTATTATGCTAATCTTGGAGGGTAATCCTCACTGAGTCGATCGCAAGCAACTCACTCCCTCATGGGGATGGTGTTTTAAAACACCAACCTAGATGTTGCAGGTGACGATCCTAGTAGATGAACTTGATTTGCAGGGTAAAGGGTATGAAGGTTCGTGGCAGCAAATGGCGGACAATGAAGCTAGAGTAGTGTGAAGATGATTTATATTTATTTGTTTCTTCTTTAAGATAGTTTTATTTTCGTATGAATTTGAAATAAATCTCCCATAGAGATAGAAAGTGGAATATTACATTTGATATGATTTTAAGACATTATATTTGAGAGCATAAAATAGAAAGATATGGAATAAGAACTTTGATTTTCATCATTATGCTATGAATTCCACGAACATATGAAAGACAAGTAAATGTGTGAGAATATATACCTAACATATTTAGGTTAATATCTAAAACTCGACCCGTTATGTTGTTCACAATAGTCAAAATTTCAGGGCGTTACAAGTTGGTATCAAAGCATAAATGGGACCTTTAGGTGTAACGCCTTACCCATCACATAATAAATCCACCTTAGGACTTAGGCCCATGAAACTAGTAAAAAATTAACCTAGGCACGTCCCTGAATGATTATCTAGAGTACTTGAACATAGAGACCCACACCTAAGTTTTCCTTGAAATCACTATAGTAGACATTAGACATAGAAACTTGACTTCAGGGTCTCGGGAGGAGAACTCCCACCTATTATTTATCTTTTTGGGACCCTTACCCATTTTTTCATGTATAAGTCAATGATTTCATTGAGTAGATTGGTATAACCCCATAAAAAATTTAAAAGCTCTTATTTTCCATGACTTTTCCCCACAATATAGATTTTCGAACCTAGTTGAAGTGCCGCTGATAGAAATAATCACCTAGAGAGTAAAAAAATTTAAAATTTTATTTTTAGACTTTTGACTCGACCCTTATCACCCTTGTAAAATTTTAGATCAAGTAGGTGAGTACAAAAATCATCCAAATTCTGTTAGTTGACGAGACCCTATTAAAGTCAACGTGGACCTACAACAATTTTTAAGGTAGTAGTGGTCAAAACTTTAGGTTTTATATCGAATTTTATGCTGGAAAAATTTTACGATGTTACCCACCTAACCTATAAATTATGTTTCGAATTTCAGAGGAAACCGAACTGAGTCAAGAGATAAAATTCTGAGAGTACTTGTAAGCCCTAAGTTTCAGATTTGACGTTTTCATAATTCATAGCTTGTTAATCCCTCGAACCCCCTTATCTAAGTATATGTTCACTCACCTCAAGTGCAAGGCTGCGATGTAGTAATAACTCGGTGAGACCGAGTTTGATCCACATAAAATTAGGGTAAACAATTCCAACTTATTCTAATAATTTTAATTCAATTAGTTTTGGAAATTTAGAATTAAGAACTAGAACTAAACAGAAAACTAAGTAAAGAAAAATCTAATATTTAAAGAGAAATTAGGAATTTTAAGGATCCACTTGTAGTAGTCCAATGCCAATTCATTCATCCAAGCACAACACAATTATAATCAAACTTCTATCTCTCATCTAATTGGAAGATATTTCGTTCAACACAAACAATCCCACTTAAATATGAAAAATCAGATTTCTAGTTCTAATGACGCACATAGAACTCGAACTTGTAGCCTTCGAAGTAACAGCCATGCCAAGAGACTATGGCATGATCTAGGGTTGCTACAATTTGAATCTAATCAAACCATAATGATAATCTTAGAGAATTGCAAGGAACTTATGATCGGAGTACATGAAAATACAAACTTTATTCAAAGTAGAACTTAAAACTCTAAACTTGAAGTAAGAGTACTTGAAATAAATGAATTGAATTATTGAAACTAGCTACAAGCTTAACCTCTTAACCATAGCTAAGAGTTTCTAGCCGAGCATTGTCATACTACAACTAAAATAAAAATGAAAACTACTTGAAAGCAAAGAAAAACTATAAAAACTCTAGTTGGAGGAGTTACGAACAGCTCCACGACGATCATCTCCACCTCCCACGACTTTAATGTCTTCCAATAATGCCTTAGAAATAATGTAGAGGTGTCCTTTTATAGCAAAACTTCGGCACCGACTTGGAATCTTCTAGAATTTTCGAACAGTTTATGCACTCTAGGAGGTGGCCGGCCGGCCTTGTCAGAGTTCACACAGAAATTGTAAAAACAGTTTTTCAAAAAAAAATAACACGTGGCAGACACATCTGCCGACAGGACGGCTGGCCGGTCGGACAATCCATCCAGTCGGTCGGCTGACAGGTTAGGTAGTGTAAAAAACAGTCCAGAGAATTTCTAGTTTCTTGAGGGTTTAGCCGGCTTGTCTGCCGCAGTGGCCGGCCGGTCGGACGACTGGTCAGAACTCTATGACTTGTGATTTTTCATGCTTCTACTCCTCAATCTTCATTGCACCTTTCCTCTACATCTTGACCTTTCTTCCTTTGATCTTAAAGGCATACAAAATGAGTCTTTTAACATCACATAGGTAAAGTCCCTCTCTCATTCCTACAAACACAAAAGCATGTATTAAATTAGTCTTTAAACATGTAAACCATGCATAATGTGTGATGAATTGAGGTTAAAATATGCACAATTCAGAGCTCAACACACCCCCCAACCAGCATTTTGCTAGTCTCGAGCAAAACATGCGTCTAGTGTGCATAATGAATGTTCATCTCACAAATTTTCAGGATTACCTTCTTCATAAATTAGCGAACTAAGGATCTAAAGGCGTACAGATCATAAAATACCTATAACAAGAATTTCCCTTACCATTTCTTCGATGGCTTTCACTCTACTTCCTATTTCCAGCTTTGGTTACGAGTAGACCGTCCCTTGGTTGGTAATAGGTAGCCCTTTTTGGAATTTCAACAAATATTCAATAATAATCATACTTTCTTTCTTTTCACATGCATGAGATAGGATTTTTAGAAATCCATATCTTCCATTCTTTTCTCTTAATTCTCTTGAACAAGGATGGATAAAGTTCCCCGGCTCTGTTCCTTAACTCCTTAGATCTTAGTCCATCCGATCTACAAATCTACAGTCTCTTCAACCATGAGAATCGTGTAATGTAAACTAAACTCAAAAGTGTTCAATTTTCTATCAATCATATAAATAGGGGAATTCATATAAAAAACTATTATATTTAAGCTAATTCAGATATCTCAAAACCATATCAATTCATCTCTCGTCCTCTCATACTTATAGCATCCTAAGTACATAGAAACAAGGTTTTCTACAAGAGTTTTGAGTTTTTAGAGAAATTGAAATTTTTCTACAAATATTGCTAAAAAAATCAACTAGATTCATCTAAGAATCTCACACCCCCCAACCAAATCTTGCATTGTCCTCAATATAAAAAGATATGCAATGAGCAATAACATAAGAGCAATGATAAAAATAAAAGAGGGTGAGAACGAGAGTACCTGAGGGAGTTGATCATGGAAATCTACCTCCGATAACTAAATTTACTAAAGAAATAAACTTAAAACAGAAAACAGACTAGACCTAATCTACTCTATACCTCCATTAGACTAGGAGATCAATCATCCCGATATACAGGATCTTTCAGAGGAAAGGTCATGTCCTCTGAATCAAACTTCTCAACGAATGGTTTAAGGCGTTGTCCATTCACTTTAAAACAGTTACCATTCGCTACATCTCTATCTCGACTAGCCCCATGAGGAAAAACTTCTTTAACATTATATGGGCCAGTCCATCGAGATCTCAACTTTCTGGAAAAAATATGCAGTCAGGAATTGTACAAGAGTACTTTTTCGCCTTCATGGAAATTTTTTCTGAAAATATGTTTGTCATAAAAGGCTTTCATCATATTCTTGTAAATCCTCGAGTTCTCATAAGCATCATTTTGGATCTCGTCAAACTCATCTAATTGGAGTTTGGGAAGTGAGCTAGCTTTATCAATGTCGAAGTTCAATGCCCGAATTGCCCAATAGGCTTTGTGTTCAAACTCTACGAGCAAGTGACAAGCTTTCTCATAGACAAGTCTATAGGGAGACATTCCAATCAGGGTCTTATAAGCGGTACGGTGAGCCCAAAGAGCATCATCTAATCTTAATGACCAATCTTTGTGATCCGGCCTCACCGTCTTCTCCAAAATCCATTTGATTTTTCGATTGAAAATTTCAGCTTGCCCACTTGTTTATGGGTGGTATGGGGTACTCACTTTATGCATAATGCCATATTTCTTCATTAAGGCTTCAAAAGGCCCGTTGCAAAAGTGAGAACCACTGTCGCTTATGATAACTCGAGGCATTCCAAATCTGGAAAGTATATTTTCTTTAAGGAGCCGCAGAACTGTGTGGTGATCATTGGCTCTACATGGAATAGCCTCTATCCACTTGGAAACATAGTTTATGACAAGCAATATGTAGACATATAAAAAAGATAAGGGGAATGGTCCCATGAAATTGATGTTCCAACAATCAAAGACTTCAAGATGTTGAATTGGGTTAAGAGGCATCATATTCCGACGGGACAATCCTCCTAGCTTTTGACAACGCTCCCATGCTTTGCAAAACTCGTGGGTGTCTCTAAACAAGGTAGGCCACTAAAAACCATATTACAAATTTTTGCAGTGGTTTTCTTAGCAAAAAAATGACCCCCACATGCTTGACTATGACAAAAGGAGATGACAAAATTTTATTCATCATCAAGGACATATCTCCTAATTATTTGATCTAGGCAATATTTGAAAAAATGGTTCATCCCAAAAAAATCTGTGCACTTCCCTTAGAAATTTTCGTTTATCATGCACAGTCCAATGAGTCAGTATCGCACTTGTGGAAAGATAGTTTACTTTATCAGCGTATCACGGTGGATGCATAGCAACAAAGAGTTGCTCATCAGGGAATGAGTCCTTTATAAGTGACTCGTCAATGGAATCGGGTAAAACTAGGCGGGATAGATGATCTACCACCACATTCTCTATTCCCTTCTTATCTTTGATTTTTAAGTCGAATTGCTAAAGGAGTAGGATCCATTAAGCAAACGGGGCTTAGTATCCTTCTTAGAAAGAAGATGTTTCAATGTCACATGGTCTGTGTAAATAATAACCTTGGATCCTATCAAGGAAGGACCTGAATTTGTCTAAGGCAAAAATGATGGTTAGGAGCTCTTTCTCCGTAGTCGAGTAATGAACTTGGGTGGAATTCAAGGTCCAACTTACATAGTAGATAGCATGGGGGTTCTTATCCTTCTCTTGGCCTAGTAGCGCCCCAATAGCATAATCACTAGCATCACAATCAACTCAAAAGGAACGGACCAATCTGGTGGTTGTATGATAGGAGCAGTTGTCAACATGTCCTTTAGCTTTGAAAAAGCTAATTGAAATTTGGCACTCCACTCGAATTGGTTTTCCTTTTGGAGAAGGTTACATAAAGGCCTAGAGATATGACTGAAATCCTTTATGAACCTTCGATAGAATATGACATGTCTAAGGTGAAATTGCGGTTTTACCGCTAGTGAGATAAGCTTGAAGGTATGCTTATGTCCTAGAGGGGGGGTGAATAGGACTTTTAATTTTTCTTGCAAATTCAAAAGTTCAATTGCATTTATACCATAATTTACCAATTACGTGCATGTAAATGATAGCAATTGATCACCCAAGATCTAACTTGATTGACAACTTTACTAAGAGAAGTATTTCATCAAACAGTTTATATGCATTCTTGTATTAATCATTCAAGGATGACATATGAGCATTTTGTCGAACATAAGATGGGCATACAGTTAAGCACTTATAAGATTGATCAACAAGGAACAAAATAGACAAAATGCATTCACCACATTGCACACGATGTATAGTGGTTCGGTTTCCCTACTCCACTCCCGGTTCATGATCTCAACCTATGAGACCACCGGATTTCACTATAGTCGTGGTTTTAAATCAGGTTAACCATCAACCTTAACATCCTTTGATCTAAGACCACGTTTACCATCCGCCGATGGCCCAATCCAGGGACTTGACGAGTTTGGATCTCAAACTCTCACCTATCCTAATCCAAGGACGGTCACGTACACTCCCGCCGGAGTTTCCCAATCCAGGGAACAGTGATTCAATAAATGGACTCTCAAATACTAGACATACCTAGACGATTGAGCCCCAATTCAGCACCGTTGATGAGTAGCTTCAGCTTCCACGAATGCTTTAGCTCCTCTCCAAGCTCCCACGATCAGCTACCAATGCATATGATGTTCCTAGACTAGTGCCGGGTAGGTGGGAGGAGTTGTTGGGGTTCCTTTTGCCTATTCAATACAATGGTGATGATAGGAACTACCAACTTGAGTATTCAAAGGCTATTGATGACCAAGAGATTCAACAAGATGGGTTGGGTCAGCCATGAATACCTTGCTTGAGTTCATTCTTCAAACCGAGCTTTGAATGCTCATTAACGTGCCATGAATCACTTGGATTGAATGATGAACTCTAAGCAATGATGAGCAAAAGAAGGATAGATGATGTTCTTAATTGCCCCCTTCAATGCTCTCAATGGGTGTGCAAAGAATGCCATTAGAGCCCTCAAGATATGCCTTTATAGAGGCCTAAAAATGAGCTCAAACGGACATAAAACGGTCATATTCCGACCTGCCTGGGACCCCCTCCAGCCGGTCGGATTTGAGATCCAACCTGTTAGCCGACCTGTCCTCAGATGGGTCGGGTAAATGGTCCAGAAACGAAAAACTCGCTAGAAAGATTTTCGCTTAACCGACCTGTTGTCCGACCGGTCGGCCGGCCGGTCAGTAGACCTACCTAATATGCATTTTTGGACTCTCCAATCTGGACCATTTTTACCATGTCCGGCCGGTCGGATGGCCCATCCGACCTGCTGTCCGACTGGTCTTTAGACCGGTCGGCTGCATGATTTTTGCCTATCAACTGCTTGTTAAGGACCAGTGGCCGGCCAGTCGGCAGGTCTTACCTAGCCCAAAAATCAAGCTGTTTTCCAGCTGAATATGTGTGCCCCACTATGGAGATTTTCCTATTCATAGTTGGGCACCTACTTAATGAAGGTCCAAGACTAATCATTTTGACCTTAAGACCGTTGATTAAATGGCTAAGATTGGAATGATTAAAATGCCATAAATACGGGTGTTTTGGGATCCTATAGGCTGTCTATATGCAACTTACCTTCCGAGCTTGAGTTGGCTTGAACTTGAGTGCGGAAAGCTGCTTTGGTATTCAAGTCTTGAGTCTTCAAACTTCGTCGGGGCTCACAAAACTCAACTGACTTACATAGTCATGGAATTGAGAAAACGATGCACTGATTTGTGCACTAACATAAGGACCACACATTGCGTATGCTTTTAGGTGGTGGTAGATTAGCAATTATGTTGATTTTGACCCGGTCTACATCTATTCTATTGGATGAGATGATATGTCCAAGGACTATTTCCCTTTGTACCATAAAATGACATTTCTCCTAGTTTAAGACAAGGTTCTTCTTCTCACACCTAGTCAAGACTGATTTCAAATTATTAAGGTACTCATCGAATATACAACAAAAAACAGAAAAATCATCCATGAATGCCTCGAGAAATTCACCCACCATGTCTGAGAAAATACTCAACATGCATCGTTGGAATGTGGCAGGTGCATTACATAATCCTAATGACATCCTTCGATATGCGAAGGTGCCGAATAAGCATGTAAAGGTGGTCTTCTCTTGGTCTTCCGGGGCTATCTCAATTTGGCTGTAGCCGAAATAGCCATCTAGGAAGCAATAATAAGAATGACCCGCTAACCTCTCCAAAATTTGATTCATGAATGGGAGAGGGAAGTGGTCTTTCCTAGTGACCGTGTAGCTTTCGATAATCTATACACATACGCCAACCGATGGTTACTCTAGTCGGTATAAGTTCGTTGTTAGCGTTCTCTATAATGGTAATACCGGACTTCTTAGGGACAACTTAGGTAGGACTCACCAATTGGTTATCCGAGATGGGGTAGATGATACCCACATCTAGTAGCTTTAACACCTCACCCTTAACAACCTCCATCATGTTTCGATTTAACCTCCTTTGAAGTTATCTAGTCATTTTTGCATTCTCTTCAAGGTTATACGGTGAGTATATACCGAAGAGTCTATCCCCTTGAGGTCCGCTATTATCCACCCTATAGCTCCCCTATGTTCTTTGAGTAGCTCATTCAACTTATGCTCTTGGTCTTTTCCTAGGTGAGAGGCTATGACAGCCAGGAATGTTTCCTCTTGACCCAAATATACATATTTAAGCTCGGATGGTAATGGTTTAAGGTCAAGCTTCGACTGTTTGATATTAGATGATGGAGGCTTTAATGTGGTTGGTGGAAATTTTTCAAAATAAGGCATCCACTAGCTAGTATCAACTACCGGTTTCTTACTACTCAATGCTTGCACAATATCACACAAGATGGGATCTTTAGAATTTTCAAAGTGTGCTAAGCATGTCTCCAAAGTTTCAAGTGGTTTAAGTTGGAGGAGCTCATCTTCTTCAAAGGATTCGAGCATGTTTACCTTGAAGAGCTTATCATTCTCCTCAGTTCTTTGCATTTTGCACATATGGAACACGTTCACCTCCAATGTCATATTCCCAAAGGACAATTTCATCACCCCATTCCGGCAATTTATAATTGCATTTAATGTAGCTAAGAATAGGTGGCCTAAAATTATCGGTATTTGAGTGCTAGTATCCATAACCGGTTGTGTGTCCAAGATAATAAAATCCACCGGGTAGTAGAATTTTTTGACTTGGATCAATACATCCTTAACCATCCCTCTCGGTACACGGATGGATCTATTAGTGAGTTACAACGTGGTTTTAGTGGGTTTTAATTCACTAAGATCTAATTGCTCGTATACCAAGTATGGAATTAAATTTACGCTTTCCTCCAAATCTAACAATGCATGCTCAATCCGGTAGTCACCAATGATACATGAGATTGTGGGACTACTGAGATCCTTATATTTTGAGGGGGTCTTTTGGTGAGAATGAAACTCACTTGCTCATTTAGGAAGGCCTTTTGTTGCATATTATATTTACGTTTGGTTGTGCATAAGTCCTTTAAAAACTTGACATAGTAGGGAATTTGTTTTATGGCATCGAGTATAGCGATGTTTATCTTAACTTGTTTGAAAACCTCTAAAATATCATGAGAGTTTGGAAGAAGTTTTAGAGCTACCAATCTCAAAGGGAATGGTGCTATGGGCTTATGAATGCATTTCGTTTCTTGTGGGGATAAGCTAGGTCCATCCTCATTCTTAGGAATTACTGGATCATCAGGCTTATCGGCCTTCACCGGAATAGATTTGTCCACTTACTTACCACTTCTAAGAGTGGTGATAGATTTTGCCTGCTCCTCATGTTTATTGGGGAGGTTAGGGGTGCTGATTTCATGTGATTGTTTAGGATTGGGTTGAGGTTGGGCCGAAAAGGTCCCTTCCCTAGCATTCAAGCGTCCCTTAATCTCATCAACCAACACCGTAAGCTCTTGAAACATTTGCTAATTTGTTTGATTAATTTGCGTTTGCCCTCGCATAAACGTCTTTAAAGTGTCCTCCATTGAGAATTGAAGTGGGGCCATGTTTTGCATGGGTGGCCCTCCTTAAGAGTTGGTAAGATTGGCCGTGGGACCATTCCTCCAACTGAAATTTGGATGGTTCTTCCAAGTAGAGTTGTACGTGTTACCTACTGGTCCATTAAAAGGCTATTGATAACCATATGCGGCGTTTACTTGCTCTTGTAACACCTCATGAAACGCAGGAATTATAGGACAATCTTGTGTAGAAGATACATTAGCGGCACAAATTTTGCACACGTTTTCAATAGTTTCCGTGGACTTAGAAACTCCACTTTTACTTAGTTCCATCTTGTGAGGTTGGCTATCCTTGCTTTTACATCGTCTTCCTCCTTAAGGATGTAAATCCCTCCTTTCTCTTTTTGTTAAGGAGGCTTGAGGTTACTAGACTTGTCCGAGGTATCCCATGATTGGGTATTCTCGGCCAACATGTCTAAGTAACCCCATGCTTCATCTGAATTTTTGCTCATGAACTCACCATTGCACATCATCTCTACAAATTTGTGCATGTTGGAATTTAATCTATCATAAAATAAATTTATAATTCACCAACTTTCGTAGCCATGATATAGGCAAGTAAGTAAGAGGTCCTTAAACCTTTCCCAACTTTGAAAGAACGACTCATCCTCTTTACCTAAAAAGTTCATGATAGATCTTCGAAGGGTGTTAGTTTTATGAGCTGGGAAAAACTTTTTCAAGAATTCATGGATCATCTCAGTCCATGTCTCTATCGAATGTGGTCTAAGAGAGTGGAGCCAACCTTTGGCTCTTTCTTTCAATGAGAATGGAAACAATCTAAGTTTGATGACATGATCCTCTCAGGAATTAAGGACCTCTTAAGTCACATAAAGCTCTCATTGGAGGAGCATTGTGCACCTCATTCTCTCATACTCCCTCTTGATTTGCGTTTGTAGTTGGAGTAGGAGGGGGAGGATTCCTTAACGGTGTTTAATCCATACTCCCAGAACTTTCACAATGTTCTATGTATTTTCTAACTCGTCTTTGGATGAAAAGTGGTCCAACTAAGCCACCCTCGGTTTAGAGACGCTTTGTGTGGTCATGTTCCCAACAGGACATAAACCATACAAACAAAATTTGTATTTAAATCCTAGATTTTATAAACAAAATCTGGAAACTAAACCAAAATTCTATAAAATTGAAAATAGAAAAAGTTCAAAGTTAGAAAAATGTTACCCGATTTGCTTGAACTAGAAGTGATTCTTACAAAACAAAACAAACTTGTTAGTTCTAGAAATCAGTAAAATATTCCTAAGAAAGCAAAAAATTCTAATTAACTAATTCTATTTCTATAGTTACTAAAACAATTTAGAACCGTTTAACTTAGTTCCTCGGCAGCGGCACTAAAAACTTGTTCGCTCGCCTCAAGTGCAAGGCTGCGATGTAGTAATAACTCAGTGAGACCGAGTTTAATCCACAGGGAATTAGGGTAAACAATTACAACTTATTTTAATAACTTCAATTCAATTAGTTTTGGAAATTCAGAATTATGAACTAGAACTAAACAGAAAACTAAGTAAAAGAAAATGTGATATTTAAAGAGAAACTAGTGCTTTTAAGGATCCACTTGTAGTAGTCCAATGACAATTCATTCATCTAAGCACAACACAATTAGAATCAAAGTTTTATCTCTCATCTAATTGGAAGATATTTTGTTCAACACAAACAATCCCACTTAAATCTGAAAAATCAAATTTCTAGTTCTAATGAAGCACATAGAACTCAAACTTGTAGCCTTCGAAGTAATAGCCATGCCAAGAGACTATGGCATGATCTAGAGTTACTACAATTTGAATCTAATCAAACCATAATTATAATCTTAGAGAACTGCAAGGAACTCATGTCCGGAGTACATGAACTCTCATAAAACTTTTAAAAATACCAACTTTATTCAATGTAGAACTTAAAAATCTAAACTTGAAGTAAAAGTACTTGAAATAATTGAATAAATCATTGAAACTAGCTACAAGCTTCACCTTTTAGCCCTAACTAATAAGTTCTAGCCAAGTATTGTCATACTACAACTAGAATCAAAAGGAAAACTACTTAAAAGCATAGAAAAACTATAAAAACCCTAGTTGGAGGAGTTGTGAACGCTCCACGATGATTCTCTCCACCTCCCATAACTTCAATGTCCTTCTATGATGCCTTAGTGAGTCTAGTTAAGATAATAAGAAATTTAGATAGTCTGGCCATTGGCCGACTGGTCGGCACTATCCGGTTTTGTGACCATTTTAAACCCGTTGTGACTTTTTCTATAAAACGGCTTGGGTAATTTTTTAAGGTATGCAGAGGAATTTTGAGGAGATCGAAACTACCATTGTTGGAGACCATAAGAGGCTCAAATTCTAAACCTAACAAGACATCTTCCTTGTGATTTAACATAAAAATGGAGCATTCCAAGCTCATGAAGAAGACGTTGTTGCCTCTCTCTTGATCTCTAGAGTTTGGATTAAACTTAATAGTTACATTCCTATCTAAAGCTCTGTGATGAGATCCTTATAGGTGAGATACTCTAGGAAACTCATTCTCATTAATTGTAAAGATCTCAAACATATTCTCCTATCACCTTGGGCATCTCAAAAGCATCATATGCAAGGTGATTGATCAAGTGGAGCTGAGGCATTGACAACGCAGGGGCAACACGATCGGGGGAGAAAAGGGGAGTTGATTGAAGCACGGGAGAGCGGAGATCAAGCAACCCAAAGCGGCGCTGAACAAGGGGCTCATCGACAAGTAAGGTTGTCATTTGTAGAGAGTCCATCCACTCTTTTTCGATGAGAATTGAGTGCAGAGTTTGTTTGTCAAACTCGAATCTAGGATCGTTTGTTGATCTTTGGCTTGTTAGTTGAGTCTAAAAGTCTATGGATGTTTGTCATTCCTTGGCACGTTTTTCTGGCCTAAACAAGTCTCTAAGAGGGAGCCTCCAACAGGGGAATATACATGCGTTCGGGTTGAGAAACTTCGTTCACGTTGAGAGGTGAACCGGTAAAACCTCCGTGTAAAGGTTGGGAGATGAACCTGGTTTAAAACCTCTATACAGTGAATGCTGGTATGCTCAAAGGAGTTGAGTACATGAACCGGGAGTGAAGTAGATCCAAAGTCGAACCACTGTACATCGTTGTGTTTATGATTGTATTTAAGCACATTTCTTATTATGCATTATGTTTAATTGTTTAATTATGAATTCTTAATTAAAATGTAGGCTAGGCACTTGTCAGGCTCATCTATATACGCAAGATGTACTTTCACTTCTTGAGTAGACTTGAGCTTATATGATCCACTCTCTTATAGTCTACTTAGGTTGCATAGATTAGGAGCTTGATTAGTATAATAATTTGATAACTTATGCTTGCTTAAACTAGGTAGCTTATTACTTAAACCATATGTTGATCTTGTGGTTGGAGCCACTTAGGCTTGGAAGCCGACGTATTCTTGCTTACTTAGTTTAATTTGATAAAACTGTTAAATAGGTGAAAAAATTTTAAAAGGTCCTAATCACCCCCTCCCTCTATGACTTAGTTATAATTCC
Organism: Liriodendron chinense; assembly: GCA_003013855.2. Taxonomy (NCBI): domain Eukaryota; kingdom Viridiplantae; phylum Streptophyta; class Magnoliopsida; order Magnoliales; family Magnoliaceae; genus Liriodendron; species Liriodendron chinense. The sequence continues at coordinate 64,337 of ML058565.1, forward strand.
AGTTGCTCTAAAACTTCCGCACACATATGCCTTTAAAGCTCATCATCCGAGGCATAGAAGGATCCAAGCTTGTCAAGGCAAAGTGTTTCCGTATTAAACATGAAGTCACAGATATAGCTCTGAGGCTTTGGCATCGGCCTCGTTTAGGCATGTTGCAGACAGAGTCCTAACACCTCAGCTTCGACCTCGAATAATGGACATAACTCTGAGGCCTCAGCCTTGGTGGTACGGAGACCTCAACAACATTGCCCAGGCATCAGCCTCAGGTAGGCGCTCCATTGTAACCATTCCATCCTGACAACTCAACCAAGAATGCCGAGTGTTATCTGCACCAGACGTCCTTGGACTAGGCACACCCCGCACCGCTATATAGAGATAACAATTAACAACCGATATCTATGGGATCTGGATGTAATAAGGATTATCTCGAATAATTCGTGTATTGTACCCTGTATACGAGATCTACAAATCTACCAACTTAAATTATCATTTATAAAAAGATACCTCCACATCATCTCAAGGTACGCAATCCTAGACGCAACCCAAAGACCTTAAGCTAAATCATCTCCCATACTGATTTGAGTATCGGAGGGTCCTTAATCAGCACGACTGGCGCCCCTCACAATATTCTTTTGTAATCGCATGCCAATTAATCAACATAGTCCATCATTGTGCGTCCACCGAAAGACGAAGATTCACCGTTGATCCTCGATCATAATCTGTTGACCGAAAGTTAACAGCAACCAACATGAAAATGACCTGAAATGATTCGAAACTTCGAGAAATGCTCATACGTGTGCCTGATGATGTGGAATGAGAATACACAAAAAATGCAATAATAATAATGGAAAATTAACAAAAAGCTTCTGCCAGGATTTTCACACTGAAAAATCATTGGACGAATGTTGTTATGAGGGTGATTGCATAATGGTATGTTTGGGCAAGAGATGCCGCAAAATTGAGATTAAGCACAATCACAATTTTGGTGGGCCCATGTCCTCCGCTTAATTGCAATTATAGGCATGTTTAGTTTCTCTAACCAAATCTGGGGTTGTACGGTGTATGATGTGCCCATTCTGATGGATGGACGGGCTGGATTTCTGCATCAAATGTTCTTTGTGGTGGGACCAATCTTCTAATGGGAAAAGATTTGCTGGCCCAGCCCATTCGTGTTTGGGTCGTGCTTTGTTGAGGGACTGCATAGGGGTTGAAACATGTCAACAATGAGATCCGGTTCAACAATTAGATACTATATGCTTCAAGCATGTTTTATCTTGAAATTCACGGTAGTTGATCGGGTGAGCCACACATGTACATTGAATTTAGACTGTTGGCCTTCTTTTCTAATTATCGCCTTCTGATACAGCTATGACTTTTGCGACATTCAACCAATGTTGTTTCTGACATATGGCGTGCTCAAAGTATACCTACCTAAAAAGTGGCACAGATCTTTGACATGTGTGGCGCTTGATGTACAATTATTAGAAACTTATACGCATGGCATACATTCCCTCAAACTAAGCCAGCCGAATAATTTGTGGACCCCACTCTTGATGATAAGGCATGGTCCCAAAATTAGATTTGTTAATTAAACAGTATTAATATCCCATTCATGTACATTTGTTCGTTGAAATACAGCCGTTGGATGCTTTCGATTGGCAACAGTTAATCCATATCCACCAATCTCATAGTCACATGATCAAATAATTTTTATTTTTGAGACCTATAATTTAAACAGCTTAATTCGAGCAACTTTAAAGAAGTATTTGAGCCCCTGTATATCATCCATCACACTTCACGAGTATCAAAGTTTTTTTTTTTTAAATTAAAATACGCAGAAAATGACAGAAATGAAAAGTTTTGATAGTTTTGTAAAAGGAATATTAAAATTTTTATCCATTTAATAAGGAATTTACATTTTAATACCTTCTTGGAAAAGGTTTTAAAAAAGCACCTCAATAATCCATACAATTATTGTTCCCCCGAGTTGGGGAATCTTTCTTGAAGGCTAGTTGGGTGGGTGTATCTGCAAGTGAGCTACTTGGCAAACCTCACCTAGATGTTTTAGTAAAATTTACCTCAACTATCAGGTATGTCACCTCATGTTTAGGCTAAGGGCCCAAAAATCACCACCATCCAGGAATTAGGTGGACTATGTCATTAGAAATAGTGTACAAAAATGCCCTCCAAATCATTTCCCTTAGTATGGCCTATCTGAAAATCAGATGGTCATGAGCTTTAAGCCCCCACAAATTGGAGTAGATTTCATATAATCATCACGGTGGACACTGTAAAAATCAAGAGTGGACATCTCTCCCAACTGATTTCTTTAGTGTGGCCAAACTAAGTTATACGCCAGCTGATTTTTTGGCTTTGGACTCAAATTACGCATGCATCTAATGGCCGGAATGGATTTCGCATACACATCATAGTGGGCCCCACAAGAATTGAATAATGACTACTCAACTGTACACACGGTGATTATTTAGATAAAAACAAAAAAACAAAAATGCATGAAACGTTACTCTTGCTTTTTACATGGGCCACCCTAGTGTTTTTCCAATATTTAAATCCAAATTAATCCCAAAGACAAAATTAGGTTGACCTGTCATTCTTGTGTGCCAGGTTAAGGAAAACAAACTCATTCACCCTTAATTGATACGAGGCCCATGGTGATAATTATAGGAAATTTTTACATTAACGGTTAGATTCCACACAAAAATTTAATCTTATGAACCAAAAATCATACTTAATCATGTTTTAAGTGGGCCATAATAAATCAAAACACTTTGGAGGGCAAGCTACCTGTACACTCTTTTTAATCATGTGATCCATCTTAATAACAGATCAAGCTGATTTTTTAACCTTTAGCCTAACATAGAGTGAAGTAGCTGGTGGTTGGGTGGATTTTACATAAACATTACGGTGGGAGCCCACCTAAGTGACTGGCTCAGATGGAGGCCATGACCAAATGCAGTGGAATGATAATTATATGAATTAGTAAGATAGCTTTTTGGCAACCTTCTGAAAAAGGTTCCAAATGTAAATTAGTTTTTAATTTCTAAAAAGGTTCCATTTTGTACCTAAATTCTACCACAGAAGCAATTGGCCACTCGCGAAGGAAAAACGGAGGAGAGCTGTGGCATACGTGTTTAGGATCCAGGCCATGGTGGGTCCCAGCATCCACATGCCCTGTGGAAAAACCGAGGCGGGAGACTAATCAACTGCATCTGATCTTGTACGTTGTATGCAGCCATTGTTCATGTTTTTAACCATTGATTTTCCTCATTCAGGTGTGACCGACCCTATTCTTGCTTAAGCTGATCTTCTGTCAGGGTGGGACCCATCTAATGAATAGACCGGAGGGATCTCATCTGTACCACGTTGGCACGTGTGCTGCCAATCGCCCCTTCAATCTCCCTCGTGAATATCCCAACAATAGCCTGTGAGCAATTACATGTTACTCTGCCAGAGTTGATGCACGTGTACTCTTGCTCTGTAGTTATAAAAATATAGCCATTTTTTCAACAATCTAAACCATTGGTTTACTTGGGCAGGCAATGGATGGATGCCTGACCGAATTTTTCTACAAATAGAAACTCAAAGAACTGAAATAAATGGAGCGGTTCATATTCAACAGAAAATAGTCTCAAGATTAGTAGGTAGGATCTTCCAACCCGGGAGACCTTTGATGCATTTTCCATCCACTATCCATGGCATCATACCAACGGTCTCAATCAATGAAAAGTTGTCCCCACATGTTAAAATTTAAAAAACCCAAGCACACAATTCCTGTCATTGGGTGGAGGAGTATGCAGGCGTTGCAACTCCTTCAGATATTAACACCACATGCCCCTTCCCCTACATGGGTGTGAACTCTGAAAGAGAGATCTTGTGAGCTGGGGGTATCAGGTATGGGCCACAGCCATGGCATCTACTACTCCATCCCCAATCTTCATCCAATCCAGACCCTTGAAATCTAAGGCCTCAACCCCATGAATTCTCCAGACAACCATCCATTCCACTGGCATTACGCCGAGCTCGACGACAAGAACTTCCAAATCCATGGTCAGAGCCTCCTCCTCCTCCTAATCCTCTTCTCCATCCTCCTCCTCTTCACCCTCATTTGCCTCTACACAAGATGGGCTTGTCGGTACCGACAATCAACGGCTGGTGCCGCTGCCACTGCACAGCAACAACAACAACAACAACAACAACAACAGGGCTTGCAGCTGGCACGATCGGTGGGGCTCGACCGCGCAACGATCGAGAGTCTGCCGGTCTACTTGCACCGTTCATCGGCCAGCGAGGTGCAGTGTTCGATATGTTTGAGTAGTTTCCAAGAGGAGGAGAAGGTGAAGGTCTTGCCAGAATGCAACCACGCATTCCACCCAGAGTGTGTGGATATGTGGCTGAAGACGCACTCTAGCTGTCCACTCTGTCGGGCGTCTTTGGGGGTTCCGGCGGAGGCGGCCTGCACCGCCGCATGATTGGTGGACTTTCTGCCGACGTGGGCACGTGGGAGGGATCTGAGCCATACAATTAAGTGGGACCCACTATGAAAATATCACCAGGCAGGTACACTCTTCAGGTGGGCCATTTCTCACAGGAGAGGAGGAGAAGACAGGTAGATGAGAGGTGAGAGAAAGTAACGCTAACGACTTTTTATTTTTCTGGTTGGGAGTGTGTGGTGTGGCGTGATCACACGTGTCACATGTATGCGTGTGGCAGCACTATAGGTGGAGTAATTTTCGTTTGTTTCTGTATCAGTGCATGTTGTTGGTTAGCAGCTGTCTTCCCTTGTCGAATGTGTTAGATATTCCTCAATGATCATAACGCCCTGTTTTCTCTCTTCCATGCCCACACGCACGTATAGGCCGGCTACCTACACAGACCAGCGCACGAGCTAATATCGCACGTGTAGAAGAGAGGTAATCTTTCTATTAGGTGGGCCAGATTGGTTGTCTTCTTGCCCGAGAATAATCCTAGTTCGGTGAAAAGTGGACAAAACAAATGGCCAAATAGAAAAAGTCGTTTTAGCCGTCAATTTTATTTTTTTGTATGGTGTGGCCCACTTAATAGTGGAAAAGGTTAATTATTTAGGACAGAAGATGTAAACAGTGTTGTCCACCTGATGGGAAGCTTGCATCCGGTATGCATGTGTCATGTTGGTACGTGTGTTTGCATGTGGATGGTGATAGCGCATCTGTATCGGTCCTTTCTCGATCGAATGTCCTACACGTCTATCTGCGTTCATTGAGATATACTGAGGAGATTCGCGACACACGTACCAAAATCTCACATGTATGAGATCTCCTGCACTTATCAGGTGGGGAGCATTGCGAGAATGCTCTCAGGCTCGGATTGGGTACTAACCCCACCAGTATACCTGGCAAAATTCAATCCGACTTGACCTGACATTGATTTTTGTAGTTTAGGGTTGTAAAATTTGGCCCGATTTTAATTTTTGGGTTGACCCGACCTGACCGAATTTTTATGGGTCCGTTTAGAGTTAAAGGTGACCCAACCCGAATAATATAGGGGTTAAGTAGACTATTATATATTGATTTTCTTATTAGTTAAATAATTCATAGTTTTTTTTTTTTCTTACCACACCTTGCTCGAAATGATCCACATGTCTATCAATTTAATAAACATTTTGGTAGGCCCTAAGACTATTATATATTAATTTTCTTATTAGTTAAATAATACATAGTTTTTTTTTTCTCACATACTGCCGAGAACGGTCCAAATGTCTGTTAATTTAATAAACCTGATAAAGTTGATCGACGTGTCTGAAGCATCATCCCATTACTCTAGTGTGTGTGTGTGTGTGTGTGTGTTTGGCAAGGGGGGGGGGGGGGGGGGGGGGGGGGGGGGAGGAGAATGGGAAGTTCCCATGAGGTCGAGCTGTGTTGGCCCCACTATGATGTGTGATGGGCATCCACACCATCAGTCAGATGCAACATTCTATAGTGTGTCATGGGCCTAAAATGCGTGTCCCACTTAAACTAGAGGTCACACTAAGTTTCAACCGTATTCAAAACCAGGTGGGCCCCAACAAAGTGCTTTTAGATGTTGTAGGCATAATTTTACACTCTTTCAGCTGGTATGGCCCACTTGTGCTCCAAATGCAGCTGATTTTTGGGATATCCCATAACCAATAGAGAACCCACCAAATGCATGGTGTGGATGCTCATCACACATCATAGTGGGGCCCACACAGCTCGACCTCATGGGAACTTGGAACTTCCCATGATGTCGAGCACATAGTACATTTTCCCTATATGTGTGTGTGTGTGTGTGTGTACTTAGTTTCATCTACAAATTAGTCAGTTGATCATTAAAATGTGGGTTAACTCGACCCGACCTGACTCGGTTTAATTTGGGTTGGGTATGGGTTGGGAAAATCCAACCCGAATTCAATTTGGGTCGGGTTAGGGTTGAGGTGGACCTGACCCCACCCATTGCCACCTCTACCCAGCAGGACGCACCAAGGAGACGGACGGGTACGTGGCACGTCGGGATTGATGGAGAGTGAGTAAAACCCCAAGGTGAAAGGTGATGTTACGGGTTTGTAGTGGAGCCGAGGCGGGGGTGAGATCAAGCACCGTCTCTCCCACGGGATGAATGATCCAAATCCACGGATCTATCGAGAAGGATACTCGATCTTCCTTGATTTCTCAAGGGGCAGCTCAAAGAACACGGGCCAAACAGAGTATAAACTCAATTTTATTAATAATTCATCCAAAAGGTACATAATAATTATCTAAAAAGAGTTTAAATAGATTAAACATAACCCTAATTTCGTGCTTAACACTAACTTGCAAAGGAAGAAAAGAATCCTAATAAAATTAGAAAAGAAACAAAAAATTTGCGCAACTGTATAATGTCTGTCGGGCACTGTCTTCCTTCCACTGGTACTAGCAATCAACATATCTGATGGACACAAAAATTTATAGTTTTGCTGACATCGATGTAATATTCAAGCTGGTCGGTTCAGATTCTCCATATCAGTAGTAGTGGGCCACTTGGACCATCTCTAGTTTTCATAGGCGAAATTTGAAACTTTCTGGACAGTTCGTACCATTTTGGATGCCACGATCAATCCGTAACTTGGATGGACGTGAAAGTTGTTGGGTTTTCTCGACGTCGAGCAGCTCTACGAGATGGACAAAACGGATCATCATAAATGATCAAGAAGCGCCCCACAGGTTGGGCCGAAATCCTAAAAATGAGAATAGTAGTTTCCTGTTCGGACTGAAACTCCAAAACAAAAATTTCAACAAAAGTTCATGCATCTCATGGCCGGTCGGCAGGCGGCCACAACTAGTCGTGGATAACTGCAACTCGTCCAGCGATCTGGATGGGATTTCAGTCGAAATCGACCGGATGGGTGTTCGCTTCCCTAAGTGTAGGGTTGCGATGTAGTAATAATCTCGGTAAGACCGAGGTCGATCCACATGGACTTATGTAGGAATTCACAAATACTTCCAATAGTTTCTATTGAAAAGCTAACAACCAGATTTTGAGAAGATTGATGTAAGCAGCAATTTTGAACTAAACTGAAGATAAACAATTAATTAAAAGGTACTAGGGGTTTAAGGATCCACTTGTAGCAATCCTTGATGCTCAATTCGTTGTGGTCTCACACTTTCTTAACTAGAATCGAAATTAAAATCTATCTAGTCGAATGATAAATCAGTTAAACCAACAATCTGCCATATGTAAGATCCATGTGTATGTGTAGACACCCCACCTTCGGTTACACTATTGGTAGAGATAGCTGGATGAATGGAGGACCATACCCCCAAATTCCAAGTCCAAACTCAGCCAAACTCACCCTTGTAAGCCCCAATCCGTAGCCCAACTCAAGCCTAAACCCAGTCAACTCGCCCCTAAACATCAGCCTGAAAAATCCCCATAAGAAAAACCAGTCAAAAAATCCTTAAAAAGTCAAACTCACTGAGTCAACCCACTGAGTCAACCCGCTGAGTCAAATCACTGAGTCAACCCGTCGAGTCAAATCACAGAGTCAACCCGTCGAGTCAACCCATCGAGTCAAATCACCGAGTCAACCCGCCGAGTCAAATCACCGAGTCGACCCGCTGAGTAAACCCACCGAGTCAACCCACTGAGTCGAAGCAGCAGCCCCGAAGCAAAACCGTACTGTTCGCGGGATCCCGAGGGTGTCCGTACGGGCGGCCCCCTGGGTGCCACCCAAACATATTTACGAGAACTGCCACTCTCCAACGCTATAAATACCCCCCTCCCCTTCTCATTCAGAACCAATTCCAATCCAGAGCGACCCGTCCGTTCCGAGTTTCCCTCCATCCCTCTTTAGCCCATTTTTCCACCAAGGAGAGCCTAGCCCTGGTCCAGCTTAGCCTGACCACTGGTCCAAGTCTCCCAAGCCATCCAAGTCTTGATCTAGCCACTCGAAGCAAACCTTACGACGCCTCCGTCTATCCAGCTATTCTTTCATCAGCATCATCTCATTCGCATCTAGCATAAGTGCAACATTTACTTTTCTTCCAACCCCCCTGCTTCACTACAAGCACTTTGATTATTCAAACACACAGCATGCATCCCGCATAAAGCACCTGTCAGTTCGAGCGTATGCTCTGGGCTTGCCTGTTAATGGAAACTTGCCCATCAGAAACTCTTACTGTTCAGACCTGCATTCATACATTAGTCACTACAAGCACTTTGATTATTCAAACACACAGCATGCATCCCGCATAAAGCACCTGTCAGTTCGAGCGTATACTCTGGGCTTTGCTTGTTAATGGAAACCTGCCCATCAGACACTCTTACTATTCAGACCTGCATTCATGCATCATGTCATCTATGAGAATATACGAGGATTAAAACAGACTTTCAAGTATTAGTTTGATTCTGTGAAGTAGAGACCGTACTTCGGTACGGGCATTTTGTGGGGTGCTTAACCTCTTCCTACCTTGTAACCATGATCCCTTACCTTGAATATCTGGCCGCAGATCAAAATGAGTCATTTTAGAGGAAGAAATCTTCAGATTCCATTCTCTAACGTTTCTACGGGGTCTAGCCTACTGTAGATTCGAAGTAACTGGCTAGTGGCGACTCTGGTCTTATATAAACTCATTTAAACACATTCAGCCTAACACAACAACCAAACAAAGCCCTCAAGAATGAGGCAAGCCATTGGCACAAACGACGATTCGCGCGTGCCTCTCCTTCTTCTTTTTCCGAAAGGAAAGGGAGAACGTTGTGTGGGAGCGCAGGGAACGGCGAGGGTCCACAGAATGGCGACTCCACTGGGGATTAGCTAGTCCCACTAGTCGTGATCCGACTTGAAAAACAGAATCCTTTCCGTACTTGAAAGTCATTAGTCCTCGTACAATCTCATCTGCATAGCATTCTACCCAAAAAACCAAAAAAAAAATATAGAAAATCCCAAAACCCAAAAAGAGTAGAGTATAGTCCTCACCATTGCGCCTCCTTGGGCTCAACGTGTTCGGAAACAACTTCCCTTCCGCAGCATAATCCGCACTCGGGCTCAGCAAGCCATGTCCGACCACGAAGAAGAAACTCATCTCTTCCCCGCTCTTGAAATGACCGAAGCGCAACCTCCAGCGCAACAGCCAATTGAGAATACGCCAATCATGCAAGAATTGACACAAGGAATGAAAGCAATGCAAGAAATGCTCTTGCAATTCATGCAAGCACAAGCTATCCGCAGCAGCTAACAATCAGGTTGGCCCAGTTCAACAATTTCAGCAGCCATGCGGGTCCCTCCGGCCTCCAGTTCAAATCAAGCACAACTATCGGAGTCTGCCCAAGACTACCGATTGCAGCCATCTCAACCCTTCTCCATGGGGCATCCTCCTCAGTGCCTTCCCGTGACGACAAGGCCGTCTCAGAGCACTCTCGTCGCAGGAACTTCCAGTCAACTTCCAGTCAATCTGGCAAACAACAGTCTCAGTAGATCTCAGCATGTTCCCGTCAATGGGACTCCTTTCCTTTCTCAGCATGTCCCCGCCGATGGGACCCCTTTTCAATTTCAGCACATCCCCGCTGATGGGATTTCAATTCAATTTCCAGCAGCAGGGACAGCACTGGCGAATGCCCACAATGGGGGTCAGTGTCAAGCCCACATCAATCAGCGGACAGTGGCGAATACCCAACAAGGGGGTCACTTCCCAGCATCTCAGCCTCCTGCAAACAGGAGTACTTTTCAATTCCAGCACATCCCCGCCGATGGGATTCCAGTTAATTTTCAGCAATCTTCAATTCAGCAAACTCCAGTTAATTTCCAGCAATCTTCAATTCAGCAGTCTCCAGTCAATTTCCAGCAAGTTCCAATTCAACCTTCAGTACAATCTCCAGTTCAGTTACAATCCTTCCAAGCACAAGTTCATCAGAATTCAGTTCAGTCATCAAATCAATTTCAGCAACCCGCGGTTGCTTTTCAGCAAACCCATAGGGTCGAAGAAATCGACCACTATGCCGAAGAAGAACGTGCCTTACTCCAAGAGGCACCAGTCGCTCGAACAGATCACTCAGGACTGGACGAGTTGCGGGAGTAGTTCCAGATCTTGCAAAATCAGCTTCAGCGACAACAAGGAATCGATCTACCTTCGACCAAGTTCAGAGACTTGTGTCCTTTCCCAGATGCTCAAGTACCTCAAAACTTTGAGGTACCAAAATTCAAAAGATACGATGGTAGCGGTTGTCCCACAGCACATCTCAAGGCCTTCTGTGGAGAGCTGAGTGCAATCTCAGGAAATGAAGGGCCCTCATCCGTTTGTTCCAAAAATTTGATCGCCCTAGATTGGTACACATCATTGGACTACCATCGCATCAGGACTTTGGAGCAACTTTCCCAGGCTTTCGTCGACAGATTCGCGTACAATCTCAACATGGCACCCAGAAGAGCCGATCTTGCGGCTCTCAGACAAAGAAACTGACGAAACACTATCGGCTTATGTGGGACGTTGGCGAGCTATGGCAGCCAGAATGCGGACACCTATCGACTGACGAAGAACATATCTCCATGATTGTTCATTCAACATATCCTGGCATATCTGGATATCTCATCTCGCATCCATATGCGAATTTCTCATAGTTGATCCGTGCTGGAGAGCAAGTTGAAGCAAGAATCCGTGCCGGGACAATCTCCCCATGGCCTTATCAAGCCGCTTCAGTCAAAAGGAACAGAGTGGAGGGAAGACCCATCGGATATGGGAACGAAAACCGCAGCGGTTCTCCTCCTCGCCCCACAGAGGTAAACAACATCAGCACCACTGCTCAGGGTAATTAATATGCTCCCCCACAGGGACGTCAACAGTATCAGCAGAATCAGGCTTAGCACCAACCTCAGCGGTATCAGCCGCAACCGAATCCTCAACCACAGCCACAACCACCTCGACAACAGTAGCAGTTTAGAGGGAACGGTCAATACTCATACCAGAATAGGCAGAATTACAGGGAGCTTAGGAAATTTACTCCACTCACTCAACCACTTAGTCAAGTCATGACTATGTTGGTACAAAAGCAGTTACTCACTCTGATGACACCCATGCCTCCTCCAAATCCTCTACCTCCAAACTACCGAGAAAATGAGTATTGTGCCTACCATCAAGGACGTGGCCACACCACTGATCGATGCTTTACTTTGAAGAATGCCATACAAGATCTGATTGATGACCAGCAAGATCGTCATCTCTGGTCCCTGGAACTCCTCCAGCAGCTTCTACCAACATCCTTCAGAATCCTCTGCCTCAACATCCAACGGACCCCAGTTCATCTCGTGGCCCCGCCGTCAACAGCATAGAAGAAGGAGAGCGTCTTGATCGCTTCTTCTCCCCTATACAGTCCATTCATGCTTACACTTATGGGCCGACAAATCCTCCTCCGATCCTGCAAGGGGCAATTCCCTTTCCTCCTTCAGTCTCCGAGCCAGTAGTACTCGAAGGAGCACTTCCATATGATGTACCAGTTGTTCAACGGGCACCTTACAACCATTCATGTTGGGAGCCAGTCGTCCTGGAAGGAGCACAGTCATACATCGAGCCCACATACGAACCTGTCGTCTTGCAAGGGGCAAGTTCAGCACAGGAACAATCCAATCCGCAATGGAGGAACCATACTCATCAGCAGCAAGAGCCCACTGTCTTAGAAGGAGCTCCTCCAGTTGAGCCAGTCATATTGCAAGGGGCAAATCCCGGAGGTGTGTCAATCACACTACGGCAGCTGGGACGAACAGAGAAACCCCCTGCCATGTCAAGAGGACCAGTATTCATTCCATGGGAGCCTCCTGCTCTAGGAACGGTCAAGCCAGGACCGCGACCTTATGTGATCTATGAAGACAAGCCTCGATATTTTTCCTTCAGCACAGGCAACAATGTAGTCCTCAAGGCAAAAGCTCCATACGAGGAAGATCTGGTACCCACACCAGCACCGTTGCAAGAACCGGTGGTCCTAGAAGGCAAAGGTGAGGAAAATTATAAAGAGGTCCCATGGCACTATCCAGAATGTGCGGAAGTAGGGAATATGAATCTCAATGGGCGTTGCATCCGAAAAGATAATCAGAACAGAGGAGATACCAAAGGCTTTCTCTCAGGCCTCGGCAACAAAAATGAAGCCGCATACGATGTGGCAACTCAGCTCAAGTCAACCCCTGCTCAAATCTCAGTATGGGAGCTACTCTGCACATCTCGCATACACCGAGAAATGTTTGCCAAAACCTTGAGCGATGCTCACGTCTCCTCCGATACGGCACCTAGAGATGATAGCATTGATGATTGGACAAACCCTGGCTCCACGTGCCATCACCTTCACCGATAATGAGTTGCCACCAGAAGGACGCAATCATGGGCGATCCCTCAACATAGCCTTACGATACAAAGACTTATGTGTCCCGCTGATCCTTATCGATAACGGCTCAAGCTTAATCGTCTACCCACTCAAGACTGTGGAACATCTGGGAATCAGTCCTTCTTCATTTCGACCCAGCACCATATGCGTTAGAGCGTTCGACAACACCCGCCGATCAGTGGAAGGGGAGGTCGACATAGAGGTACAGATAGGTCCGGAAGTCTCCACCATCACATTCCAAATTCTGGATATATCAGCCTCTTTTAACATGTTGCTCGGACGACCTTGGCTGCACAAGGTTGGAGCTGTGCCATCAACCTTGCATCAACGGGTGAAGTACATCTGTGGAAATCAAGTGATCTCTATCCATGCAGAGAAGGAGCTCATCATTCCTTCCAATGCTACTGCCACTGAACCAGACATCCCTGTCATCGATATCCAGCACTCTGAAGAAGACATCCCATTTCATAGTTTCGAGTTCGAGACCGTGAACGCTATCGCCAACCTGGAACCGATAAGGGTGATCGTGTCTTTTCACCAGCAGAACGACTAAGCCTCAAGTATCAGATGAAGAATCATTTCAAATCTAGGAAGATATCGCTGGTATATAATCAACGCAAATGGGGGCTCGGGTACAGGGCAATATTCACGGACAAAAGAAAGAAGAAATTTCGGTACTCCCCCATTCCATTTATCAAGTCAGGAGAACCTTGCAAAGATCCAGGAGGGAATCAACGGACTGCACTACACAAAGGCCTCCCAATGAGCCTAGCTTGGGCCACGTGGCCCCCCATTCGATGGGACCAGATTCTCGAACCGTCTATGCCTCCAGAAGAAGAAGAAAGGGATGAAGATGAAGAAGAGAGTCAAATACAACAGCTTCAGGACTAGGATACTCTGATACCTGCTCCCAACCAGGGGCACAACCTGCCCACTTCAATTCCTCCCAACCAGGGTTACAACCTGCCCACTTCAATTCCAGCCAACCAGGGGCATAACTTGCCCATCTCAGCATCAAGCAGCAAAGGGCATAGCCAACCCATCTCTGCAGAATCAACATCATCAATCACCAGCCAGCGGCAGAAGCATCCCATCCATTGGACCAAGAAAGGAAAATGGTCAGCCCTGGATTGGACCGACGTCCAGATTCTAAACTCATGTCGAGCCGTGGAACCAGACGAACTGCAGTGCGAGGTAAGTGATCCGGGAGGGACTGAGTACGACTTAGATCTCGAGCCCTACCAGCGAGAAATCATGGTCATTGGTCCAGACCGTGATTCTTCGCCCGAATCATCAGCCCCCACCTCTTCAGGGGAGGAAGTGTGGGGTCCTGAATGGTCATCCGTTCCCCTAACTTTTGAATCAGCCAAAGAGCCATCTGAGGGCTCTGGCTTCCAAAAAAAAAAACCGCCTGTTTAAGCAGCGATTGAAACTTTGGAACAAGTTGGGATCAATCATGGTCTGCAATGCCCGCTTGTTCAAAGTCCCGTGAATTTCAAAATTCAAAAAAATCGAAAACCTTCAAAAGCTAAAAACATCTAGCACTTCAATTTTAGAAAATTCTCAAAAACTAAAAAACATTTCTTTTCCTGCATTTAATAGTGTGCCAAGTCCGTCTAAAGAGTCGCATGAGTTTGGAGTCGAATCATATGATTTTGACATCGAATTAGACTTTGAGCTCATGGGTTTGGACGAAGCTCGGGATGAGGAAGATGATGATCCGGCTCCCGAACTAGAGGATCTCCTCAAAAAGTTTGAATCTAAAGCCAATGTTGTAACCGATGATTTCGAGATAGTAAACTTGGGGACACCTGAGATCCCTAGGGAAGTACGCATTGGAAAATCGTTGCCACCAGAGATGAAGCAGAGAATGATAGAGTTCCTAGCTCCAAGATTGTCCAACTTCACGTTCTCATATGAAGACATGTCGAGGCTCGATGAAGAGCTCGTTGTACACCATCTGCCAACCAAGCCGGATATGAAACCAGTGAAGCAGAAACTTCGAAGAATGAAGCCAGAATGGGCTCTGAAAGTCTGAGATGAAGTCATCAAGCAGTACAATGCGGGATTCTTGGTAGTCTCCAACTACCCTGAATGGCTCGCCAACATCGTACCAGTATCGAAGAAGGATGGCAAGGTTCGAATGTGCATCGACTTCCGAGATCTCAACAAAGCCAGTCCTAAAGATGACTTCCCTTTGCCGCACATCGACACTCTAGTCGACAACACTGCTGGGTACAAGGTCTTCTCATTTATGGACGGGTTCTCAAGGTTACAATCAGATCAAGATGGTCGTCGAAGATCGCGAGAAAACATCGTTTATCACTCCCTGGGGAACTTTCTGTTACAGGGTAATGCCGTTCGATCTGAAGAACGCAGGAGCAACATATCAACGAGCAATGACAGCATTATTCCACGACATGATGAACAAAGAGCTTGAAGTATATGTGGACGATATGATCGTCAAATCTAGCACAGTCGAAGGACACTTTGAAGATCTGAAGAAATTATTCAACAGATTAGAAAAGTACAAGCTCCGCCTCAACCCTCAGAAATGTGTCTTCGGTGCAATGGGAGGTAAGCTCCTCGGCTTTATGGTGAGCGAGGATGGCATCAGGGTCGACGAGACCAAAACCAAAGCAATCATCGAGATGCCCCCTCCTAGAACAGAGAAAGAAATTCATGGCTTCCTCGGCAGAATTCAATACATCAGTCGCTTCATCGCACAGCTCACACCTATTTGTGAGCCCATTTTCAAGCTCCTTCGGAAGAACGTTCCAAAAGAATGGAATGATGATTGCCAAGTCGCCTTCGACCGCATCAAGAAATATCTCATGAATCCTCCAGTTCTAGTGCCACCCACTCTCAGACGACCACTATTGTTATACATCTCAGTAGCAGCAGAAGCCATTGGCTGTGTCCTCAGCCAGCACGACGAGACTGGGAAGAAGGAACAAGCAATATATTATTTGAGCCGAAAGTTCACCGACTACGAGACTAGGTATTCCCCGATCGAGAAGACTTGCCTCGCCCTAGTCTGGGCAACTCAGCGACTCCGTCAATACATGATTGCATTCCCTATTCTCCTATTCGCTCACATGGATCCGCTCAAGTACCTGTTCGAGAAACCGGCACTCACTGGAAGGATAGCTAAATGGCAGCTACTCCTGTCTGAGTTCGACATCACCTATGTCACTCAGAAGGCAATCAAGGGGCAGGCCCTCGCCGATCATCTTGCCGCTCACTCTCTCCTAGATTATCAACCGCTCAAGACATTCTCCCCTGATGAAGATCTCTTGCTTATCGAAGGGGAAGAAAAGAAGAAGAAAGATGAGTGGACGTTATTCTTCGATGGCGCAGCAAATTCTAAAGGGAGTGGTATTGGAGCAATCCTCTACTCTCCAGATGATGTCCCTATTCCTATCTCAAGACGCATAGCATTCGAGTGCACCAACAACATGGCAGAGTACGAAGCATGCATCGCTGGCTTAAGGGAAGCCATAATCTTGGGCATCAAGAAGCTACGAGTATTTGGAGACTCACAGCTTATCATCAATCAGACCAACGGCGAATGGAAAACCAAGGACGAGAAGTTGATACCATATCATGTGTATCTTGAAAATCTGATCGAAGAATTCAAAGAAATCACATTCTCATACATGCCTAGAGCTAAGAATCAGTTTGCAGATGCTCTCGCTACACTCGCGTCAATGCTCGAGATCCCGAAAGGAGCTTCAGAATGGGAGCTCACAGTCGAAATTCAAGATGAACCTGCTTTCTACCTGCAAATAGAAGAAGCCGAAGCTGTCCTTGACAAACCCTGGTATGCCGACATCAAGCAATATCTCGAAACCCAGGAATATCCGGAGTCAGCAACAACAACAGATCGCCGAACCATCCAGCGTTTGGCCGGCCAGCTCACCATTAGTGGCGAAGTTCTTTACAAGCGATCCTATAATCACATCCCCCTTCGATGCGTCGATGAGACAGAAGCTGCAAAGATCATGAAAGAAATACATGAAGGAATCTGTGGCCCACACATGAACGGGCACATGATGGCAAAGAAGATTCTACGACTCGGCTACTATTGGCTCACCATGGAAACAGACTGCTGTCAGCACGTCAGAAAATGTTTCAAGTGTCAGGAGCATGCGAATCAAATTCATGCCCCCTCATTAAAACTGTACAACCTGACGACTCCCTGACCCTTCTCCATGTGGGGACTCGACATCATTGGGAAGATTAGTCCCAAAGCATCAAACGGTCATGAGTACATACTTGTGGCAGTCGACTACTTCACCAAGTGGGTAGAGGCAGCTTCCTACACCACAATTGCAGCATCTCAGGTGATCAAATTCATGAAGAACAACATCATATGCCGGTATGGAATCCCTAATGCTATCATCACAAATAATGGTACCCCGTTCGTCAACAAGAAGACGGATGACTTCCTCAGCAAATTCAAGATCCAACGTCATCGATCAAGCCCCTACCGTCCTCAGATGAATGGTGGGGTAGAAGCCGTAAACAAGACAATCGTCAGGATACTCGAGAAGATGGTCGTGACCTATCGAGATTGGTCAGATATGCTCCCATATGCACTTTGGGCGTATCGACCGTCTGTACGATCTGCTACGGGCGTTACTCCTTTCGAGCTTACTTACGGAATGTAAGCAGTTCTACCAATCGAGGTGGAAATACCATCACTACGGGTGTTACTCGAAAGCAGAATTGAAGAAGGAGAATGGCAACGGGCAAGATTCGATCAGTTGCAGCTAGCAGATGAGAAGCGCATGCGTGTGCTAAGTCATTCTCAGTGTTATCAGAAAAGGATCGCTCAGGCTTACAACAAGAGAGTCCGAAAAAGAAGTTTCAAAGTGGGCGACATGGTCATGAAGAAGATTCTACAGTCGCACCTTCCAGATCCTAGAGGAAAGTTCAAACCCTCATGGGACGGGCCAGTTGATCATCAGAGAAGTACTTCCCGGAGGCGCCCTCAGACTCACCAGCATGAGAGGGGTGTATCTTCCTGAGCCAATCAACGCTGACAAAGTGAAAATCTTTCACGGGTAAGTCATTATGGCTTTATCAAGAGTTACCTTAATAGAGCTGAAGTCAAGAGGTCGAAGCTTAAAACCTCTGAGAAATCATTTCGTCCACCAACAAGTGTTTCAAATAAGGGGATTCAAAGAAAAAAAAAGAGAGAAAAAAAAACGAATACAAAAAAAAGAAGAGAAAAAGGAATATAAAAAAAAGAAGAAAAAAGAAAAGAAAAAGGGAAGCCAAAGCAAGGCACCCGAGAAAAATCAACCCAAGAAGAAACACAGTCATCCATCCATTCATCTCAGAAGGGTCTTTAGCTAAGACCAACAGCTCTATCATCGTAACTTAGGGTAAGGGCTGGAAGACTGCCATCGGCCGGCAACGACGGATTCCCGACCTCTAGCCGCCGCAGTCATCCAAAGATCTAGAAAAAAGAAGAAAAAGAAAATGTGTGCCTAAACAAAGAGGGCAGAGTGAAAACCCATAAGGGCGCTCCGAGTAAAAACAGTGGGCATACGGCGGACTCGGTGAAAACCTGAAAGGGCGCCGAGGGTAAAAACAGCATAGCTGCCAAGCGGCAGGCAAGATCAAACACCCGGGACGTAGTGAAAACCTGAAAGGGCGCCACGGGCAAAAATGACGGAAAAAGGCCGGCTGTAGTGAAAACTCGAAAGAGCGTTGTAGGCAAAAATGGCTCGAATAGAAAAAGAAAAATTAAAAGTGCAGGTACCAAGAAATCAGACAGTCCGAATCAGTTCAAGTAGTTGCAGTTCAAGAACAAGAAGAAGTACAGTCGGGAACAAAGAGCTCTACAAACTCTGACAATCTCAGGAAGCAACAGTTTCCATTGCCTACACCTTTGGGGAACCAAAGGAGCACACAAGTCAAATCTCGAGACATCGGTCAAAGTATTGGCCGAGCCCCAGTTCTGATTCCTATATCTCGACACAAAATCCAGACATACTCACAAGACAACTAATGGCACAATAGATTTTGAAACAGTTTTCTCTTTTCATTAAAAGCATCATATTTCTTTTACATATATCATGTCATCTTTTTCAAAAAATACAAAAAAATGCATCATCGTCAATCATATACTATGCAAAAAGAGATGTACAGGTGGCCAATACAATCAATCTCTACCCTCCTCCTCGGCCATATCAGGTAAGTCCTCTGACTCATAATGAATAGTCTCGCTCTCAACCTGCTCACCTCCATACGCAGGTAATGTACCTCATCGCGCTCAAGGCTGCGGATCGCTGTCTCCTCATCAGACAACCTCTGATCGGCAGCCAATCTCCTCGACATCATCTCACAATGATACCGAAGTGCGGAAATCTCACACAGCAAATGGCCATGAGTGGCCAAAAGGAAGCTAAGATCAATGAATGGGCGCTCCTCAAAGGGCTCATATGAACCAGATGAAGAGCCAGCATCTCCAAGGATATTCTGCTCATCCTCATCAGCAGTCTGGTGCCAGCAAGGGATACGTCGATACAGAGATTGCTCAGCAACCCAGTACTGATATGGGGCAGTCGCCATCGGAAAAGCCCGCAGCTCAAAACCAAGCAAATCGGCAGTAAAGTAACTCTCCCAAGATCCATCGACCCGAGTCCTAAAGTCAGAGGTTCTAGATGGAAGTGCTCGACCCCCGATACCCGTAAAAGCAAAAAGAGGAACATCCTGCTCATACCCAAACTGCCGCAGGAACCGGATAGGATGATAAGAAAAGTAAGATTGAAAGCCTACCAACATCAGAGGAAGGCGGTGCGCATCGCAAAGCACTAGAGGAAGTGAAAGCCAAGATGACTCCCAACGAACGTTCCAGTCATGAAGTTCAACGAACATTCTGCGATACAAGGGCTCACTCATCCTAGCCGTATGAGGAAGAAATTCCATGATGTGTCGCATAAGGTCTGAGCAATGGGTGTCAGGAAATGGTACAGGAACAGTCAGCGAAAGACGCTCCCATAGCCAGACCTAATCACAAGAAGGAAAAGAAATTCAGCTAGAGCAGAAGAATTCCCAAAAGGACAAGAAAAGAAAGGCGTAGAAAAGATACCTGAAGAAATGCACAGCAGCCGCGAAGGACACTGAGTGCGGCCCAGAGCACAGTCAGTCAGCCCGTTAAACAGCTCGGCCAAGGACGAGAGAAATGATCCCCTGCCGTCGGGTAGCTCGACTCATCACCTCAAAAAGCAAAGGAGTCTAGGACTTGCGCCATCCCGAGACTAGCACCTCAGCTATCAAACAGAACATCAGTGCGTTCCGAGCAAGAATAGATCCAGCCACACTCATAGGACCCGAAAAAAAATCATACAACAAGTCCAAGGAGAACACTACAACATCCTGGCTGGCAGATGCAGGCCAAACAAGATAGGGGATCCCAAACCAGTTCTGCAGTGTGGCAGTCTTCGGCAATGTCTTCGGCGAGAAATACTGAGTATAATCCCAAGGTAGGCCTGTCAAACGCACAAGCTCCTCTAAAGAGGGTCCCATCTCCAGGTCATTGAACGCAAACAAGTTCAACGAAGGGACCCAGTCAATCAGTGCGGCCCCGAGCATCCTCCAATCAATGTCAACTCTAGCCATATGGATCAGACTGCCGAAGCCATAGGACTCCAAATCCCTAATCTCATAAGCTGACAAACTATCAAGCCAAGCAAGCAGCCGTGGCGAGCAAGAAGGACGAGGAAGCAGCTGACAAGTCCTCACAGGAATCCCCTCCAGAACAAAAGGCCCAGAAATCAATGACAACTCATCAAGGATCGAAAGATCAACGGGTGAAGGAGAAGGAAAGCTGGAACCTCTGCAGACTCAACAGCCCCTGACCTGCCCTCAGTAACGGCTATGTCTGATATAGTCGCATCACTGTCTGAAACTGTCACGACCTCAGCCGCATGAGAAGACTCACCCACCTCATGAACAGAGTGCGCAAAGGACCGACGATCAGGAGAAGGACGATACTTCTCCATCAAAAGGGCTATCAGCGAAGATGACACTACACATCGTGGCATCCTAGCCAATCTGACCATAAAAAAATGCATCTGAACCATCCAGAAGGGTCCCGGCTACCCCGATCGAAGAATCAACGGTTAGATCTGGACCTGCGGCCCTCTCCGACAGGAAATCGTGAATCCAGTCATCATCCTGACCAATCAAAGGGATCATCGAGGCATCCACACCATCCATCATCAGGGGGACATCATCAATGATCACATCAAGACCACCCTAATAAGTATGCCGCACATCTCGGCCATCATCAAGAGCATCCAAACCATCAATGGTATCATCTGGACCATCCATACCATTCAGACATGAGATCAGCCCATCTATGTCCATCATACTCCCATCACCACCATCAATCACATCATCCAGGTGGCCCACACTCAAGAGATGCATAGCCTCACCTATGTCCCATCTCCCCATCTCATCCATACAATCCGTTTCTCCCACAATCAAAGACCTATCCAAATCTGAAATTCCAGCCATCCCACCATTAATGGAGTCATTAAAAGCTCCACCAACTACCATCCTTAAATCCCCCTCAATGCCCTCATTCAATGCTCCATCTCTACCATCCATTAAAGGAATCCCTCCATCATTAAAGCCTTCACCAAGTGCTAGAGTGTGGGACCCACCAACCTCCCCCACTATGGCCCCTAACTCACCATCTAAGGCTGCCCAAGAAAGGACAAAATAGGAAGAAGACAAGATGAAGAGAAAAGACAAAGAGAAGAAAGGATTCATGGCTGGAATCGAACTCGCTAGTACAAAGCAGGTGGGGACAGGAGCAGTGGACAGAAGAGAATGTCCGAACCAGAGCCAGCCCAGGCTGCACAAGAGGCTAGTCCTGGGCGGCCCGTTGTGGGCCGCCCGTACGGACGTGCTCCCTCTCTCTCCGCGGGATTGGCTCCATGATCGTTGGTAGGTGAGGCTGACAGTCCACATCAGCAGATGGCACCCTAAGGGCCGCCCGAAGGCCCCAATCCACTCCAGATTTCGTTTAAGGTCGATCAGAATCATTTGGAAGGCACCCCACCTATCCAATCAGGAAGTCATGCGGCCAACATGGGCCTAATCAAGTCAAAGAGAAGGAAAATCGATCAAGAGGGGCCCACAAGCGATCTGAGCCGTTCAAAGACTAGATCATCATGATCTAAACCATAGAAAAGCTTGTATGAATCATGAAATAGCAAAATAGAAGGCTTAATCATCAAGGAGGGCCAGAATCCCAGATCTGATCATCAAGTGGGCCAACAGGGCCAAATTAAGCAATTTGAGCCGTCCAAGTTATCATCCACACCATGAGAAGCATTCTTAGCCTCACAAAACATCAAGAAAAGGTGCTCCAAAGCAAAGCCGAAGTCTCAAGTGGGCCCGTAGGGCCAAATCAAGCGATCTGAGTCGTTCAAGTCATCATCCATGAAGCTAAGAAGTCTCATCTTCCACAAATCATTCAGAACATATAGGCATCATCAAGTAATTTGAGACAAGTCAAAGGTTGTATATTCATTCAGAAGATTTTGATACAAAAGAGGATAAAAGCAAAAAGAAGAAGGCCATACAAAGCTAAGTACAGAAGTAGGTTACAGGTCACCAACATAGTCGTCGTCATCCCTCCTCTCGTCCCGCTCTCGAAGATGAAGATCCATCAAAGGAGCTGTTACTGAGCCTCTAGCGTATCTGCGACGGCCCCCAGGAACATAGAACGGAGGAAGCAGAGGCCCCTGTCCGTACAACAAGTACCACTCGTCATAGTCACGATCCGGGATCATGAAATGAAACCCAGGCTGGCCCACAAGAGCATCAGCTATCTCATCAGCTGGAATCTGAGCAGCTGGAGGAGGTGCAGAACAAGGGACCCGAGCCACCCCAGTGATCTGCCGAAGCAGCCTCTCACCCAAATACCACTGAAATGATTCAGCGTCAGAAAGCATGATACGGAGGCATGAAGAATCATATGCCTCCACACGCTGAGGGGTGTAGTAGAGAGGGAAGTTGGCATATGGCATCCGAGCAAGCTACAGCAAATGAGGTCATCACAATCAGTTACAGTGCAGCACGAGGGATAAGGAAAGCAAGATACTTACATCTTCAACGGTCAATCCATCTATGTCAGCATGCCAGTTGTCCCTAGAGACTTGAGAGTTCCGCTGACGATTTTGTTGATGCCAGTACATGTGGTGATACAAAGGCGGCTCAATGTCATCCCGTATCCTCGGAGCAAGGTGGGCAAAATGGTCATAAAAGCAAGTCTGGGCAAGGGCACACCTAACGATTAGAGAAAGAAAGAAGACAAATGTCTCCAAGGAAGGTGAAAGAAGAATACCTTAACGACAGGCCAGAAACCTGTGAAGGACCGGCTATTCCGAGAGGTCTTATCCAGACCTTGGACAATATGAGTCAAGATAGCCCTGTTCCAATTGTAGGGATGATGAAGATCCTCAACCAAACGAAGAAATTTAGGATCGATCCTGTCGTTCGCATGGCAGAAAAGGAAGGACCCGAAAGCATAAGTAATCATGGCCCGTGCTTTATGGAGGGCCTCTAGCTCAGTAGTAGGGGTGACGGTAGCAAAGGTGTTGTAGAACCATCGCATTTTTACTTGATGGCCCTGGAATTCATCCTCGGGTGGGACGTCACCGACAAGCCGTAGCCAGTCAGTGGAAGTGATGGGAGCAAGAGAGCCAACCTGGGGAACAACTGCCCCATGAAATGGAAAGCCGATTTGCATATATATATCCAGGGGAGTTATTCCCCACTCGCCACAAGGGAGTTGAAAGGTGTGGGTCTCATCCCGCCACCTCTCGCAAAGAGCCGCGAGCATCATGCGGTTAGCACTGTTGTTATGGAAACGTAAGGTAAGGAGGCCAGCAAAAGGAGTGTCAGCCAGAACTCGTTCAAGCAAAGGCTGTGGATGTTTCACCCAGTTATCCTAGTGATCCCTGGTACCTCGACCCTTGATGGCGGGAAGAGGTTGGTGCTCCATAGCCAAGGAACACATATGGGCCCCTCGGCGGATAATGAAGGCTAGATCATCCTCATCAATCACCCGGCGTCCTCTTGTACGGTCCGCCATTGAATCCTACAAGCTTGGCAAGGTAAGTCCCTATCCTTTACCTGTTAAAATCCAAATTATCATCCAGGAAACCCATAGGATTGGACTCACATTCAAATGCAAAATCCAAAGTCCAACTCCACGTGTTACCTAGGATATGTGTTGGGCCCATTGAAGAAAGCAAGGCCCACCTTAAAGAAGGTTGCATGTCATGCCTTAGGCAAGAAAAGTCCATCATCCAAGGACACATTTTGGACAACAAATGCACTCAAGTGCCATGAGATCAACAAGGGATAAGAATCCTACTTCACATGAGAAGCCCTTCTTCAAAGTCCATATGTGGCCAAGGATTGATCCAATTTTTATACCAAGGCCATGATTCTCATTTAAGATGTTTCCATCTTTTTACACATGTACATGGACAAGTGGGGAATAGGAAGGAAATGGGCCCCCAAGAGCAACCCAAATGTCTCACCTCAATGGATTGAAGGGAGCACATAGCCCACTTGAAAAACATGAGGACCCATTCATGGGTTAACCATGGGCACCCCTATGTGCATCATCTTGATGAAAGTTTTGACTATGAGAATACAGCATGGCGGTCTACCCACAAACATATGAATCAAAGAAGCTAATGGTAAAAATTTGATGCACATAGCCCACATGAAGAATTAAAGTTGGAAATGCTCATGTAAGGGCAAGTTTGGGCAACTTATGTGCACCAATTTCTTCACAAAAAAGGGGGACCATTTGAGCACAAGAGGGTGTGGCTTGATGTGTCACCCAACCATCATAAAAATGACTAAGAATGGTATACATAGCCCACTCGAAGATCAAAATCCGAAATGCCCCAAAGCATGGGACAAAATTGGGCAACTTATGGGTTCATTCTTTCTCACAAATTAAATCACTCATCTTTGAGAATGATGGTGGATGACCCACCAAGCACCCCAAGAGAAGTTCAAGAAGCTATGGTTGTATGGATAGCCCACTTGATGAAAGCCATCCATTTAAGATTGATAACATTAAAGGAAACTCTTGAAAACCACTTTCCTACCACAAGAAAAAACCATTTGAACTTAGTGAGATTGTTAAAACAACTCACTCATGGGACTTGTAGATGATCAAGTAACTCAAGTCCCCCATCCATCAAAAGAAAAAGCATGAAAGGAAAAAATCCTACATGAACAAAGTGTAGTGGTGCACACATGGTCCAAAGAAATCCAAGTTTTAATGAGGGCCCAAAAGCCCATCCATATGGAAAAATTCTAAGGAACCCACCACACTTTGTGAACAAGGATGTACATCATAATCAAGAAATGGTGGAAGATTTGGGCTACTTGACCACAAAGGCCCAACTAAGAAGTCTAGCCCACTTGAAGATCCAAATGAAGAATGGGCTAGTCACCTTTGTCCATACACATGTGAAGAAAGATGGGCCCACTCAAAGTGAGCCCTATGAGCCCAAAAATTGAGGTGGGCCCTACCATTCCCATGGGCCCAAACCTTGAAAAGAAGATGGAAAAGAAAAGAAAGCTCCAAAGGAAATGACAAGAAAGAGAAAGTAAGAGGGAGCCCAAGAAGAATGGGGCCCATTAAATACACCAAGGGCCATGACTTCACTTTGAGCCCATTTGATATACATGAAAAGAGGCCCAACTCCCATGAAGAAAGATAGGATATTTTTCCATGCACACTTGATGGACATGGCAAAATTACCCTTTACATACACATGAAGGAAGTTTGAAAGAAGAAAAGAAAGAATGAAATGGAAACTTGCAATGTCCTTCTCCATGCACCACCTTTAGAAGAGGTTGGAGATCTAGAAAAAGGCCAAAAACACTTGGGCCCACCTTCACTCATTTTGGAATAACTACATGGAGAAAAGAAAAGGGTCATGAGAAGAGACAATGAAGAAGGAAAAGAGAAGAGAGAGAGGGAGTGGTCCATACCTTTACCACTCACCAAAGGGGGACCACCTTGCTGTCCCAAAGCTTCACTAAGGCCCAACACTTGAAAAGAGCAAAGAACCACCAAAAGAGAGAGAAAAACTTGAAGAAAGAAAGAGTATGAGAGAGAGAAAAGAGAGATTGCACATTGAAGGGGCCAAGGGTGCCCCATGTTATATAGAAAAGGGGAGTGCACCCCTTTACCCGACCCACTGGAAAAACCAGTGGGCAGAGACGGTCCGGGCGGCTGCCCAGGGGGCCGTCCTCCCTCCCACCTAGTTGAAACGACTTCTCACCCTCTCTCCTTGGGAAGAACTCCTCCTTGGGAATGGTGGTTGCAAGTGAATCTTGTACTCTCCTTGTAAGAATGAAGTGATGGAAGAGAATGATGAGAAAAAGTAAGGAATCTCACCAAAATCTCATCTTAGTGAGAAATTGGTGAGAAATTGGTTTGATGATGTGGAAAAAGTTCCATGGAATTTTCAATAAAAAGAAAAAAAATTGACTTGGTCAAACAATGATCTCAACCATCAAAAGTCATGACCTGATAATCTGAACCATTCTAAGAAGAATCCCCGGAATCTCCAACCTTGATTGCTGCTTGCTTGTACAGTTTTAGGGTCCGAAGACCTTAAACTTACTTCGGGATCAAGATCCCGAGGGATTTTTAATAAAAATGGGCATTGATCTCGACCATCAAAATCAAAATGATGACTCAGAACATTTTTAAAAAAAATCACAAAAATATATATTACCAGTCTTGCTTTTAAGTTTTGGTCCGAAGACCTTAAACTACATCGGGATCAATATCCCGAGGGATTTCCAATAAAAACCGGCATCGGTCTTCATCAAGATCTGATGACTTCGGACATTTTCTAAAAAATAAAAAAAATGTGATTTCCAGCATCGCCTGTACAAAAGTTTGGTCTGAAGACCTTAAACTACGTCGGGATCAAGATCCCGAGGGACTTTTTAAATAAAAACCGGTATCAATCTGGATCGTTCGAATCAAGATCCGCTGACACCGGACATTTTTCAAAAAAAAAAAAAAATGTGTTGTCCTATTCTATACAAAGTTTTGGTCCGAAGACCTTAAACTACGTCGGGAACAAAATCCCGAGGGATTGCCAATAAAAACCAGTGTTAATCTTGATCGCTCAAATTGAGATTTAACAGCCTGGAACATTTCAAAAAATTATAAAAAGAATGTATTTTCAGCATGTACATATTTTGGTCCGAAGACCTTAAACTACACTGGGATTAATTTCTCGGGGGACCCTTTTTGCTTTCAACCAAAAACCGGCATCGGCCTCAACAGCTGGGATCAAGGCTTGATAACCCGGATCATTTTCAAAAATACCAAAAAGATTTCAAGCTTTCCATAAAAACCAGCATCAATCTCGATCACTCGAGTTGAAGTTTGGAACTTTTTCAAAACAAAAATATATATATAAAAAAAAGGGTTTTCACCACCGATTTTCAACTGCACTAATTTATCCTCAGTGGTCCGAAGACCTAAAACTACACTGGGATTAACTTCTCGGGGGCTTTCTTTCCCCAACCTGTCCCAGACATAGCCGACACTTGATCGTACGGGTGTCTGGAACCTTCTAAACAGGTAAAGGCTGAGGCGGGCAGAACCCCGCAATCCTGTTCGTGTTAAACGCACCGTGATAGACAACCTCGATTTGGAAGTCGCTGTTGAATCTGACGGATGTTCCCTGTTCCTAAAACTTATGAAGGGGATTAAGGCAGTTGGGAGGTGGAGCGCACCCTCACGGAATTGTGAGCAACGTAAGGCCCCAAACTGGATTGACAAAGGGAAATTTGAGGATGTGGCTCATTTTGTGGCCGAAGGAGTCCGTCGGACGATACGTGGTCTATGTGCGTTGCACATGAGGAACAGGCAACTTTGTGGGTGTGTTGACTGAAAACCCTCAAAATTCCCTCATCCGAAGATGTAAAACTACGGCACTTAACTGTGTGAGACTCGTCTTGCTCGCTGACGTAAAATGGATCGGGTGCCTTACCAACAGAAGAAGCTGGAAATGGATGAAAATTTCATACCTTTTCCCTGCATTTCAGAAAAATCCAACAAAATACCAAAACATTGCAAAATCACCTTTCAAAATCACAAAATATTTCCCTTACTTTCAACAAAATATTGTCAAAAATCACAAAAATATTTCTCTTGCTTTCAAAGAAAATATTTCGAAAATCACAAAAAATATTTCCTTTGTTTTCAATAACCAATCTCTATCCTGACCACTCAGGTAAAGATTCGGACCCAAATATATGCAAAAATCACAAAAAATTGTCACTATCCCCAGCACTACACTTCAGGAGTCTCGAACTCCGCTCACTTCACAATTTGGGATGACGGATCCGATCGCCCACAAATTGGAATCTTGACCAAAACTGGCGACCAAGCATCGTCCCAATCACATCTATGCTCAGAAGAACATCTTGAAGTCTGATAACATCCTTCATCCATTCCCATTAGCAAAAAATAGCATCTTGGGACGATGGACCTGATCGACCATGGGTCAGGATCTTGACCAACCCGCTGACCAAACACTCGTATAAAAAAGAAAATCCCCAGGGAAGCACAACCCTGCAAGCAATAAGCTCAAAGTTCTCTGCACCCACAACAAAAGCAAAATCATCGAATGGAAAAAGAATGAGCCAAACCATGCATTCATCATCAAATATGCATCTCCATGCATCCCCATGCATCGCATCAATCATCATGTTTACCTGCTTTCAAAATAAAAGTCGGTTAGCCAAAGACCCCATAGGCACCCCTGGTGGAGGCACGTGCAAACCAGATTTCCATGTCGAAAAGATAAAAAAATATTTCTATTTACAAATAAAAACCCCATGGAGTATCACTCCCTAGAGTGGGTATCTTTTCAAAAATCCAAAAATATTTTCCCAGTAGAGCGTTCTGCCTCCAAAACACCAGGAGATCTTCCATATCTCTGGGTAGGAGCCGACGCAAAAATCAAATAAGATCCGATGTCTCGCGGTTTCCCCAGAGACCATCGGATCCAATGCACTCAAAGTACGGTCGAACTGAACTCCAGTGTCAGTGCGGTCGTACCATATGCCAAGATACGAAAAGATGAAAGACAAAAGGCTTGGTCAAAGAAACCATTTGAACAGGTGGAAACGATGAATTGTAACACAAGTATCAAAATCAACAGATTGGGTGGAAAGAGTTCACCCGCACATACCTAGGCGTGGATGCTTGAAGTACCTTGACTGATTCCAAGTCGGTGTAGTAGAATCCTGTAAGACTACATGACGCAGGGCAGCTAACCACTTTGACAGTCAAACGAAACAAGTACTCTTGGAGTGATCTGGGAAAACATCAAACATCACAATCAATCTCAGGGTCAATATCCTCGTAAGACTACGACGCAAAGGCTCCGCTGTACCTTTCCGATGTTAGTACCGATCGGGAATGGAAGGGTTGCGATTGGGTACCCAGGTTGCAGCGCATGCAGGGACAATCACAACGTTTTCTCCAAACTCCCGCGGTATGTGCGAGTTATCAATTTCCAAACAATCAACTGACTCAGATACAAAGGATGTTCGCTTCCCCAAGTGTAGGGTTGCGATGTAGTAATAAACTCGGTAAGACCGAGGTCGATCCACAGGGACTTATGTATGATTTCACAAACACATCCAAAAGTGTCTATTGAAAGCTAATAACCAAATTTTGTATGGATTTGATTTGAGTAACAAAATTGAATTAAATTGAAGGTAAGTAATTATAAAAAGGCACTAGGGGTTCAAGGATCCACTTGTAGCAATCCTTGATGTTCAATCCGCTGTTGTTTCTCATTCTCTCAACTAGAATCGATATTAAGATCTATCTAGTCGGATGATAGAGCTGTTAAACCAAACAATCTGTTATATGTAAGTTCAATGCATAGGATTCACTCAATGTAGGCTGAGCTGAGCATGCTCAATTGCATAGGTCATTCCACTTTCCAAAAGGTCCAGTTCACAATCATAACCATCCTCAAGTCCTGTCACAATACAAGGCTAGATCATGATTTGAACTTGATTCAAATCACATGCACAGTCCCTTACATAATTTAGAAAATCAGAAAAATAGAACTTTGGTAGGAAGTCCCTTCATGAAATCATAGTACTAGAGCGTACTCCAATTCCTCGGATCATACAGGTCTAGACTGATACAAACCAATTAAGAAGTTAAGTAATTCTCCCAAACATCCATGAGTCATCATAAGACTAAGAAAAACTACTTAAAAACTTGTATAAACTTCAAACCATTGTTCATAAACATGAATTCCAAACTTAAAACCAACTAAATACGAATTGAAACATCTTAGATTCACTACAAGCTTCACCTCTTAGCCCTAGCTAAGAGGTTTAGCTGCTCATGATCCAAGGAAACATGAAACAACCAAAAAAACTCATAAAACAGTAAAACAAACTAGAAGGAGTTGTGGAACTCCAAAATCCACTTCCGCCGCCTCCAAACATGCTTAAACCCTTCTAAGATACCCTAGGAACGATCCCTAGGTGTCTTTTTATAGTGGGGAGGCTCCGCAACTTCAGAAGGATCGAGAATCTGCGTAAGAGTTATGCAGCGCGCAGAGATTTTTCGGACTGAAAATAGCAATTTCTGTTTTCATTCACATGGCCGACCGGTCTGGACCGGTCGGACTAGGCTGGCCGACCGGTCATGACCGGTTGTGCCTCAATGGAACATCAGTCCAGCAAGCTCTGGAAGAAGAAAACTCTATGGCCGACCGGTCAAGACCGGTCAGACTGAGCTGCCCGACCGGTCAAGACCGGTAGTGCCTGTGTTTGGCCGAAGTCCAGCATATGCAACCTGTGTGAGAAGTTGGCCGACCGGTCGCACGACCGGTCTGACCTTCCTGGCCGACCGGTCACGATCAGTCTTGGCCTACTTCTGGTTCAATTTCTTCTTTCTTCCTTCTTTTCTTCTTTCCTTGCTTCCTTCTTTCTTTGGTCCTCCTTCGATCTTCATCCAAATAGTTCCAAATAAGCTCTTTTCATCTTCAATTAGGCGGAGTCCACTCTCAATCCTGCAATCACAAAACATGCATTCCATTAGTCTTAAATCATAAAAATCTTACACAAGGAGTGATGAATTGGGGTTAGAATATGCACAATTAAGAGCTCAACAAAGGACAACAAAGATTCCAGACCACAATCGAGGAAAGAATGAATTGCAAACCAAGCATCGAAATCAGCAGATCGGGTGGAAGAGTTCACCCGCACATACCTAGGCGTGGATGCCTGAAGTACCTTGACTGATTCCAAGTCGGCGTAGTAGAATCCCGTAAGACTACATGACACAGGGCATCTAACCACTCTGACAGTCAAGCGAAACAAGTACTCCTGGAGTGATCCGGGAAAACATCAAACATCACAATCAATCACAGGGTCAGTATCCTCGTAAGACTATGGCGGACGCAGAGGCTCTACTGTACCTTTTCGATGTTAGTACCGATCGGGAATGGAAGGGTTGCGATTGGGTACCCAGGTTGCAGCGCATGCAGGGACAATTGCAACATTTTCTCTAAACTTCCGCGGTATGTGCGAGTGACCGATTTCCAGACGATCAACTGGCACAAATGCAAAGGCAAGCAAAGATTTCAGACCATGATCTATGAATGAACGGGTTAGAAGTGGGGTGTCCACTCGCTTTGGCATTCAGTTGCACGCAACCTCTGCCAAAGAGGGGCATCTGTAGACACCCCACCTTCGGCTACTCTGTTGGTAGAGATAGTTGGATGAATGGAGGACCATACCCCCAAATCCTAAGTCCAAAGTCAGCCAAACTCACCCTTGTAAGCCCCAATTCGTAGCCCAACTCAAGCCTGAACCCAGTCAACTCACCCCTAAACATCAGCCTGAAAAACTCCCATAAGAAAAACCAGTAAAAAAATCCTAAAAAAGTCAAACTCACTGAGTCAACCCGCTGAGTCAAATCACCGAGTCAACCCGCTGAGTCAACCCGTCGAGTCAAATCACCGAGTCAACCCACCTAGTCAAATCACCGAGTCGACCAGCTGAGTAAACCCACCGGTCAACCCACTGAGTCGAAGCAGCAGCCCCGAAGCAGGACCGTACTGTTCGGGGATCTCGAGGGCGTCCGTACGGGCGGCCCCCTGGGTGCCGCCCAAACATATTTACGAGAACTGCCACTCTCCAACGCTATAAATACCCCCCTCCCCTTCTCATTCAGAACCAATTCCAGTCCAGAGCAACTCGTCCGTTCCGAGTTTCCCTCCATCTCTCTTTAGCCCATTTTTCCACCAAGGAGAGCCCGAGTGAGGAGAGCCTAGCCCTGGTCCAGCCTAGCCTGACCACTGGTCCAAGTCTCCCAAGACATCCGAGTCTTGATCCAGCCACTCGAAGCAAACCTTGTGACACCTCCGTCCATCCAGCTATTCTTTCATCAGCATCATCTCATTTGCATCTAGCATAAGTGCAACATTTCCTTTTCTTCCAACCCCCCTGCTTCACTACAAGCACTTTGATTATTCAAACACACAGCATGCATCCCGCATAAAGCACCTGTTGTTCGCTCGCCTCAAGTGTAAGGCTGCGATGTAGTAATAAATCTCGGTAAGACCGAGGTCGATCCACAGGGAAAGAAGTAAACAATTCCAAGTACTCTAATAACTAGAATCTAAGAAGTTTAAGAGAGTAGTTTTTCACATGAAATAGGAAAATCTGAAAATAAGAAGAACTAAAGCATCAAGGATCCACTTGTAGTGGTCTAATGCCAATCCATTCATCCGAGTACAACACAATTAGAATCAAAGTCCTATCTCTCATCTAATTGGAATATATAACATTCAAGCACAAACAGACCCACTTAAATCTGGAAATCAGATTTCTAGTTCTAATGGAGCACATAGAACTTGAACTTGTAGCTTTCGGAGTAACAGCCATGCCTATGGACTATGGCATGCTCAAGGGTTACTACAATTCGAATTCAAACAACCCAATCATGGTAATTTCAGAGAATTGCAAGGAACTCATGTCCGGAGCACACAAACTCTCATAATTCATCTAAAAATCCAAACTTTATTCAAACTAGAACTTCAAAATCCAAAATTAAGAAAAGGGTACTTGAAATAAAAGAATTAAAGCATTGGAACCAACTACAAATTTCACCTCTAGCTCTAGCTAAGAGGTTAACTAAGGAAAAGCATATTAAAACTAGAACTAGAACTAAGAAAAGGAAGAAAAACTAGCTGGAGGAGGCTAGGTAGCCTCCTGGGACTTCAACTCCTTGCTTCCCACGTCCTTGCTTGATTTGGAATAGAAGAGAGCACCTCCTTTTATAGTGCAGCAATAGTACAGCAACATAGCAGAATTTGTTTCGCTTGGTACGGCTTAACCAATGGTCGGATTGCCTTCAAATTTGGTTTATAGCTTCCTTGTAATGTGATATTCCTCATAGATGATTTAGATTTCCAAGATTATCCTCTGAATGGGCCCACCAATCACATCACCGACCGCCTCTCAAAATCGCGCACTTTTGGTACCTTCAGAACCAGTCATCTTGCTTTCAACACCCTGGAGTGTACAGAGGTCGGATTGATCTCAAATTTTGAACATTGGTAGAAAACTTCCTCCTCTACATGATAGATGGATTAGATTGTCCAAAACAATCCCAGAATGTGGTCCGAAAATTAGAACACTCAGGGCTTTTATAAACTCTGCGCAGTTGGATCTTTCTGGATGGTCCATCTTTCTTCAACCGGTATGATCAAACCACACATCCTTTTGATCTGAAACTTTTGTGGTTATTCATATATGGATGTGTTCTAAAAGATGGTCAAAGTAGATTCTTCATATCATCAATGATGGGTCACCTGGACCGGCCCAGAGTGGAACAGCGAAATCTGAAACTTTCTGGACAGTTCGTATTGTTTTGGCCACCACGGTCAATCCGTAGCTCCGATCGACACGAAACCACTTGGGTTAGTTCAGCGTCGAGCTCCTCTTCGACATGGATGTGTTGGATTTCCAAATATCATCAAGATGGCTTCAGAAAAGTGGTCCAAAAAACCAGAAACGGGAATGGCCTGCTGTATGCAATCTGGAAGTTGAACTTTGAATGGCCGACCGGTCACGACCGGTCGGACAGGGCTGGCCGACCGGTCATGACCGGTCGGACAAAGCTGGCCTTGCTCCAGGGAGTGCATCCGACCGGTCATGACCGGTCGGGCCTTCTTGGCCGACCGGTCCTGACCGGTCGGACCCAGTTTTGCTTGTTTTTCTTCTTTCTTTTCTTCTCTCCTTCCTCTCTCTTTGCTTTCTTCTTTCTTTGGTCCACCTTGGGCCTTCATCAAAGGCTCCAAATGGCCCCTTTTTGGTCTCTAATTGAGTGAAGTCCGCTCTCATCCCTACAATCACAAAACATGCATTAGATGGGCCTTTTAATCATGAAAACCATGCATACCATGTCATGTAGTGGGCAATGCAATGTATAAATTGGAGGTTCAACACACCCCCCAACCAGCTTTTTGCTAGTCCCGAGCAAAACATGCGTGAATAAGTTCAAACTTCCAAACCCAACTCTCTTTCAGAAACCATGTTTCTATCCATTCCAAGATATACAAGTATAAAGTTTGGAGAAATTAGGTGATAGAAGCTGAAATCTTGGACTCTCAAAACATAATAAGTGTCTACATGAAATTCCCGCTAATTGATTGATAAATAGAAGAACTCGAACAAATTCAACCTAGTGTGCATAGTGAAAGTTCATCTCATGAGTTTCTGGGATCATCTTCTTCATAGATTAAGTAAACCAAGGATTTTAAGGTGCACAGAGCAACAACAAGCCTATGACAGGAATTTGCCTTACCGTCCTTCCGACGGCTTTCACACTACGTCCCATTTCCGGCTTTGGTTACGGTTCGACCATCCCCCGGTTGGTAATAGGTAGCCCTTTTCGAAATTTTCCACCATTTTTCCTTCATTCCCGATTTCATCCTTTCTTTCCTTTTTCTTTTAAAATTAGATAGGATTTTTAAAAATCCATATCTTTCATTATTTTTCCATGGACAAGGATGGACAAAATACCTCGGCTTGGTTTCTCATTACCTTTATATCAAAGTCTAGCTAATCCACAAATCACATAAACCTTTCAACTCATGAAAATCGTGTAATGTGAACTTGGTGTGAAGGTGTTCAAATTTTCTATCAATCACAACAATAGGGGAACTAACATATAAAACCATTATGTTGGGAGAAATTCAAGACTTACAACATCACACACTTCGTATCTCCTCTTCTTATACTCATATCATCTCGAATGCATGGAAATAAGGTTTTCTAAAAGAGTTTTGAAATTTTAGAAAATTCGAAAAAAGTTGCGCATATGAGGCTCGAAATGTTACACCATGCTAGATGAGGAATCATGTCACCCCCCAACCAAATCTTGCATTGTCCTCAATGTAAAAAGATATGCAATTAGCATGAACATGAGAGCAATGGTAAAATGTGAGAGAGTGAGAACAATAGTACCTGAGATAGCAAGTTGATCAATTCTAGCATCTTCCATTGTCTCGATGAGACTTATTCAATCCTAATTGCAGAAAAATAAATCCTAACCTACCTACCTACCTTTGATTAGTCCGATCAACTACATGATCAAAGTTGAGCAGGATCTTCATGAATTTTAATAAATTTCTCATGAGAACCATCCAAAGTCCTGCTCGACAGTAAACATGTGTGCTTCTTATCATTGAAGTCCAATCGTATTGTGCACCACATGCATAAAATGAGGAGATAAGAGCAGCAAAAAGATATCTCCTCAAATTCTGATTTGGGTTATGATTGATTAAAAATGGGTCATCCCAATCAGAATTTTCAATGGGCTGAAGGACCCATGACGATGGAGAGACATTCATCAAGTTTTCATTAGTTAAAGTTGTCTCTTCCACAAATTCAGAATTGTACGGTGTTTCCATAAACAATGGTAAAGAGTGTAAATCAGTGGAAAGGTGTTCTTCAGGCACCGACACCGTGTCTAACAAAATATCCAACTCCTTAATCATCTCATCATCAAGATCATAAGAGTGGGCCAAGCATTCCTCTAGGAAATCGAGATAGTCGGATGAAGGGTCCTCATCCTCCCTTAATGATTGAAGAAATTCTGTTTCAATGGTAAGGAATTCCTCCTCTATAGAGAGGAGGTCTTCCAAAGAGAATTCTTCAGATTCAGTGGTAAGCACATTATCTAACATTGGTTGATCTTTGAAAATTTCAAATTGTGCCACCTCATCATCCAAAGGAATAGAATTTTCAATCAAAGGGAGGTCTACCACACTAGAATTTGGCATGTGTTGTTGGTGGAAGGACTCAAAAAGATCGACTTCGGCCAT
Source organism: Liriodendron chinense (assembly GCA_003013855.2). NCBI lineage: Eukaryota > Viridiplantae > Streptophyta > Magnoliopsida > Magnoliales > Magnoliaceae > Liriodendron > Liriodendron chinense. The sequence goes on from ML058565.1 coordinate 100,660, forward strand.
CTCTCTAGCATGCATATCCTCTAGAGACTCATAGTCATTATGCCCTTGGGAAAAAGAATCCATAGGTTCATAACCATTCACCAAACCCTCATTGTAGCCAACCCCACTACCGCTTTCAAATTTAATGGATTCCTCGGGTTCGTCAACCGTCATTGAAATCTCTTCATCATTAAGTTCAAAGCATCCAAAAGAGATAGTGGACTCACCATAATTGATGATGACATTGGGATCATCGAAATCAATCTCCTTTAAAAGTCTATTCATTAAATCCAAAGGAGGTGGGACTTGGGTAGCCCCATCCTCCTCATTAGAGGGGATTGATTCGATGCCCCCAATTTTGGGCTCAACGTCTTCATAAGATGGTGAGGAAGCTTGATTTAATTGTTCATCCACATGCTCATTACATATTTCCTCAAGTATTTGTGTATACTTATCATCAAAAGAGGAAGATGTTTTAGGGTGATTGTTAATAACCATGGTTGGTTCCTCCCTTGAGCAAGGAGAATGGTGGTTTTCCCAATTAAGACCGTACGCATTGTAGGATGAAAAGTTATATGATGGTTGATAGGCATATCCATACAAGTAATCACGCATTGTCTTCACCGGTTGGCTACTATTCACCTGTTCCTTTTGTTGTTGCACACCTCTTACCATAACCGGTGGAACACTCATGTTATTTTCAATCCGGTAATCACGTAATGTTTTTCTCGGATGATTATCCAATTTTGCTTCGTTCAGGTATTCCCCCATCGTCTTACGTCGTGTCTCAATATTTGTATTGTTTTCATTAATGTAATCACGCATCGTCTTACGTGGGGCGGTAGTGGAGGTTGATTGAATCTCAGAAAAATACTTATGCTTATAATGGTTCCAATCATAAAGACTTTCAATTTCATGGTCTGACATCTCATCTTCCAAAAGATGCTTATATGCACCATTCGTCCAATCATACATGATGAAATTTTAAGAAATTGAAAACTACCCTAATATAAAAAAAAGAAAAAAAAAGAAGGGATATCGGGAGATGTTACCCAATAGAGTGAGATCTATGTCAGCAACAATGTCCTACAAAATCAACAAAATTTGTTAGTAATCTAAAAAAAAAAATCAGAAAATCTACTTCTATAAAAACTGAAAATCCTACCTAACTAAGATTACTCTATAGCTACTAGAACAATTAAAACCGTTTAACTTTTTCCCCGGCAGCGGCGCCAAAAACTTGTTCGCTCGCCTCAAGTGTAAGGCTGCGATGTAGTAATAAATCTCGGTAAGACCGAGGTCGATCCACAGGGAAAGAAGTAAACAATTCCAAGTACTCTAATAACTAGAATCTAAGAAGTTTAAGAGAGTAGTTTTTCACATGAAATAGGAAAATCTGAAAATAAGAAGAACTAAAGCATCAAGGATCCACTTGTAGTGGTCTAATGCCAATCCATTCATCCAAGTACAACACAATTAGAATCAAAGTCCTATCTCTCATCTAATTGGAATATATAACATACAAGCACAAACAGTCCTACTTAAATCTGGAAATCAGATTTCTAGTTCTAATGGAGCACATAGAACTTGAACTTGTAGCCTTCGGAGTAACAGCCATGCCTATGGACTATGGCATGCTCAAGGGTTACTACAATTCGAATTCAAACAACCCAATCATGGTAATTTCAGAGAATTGCAAGGAACTCATGTCCGGAGCACACAAACTCTCATAATTCATCTAAAAATCCAAACTTTATTCAAACTAGAACTTCAAAATCCAAAATTAAGAAAAGGGTACTTGAAATAAAAGAATTAAAGCATTGGAACCAACTACAAATTTCACCTCTAGCTCTAGCTAAGAGGTTAGCTAAGGAAAAGCATATTAAAACTAGAACTAGAACTAAGAAAAGGAAGAAAAACTAGCTGGAGGAGGCTAGGTAGCCTCCTGGGACTTCAACTCCTTGCTTCCCACGTCCTTGCTTGATTTGGAATAGAAGAGAGCACCTCCTTTTATAGTGCAGCAATAGTACAGCAACATAGCAGAATTTGTTTCGCTTGGTACGGCTTAACCAATGGTCGGATTGCCTTCAAATTTGGTTTGTAGCTTCCTTGTAATGTGATATTCCTCATAGATGATTTAGATTTCCAAGATTATCCTCTGAATGGGCCCACCAATCACATCACCGACCGCCTCTCAAAATCGCGCACTTTTGGTACCTTCAGAACCAGTCATCTTGCTTTCAACACCCTGGAGTGTACAGAGGTCGGATTGATCTCAAATTTTGAACATTGGTAGAAAACTTCCTCCTCTACATGATAGACGGATTAGATTGTCCACAACAATCCCATAATGTGGTCCGAAAATTAGAACACTCAGGGCTTTTATAAACTCTGCGCAGTTGGATCTTTCTGGATGGTCCATCTTTCTTCAACCGGTATGATCAAACCACACATCCTTTTGATCTGAAAATTTTGTGGTTATTCATATATGGATGTGTTCTAAAACATGGTCAAAGTAGATTCTTCATATCATCAATGATGGGTCACCTGGACCGGCCCAGAGTGGAACAGCGAAATCTGAAACTTTCTGGACAGTTCGTATTGTTTTGGCCACCACAGTCAATCCGTAGCTCCGATCGACACGAAACCACTTGGGTTAGTTCAGCGTCGAGCTCCTCTTAGACATGGATGTGTTGGATTTCTAAATATCATCAAGATGGCTTCAGAAAAGTGGTCCAAAAAACCAAAAACGGGAATGGCCTGCTGTATGCAATCTGGAAGTTGAACTTTGCATGGCCGACCGGTCATGACCGGTCGGACAAAGCTGGCCTTGCTCCAGGGAGTGCATCCGACCGGTCATGACCGGTCGGGCCTTCTTGGCCGACCGGTCTTGACCGGTCGGACCCAGTTTTGCTTGTTTTTCTTCTTTCTTTTCTTCTCTCCTTCCTCTCTCTTTGCTTTCTTCTTTCTTTGGTCCACCTTGGGCCTTCATCAAAGGCTCCAAATGGCCCCTTTATGGTCTCTAATTGAGTGAAGTCCACTCTCATCCCTACAATCACAAAACATGCATTAGATGGGCCTTTTAATCATGAAAACCATGCATACCATGTCATGTAGTGGGCAATGCAATGTATAAATTGGAGGTTCAACACACCCCCCAACCAGCTTTTTGCTAGTCCCGAGCAAAACATGCGTGAATAAGTTCAAACTTCCAAACCCAACTCTCTTTCAGGAACCATGTTTCTATCCATTCCAAGATATACAAGTATAAAGTTTGGAGAAATTAGGTGATAGAAGCTGAAATCTTGGACTCTCAAAACATAATAAGTGTCTACATGAAATTCCCGCTAATTGATTGATAAATAGAAGAACTCGAACAAATTCAACCTAGTGTGCATAGTGAAAGTTCATCTCATGAGTTTCTGGGATCATCTTCTTCATAGATTAAGTAAACCAAGGATTTTAAGGTGCACAGAGCAACAACAAGCCTATGACAGGAATTTGCCTTACCGTCCTTCCGACGGCTTTCACACTACGTCCCATTTCCGGCTTTGGTTACGGTTCGACCATCCCCCGGTTGGTAATAGGTAGCCCTTTTCGAAATTTTCCACCATTTTTCCTTCATTCCCGATTTCATCCTTTCTTTCCTTTTTCTTTTAAAATTAGATAGGATTTTTAAAAATCCATATCTTTCATTATTTTTCCATGGACAAGGATGGACAAAATACCTCGGCTTGGTTTCTCATTACCTTTATATCAAAGTCTAGCTAATCCACAAATCACATAAACCTTTCAACTCATGAAAATCGTGTAATGTGAACTTGGTGTGAAGGTGTTCAAATTTTCTATCAATCACAACAATAGGGGAACTAACATATAAAACCATTATGTTGGGAGAAATTCAAGACTTACAACATCACACACTTCGTATCTCCTCTTCTTATACTCATATCATCTCGAATGCATGGAAATAAAGTTTTCTAAAAGAGTTTTGAAATTTTAGAAAATTCGAAAAAAGTTGCGCATATGAGGCTCGAAATGTTGCACCATGCTAGATGAGGAATCATGTCACCCCCCAACCAAATCTTGCATTGTCCTCAATGTAAAAAGATATGCAATTAGCATGAACATGAGAGCAATGGTAATATGTGAGAGAGTGAGAACAATAGTACCTGAGATAGCAAGTTGATCAATTCTAGCATCTTCCATTGTCTCGATGAGACTTATTCAATCCTAATTGCAGAAAAATAAATCCTAACCTACCTACCTACCTTTGATTAGTCCGATCAACTACATGATCAAAGTTGAGCAGGATCTTCATGCATTTCAATAAATTTCTCATGAGAACCATCCAAAGTCCTGCTCGACAGTAAACATGTGTGCTTCTTATCATTGAAGTCCAATCGTATTGTGCACCACATGCATAAAATGAGGAGATAAGAGCAGCAAAAAGATATCTCCTCAAATTCTGATTTGGGTTATGATTGATTAAAAATGGGTCATCCCAATCAGAATTTTCAATGGGCTGAAGGACCCATGACGATGGAGAGACATTCATCAAGTTTTCATTAGTTAAAGTTGTCTCTTCCACAAATTCAGAATTGTACGGTGTTTTCATAAACAATGGTAAAGAGTGTAAATCAGTGGAAAGGTGTTCTTCAGGCACCGACACCGTGTCTAACAAAATATCCAACTCCTTAATCATCTCATCATCAAGATCATAAGAGTGGGCCAAGCATTCCTCTAGGAAATCGAGATAGTCGGATGAAGGGTCCTCATCCTCCCTTAATGATTGAAGAAATTCTGTTTCAATGGTAAGGAATTCCTCCTCTATAGAGAGGAGGTCTTCCAAAGAGAATTCTTTAGATTCAGTGGTAAGCACATTATCTAACATTGGTTGATCTTTGAAAATTTCAAATTGTGCCACCTCATCATCCAAAGGAATAGAATTTTCAATCAAAGGGAGGTCTACCACACTAGAATTTGGCATGTGTTGTTGGTGGAAGGACTCAAAAAGATCGACTTCGGCCATCTCTCTAGCATGCATATCCTCTAAAGACTCATAGTCATTATGCCCTTGGGAAAAAGAAGCCATAGGTTCATAACCATTCACCAAACCCTCATTGTAGCCAACCCCACTACCGCTTTCAAATTTAATGGATTCCTCGGGTTCGTCAACCGTCATTGAAATCTCTTCATCATTAAGTTCAAAGCATCCAAAAGAGATAGTGGACTCACCATAATTGATGATGACATTGGGATCATCGAAATCAATCTCCTTTAAAAGTCTATTCATTAAATCCAAAGGAGGTGGGACTTGGGTAGCCCCATCCTCCTCATTAGAGGGGATTGATTCGATGCCCCCAATTTTGGGCTCAACGTCTTCATAAGATGGTGAGGAAGCTTGATTTAATTGTTCATCCACATGCTCATTACATATTTCCTCAAGTATTTGTGTATACTTATCATCAAAAGAGGAAGATGTTTTAGGGTGATTGTTAATAACCATGGTTGGTTCCTCCCTTGAGCAAGGAGAATGGTGGTTTTCCCAATTAAGACCCTACGCATTGTAGGATGAAAAGTTATATGATGGTTGATAGGCATATCCATACAAGTAATCACGCATTGTCTTCACCGGTTGGCTACTATTCACCTGTTCCTTTTGTTGTTGCACACCTCTTACCATAACCGGTGGAACACTCATGTTATTTTCAATCCGGTAATCACGTAATGTTTTTCTCGGATGATTATCCAATTTTGCTTCGTTCAGGTATTCCCCCATCGTCTTACGTCGTGTCTCAATATTTGTATTGTTTTCATTAATGTAATCACGCATCGTCTTACGTGGGGCGGTAGTGGAGGTTGATTGAATCTCAGAAAAATACTTATGCTTATAATGGTTCCAATCATAAAGACTTTCAATTTCATGGTCTGACATCTCATCTTCCAAAAGATGCTTATATGCACCATTCGTCCAATCATACATGATGAAATTTTAAGAAATTGAAAACTACCCTAATATAAAAAAAAGAAAAAAAGAAAGAAGGGATATCGGGAGATGTTACCCAATAGAGTGAGATCTATGTCAGCAACAATGTCCTACAAAATCAACAAAATTTGTTAGTAATCTAAAAAAAAAAATCAGAAAATCTACTTCTATAAAAACTGAAAATCCTACCTAACTAAGATTACTCTATAGCTACTAGAACAATTAAAACCGTTTAACTTTTTCCCCGGCAGCGGCGCCAAAAACTTGTTCGCTCGCCTCAAGTGTAAGGCTGCGATGTAGTAATAAATCTCGGTAAGACCGAGGTCGATCCACAGGGAAAGAAGTAAACAATTCCAAGTACTCTAATAACTAGAATCTAAGAAGTTTAAGAGAGTAGTTTTTCACATGAAATAGGAAAATCTGAAAATAAGAAGAACTAAAGCATCAAGGATCCACTTGTAGTGGTCTAATGCCAATCCATTCATCCAAGTACAACACAATTAGAATCAAAGTCCTATCTCTCATCTAATTGGAATATATAACATACAAGCACAAACAGTCCTACTTAAATCTGGAAATCAGATTTCTAGTTCTAATGGAGCACATAGAACTTGAACTTGTAGCCTTCGGAGTAACAGCCATGCCTATGGACTATGGCATGCTCAAGGGTTACTACAATTCGAATTCAAACAACCCAATCATGGTAATTTCAGAGAATTGCAAGGAACTCATGTCCGGAGCACACAAACTCTCATAATTCATCTAAAAATCCAAACTTTATTCAAACTAGAACTTCAAAATCCAAAATTAAGAAAAGGGTACTTGAAATAAAAGAATTAAAGCATTGGAACCAACTACAAATTTCACCTCTAGCTCTAGCTAAGAGGTTAGCTAAGGAAAAGCATATTAAAACTAGAACTAGAACTAAGAAAAGGAAGAAAAACTAGCTGGAGGAGGCTAGGTAGCCTCCTGGGACTTCAACTCCTTGCTTCCCACGTCCTTGCTTGATTTGGATAGAAGAGAGCACCTCCTTTTATAGTGCAGCAATAGTACAGCAACATAGCAGAATTTGTTTCGCTTGGTACGGCTTAACCAATGGTCGGATTGCCTTCAAATTTGGTTTGTAGCTTCCTTGTAATGTGATATTCCTCATAGATGATTTAGATTTCCAAGATTATCCTCTGAATGGGCCCACCAATCACATCACCGACCGCCTCTCAAAATCGCGCACTTTTGGTACCTTCAGAACCAGTCATCTTGCTTTCAACACCCTGGAGTGTACAGAGGTCGGATTGATCTCAAATTTTGAACATTGGTAGAAAACTTCCTCCTCTACATGATAGACGGATTAGATTGTCCACAAAAATCCGAGAATGTGGTCCGAAAATTAGAACACTCAGGGCTTTTATAAACTCTGCGCAGTTGGATCTTTCTGGATGGTCCATCTTTCTTCAACCGGTATGATCAAACCACACATCCTTTTGATCTGAAACTTTTGTGGTTATTCATATATGGATGTGTTCTAAAATATGGTCAAAGTAGATTCTTCATATCATCAATGATGGGTCACCTGGACCGGCCCAGAGTGGAACAGCGAAATCTGAAACTTTCTGGACAGTTCGTATTGTTTTGGCCACCACAGTCAATCCGTAGCTCCGATCGACACGAAACCACTTGGGTTAGTTCAGCGTCGAGCTCCTCTTAGACATGGATGTGTTGGATTTCTAAATATCATCAAGATGGCTTCAGAAAAGTGGTCCAAAAAACCAAAAACGGGAATGGCCTGCTGTATGCAATCTGGAAGTTGAACTTTGCATGGCCGACCGGTCATGACCGGTCGGACAAAGCTGGCCTTGCTCCAGGGAGTGCATCCGACCGGTCATGACCGGTCGGGCCTTCTTGGCCGACCGGTCTTGACCGGTCGGACCCAGTTTTGCTTGTTTTTCTTCTTTCTTTTCTTCTCTCCTTCCTCTCTCTTTGCTTTCTTCTTTCTTTGGTCCACCTTGGGCCTTCATCAAAGGCTCCAAATGGCCCCTTTTTGGTCTCTAATTGAGTGAAGTCCACTCTCATCCCTACAATCACAAAACATGCATTAGATGGGCCTTTTAATCATGAAAACCATGCATACCATGTCATGTAGTGGGCAATGCAATGTATAAATTGGAGGTTCAACACCTGTCAGTTCGAGCGTATGCTTTGGGCTTGCCTGTTAATGGAAACCTGCCCATCAGAAACTCTTACTGTTCAGACCTGCATTCATACATTAGTCACTACAAGCACTTTGATTATTCAAATACACAGCATTCATCCCGCATAAAGCACCTGTCAGTTCAAGCGTATGCTCTGTGCTTGCCTGTTAATGAAAACCTGCCCATCAGAAACTCTTACTGTTCAGACCTGCATTCATACGTTAGTCACTACGAGCACTTTGACATTCAAACACACAGCATGCATCTCGCATAAAGTAACTGTCAGTTCGAGTGTATGCTCTGGGCTTGCCTGTTAATGGAAACCTGCCCATCAGAAACTCTTACTGTTCAGACCTGCATGCATGCATCATGTCATCTATGAGAATATACGAGGATTAAAACAGACTTTCAAGTATTAGTTCGATTCTGTGAAGTAGAGACCGTATGTAACGTCCCGTAAATTTTCGTACAGATAATAGTGTACGGATGACCGTACATCTTAGTTAATTAGAATTCCTAATCTCTAACCTAGAAGAGGAAGATTAATTAGTACAAATTGTGCTAGAGGGTTACCATTCTGTAAATTTTATGGCCCTTACTCTAAATAGCCTTCTGGAGGGCTACATACATAAACCACTAACTTCACTTGGGTCAGAAAACTACCCACTAATTCCTATAAGGCCATTTGGGTGAATTTCCCAGCTTTCATATATAAACCTGTTGCTGAGAAATTCCCAAATCGATTTGGGGATTTTTCAGGAGGGAAAGAGAGAGAAAGAGAGAAATTGAGGGAGAGGAAGAGAGAGAAAGAGAGAGAAATCGAGAGAAGAAGAAGAAGGGAGGTTACAGAGTCTTTCTTCCTTTCCTCTTGAAGTAGGAGGTTGCTCTGGCCTGTCGATTCCGTCGCTGGAGTGGTTCTCTTTGCGATTGGAGGTAAGAATCGAATCCTACCTTAAAATTTCGAACTATCTTAGGTTTGAGACTGAAAATCTCATCCTAATTGGGTTTTCTTATAGGAATAGCTGATTTTCTTTAACCCTAACCCTAGACCGTTGGACGGGCGAGGAACCCTAGACCTTAAGGTGCGGGCTATAATTCAGTTCTTTTCTTTAACATTCCTAAGGGTTTTAGACATGATTCTTATAGTCATAGAGTAGGACTTTGAGTTTTTATCTGATTTTATGTCTCAGTTCAACATGCATGTGTGTTACATGGCTCAATTGTTTGATAAAATGGGTAAATGATTTAATTGTTACAATTGAATTGTGGAATTCGTTGAGATGATGAAATCTGTCTCTAATATGTTTAATTGTATGATTAACGCACATTGTCATGAGTAAAAAGGGGCCAATCAAATAATGTGGATATCCTAGTTGGATTGGATATTCGGGGTAGGCTGGTTGACGGGGTGAACTTGACCGATCGACAGTAGTTTGGACTACACGGGTCGTTTGTGCCCAATGCCGGTTTGGTCAATGTTCTCTCTGCATCAAACAGCCATATCCAAAGTCAAGACATGTTGGGTGGTAGATAGCTTGAAATGAATGACTTTTCCCGAATCTGGAATACTAATGTTATTAAATGAAGCGTCCAATGATAAACGTATGTGCGACACGATCCTATGAAATCTCCTTGGGCCGGGCATGGTGGTGTGGGACACCGTGTTCGTGCCGTCGGCCTACGCTGTGGCATTGAGCCTCCCCGTAGTGACCATAAGCTATTGTAAGGGCGCCAGTTTGTTTTGGGTAAATCTGAATAGCTGAGGTACTGATTTGAATAGAATGATTCTTGTGTTCTAAATGTATTGGAAATTGGAGATGGGATTCGTGGGCTACTGGCGATGATAGACATTCGCACCGTCGGGAGCCAGATGGTCCTGTTCAGGACCTACTGTATGACATTAGTAATTCAGCATCACCAATCTTGCTGAATGAAATTAATACCAATAAAGGCCAAAATAACCATGCATACATGTCATCGGCAATCTCAGTGACTGGCTGATTGTTTGAAAGGCCAGGGCATTCGTGAGAGCCTTCACACTTGCATTATGTGTAGCTGATTTATAAGTGAAGGGAATACTGTATCCATGTGGATTCTGTTATGACTGCCCGGGTCATGCATTGTGTGCGAATTCATAACATTCATGCATTAGTATAACTATTCTAGGACTCTTGTATGTTTTGGTTGTTACTTTACCTATGCCTGAATGCTTGATTGATTATTAAACTTAGACTTATAGCAGCATTGAGTTGATTACTCACCCCCTCAATCCTGGGTGGTGTTTGGAAAAACATCAACCAGACTCTAATGTAGAAACAGGTACTATGGATGATGACGTCCTTCAGAATGAGTTAGAAGATTTTGTAGAAGACGTCAGTTACTTTCAGTTCTCGGATGGTAGAGAATAGGATGCACTGGCATCTTTTAGTTGGTATTTTGGGGCCGTTTGATGGCTAGATGTGTTTTGGCCCAATTCTTTTGGACTTGTATATTGGGGCTTCTTGTTGTGTGGGCCCCCTTATTTTGGATATTAATGTAAATTTGTAAATGCTGGACCAGGTACGCACTTATCTTTTTGTCCTTAACTTTAAAGTTTGTTTAGTTTTAAACTTGTGACAGGATACTATCTATCATAAATGCATTAATCACACTTCCGCATAAGCATAGTGACACCCGAAATCTCAAGGGTCGAGGTCAGGCTCGACTTCTGAAATTTGGGGCGTTACACCGTACTTCGGTACGGGCAGTGTGTGGGGTGCTTAACCTCTTCCCACCCTGTAACTATGATCCCTTACCTCGAATCTCTGGCCGCAGATCAAAAGGAGTCATTTTAGAGGAAGAAATCTTTGGATTCCCTTCTCTAACGTTTCTACGGGGTCTAACCGACTGTAGATTCGAAGTAACTGGCTAGTGGCGACTCTGGTCTTATATAAACTCATTTAAACACATTCAGCCTAACACAACAACCATACAAAGCCCTCGAGAACGAGGTAAGCCAGTGGCACAAACGACGATTCGCGCGCACCTCTCCTTCTTCTTTTTCCGAAAGGAAAGGGAGAACGTCGTGTGGGTGCGCGGGGAACGGCGAGGGTCCACAGTATGATTCACTCAATGCAAGCTAGGACGAGCATACTTAATTGCATAGGTCAGCCCCAATTCCAATAGGCTAAGATCACAATCATAACCATCATTAAATCCTGTCACAAGACAAAACTAGATTATGATTTGAACTTATTCAAATCACATACACAATCCCACATAGTACAGAATTTCCAGAAAAAGTAGAACTTTGGTAGGGAGTTCCCACATGAAAATCATAGTACTAGAGCGTACTCCAATTCCTCGGATCATACAGGTCTAGACTAGTTCACAACAATTAAGAACTCTAGCAATTCTTCCAAACATTCATGAGTCATCATAAGACTAAGAAAACTACTTAGAACTTGAATTAAACTTCAAACCATTGTTCATAAACATGAAATCCAACTTAGAACCAACTTAAACGAATTGAAACATCTTAGATTCACTACAAGCTTCACCTCTTAGCCCTAGCTAAGAGGTTTAGCCGTTCATGATCCAAGGGAACATGAAACAAACTAAGGAAAACATAAAAATAAAAAACAAACTAGGAGGAGTTGTGGAACTTCGAAATCCACTTCCGCCGCCTCCCACCGTGCTTAACCCGTTCTTCGATACCCTAGGAACGATCCCTAGGTGTCCTTTTATAGTGGGGAGGCTCCGCAGCATCAGAAATTGCGTAAGAGTACGCAGTGCACAGAGAAATCCAGAGCTTGTAGAACACGCTCAGTTACGTAGACGACCGGTCGCATGACTGGTCTCAAAAACGTGAAAAACGTCCAGAGAGTTTTGGAATTTTTCAACCCAGAAAATTAATTCAAGGACCGGTCGCACGACTGGTCTGAGCAGTGGACGACCGGTCTTGGCCAGTCCAGTGAGATTTGCCCTGTGGCCCCTCCTGTTGAGTGATCGGACCGGTCGTGCGACTGGTCCTGGGCTATGAACGACCGGTCGGACGACCGGTCGTGGGCCTCTTCTCCTGCTTTCTTTCTTCTTTTCTCTAACTTTTTTCTTTCGTCCTTTGAAGCTTAGCCCTTTGATCGTCTATGCCTGTAAATGGCTTATTTAAGTGTCCAATTGATGAATCCTCTCTCTCATCTTACAATCACAAATTCATGCATTAGATTAGTCTATAAATCATGAAAACCTTGTATAATGAGTGATGAATTGGGGTTAGAATATGCACAATTAAGAGCTCAACAATGGGCGACTGGTCTTTGAGCGTCCACGACCAGTCGTCAGATGACATCTGTTTTTGTATTTTCTTTAATTCTTCCTCCAGTCTATCTCCATCATAAACGTCATCGATCCTCACCCTTGATCATGGGGTTCACTCCTTACATCATACTCCTCCAGTTGAAGAAAACTCGACCTCGAGTTTTACCTCAGGTAATGATGGAGACTCGCCTTTGTCTTCTTCCACGGCCTTAGCTTAAGAATTGTACTTGGGAATGATTGGGGATACATGTCATCGGTCACTCCCTGGCATAGCACAATAAGCATTGTCATCTTCTTCTCAGCATGAAGAAGAAAAAACTGCAAATGGATCCGCTCTATCAACTGAGCTACTGAAGATTGGTTCTATTTAAGAAAAACTAGCCTCTGACACATTCATGGGCTCTTGCAAATCCTCTGATACATTCATGGACTCCTGCAAATTCTAATCTATAATTTCTAAAGTGGTAACACGAACCTCTTCTTTGTTCACCACATCTGGGATATAGTCTTCCTCCATCTTCTCAGATCTTTGAATATTTTCTGAGACAATGGTGGGTGCTACCTTCTCCTTTTCCTCCTTAACTCTCCCTCTACTGATTCAGCAAGTCCTTCAAGAGGGGCTCTCGTGTCTGCACGAATGAAATCTTCTTCAAAATCTTCGAGAAGGACTCCCGTATCTGGATGAACTCTCTTTTAGAAACCATTCTTCTATACATCCCAAGACACACAAGTGTAAGATTCAGAAAAATTAGGTGATAGAGGTTGAAACCGTAAACTCTCAAAACATAATAAGTATCCATATGAAATTCCCACTGATTGTTTGACAAATAGAAGAACTTGAATAAATTCAACCTAGTGTGCATTGTGAGAGTTCATCTCATGAGTTTCCAGGATTATCTTCTTCCTAGATCAACTAAACTATACATCTCAAGGTGTATAGAGCAACAATCAAGCCAATGACAGGAATTTGCCTTACTGTCCTTCCGACGACTTTCACACTACGTCCCATTTTCGGCTTTGGTTACGGTTAGACCATCCCCCGGTTGGTAATAGGTAGCCCTAATCGGAATTTTCCACCATTTTACCATCATTCCCGATTTCATCCTTCCTTTTCCTTTTTTCTTTTAATTTAGATAGGATTTTTAGAAATCCATATCTTTCGTTATTTTCCCATGGACAAGGATGGACAAAGTACCCCGGCTTGGTTTCTCAACACCTTAAATCAAAGTCTAGCTAATCCACAAATCACATAATCCTTTCAACCTATGAAAATCATGTAATGTGAACTAGGTGTAAAAGTGTTCAAATTTTCCATCAATCACATAAATAGGGGAATTCACATATAAAACCATTATGTTAAGAGAAGTTCAAGACTTACAACATCGTACACTTCATATCTCCTCCTCTTATGCTCATATCATCTCGAATGCATAGAAACAAAGTTTTCCAAAAGAGTTTTGAATTTTAGAAAAATAAAAAAATCGCTACATAATTGCTCGAAATGTTACAAAACGCTGGATTCATCCAAGTGATCCTACACCCCCCAACCAAATCTTGCATTGTTCTCAATGTAAAAGATGTGCAATGAACAAAACATGAGAGCAATTTGAAAATAAAAGGGAGTGAGGAATGATAGTACCTGAGAGAGTGAAAAGTGGAATTCATCCTCCTTCTAACAAACCTATGAAAAAAAAGATGAACAAAAGCAACCAAATCCTAATCCTAACTACTCTATACCTCCATCAGAATAGGAGATCAATTCCGACAACTCGTCCAAAAGCATAAAGTCAAGCAGAATCATTAGATGGATCAAAAGGTTTTGCAATAACGTCATCCAATATCCTGCGTTACAATATACATGTGTGGGAGTGATCCAGATAAGCCACTGAAAATTCCAAAAAAAAAATTCAGTGGGTTCATTAATGTTTTCACCACATGTATAAGAGGAGACAGTATCATATTTGTCAGAAAAAATATGTCTCCATTCAGATTTTCCTGGACATTGATTTTGCAAGTATGGATCATCCCAGGGTTGGTAGAGGTCGGTATGCATGATCCATAGATGTGTGGAAATATGAATTGATTTCTTAGTACAATAAATTGTTGTTTCCTCATTCTTCTCTTGGCTAACATTATATGCCGATACCGACTCGAAAGGTGCGACTATATCCCCTATCACATCAACATTCTTATCAAGAGAATAGGCCACATCTTCTTCTAAGTGATTAGAGTAAGGAGTTGAGAGGGACACATCTTCCACAATAGAATTGATTATGTTTATTTCGTGGACCTCTTCATCTTCATCCTCTTGTTGGTTGTCAACATTAAAAGCATTTAACTCAATCGTCATATTACCAAAGGACATTTGTATGACCCCACTCCTACAATTAATGATAGCTTTTGACGTAGCTAGGAATGGGTGGCCAAGTATGACAGGAATTTGAGGGCCAATATTAACCATGGGTTGTGTGTCCAAGACAATGAAGTCCACCGGGTAGTAAACCTTGTCAACTTGGACAAGAACGTCCTCAATCACCCCTCTCGGAATACGAATCGATCCGTCAGCGAGTTGTAATGTGGTTTTGGTGGGTTTTAATTCACCTAAACCCAATTGTTCATAGACCGAAAAGGGTATTAAGTTCACACTTGCTCCTAGATCAAGTAAAGCATGCTTCAGCCGGTAGTCTCCAATTATGCATGATATTGTCGGACTACCAGGATTTTTGTATTTCTTGGGCATCGTGTGATTTATAATGGCGCTTACATTTTCTGTCAAAAATGCCTTCTTTTGCACATATATTTTTCTTTTTATCGTACAAAGATTCTTAAAAAACTTAGCATATGACGGTATTTGTTTAATGGCATCCAACAATGGGATGTTGATCTTCACCTGCTTGAAAACCTCTAAAATTTTCAGGTTTTTGTCTAAAGGTTTGGGTGAAATCAACCTTTGGGGAAACGGGGCAACCGACTTGTATTGCCTTTCCGGTTCTTTCTCTTGTGGAGTGTTGTTCGGGCTATCATCCTCTTTGGAAATTTTCAGATCATTAGGCTTTGGCGCCTTCACCGGATTAGATTTATCAATTATTTTCCCACTTCGCAAAGTGGTGATAGCTTGAACATGCTCCATATGTTGGGAGGATGAGCTTGCATCTTGTATCTCAAATTGGGTTCTTGGGTTAGGAAGATGTTGGGAAGGAAGTGTGCCTTTCTCCCTAACATTGAGGTGAGATTCAACCCTTGCCATTGAGGTTTTCAAGTCATTGATGGCTTGAGTTGTATTTTGATTAAATTTCAATTGCTCTTGCATGAACCCATCTATTTTCAGAGAATTAGTCTTGTTATACTCAGCTTGAACCGATACAAATGCACCCAACATCTCCTCTAGCGTAACTTTTGGTGTAATGACTAGAGATGGACCTAGTATAGGTTGAGCTTGAGGGATATCGTTTGCATTCTCAGTGGGTCCATTCCTCCAACTGAAGTTGGGATGGTTCTTCCAATTAGAATTAAACGTGTTTAAGTTTGGAGCACCAAATTGCCGCTGATAACTGTTTATGACATTTGATTGTTCTTGTAAGATGTCTTGAACCGCTGAAATTGTGGGACAATCTTGTGTTGTATGTTGATTTTTGGCACAAATTCCACAAACAGTTTCAACGTCCTTAGAGTTGATCGTCTCTCCTTTCCTTAATTCCATGGCCTCGACTTTTTTTGTGAGTCTAGCCACACGTGCACTTATGCTATCTTCTTCTGATAGGACATAAATTCCTCCTTTTTCCCTTTGTTGGCTAGTCTTGAAATTTGTTGGTTTAGATGTATCGCAAGACTGTGCATTCTCAGCTAATTCCTCTAAATAGTCCCATGCTTCATCGGCTTCCTTATTCATGAACTCCCCACTACACATCATCTCTACGAATTGGCGCATGGGTGAAGTCAGTCCTTCATAGAAAAAGCTTATAACCAGCCAAATTTCATAGCCATGATGTGGGCATGCATTTAACAAGTCCTTGAACCTCTCCCAACATTGGAAAAATGTCTCATCTTCCTTTTGGGCAAAGTTCATGATAAGGCGCCTCAACATGTTCGTTTTGTGAGTAGGGAAGAATTTTTTAATGAATTCCCCATTCATATCAGTCCATGCACCAATTGATCTTGGCCTTAATGCATGAAGCCAACCTTTAGCTTTATCTTTAAGGGTAAAAGGAAATAATTTAAGTCTAACCACATCATCAGTTACATTTGCAAAGTGCATGGTGGTTATTACCTCATCAAATTCCTTAAGGTGTTGATAGGCACTTTCACTGTCTAATCCATGGAATCTCGGGAGGAGTTGGATTACTCCCGGTTTCAAATCTACATTCCCTGCATTTTGTGGAAAAACTATGCATGAGGGAGTGCTCGCTCTTGCTGGTTGCAAGTAATCACGTAATGTTCTTGGTCGGGGAACATTCTCAACCACATTCTCTCCCGTTTCGGTTTGGTTTTAGCCCAGATTAGGATTGGCCATCGGATTAGGTTGATTTACAGCCATATTTTCAGACAAAACTGGAGAAGTTAGATGTCTCCTAGCACATGGTTCTCTATCAATTCCTTCAACTATTTCCCCTTCACTAATGAGTCGGTTATTGGAATCCCGAGCCCAATGTGGCATGCAAAACCTAAAAGAATGAAACAAAAAGGAAAGAAGAATTCTTCCTTCCTTTCTTTACTCTTCTCTAAGAACGAAGTACAAGGTGTCTTGCAATGGCTAGGCCAGAAGCAAGGATAGAGACCGATTTCTCCTGGTCAATAGGGTTCAGGGAATTCCCCACCCACTTTTTGAATCTTTTGAGAAAAGTGCAGAAAAAGAAGAAAGAGGAGTAGAGGTGAGAAGAGAAATCTCTGAGCACAAGGTGATCCAAGACGGCAGAGCCGACCAATAGGAATCCAGGTGGCACAAGGCCTACCTATCAGAGATCCAAAAAGGAGTCTCCACCCACTCTACAAGAGAAGAATATGATAGGAATGAATAGGAGAAGAGAAAGAGTAAGGTTAGAAAGATAGAACCTGATTTGGCACTTGAGATCCTTATGTCTTCTTCAGCTTCCTAGAAATCCCTGCAAAAGAAAAATCAAACAAAACAAACTAAGTTAGTACTAGAATCCTAAAAATCTTAAATAGATACTATTTTCAGAAATTTTGTGAAAAACCGTCAAAGTCCCCGGCAGCGGCGCCAAAAACTTGTTCGCTTCCCCAAGTGTAGGGTTGCGATGTAGTAATAATCTCGGTAAGACCGAGGTCGATCCACAGGGACTTATTAAGGAATTCACAAATACTTCCAATAGTTTCTATTGAAAAGCTAACAACCAGATTTTGAGAAGATTGATGTAAGCAGCAATTTTGAACTAAACTGAAGATAAATAATTAATTAAAAGGTACTAGGGGTTCAAGGATCCACTTGTAGCAATCCTTGATGCTCAATTCGCTGTGGTCTCACACTTTCTCAACTAGAATTGAAATTAAAATCTATCTAGTCGGATGATAAATCAGTTAAACCAACAATCTGCCATATGTAAGATCCATGTGTATGATTCACTCAATGCAAGCTAGGACGAGCATACTCAATTGCATAGGTCAGCCCCAATTCCAATAGGCTAAGATCACAATCATAACCATCATTAAATCCTGTCACAAGACAAAACTAGATTATGATTTGAACTTATTCAAATCACATACACAATCCCACATAGTACAGAATTTTCAGAAAAAGTAGAACCTTGGTAGGGAGTTCCCACATGAAAATCATAGTACTAGAGCATACTCCAATTCCTCGGATCATACAAGTCTAGACTAGTTCACAACAATTAAGAACTCAAGCAATTCTTCCAAACGTCCATGAGTCATCATAAGACTAAGAAAAACTACTTAGAACTTGAATTAAACTTCAAACCATTGTTCATAAACATGAAATCCAACTTAAAACCAACTTAAACAAATTGAAACATCTTAGATTCACTACAAACTTCACCTCTTAGCCCTAGCTAAGAGGTTTAGCCGTTCATGATCCAAGGAAACATGAAACAAACTAAGGAAAACATAAAAATAATAAACAAACTAGGAGGAGTTGTGGAACTCTGAAATCCACTTCCGCCGCCTCCCACCGTGCTTAACCCGTTCTTCGATACCCTAAGAACGATCCCTAGGTGTCCTTTTATAGTAAGGAGGCTCCGCAGCATCAGAAATTGCGTAAGAGTACGCAATGCGCAGAGAAATTCGGAGCTTGTAGAAGACACTCAGTTACGCAGACAACCGGTCGCACGACTAGTCTCAAAAACGTGAAAAACGTCTAGAGAGTTTTGGGATTTTCAACCCAGAAATTAATTCAAGGACCGGTCGCAGGACTGGTCTGAGCAGTGGACGACCGGTCGTACGACCGGTCTTGGCCAGTCCAGTGAGATTTGCCCTGTGGCCCCTCCTGTTGAGTGATCGGACCGGTCGTGCGACCAGTCCTGGGCTATGAGCGACCGGTCGGATGACCGGTCGTGGGCCTCTTCTTCTGCTTTCTTTCTTCTTTTCTCTGACTTCTTTCCTTCATCCTTTGACGCGTAGCCCTTTGATCTTCTATGCTTGTAAATGGCTTCTTTAAGTCTCCAATTGATGAATCCTCTCTCTCATCCTACAATCACAAATTCATGCATTAAATTAGTCTATAAATCGTGAAAACCTTGCATAATGAGTGATGAATTGGGGTTAGAATATGCACAATTAAGACCTCAACAATGGGCGACTGGTCTTTGAGCGTCCACGACCAGTTGTCAGATGACAGCTGTTTTTGTATTTTCTTTAATTCTTCCTCCAGTCTATTTCCATCATAAACGTCATCGATCCTCACCCTTGATCATGGGGTTCACTCCCTACATCATACTCCTCCAATTGAAGAAAACTCGACCTCGAGTTTTACCTCAGGTTATGATGGAGAATCGCCTTTGTCTTCTTCCACGGCCTTAGCTTAAGAATTGTACTTGGGCATGATTGGGGATACATGTCATCGGTCACTCCCTGGCATAGCACAATAAGCATTGTCATCTTCTTCTTAGCATGAATAAGAAAAACTACAAATGGATCCACTCTATCAACTGAGCTACTGAAGATTGGCTCTATTTGAGAAAAACTAGCCTCTGACACATTCATGGGCTCTTGCAAATCCTCTGATACATTCATGGACTCCTGCAAATTCTTATTTATAATTTCTAAGGCGGTAACACGAACCTCTTCTTTGTTCACCACATCTGGGATATAGTCTTCCTCCATCTTCTCAGATCTTTGAATATTTTCTGAGACGATGGTGGGTGCTACCTTCTCCTTTTCCTCCATAACTTCTCCCTCTACTGATTCAGCAAGTCCTTCAAGAGGGGTTCTCGTGTCTGCATGAATGAAATCTTCTTAGAAATCTTTGAGAAGGACTCCCGTATCTGGATGAATGATCTCCACCTCAAAAGCTTCGAGAGGAACCTCCAATTTGTTAGTGCACTTTTCTGTGGCATACTAGTGCCCCTTGTTTGTCAATTACTTAGGCCAGTGAGTCTAAGAGTCGGTTGAGCTTAATGAAGATGTAGACCGAAGACTCAAGACGGACTAGCTGTATCAAGAAAGAAGAAACAGGTAAAAGTGATGCCTTGGTGAGCCTCAACCTTGTACCTATCCAAAACCATAAACCTCTAGATGACAATGACCCAATAGGTATATCTTCAGTCATCTTAGATTGGCCTTAGGTGTCCCAAAAGACCATCGAAAGAACGGCCAAAAGGTTGCAAGATCTGCGACAAAACAACAGAAAATCATGCCTGACCAGCCGCCAGACCCAATGTCTACCGGGCGCCAGACCTATAGAGGAATCCGTCCAAAGAGTTGGCCATATATCTAGATGGTCATCGGGCGCCTGACCCAGTGTCCACCAGGCACCCGACCAGTGAAAAGTATGGTCATCGGGCGCCTGACCCAGTGTCCACCAGGCACCCGACCAGTGAAAAGTATGGTCATCGGGTGCCCGACCACTCCTTGACTAGGCGCCCGACCAACTCTAAATATGTCTAGCATTTAAATTTCTTTTATGGACCAGATTCCGGGCGCCCGACCCTGCGCGAATCTGCTCGTTATTTGACCGTTGGAGAAAGTTTATAAAAGCGGGGGGATTCATTTTTAGGGCCAAGAGAGGGGATTTTGAGGATATAGAAGCCACCATTACTAAAGACCGTTAGAGGCTCTATTCCAAACCGATAGCAAGTCATTCTCCTTGTGTTTCATCACAAGCTTGGGCCATTCAATGACAATATGAGAATGGACTTGTTCCCTCTTGATTCCTAGGGTTTTAGACAGCTTGATTATAGTTAAATCCCTTGTTTAAACACCACCTAGGAATTCAAATAGGTGTATTCTTCTAAGAAACCTATTTCCTACCATTTGTAGAGGATTCACAATTCCCTAGCACCTTGGGCATGTCCAATGGAGCATCACATGCAAGGTAGCTGATCTTGGAGCTGAAGCTTTGGTAAAGCAGTGGCATCAAAGATCGGGGGAGCACAAGGGAAGCTGATTCAAGCACGAGAGAGTAAGAAGAAGCAACCCAAAGCGACGCTACAAAGGGGCTCAATCCGACAAGTAAGGTTGTCTTTGTTAGGAGTCAATCCACTCAATTCCCTATGGAGTTGAGTGTAGAGTTTGTTTGACAAACTCAAACTAGGGTCGTTTGCCGATCCTTGGCCTGTTTGTCGGCCTAAAGTCTAGGGACGTTAGCCATTCCTTGACCTGTTTGTCGGCCTAAAGACTTGGGGTTATTAGGCACTCCTTAGCTCGTTTGTTGGGCCTAAATTTAGGGACGTTAGCCGTTCCTTGTCATGTTTGTTTGGCCTAAACAAATTCTCCAAGGGGAGCCACCAACACAAGTGTGAACGTGTAGGTTGTGAGGAACCTGTAAACTCCCTGATTGGGTGGATCCGAGTTAAAACACCTTGGTTGGGAGGAACTAGATTTAAACTCCCCAGTGAATGCCGGTGTGCTCAAAGGGGTTGAGTACTTGAACGAGGAGTGGAGTAGACAAGTAGTTGAACCACTATACATTGTTGTGTTTGTGATTGTATTAGAGCACATTTCTCATTATGTATTGTGTTTAAGTGTTTAATTAGGAATGTGTAATTAGGAATGTATGCTGGGCACTTGATAGAAACATCCACACACACTTGATGTACTTTCACTCCTAGAGTAGACTTGAGCTTAATTGATCCAACCCTCTATAGTCTACTTAGGTTGCATAGATTAGGATCTTATTTAGTTTTATCATAAGTTAATCTATGCATACTTAGACTATGATGTTTATTGTTTAAACCATTTGCTAGTCTATTGATTGGACTCACTTAGGCTTGGAAGCCGAAGTGTTCTTGCTTACTTAGTTTAATTTGTTAAAACTATTAAGTAGGTGAAAATAATTTCAAAAGGTCTTAATCACCCCCACTTCTAGGACTTAGCCATAATTCTAGTTGCTCCTTAAGCTTCCGCACGGGTATACGTAGGGTGTCATGTTAGAGTACCCGACGTAATTTCACAGTTGTGAGGGTCCTTCATTTCTACAGGCACATCACGCGCGCTTCTGATGGGGATGGAGGTCTAATTTTCAAAATCTCTGTACCCAAATCGTTCTAGCAGCCTGTGCTTCTTCCACGGCCACAAGCGTATCGGGGCCTTCATCGCACGCTTTCGATCACGCTAGAGATATTCCCACCAAACTGACGTAGTACTCTTTAACTTGAGGTTAACGTACGAAACATTCTTCTCCTCGGGCATCTCCGTGATTTCGAAGAGGCGCTCAATGTCACATAGCCAGTCATCGATGCGACCCAAGCCATTGAAGTGAGGAAGATCAACCTCTGTGTAGATCTGACCCGTTCGATCTACAAATCTCCCGCCATACACGATCATACTCTTTTGATATTTTGATTTGCGATCAAACCAAGCTTGTAGCCCTTGCATAACTTGATGGTTCTTTCGCTGGAGTGTCTCAAGCGTCGCCCCGAAAGCCGCCACTTTGAGAGGATGGATCCCTAGAGTACCGTCCACAGGATTTTTTGCTATAGCCACCATTAAAAGCCATCACCCGAGGGAAAGCCTCAAAGAATATGAGCCAAACAGAGTATAACTCAATTTTATTAATAATTCATCCAAAAGCTACATAATAATTATCTAAAAAGAGTTTAAATAGATTAAACCTAACCCTAATTTTGTGATTAATACTAACTTGCAAAGGAAGAAAAGAATCCTAATAAAATTAGAAAAGAAATAAAAAAATCTGCGCAATTGTATAATGTTTGTCGGGCGCCGTCTTCCTTCTACTGAATACGAGCAATCCACATATTTGATGGACACGAAACTTTGGATTTTGCTGACGTCGATGTAATCTTAAAGATGGTCGGTTCAGATTCTCCATATCAGTAGTAGTGGGCCACCCAGACCATCTCCAGTTTTCGTGGGCGGAATTCAGAACTTTCTAGACAATTGTTACCATTTTGGACGCCACGATCAATCCGTAACTCGGATCTACGTGAAACTTGTTAGGTTTTCTTGGCGTCAAGCAGCTCTACGAGATGGACGAAACGGATCATCATAAACGATCAAGATGCGCCCCACGAGTTGGGCCGAAATCCCAAAAATGGGAATAATAGTTTCCTGTTCGGACTGAAGCTCCAAAACAGAAATTTCAGCAAATTTCACGCGTCTCACGACCGGTCGGCAGGGGGCCACGACTGGTCGTGGATAACCCCAACTCATCTAGCGATCTGGATGGAATTCCAGTCGAAATTGACCGGTCAGACAACCGGTCTTTGAGCGTCCACGACCGGTCGTCGTATGACATCTGTTTTTGTATTTTCTTTTATTCTTCCTCCGGTCCATTTCCATCATAAATGTCATCGATCCTCGCCCTTGATCATGGGGTTCACTCCCTACATCAGTTTGTTAGCACTCCACCTTTACCGAGGTGCGGGCCCTTGCTCTCTACCAACCCCGACATGCCGTACGTATCCGGCTGCATCCTGGTGGGGGTAGTAACTAATCTGAGCCCAATGCTCTCGTCCTAAACGCAAGAAGCTCCACTCATCAGATCAGAAGGCCAAAATGCGGCAATCCTTTCTTTTTTCTCAAACCATCCATGATTCTCATAAATCGTGGCCGATCTGATAAATGGAACGTCCTGAATTTTGAGACAAGGCATATTCAAGATGGGTCCCACCTTATGAATCGTCTGGATCTTGTACACGTGTTGCACGTGTGCTACTATTCAGCTTATCGTCTACGGATGTTGCTACGAAATGGTGTTGAAGAAATCTCTTTGAAGCCATGCTAACGCAAGCGGCCCATACATGCAAAAGCGAACACACATGTGCGATCTAGGACGTCCATCAGGCTGGGGGCTCGATGAATTTATGTAAACCTACAGATCAGGTTAGCTCACTGATCAGATTGGTCACCCAGGGAAATTGAATGTGGCCCGTTGGTTTTCCGTTTGCTAACTCTGACCATCTCTTCACACGAATGCTGTAAACTGATGAGTGGCATGTCCAGATCTTTAGGCTGAGGAACATGAAAAATAAGGCTTGCCTGATGAATGTCATGGATCTTACACACGTGTGATAATTTAGCACATGTGTAGAACTTTTCTCTGGAGTTGCAGAGAGCATTACTCATTAGCACGTCGCGTTAGGACAGATGGCTTTGTGGCTATCCGAAGTCGACATTTTCAAACGAAAAAGAAACTTCGGTACTCTGGCAGAGTCTGATGTGATACGCAGGCATTAAAAAATTAATTAGAAATTACATACGTGACATTGAAGTAAGTGAAATTAAAATGTTGGAATTACTTTTCCATGTTCAGATGTATCGTGAACAAAAAATTACACTTATTTTTTAAATCTAATCACCGGATTTTGGTGGTTAAAACGGTGGTCTTATTTAAATAAAAAAATAAAATAAGAAAGTTTCCAAGAGTCAAAGGTTAGGATTGCTCAACCAATCTGATATCGAGAGTGTAACATAGTTATAACATACTCAACAATTTAATGGTCACGTTTGAGTAAATGTATGCCTACTGTATTGTTGGTGGAGCCTTCAAACTATACTGAAACATGGTTCTGCGAAAGGTAGATCGGTTGAATTTTAGCCCAGGAAGCACTATAGTCTCTGTACAATTTTTTGTCCTGGCAACCGGTCAACTATGGGTCTAAGACCAATCGCCAGGTGTGCTGCAATCGATTGAGACTATTCGATTTTGTAGGTTTGATAGGTTGATTTTTGGTTCGACTCTCTGGACTCTTTCCAACTCCGTGTGACCAGTCGACAAGATCTGTGACCGGTCGATGGCAAGTTGGTGTTCTGCATGGTTACACAGCAAATTCTTAAATTGTTTCTATTTTCAGTTGAATAAATATTTAAAGGGTCTCTAAACATGTTTATATGCATCCTAAGGTGTTATAATCAAGAACTAGGGTTTAAGGGGAGAGGTTTGGCGAGAGAGAGTGCTTTGTTCTTCTCTTGCTGCTCTTTTGCGGGTAGTTCAACTCTGTAATATTTTGATTCATAATGATCGTTGTTGCTTTATGCTATGGTTTTTTCCCACAAGGGTTTTCCACGTAAAATCGGATTGTTCTATATGTGTTTCTTGCGTGCGTACTTGTGGTGTTCTTTCAATTCTACTTTGTGCTTTCACAAGGTCTTCCCAACAAGTGGTATCAGAGATATCGTTGGGTGTAGCAGAATTCGAATATGAGACAACGCATAACATCAAGCACGAAGTTCAACGTTGAGAAGCTTCTGGGTTAAAACAACTTTTGAGTTGTAGAAGGTGAAGATGGAAGCCATCCTAAATCAACAAGGGGTTAAACACACCCTCAGGAAGCGACCAGAATCTATGAAGGAAGATGAGTGGACCCAGATAGATAAGAAGGCCCGAACCTCCATACAATTGTGTCTAATGGTTGACGTTCTCTATCACATCATGAGGGAGAAGACCATTCTTGATACATGGACCAAGCTAGAGAATGTGTTCGCGAATAAATCTCTAGAGAACCAGATGTATCTGATGATGCATCTTTTCATTTTGAAATGGCGGAAGGGACAGATGTGGATGACCACATCAACACGTTCAACCGGTTGATTTGCAAGTTGCCTGATATTGGAGAACAGATGAAGGACGAGTATCAAGCCTGCATCCTACTGAACTTGCTTCCTAGTGCATATGAGTCACTCAGAGACTCGTTGTGTGTATGCATGAAAACCATAAACATTGAGACCGTTGTCTCAGCCCTCCAGTCGAAGGCGATGAGACAGAAGAGTGGTGACGTTGGGTCTTCCTCGGATGCACTGATTATGAGAGGAAGATATTCGGAGCGGAGTGAAGGATCGTCACGTTCTAGATCCAAATCCAAAGGCAAGGGCAAAGCTAAGTTGAAGTGTTGGGCATGTGGCTAGGTAAGGCACGTGAATAAGGATTGGAAGAATCTTAAAGGCAAGAAAGAGAAGATGTGAGAGTCTTCAAAGGAAGCCAACACTGCTGAATCTTCTAAGGGAGGTAGTGATGTGTTCGACGTCTTGACGGTGTCGAAAACGGGATCTCTCAGTGTTGAATGGATCATAGACTCTGGGGCTTCATATCACATGTGCCTGGATCGAAGCATTTTTACTTCCTACAGAGAGTATGAGGGTGGTTCGGTAGTTCTAAGCGATGACTACACCTGCAAGGTTGTAGGAATTGGAACTGTGCGCATTAAGATGTTCGATAAAATCAAATGGACCTTGACGAAAGTGAGGCACATTTTCAAGTTGAAGAAGGTGCACACGAGGCGATGGGGTGCAAGTTCACGGGTTTTGAGTAGTTCTACAAAGTTTCAAAGGGGGCCCTTGTTATTATGAAGGGATAAATGAACGACAACATTTAGAGGCTAATTAGGAGCACTTCATTGTGTGGAGCTCTAACAACTATAGTGGATTCCATGTCTTCATGTATGTGGCATGCACATTTAGGCCACCTGATCGAGCAGGGCATGAAGGTACTCTTAGATCTATCTTTGATTCTTGTGTTTTAATCTCTAAACTTTAGTATTTGCAAGCATTATATATATGGTAAATAGTCTAGGTTGTCATTTAAAAGGGGGAAACATGTATGTAAAAGGGTGCTTGAGTATGTCCATTCTGATGTATGGGAGTCGTCGTCCGTAGTTTCTATTGGGGGACCATCGTGGTTCGTGTCATTTATCGATGACTTTAGTAAGAAGGTTTGGGTTTTTTTTTCTGAAAAATAAATCCGATGTTTTCACTACTTTCAAGTGCTAGAAGGCTATGGTGAAAAATCATTTAGGGTAGAAATTAAAAGTTTGGAGAACCGACAATAAAGGTGAGTTCACTTTCGTAGAATTTAACAAGTATTGTAAGGAAGAAGGAATCATGAGGTATAAAACAGTACATCACACACCAGAGCAGAATGGTGTGGTTGAACGGATGAATCAGACTCTTTTGGAGAGAGCCCGATCCATGATTAGTAATGCTAGGTTTGTCAAAGAGCTTTGGACGGAAGGCATTAACATGGCCTGTTGGCTGATAAATTGGTCTCCTTCGAGGACAATTGAATGTAAAATCCTTGAAGAAGTGTGGAGTGGTCATACGATTGACTGCTCATGTCTGTGGGTGTTTGATTGTGAATCTTACTCTTATGTACCGTTAGTTGATAGAGATAAGCTTGACCATAGGGCTGGAAAAATGGATCATTGTAGGCTATGGTAATGGTGTGAAGGGTTACCAGTTGTATGACCCTGTCACACGGAAACTCACCCTAAGTCATTATATTAAATTTGATGAAGGGTCTTTGTTCTAAAAGGCTGTGCTAAAGGAACCTAAAAATCAGAAGCTGTTGACATCCAGTTTGACAAAGATGAGACACGGGACAAGACCGAGACTCAGGCAGTGGTACATGATCAAGTGGAGCAACCACTTGTGCGAAGAAACCCACCTAGATATCGCATGTTATCGGGAAGGTATAGGGATGATTGAAACATTGAATTCACCCTTATTAGAGATGGGGGGGATTTATTTAACTTTGAGGAGGCACTACAGGATATAGATGCCGAAAAGTGAAAGATGGTGATGCAAGACGAGATGGACTTTTTATATAAGAATGAGACATTGGAGCTAGCAAGAGCTTCTAGTGGGCTGAAAAGTGAGTGGGCATAAATGAATTTTTCGGAAGAAACGGGATAACTACAAGGCTAGATTAGTGGTGAAGGAGTATGTTCAGCGTGAAGGTGTGGACTTCAGTGAGATCTTTACGCCAGTTGTGAAACAGGTATCCATCAAGATCATGTTGGCTTTGGTTGCCTAACATGACCTTAAGTTGGAATATATAGATGTGAAGACTACCTTCCTGCATGGGAAATTAGAAGAGAAGATTTACATGACGTAATCAGAAGGTTATACTACAAGGGTCAGAGAACAATGTTTGCAGGTTGAAAAGGTTGTTGTATATTCTTAAACAGTCACCTAGGCACTGGTACAAAAAGTTTGATTCCTTCATGATGAGTTGAGGCTTTTCCAGGAGTGAGTATGATCACTGTGTCTATTTCAAGACACTGAGTGATGGGAAGTTTCTCATGCTAGTGCTTTACGTTGATGATATGCTTATTGCCAGTCATAACATATTAACATTAATGTATTGAAGGCTTAACTTTCAGGGACATTCGAGATAAAGGATTTGGGAGCTGCAAAGAGGGTTCTCGACATCGATATACATAGAGACAGGAAGAGGAGAAGGTTATGGTTATCACAGGATGAATACCTTGGGAATATATTGGTGAAGTTTAGGATGAATAAGTCCAAACCGGTCAGCATTCCTACGCGGCTCACTTCAAGCTTTCTTCAGAGCAATGTCCTAAAACTGATGAAGAAAAATACATTGTCTCAAGTGACTTATTCAAGTGTAGTAAGCAGCTTGATGTATACGATGGTCTGTACAAGACCTAATATTTCACAGGCTATGAGTGTTGTTACCATATTTATGTCTAATCATAGCAAGCAATAATGGACAAGCTATGGAATGCCCACTTCGATACATTCGGCGTATGCAAGACTATGTCTTAACGTTTGAAAAGTCTAAGAACAAGTTGGTTGGGTATGTCGATTCTGATTACGCGGGCAGCGTAGACTGTAGGAGATCGACTTCTTGTTACTTGTTTAGGGTTAGTGGGTGGAGAGATTACTTAGAACAAACTTCAGTCGCGGTGGTGGCTCTTTTCTCTACTGAAGCGGAGTATATGGTAGTGACAAAGGCATTCAAGGAGGCTGTTTGGTTGAGGGGCATGATAAATCAGTCAGGGCTTTAGCAGGAGGTCATGATAGTTAATTGTGATAGCTCTAGTGCTACAAATTTGAATAATTTTTTTTATTACTCTCATACTAAACACATTGATGTGCATCACCATTTTATCCGACAGGTGCTTGAGGAAGGAGATGTGACTCTGGAGAAGATTCACACCAACGTGAATTCGGCGGATATGCTAACTAAGGTAGTCCCTATGGAAAAGTTCAAGTTATGCGCAGCTTCTCTAGGATTGACAAAGATAGAATGAAGACGTAGGGAGCACAAGAGGCGATGAGATAATGTTGAAGATGAGATGAAGCAAGGATCAAAGAAGAACAGTATTCGTCATTTGAAGCCTCGATGGAGTTGTTGGTGGAGCCTTCAAACTGTGCTAAAACATGGTCCTACGACCGGTCGACCGGTCGAATTTCAGCCCAGGAAGCACTGCAATCTCTGGATAGTTTCTTGTCCTGGCGACCGATCTCCAGGGGTCTGAGACGGTTTGTCGAGTGTGCTGCGACCGATTAAGTCCGATCAATTTTTTAGGTTTAACAGGTCAATTTTTTGCTCGACTCTCTGGACTCTTTTTGACTCCATGCGACTGATCGACATCAAGTCGGTGTTCTGCATGGTTACGTAACAAGTGTATAAATTGTTTCTATTTTCGGTTGGAGATCTATTTGAAGGGTTTCTAAACGTGTTTAGAGGTATCCTAAGGTGTTCTGATCAATAATTAGGGTTTAAGGGGAGAGGTTTGGTGAGAGAGAGTGCTTTGTTCTTCTCTTGCGGCTCTTTTGTGGATAGTTCAACTCTGTAATCTTTTGATTCATAGTGACCGATGTCACTTTGTGCCGTGGTTTTCCCCTGCAAGGATTTTCCACGTAAAATCAGATTGTTCTTTGTATGTTGCTTGCGTGTGTGTAGTGTTCGTTTGATTCTACTCTGTGCTTCTGCAAAGTCTTCCCAACATGTATAATTTTTGAGTGCTTGTGTATCATGCTTCATATGCAGCCATAGTATCATATAATTGATCTAGAAATGCGATGATGCCCTCCGAGCACTATAAGTATAGTGCTTCTAGTCGTAACAGGTAACTTGGGAGGTCCAATAAATCAATCTAAACGGTCCATCAAGTATAGAAAAATATTCATGGGTTACATGAAAAATATAAGAGTGATCGGATGATCAAATCCATCCTAGATTCAGCCTTATTAATTGTCTTTTTTACGACCCCATGGATGGGATGGTTAGGATTGCTAAGAAGAAGTGATTCTTTAGAACCACAAGCAATCCATGATGATAAATATGAAATAGATGGATAGGATTTTTGGTAGATCTATTTTTGTAAGAATGATCTTCACTGTCCATATTAGTGTCCATTGATTAGATCGTTAAGATCATCAGATCAGTGTTATATTTTCATGGCATACCCTAAAATTTGTGTTCAACATGATTGACAGTCTAGATCAATCGATGGGCCTGTTTCAGTGTCCCAATGCAACTAGGAGCACTATAACTTATAGCGCTCTAAGAGCACTGGAACATCTCTCTCTTTCAAATGTCATCGACTTGCGTGTATATTGTTTGTAAGAAGATTCGATTCCATCTTATCTTCATTACTCGTCACAGTACCGTCAACGTACAACAACTTGTGGGACCGCATCACCATTTACACCAACATGCCACTTGTGAAAACGGTTGGCCCCAGCGTGAAGATTACCGGGGATAAAAATTTGACGTTTCCACGCATCAGCTGGGCCACACCGTTGTAATCAACGGACGATTGACGTTTCGAGTCAACTACTGTCATGGCCCGCTTAATAAGTGGATGACCTTAATTTTCGAGAAGGGTGATCCTCATCATAGGTCTTATTGTTTTCATAGCATCACCTTCCACGCAAGTCACATGTCGGCTGAAAAGACGGTAAGGTACCACTAGTTGTGGTGGGTTCCCATGCATGCATGTGGTTGGATTCAGCCAGGTTCCAGTCAGGTCGTGACTGTGGCCTTACCTTGATGTTGATGTATGTGTTGCATCCACGTGCCCCATCTATTTTTCAGTTCATTTTCCGACGTGCGCTAAAACTGAAGCACATCTAAATCTCAGGTGAGTCATACTACAAGAAACAGTAGTCATCCACCGTTAAAATTCTTGTGGGCAACAAAAGTTTTGGATCAAGCGGATATTTGTAATTTCCCTTTGTTCAGGTCTGTTTGACCTTATCAACCGGTTGGATGGAAAATAAACATTATGATAGGCGGCATTAGGGAGTTTTTATGTTAGGCATTATGATGTATGGAAGGGTGTGATGAGGAAGATCATTATTTACCTTTAGTGTACAAAACCATGATTCTAGATGGATTATTCTTAAATCCACAAGAAAAAGAAAAAACAGAAAAATTAAATTTTTTTATTAATTAATAATAATGCTGACTTTCGATTATGTCATTTGTATAAATGAAACCTTAATTAGGAGTCCTAATTTAACTAAATCAAAACTTACCCGGAATGATAAAATTTATAAAAATAGAAAGTCCTAATTTAATCATGTTAGATGATTCTGACATGATTAGAAGCAAATCCTAAAAGACTACATATACTAAAAGGAAAGAGATACATTTGTTGCTCTCAATTCATCTAGTTAAGGTCACTTATGTGACTAAGGGCTTACATTGGAAGTACATGTGCGTGTATGATTATGCAAGTATGTCAGAGTCTATTCGACTCAAGGATGTTGACTGAATTGGTTGGTACTCCTGCGTCGAACAAACATATTGGAGACTGGATTGGAACCCGGAGTCTTCTTGATCACCAACTAATTTATAAGCGCGCGTCGTACTCAGGTGATTTGACAACGGAAGGGGTTAACCCTCACGAATTAGTTCTTTTTACCTTGTACCGAAGATTGTGGGATCAGTCGGTTTAAGAATTTTTTATTTCACCAGTGCTTTAACGTGGTATTTCTTAATCACAATAAAAGATTCATGCACAATAGAGTAAAGACTAACATAAACACAATCGATATTTATTAATATAATGTCCCTGATACAATCGTTGTGTTTTGTACTCTTAATATTAAAGCGAAAAATAAAGATAAATACCTGATGCGACTATCAAAACAGACGATTGAGGCGGGTGTTCACTGGCCTCAACTGCAAGGCTGCGATGTAGTAATAATTTTCAGTAAGACTGAGGTCGATCATCAGGGATTGTCGTAACAATTTTAAACTAAGTAATTAGAATGGACTAAATTTGATTTGTATCGATGGATAGAAATTAAGAACATAAAACTATCAATTTTAGAACTAAATCAGGAAAATAAGCACTAGAACGCCAATGATCTACTTATAATCATTCACAATGCCAATTTAAACCATTCAAACCAATAACTCAATTGGAATAAGAGTTCTATCCATATTCAATCGGAATATAGAGCAATTAAATCATCATAACATATCTAACATAGATGGATCATCCACTAATATGGTTTCTCATAACAACTAATCAGCAGCCCAATCCTTCACAAAACAATTGAGATCACATTCATGACTCTTCCTCAAGTCTTGTCACTAGACTTGATTTAGAAACATGAATTGAACTTCTATTAAACCAATATCAATACATAAACAACTATCTCAGATCAACCCAAAAGATAAGAACTTCTTCTAGTTTAGTTCTAGATAAGCACTTAGAAAACTTAGTTTGTAAGATCTCCTAATATCCAACATATCATGATGGATCTAATATCTCTATAACCTAAAATCCTATCAACAACACCCCATGATCAATCTCAGTAAATCGAAACATCCCATGTAAGCATAATCACAAGAGATAGAAGATTAAATTAAAAATATCAACTTTATTTTAAACTTGAACTAGAAGTGTTCTTCATTAAACCCAAAAAGTACTTGAATTAAACTCAACTAAACATTTTAAACGACTATAAGCTTTACCACTTAGCCCTACCTAAGAGGCTTAGCCAACCATGGAGAAGGTTGAACTAAAATTAAAAAAAGAAACTACTAAAAGTATAGAAAAATCATAAAAACCCTAATAGGAGGAGTTGCGAACACTCCACAACGATCCTCTCCACATCCCATGACTTCAATGTCCTTCTATGATGCCTCAGAAAGAGTGTGGAGGTGTCATTTTATAGAAAAAAACACCCAACACCTCAAATTGCGTAAGAATTTAAGCACTTACGTCGGTTATCGGGTGCCCGACGAGTGTTGGTCGGGTGCCCGACCATACCACAAAACAGTCCAGCAAGTTTGGTAACTTTTCTTTTAATTTCGAGCGCTCAAAACCTCTTTATCGGCCTCCCGACGGGTTATCGTCGGGCGTCTGGCCATGTCCATAAAAGTTCCAACAAGAAACTGAAATTTTTGTGAATTTCGAGCACCTGAAGGCCATAAGTATAATTTTTCTGCTCTATAGGGTCATGTGTTGAACTTTCTGCAGTTTACTTTTCTAGCCCTGCAGCTCTGCAATTTGACTTTTCTGGCCATTCCAAGTCTTCAACTTGATTCCATCAAGGCTTTTTCTCCAACTCTTTGGATCATTAAAGTTTGGTCTTTTAATTACTTCAAATACTTGAAATTAGTATTAAATCCATGACATCTCTCTCTTTTACCTACAAGCACAAAAATAAGCATAAGTCCTTATCTTTAACAACTTAACTATGCAATTGTGTTATGAATTGGGGTTTAGATATGCACAATTCATGGCTCAACAGCAGGTGGTTAATAAAATATGATAAGAGTATGAACAAATGAATTAGAACTCAAATGAATATAGAGAATTGACAACTTAAGATTGTAGATATTTAACCTACTCCTACGATAAATGTATTGCAGCGAGAGTCGTTGGGCAGCAGTGAACTAAGCTAGGAAAATGTAGATAGGTGTGGACGCTCGCCGTTTCGCGCTCCCGAACGTTCTCCCTTCCTTTCGGAAAAGAAGAGGGGGTGTGCGCGCGAATCGCCGTTTGTGCCACTAGCTTGCCTTATTCTCGAGGGCTTTTATCGATTGTCGTGTTAAGCTGGATGTGTTTAGATGAGTTTGTATAAGACCAGAGTCGCCACTAGCCAGTTACTTCAAATCTATAGTCGGCTAGATCCTGTAGAAACCTTAGAGAATGGGATCCGAAGATTCCTTCCTCTAAAATGACTCCTTTTAATCTGCAGCCAGAGATTCGAGGTAAGGGATCACGGTTACAGGGTGGGAAGAGGTTAAGCACCCTACACTGCCCATACCAAAGTACGGTCTCTACTTCACATAATCGAACTAATACTTGAAAGTCTGATTTAATCCTCGTATATTCTCATGGATGACATGATGCAGAATGCAGGTCTGAACAGTAAGAGTTTCTGATGGGTAGGTTTCCATTAACAGGCAAGCCCAGAGCATATGCTCGAACTGACAGGTGCTTTATGCGCGATGCATGCTGTGTGTTTGAATAATCAAAGTGTAGGTTGTGATATGATAAGCAAGGGGGTTGGAAGAAAAGTAAATGTTGCACTTATGCTAGATGCGAATGAGATGATGCTGGTAAAAGAGTAGCTGGATGGACGGAGGTGTCGCAAGGGTTTGTTTCGAGTGGGTAGATTAAGACTTGGGTGGCTTGGGAGACTTAGACCAGGTCAGGCTGGGCTGGACCAGGGCTAGGCTCTTCTCACTCGGGCTCTCCTTGGTGGAAGAATGGGCTAAAAGGGTGGAGATGAACTCGGACTAAGGGGATTTCTTTGGGACTTAAGGAATGCTTGAATGAGAAGGGGCGGGGTGTATTTATAGCAGCGGGCAGTGGCAGAACCTGTAAATATTTTTGGGTGGCACCCAGGGGGCCGCCTGTACGGTCATTCTGCTTCGGGTTCAGAGCGTACGACCTCCGAACCTGAAGCAGAAAATCCTTAGGTTCGGAGTTTCGGACTTGCTTCGAGGCTGTGGTTTGGAACTCGGTGAGTTTACTGGGTTTGGAAGATGGGTTGACACGGTGAGTTGACTCGATGGGTTGACTCAGCGGGTTAACTCGGTGATTTGACTCAACGAGTTGACTCACCAAGCTTGACTTTTTTAGGATTTTTGACTGGTTTTTCTTATGGGGGGTTTTGTGGGCTGATGTTTAGGGGTGAGTTGACTGGGTTCAGGCTTGAGCTGGGTTATGGATTGGGGCTTACAAGGGTGAGTTTGGCTGGGTTTGGACATGGGATTTGGGGGTATGGTCCTCCATTCATTCAGCTATCTCTACCAACATCGTAGCCGAAGGTGGGGTGTCTATAGATGCCCCTCTTTGACAGAGGTTGCGTGCAACCGAATGTCAAAGCGAGTGGACACCCCACTTCTGACCCGGTCATTATGGATCATGGTTTGAAATCTTTGCTCGCCTTTGCATTTGTGTCAGTTGATCGTCTGGAAATTGATCACTCACACATACCGCGAGAGTTTGGAGAAAATGTTGCGATTATCCCTGCATGCACTGAAACCTGGGTACCCAATCGCAACCCTTCCATTCCCGATCGGTACTAACATCGAAAAGGTACAGTAGAGTCTCTGCGTCCGTCATAGTCTTACGAGGTTACCAACCCTGAGATTGATCGTTTGATGTTTTCCCGGATCAATCCAGGAGTACTTGTTTCGCTTGACTGTCAAAGTGGTTAGCTGCCCTGCGTCCATGTAGTCTTATGGGAGTCCACTACGCCGATTTGGAATCAGTCAAGGTACTTCAGGCATCCACGCCTAGGTATGTACGGGTGAACTCTTTCCACCCGATCTGCTAGTTTTGATACTTGGTTTGCAATTCATTCTTTCCTAGATTGTGGTTTGGAATCTTTGTTTTCCTTTGTTTTTGAGTCAGTTGATTGTTTGGAGATTGATAACTCGCACATACCGCGGGAGATTGGAGAAAAACGTTGCTATTAGTCCCTGCATGCGCTGCAATTTGGGTACCCAATCGCAACCCTTCCATTCCCGATCGGTACTAACATCGGAAAGGTAAGTAGAGCCTCTGCGTCCGTCATAGTCTTACGAGGTTACCGACCAGGAGATTGATTGTTTGATGTTTTTCCGGATCACTCCAGGAGTACTTGTTTCGCTTGACTGTCAAAGTGGTTAGCTACCTTGCATCCATGTAGTCTTATGGGAGATCACTACGCCGACTTTGACTCAGTCAAGGTACTTTAGGCATCCACGACTAGGTATGTGCGAGTGAACTCTTTCCACCCAGCCTGCTAATTTTTATACTTGGGTTATAATTCATCATTTTCACCTGTTCAAATGGTTTCTTTGACTGAGACTTTTGGCTTTCATCTTTTCGTATCTTGGCATGTGGTACGACCGCACTAACACTGGAGTTCAGTTCGACCGTACTTTGAGTGCATTGGATCCGATGGTCTCTGGGGAAACCGCGAGACATCGGATCTTATTTGATTTTTGTGTCAGCTCCTACCCAGAGATATGGAAGATCTCTCGGTGTTTTGGAGGTCGAATGCTCTACTGGGAAAATATTTTTTTGGATTTTGAAAAGGTACCCACTCTGGGGAGTGATACTCCGCGGGGTTTTTATTTGTAAATAGGAAAATATGTTTTTTGGATTTTTTAAAAGATACCCACTCTGGGAGTGATATTCCATGGGGTTTTTATTTGCAAATAGGAAAATATGTTTTTGGATTTTCGAAAAAGTAAATCTGGCTTGCACGTGCCTCCACCAGGGATGCCTGTAGGGTCTTTGGCTAACCGACTTTATTTTGAAAGCAGATAAACATGACGATTGATGCGATGCATGGGGATGCATGGAGATGCATATTTGAGGATGGATGCATGGTTTGGCTCATTCTCTTTCAGTTTGATGATCTTGCTTTTGCTGGGGATGTAGAGAATCTTTGAGCTTATTGCTTGCGGGGTTGTGCTCCTCTGGGATTTTTTTCTTTTTTTTTTCGATGCGGGTGTTTGGTCAGCGGGTTGGTCAAGATCCCGACCCATGGTCGATCAGGTCCATCGTCCCAAGATGCTGTTTCTATGCTAATAGGGGTGGACAAAGGAGGTTGTCAGACTTCAAGATGTTCTTCTGTGAATGGATGCGATTGAGACAGTGCCTGGTCGCCAGTTTTGGTCAAGATTCCAATTTGCGGGCGATCGGATTCGTCATCCCAAACTGTGAAGTGAGTGAGCGGAGTTCGGGACTCCTGAAGTGCAGTGCTGGGGATAGTGACAATTTTTGTGATTTTTGTAAATATTTAGTCCGAATCTTTACCTAAGTAGTCAGGATGGAGATCGGTTATTGAAAACCAAGGAAATATTTTTGTGGTTTTCAAAATTTTGGTCCGAGTAAAGGTCGGTGTTATTGAAAGCAAGGAAAATATTGTGTGATTTTTGAAAGGTGATTTTGCAAATGTTTTGGTATTTTCCTGATTTTCTGAAATGCAAGGAAAGATATGAAATTTTCATTCATTTCCAGCTTCTACTGCTGGTAAGGCACTCGATCCATTTTATGTCAGCGACCAAGACGAATCTCACACAATTAAGTGCCATAGTTTTACATCTTCGGATGAGGGGATTTTGAGGGTTTTCAGTCAACACACCCACAAAGTTTCCTGTTCCTCATGTGCAATGCACACAGACCACGTATCTTCCGACGGACTCCTTCGGCCATAAAATGAGCTACATCCTCACATTTCCCTTTGTCAATCCAGTTTGGGGCCTTACGTTGCTCACAATTCTGTGAGGGTGCGCTTCACCTCCCAACTACCTTAATCCCCTTCATGAGTTTTAAGAACAAGGAACATCCGTCAAATTCAATAGCGACTTCCAAATCAAGGTTATCTATCACGGTGCGTTTAACACGAACAGGATCGCGGGGTTTTGCCTGCCTCAGCCTTTACCTGTTTTAGAAGATTCCAAACACCCGTACGATCAAGTGTCAGCCATGTCTGGGACAGGTTGAGAAAGAAATCCCCCAAGAAGTTAATCCCAGTGTAGTTTTAGGTCTTCGGAAAG
Source organism: Liriodendron chinense (assembly GCA_003013855.2). Classification (NCBI taxonomy): domain Eukaryota; kingdom Viridiplantae; phylum Streptophyta; class Magnoliopsida; order Magnoliales; family Magnoliaceae; genus Liriodendron; species Liriodendron chinense. Next base: position 138,476 of record ML058565.1, read on the forward strand.
CTGTAGATAAATTTGTGCAGTTAAAATTAATGGTGAAACTCCTTTTTTTGTTTTGGAAAAGTTCCAAATTTCAACTCGAGTAGTCGAGATTGATACTGGTTTTTATGAAAAGCTCAAAATCTTTTTGGTATTTTTTTTTTGAAATGATCCGGGTTATCAAGCCTTGATCCGAGCGGTCGAGGCCGATGCCGGATTTTGGTTGAAAGCAGGAAAAGGTCCCCCGAGAAATTAATCTCAGTGTAGTTTAAGGTCTTCGGACAAAAAATATGTACATGCTAAAAATACATTCTTTTTGTGATTTTTCGAGATGTTCCAGACTGTTAAATCCCAATTTAAGCGATCAAGATTAACACTGGTTTTTATTGGAAATCTCTCGGGATTTTGGTCCCGAAATAGTTTAAGGTCTTCGAACCAAAACTTTGTACAAGCTGAAAATACATTCTTTTTGTTTTTTGAAAAGATCTGGATTATCGAACCTTGAGCCAAGCGGTCGAGGTCGATGCCGGTTTTTATTAAAGGGTCTCTCGGGATGTTGATCCCGACGTAGTTTAAGGTCTTCGGACCCAAAACTTTGTACAAGCTGAAATCGGTAATACATTTTTTTATTTTTTTTAGAAAATGTCCGGAGTCGTTAGATCTTGATGTGAGCAATCAAGACCGATGCCGATTTTTATTGAAAATCCCTCGGGATCTTGATCCCGACGTAGTTTAAGGTCTTCGGACCAAAAACTTTATACAGAATAGGGTAACCCATTTCTTTTTGTTTGTTTGTTTATTTATTTTTATTTTTTAGAAAAGTGTCCGGAGTCATCGGATCTTGATTCGAACGATCAAGACTGATGCCGGTTTTTTTTTTAAAATCCCTCGGGATCTTGATCCCGACGTAGTTTAAGGTCTTCGGACCCAGGTTTTGTACAAGAAATATTTTTTTTGATGATTTTTTCGAAGTGATCCAGGTCATTAGATCTTGGCCCGAACGGCTGGGATCGATGCCGATTTTTATTAAAAATCTCTCGGATTCTAGTCCCGATGTAGTTTAAGGTCTTCGGACCCAGGTTTCGTACAAGAAATATTTTTTTGATGATTTTTCGAAATGATCTAGGTCATCAGATCTTGGCCCGAACGGCTGGGATCGATGCCGGTTTTTATTAAAAATCTCTCAGGATTCTAATCCCGACGTAGTTTAAGGACTTCGGACCTAGGTTTTGTACAAGAAATATTTTTTTTTGATGATTTTTCGAAGTGATCCAGGTCATCAGATCTTGGCCTGAATGGCAGGGATCGATGCCGGTTTTTATTAAAAATCTCTCGGGATTCTAGTCCTGACGTAGTTTAAGGTCTTCGGACCCAAAAACTTTGTAAAGGCGATGCTGGAAATAAACCTTTTTTTGTTTTTAGAAAAAGGTCCAGAGTCATCGGATCTTGATTCGAATGATCAAGACCGATGCCGGTTTTTATTGAAAATCCCTTGGGATCTTGATCCCGATGTAGTTTAAGGTCTTCGAACCCAACATTATGTACATGAAGCACGACACATTTTTTTTTTTTAAGATCCAATCTATCTGACCCCTTCCTTGATCGGTTGAGGTCAAATGACGGTTTTTATTATGAAATCCCTCGGGATGTTGATCCCGACGTAGTTTAAGGTCTTCAGACCAAACATCATGGTTGGGCATACTTACCTTGCTTTGTTTGGCTTCTGACGAGGCTGATTTTGATTTGAGTGGTCCGAATTGCTTGAATTGGCCCTGTGGGCCCTTTTCAGATTTCAGCTTTGCTTTGGAGCACCTATCCTTGATGTTTTGTGAGGCTAAGAAGGCTTTCCATGGTGCGGATGATGACTTGGACTGCTCAGATTGCTTGATCTGTCCTTGGGGGCCCACTTGATGATCAGATCTTGGATTCTGGCCCTCCTTTTTTATGATCAAACCCTTGATCTTGCTATTTTATGACTCATGCGAGCTCTTTCATGGTTTAGATCATGATGATCTAGCCTTTGAGTGGCTTAGATTGCTTGTGGGCCTCTCTTGATCCATTTTCCTTCTCTTTGACTTGATCAGACCCATGTTGGCCGTAATACTTCATGATTGGATAGGTGGGGTACCTTCCAGATGATTCAGATCAGCCCCAAATGAAATTTGGAGTTGATTGGCGCCTTGGGTGGCCCTCAGGGTGCCATCTTCTGACATGGACTGGCAGTCCCACCTACCAAAAGACAGGATAGACCAATCCCGCGAAGAGAGAGAAAACCCGTCTGTACGGGCGGCCCACAGGGGGCGTCCCAAGCTTCGCCTCTTGTGCGGTCTGGGCTGCCTCATGTTCGGACATTCTCAGCAGTCCATTGTCCCTGTCTCCTTGATTCGGTGCACACGAGGTTTCGATCCAACTATGAATCCTTCTTTTGTCTTCACCTTTCTTCTCTTTTTGTCTTCTTCTCACTTTGTCCTTTCCCAAGTAATGGATGGTGGAGATATAGGGGCTATGGGGGCTGTCCATGGTGGGTCCCATATTTCAGATTTCAATTGAGCTTTGATGGAGAGGAGATGCCTTTAATGGATGGGGTAGATGGGGCTTTAAGAGGAAGCATTGATGGAGACTTAAGCTTAGTGGTTAATGGAGCTTTTAATGACTCCATTAATGGTGGGATGGCTAGAATTTCAGATTTCGATAGGTCTTTGGATGATAGAATTTTGGATGGTATGGATGAGATGGGGAGATGGGACATAGGTGAGGCTATGCATCCTTGCAGTGTGGGTCGCATGGATGATGTGATCGATGGTGATGATGTGGCCACGATGGATATAGATGGGCTGATCTCATGTCTGAATGGTATGGATGATTCAGATGATACCTTTGATGGCTTGGATGCTCTTGATGATGGCCGAGATGTGCGACACACTTGCTTGGGTGGACTTAATGTGATCATTGATGATGCCACCCTTATCATGGACGGTGTGGATGTCACGATGATCCCTTTGATTGGACAGGATGATGGTTGGATCCATGACTTCATGTTGGAGAGGACTGCAGGTCCAGATCTGAACGTAGATACTTTGATCGGGGTTGCCGGGGCCTTCCTTGACGGTTCAGATGCATTTTTCAGCGGTCAGATTAATCAGGATGCCGCGATGTGTGGTGTGATTTTCACTGATAGCCTTTTCGATGGAGAGTACCATCCTTCTTCTGATCGCCGACCCTTTACACATTCGGTTCACGAGGCGGGCGAGTCCTCTCATGCGGCTGAGGTCGTGACTGTTTCAGACTAGCGATGCGACTATATCAGACATAGCCGCTACTGGGGATAGGTCAGGGGCTACTGAGTTTGCAGAGCTTCCAGCTTTTCCTTCTCCTTCACCCGTTGATCTTTCGATCCTTGATGAGCTCTCATCGATCCCTAGGCCTTTTGTTCTGGAGGGGATTCCTGTGAGGATTTGTCAGTTGCTTCCTCGTCCTTCTTGCTCGCCACGACTGCTAGCTTAGCTTGACAGCTTGTCTGCTTATGAGATTCGAGACATGGAGTCCTATGGCTTCGACGATCTGATCCATATGGCTAGGGTTGATATTGATTGGAGGATGCTCGGGGCTGCATTGATTGACTGGGTTTCCTCGTTGAACTTGTTCGCGTTAAATGACATGGAGATGGGACCTTCTTTGGAGGAGCTTGCGCGTTTGACCGGTCTTCCTTAGGATTATACTCAGTATTTTTCGCTGAAGACTTTGCCGAAGACTGCCACACCGCAGAAGTGGTTCAGGGATCCCCTGTCTTGTTCAGCCTGCAGCTGCCGGCCAGGATGCTGTGGTGTTCTCCTTGGATTTGTTGTATGATCTTTTTTTCAGGTCCTCAGAGTGTGGCAGGGTCCCTACTTTCTCAGAATGCACTGATGTTCTGTCTGATAGTTGAGGTGCTATTCTCGGGATGGCGCAGATCTCAGACTCCTTTGCTTTTCGAGGTGATGAGCCGAGTTGTTCGACGTCAGGGGATCATTTCTCTTGTCTTGGCTGAGCTGTTTAATGGGCTGACCAACTGTGCCCTGGGCCGTACCTGTGTCCTTTACGGCTGTTGTGCATTTCTCCAAGTATCTTTTCTGCACTTTCCTTTTTCTTTTCTTGTCTTTTGGGAATTGCTTTGCTCTATCTGAACTTCTTTTCCTTCTTATGATCAGGTCTGGCTATGGGAGAGTCTTTCGCTGACTGTTCCTGTACCATTTCCTGGCACCCGTCGCCCTGACCTTATGCGACACATCATGGAGTTTCTTCCACATACAGCTAGGATGAGTGAGCCCTTGTATCGCAGGATGTTTGCTGAGCTTCGTGACTGGAATGTTCGTTGGGAGTCATCTTGGCTTTCACTTCCTCCAGTACTTTGTGATGTGTTCGCTCGCCTCACGTGTAAGGCTACGATGTCGATCCACAGGGAATTGGAAAACAGATTCCAAACTATTTCAGCAACTCATTTCGCAATAGATAATAGATTTAATTGAGCAATTAAGCTAAAACAGAAACTTAATGAAAAACAGTAATTAAAAGACACTAAGGCATTCAAGGATCGACTTGTAGCAATCTCATGTCAATCCAATCCATCCAAGCAAGATACACAACTAGATTTGAAGTCCTATCTCTCATCTAGTTGAAAAATAAAATATTAAACACACTCAGTCCCACTCAAGTTGAACTTCCAAGTTCTAGTCCCATTCAACAATGTAGAATTCAAAATCATAGCCTTCGTAGTAACAACCATGCCTATGGACTATGGCCTGCTCAAGGATTACTATAATTCGAATCTAAACAAGCACAATATGATAATCTCAGAGAATTACAAGGAATCCATGTCCATGTGTCAACTTTTAAGAACTAGAATAAGTAAAAATCCAAACTTGAAGTAGAATTACTTGAATTAAACTGAATCAAACATGAAATCGGCTACAAGCTTCACCTCTCAGCCTTAGCTGAGAGATTCTAGCCGAGCATTGTCAGACTACAACTAAAACTCATGAAAAAGCTAGAAAACATAGAAAAACCAGAGTTTGGAGGGTTGCAGACGCTCCACGACGGCTTCCTTCCTCTCCCACGACGTCCCTTCGCTTCTATGATGCCTCAGGAAGAAGCCCTAGGTGTCCTTTTATAGTATAGTGCGGAAGGTTCCGGATTGCGCCAGAAATCCCGGACTACGCAGAGAAAATTGGAGCTTCATGGACAAGCTCTGTTACGGAGACGACCGGTCGCACGACCGGTCTGAGCCTATGAACGACCGGTCGCAAAAGTGCGAAAATAGTCCAGAGAGTTTTCATAAATTTAGAACCAGATTTTTAATCCAAGGACCAGTTGCACGACCGGTCTGAGCAGTTGACGACCGGTCGCACTGACCGGTCGTGTATAGTCCAGCAAGCTTTGCAGTGTGGCCTCTTCTCGGTTGAGTGTTCGGACCGGTCGGAAGACCGGTCCTGGCTATGAACGACCAGTCGGCCGACCGGTCTTGGCTGCCTTTTTCTGCTTTCTTTCTACTTTCCTTTGACTTCTTTCTTCCTTTCTTCTTCTCTCTCTTCCACTTGCTTTCTTCTTTCTTTGATCCTCTTTCAACCTTCATCCAGCGGCTCTAAATGGATCGTTTTGATCTCCAATTTGGTGAAGTCTACACTCATTCCTATAATCACAAAACATGTATTAGATGGCCTTTTTAAACATGAAAACCATGCATATAATGTGATGTAATGGACTATGCAATGTATAAATTGGAGGTTCAACACACCCCCCGACCAGCTTTTTGCTAGTCCCGAGCAAAGCATGCGTGAAACAATTCCAAACCTCCCAAATCAACTCTCCTTCAGAAACCATGTTTCTATCCATTTCAAAACATGTAAGCATAAGATTTGGAGAAATTAAGTGATAGAAGTTGAAACCTTAAACTCTCACAGCATAATAAGTGTCTACATGAAATTCCCGCTGATTGATTTATAAATAGAAAAACTCGAACAACTTCAATCTAGTGTGCATAGTGAAAGTTCGTCTTATGAGTTTCTGGAATTATCTTCTTCATATATCAACTAAACTATAGATCTCAAGGTGCATAGAGCAGCAACAAGCTTATGACAGGAATTTGTCTTACCGTCCTTCTGACGGCTTTCACACTACGTCCCATTTCCGGCTTTGGTTACGGGTAGACCATCCCCTGGTTGGTAATAGGTAGCCCTTTTCGGAATTTTCCACCATTTTTCCATCATTCCCAATTTCATCCTCCTTTTCCTTTTTCTTTTAAATCAGATAGGATTTTTAAAAATCCATATCTTTCGTTATTTTCCCATGGACAAGGATGGACAAAGTACCCTGGCTAGGTTTCTCAACACCTTTAAATCAAAGTCTAGCTAATCCACAATTCGTGCAATCCTTTCAACCCATGAAAATCGTGTAATGTGAACTAGGTGTAAAGGTGTTCAAATTTTCTATTAATCACAACAATAGGGGAACTAACATATAAAACCATTATGTTGGGAGAAATTCAAGACTTACAACATCACACACTTCGTAGATCCTCTTCTTATACTCATCTCATCTCGAATGCATGGAAATAAGGTTTTCTAAAGGAGTTTTGAAAGTTTAGAAAATTCAAAAAAATTTGCGCATATGAGGCTTGAAATGTTGCAACATGCTAGATGAGGAAGCTCATCTCACCCCCCAACCAAATCTTGTATTGTCCTCATTGTAAAAAGATATGCAATGAGCATAAACATGAGAGCAATGGTGAAATATAAGAGAGTGAGAACAATAATACCTGAGAGAGTCAATCATGGAAGTCTGAAACTCCAACAACTAAAACCTACTAAAGCATAAAACTAAATAAAACTAAACCTAATCTACGAAAAGCAATAAAGATACCTAACCCGTCCTTTTAAAAAGAGGATCTCCATCAGACTAGGATATCGATTATCAGTAAAACATCCAAAAGGACAAAGTTGAGCAAGATCATCAAGTGGTGTAACAAATTATTCAGAAGAACTATCCACCATCCTGCTTTGAAAAGTACATTGGTGACATCGATCATTCTAACCCATTGAAAATCCAGCTGAAAAATTTCAGCGGGTTCCTAGAGAAAATTGTCACATGTACTAGGAAAGGAGAATTGCATTGGTTGGAAATCATTGAATATAGATCTCCTTTCCTTCTTGTCTGGGCAAAAATCATTCAAGTATGTCAAATATGGGTCATCCCAGAAGTGTTCTTCGGTTTGAACAAACCAAAGAGATTTGGAGACTTCAATCGCTTCATCCTCAAACATTGGGATGGTCTCCACATAATCATTTGTCGCTTGTGCTTCCACAGTTGATTCTTCAATTCGGCACTCTGTGGAAGGAAGCTTTTTAGGTGCATGAGGTCTCTCTCTCAAAGCATTTACTATGTCCTGAATCATGGGATCATCCCAATCTTCAAAATACGCTAAACACTCCTCGAGTGTGTAGTAGACCTCAGGAGAGGAAGTTTTCAGATTTGGACCCTTTATGTCTTCCTCCTTCTCAGAATTTTGTGCAGGTAGGAGTGGGTCCTCAACCTCTACACTTTCAGAAATTAGCCTCTCTATAGGCAAGTCAAGCACCATTTCTTCCAAATCATGCATAACAAATTTGTGTAAATCAGAAATTGGCGACTTCTCAAATAAATTTTCATAAATTGACACTTCCAAGGTCTTATTAAAATTAGAATTAGATTTATCCTTAGAATGTGTCAAACATGTCCCCAATCTTTCAGGTAGATCATGTTGGAAAAACCCCCCATCTTCCATAGATTCTATCATGTTTACCTCGTGGGGGCCATCATTGTCGTCCCAATCCTCAAAGGGATCAAAGCTAACAACATCTAGAGGATCAACATTTTGCCTTAAAGCGAACTCCTCTTCCACGATTGAATCAATCATATCAACCTCATGGACATCATCATCATCCCTATGCCTTTTGCCCAAGTGGAACACATTCACCTCCAACGTACGTCATGTTCCCAAAGGACATTTGCATCACTCCATCCGGCAATTTATGATTGCGTTTGATGTAGCAAGGAATGGGCGGCCTAGAATCACCGGTATTTGGGTGCTAGCATCCATGACCGGTTGTGTGTCCAAGACGATGAAATCTACCGGGTAGTAGAATTTATCAACTTGGACTAGCACATCCTCAACTATCCCTCTCGGTACATGGATGTATCTATTAGCGAGTTGCAATGTAGTTTTGGTGGGTTTTAATTCACCAAGACCCAATTGCTCGTATACCGAGTATGGGATCAAATTCATGCTTGCCCCCAAGTCTAGTAATGCACGCTCAATCCCGTAGTCTCCAATGATACATGAAATTGTGGGACTACCAGGATCTTTGAATTTTTTTTTTTTTGGGAGGGGGGGGGGGGGGGGGTCTTTTGAGTGAGAATGGCACTCACTTACTCATTTAAGAAGGCATTTTGCTGCACATTATATTTGCGTTTAGTTGTGCATAGGTCCTTTAGAAACTTGGCATAGGAGGGGACTTGTTTGATGGCATCAAGAAAGGGAATATTGATCTTGACTTGCCTAAAAATCTCTAGAATATCCTGAGAGTTTGGGAGAGATTTTGGGGCAACCAATCTCAAAGGGAATGGTGCTACGGGCTTGTAAATGCGTTTCGTTTCTTGTAGAGCTAAGTTGGATCCGTCCTCATCCTTAGAATTTACCGGATCATTAGGCTTGTCGGCCTTCACCGGAATAGATTTGTCAATTTGTTTACCACTTCTAAGAGTGGTAACAGATTTGGCTTGCTCCATATGTTGGTTGAAGGGATCAGGAATGCTTACTTCATGTACTTGTTTTGGATTGCGCCGAGGTTGGGCTGGAAATGTCCCTTCCCTAGCATTCAAGCGTCCTTTAATCTCATCAACCGAGACTTTAAGCTCTTGGAACATTTGTTGATTCGTTTGATTGATTTGCGTTTGCCCTTGTATAAACGCTTTCAAGGTATCCTCAATTGAGAATTAAGGTGGGGCCATATTTTGCATGGGTGGCCCTCCTTGAGAGTTGGTAGGATTGCCCGTGGGAGCATTCTTCCAACTAAAATTTGGGTGGTTCTTCCAACTGTTATTATACGTATTACCCACCGGTCCATTCAAAGGCCGTTGATACCCATATGTGGCATTTGCATGTTCATGTAACACCTCTTGAAATGCAGGAATTGTGGGACAATCTTGCGTAGCGTGTAAATCGGTGGTCTCAATAGCTTCATTGGATTTTGGAACTCCACTTTTACTAAGTTCCATGGCCTCGATCTTCCTTGTGAGGTTGGGTATTCTTGCATTCACGTCGTCTTCCTCCTTGAGGATATAGATCCCTCCTTTCTCTTTCTCTTGAGTAGGCTTGGGGTTATTAGGTTTATCCGAGGTATCCCAAGATTGGGCATTCTCAGCCAACATATCCAAATAACTCCAAGCTTCATCTGGATTTTTGCTCATGAACTTGCCATTACACATCATCTTTACAAATTGGCGCATATTGGAACTTAATCCATCGTTGAAGAAGTTTATAATTCGCCAACTCTCATAGCCATGATGTGGGCATGCAAGTAGGAGGTCTTTAAACCTTTCCCAACATTGGAGGAAAGATTCACCCTCTTTAGACGAAAAATTCATTATGGCTCTTCGAAGGGTGTTCGTTTTATGAGCCGGGAAGAACTTTTTCAAGAATTCCCAAGTCATCTCGTTCCATGACCCTATCGAATGTGGTCTAAGAGAGTGAAGCCAATTTTTGGCTCTTTCTTTCAATGAAAAGGAAAAGAGTTTAAGCTTAATGGTATCTTCCGAAACATTGGTGCATTGCAAGGTAGCCACCACTTCTTCGAATTCTTTCAACTGCAGATATGGGCTATCGGAGTCTAGCCCATGGAACTTTGGTATAAGTTGAATTACACCTGGCTTTATGTCAATGTTTCCCCCATTTGGTGGTAGAACCACGCAAGAGGGTGTAATTGCACGGGCTGGTTGTAGGTAGTCCCGTAGTGATCTCATTGGAGGAATATTATGTACCTCATTCTCTCCTACTCCCTCTTGATTTGCGTTTGTAGTTGGAGTAGGGGGGAGGATTCCTTAAAGGTGTTTGATCCATACTCCCCAATTTTTCACAACGTTCTTGGTAATTCCGGACTCGTCTATGGACTGACAATGGTCCAACTAAACCACCTTCGGATTGGAGACGATTGGAGTGGTCACGTTCCCAACGGGACATAAACCACTCAATAAAAAACTAAACTAGTCCTAAATCCTAAAAATCTGAATTTAATCTGGAAATTGAAAAATCTGCAAAAAGCTAAGTTAGAAGGGTATTACCCGATGTGCTTGAACTAGAAAAGATATCCTACAAAACAAACAATTTTGATTAGTTCTAAGAAATCAGAAAAACCCTATCTAATTCTACTTCTACAGCCACTAAAATAATTTGAAAACCGTTATCTAAAATCCCCGGCAGCGGCGCCAAAAACTTGTTCGCTCGCCTCAAGTGTAAGGCTGCGATGTAGTAATAAAACTCGGTAAGACCGAGGTCAATCCACAGGGAATTGGAAAACAGATTTCAAACTATTTCAGCAACTCAGTTTGCAATAGATAAGAGATTCAATTGAGCAATTAAGCTAAAACAGAAACTTAATGAAAAACAGTAATTAAAAGACACTAAGGCATTCAAGGATCCACTTGTAGCAATCTCATGTCAATCCAATCCATCCAAGCAAGATACACAACTAGATTTGAAGTCCTATCTCTCATCTAGTTGGAAAATAAAACACTAAACACACTCAGTCCCACTCAAGTTGAACTTCCAAGTTCTAGTCCCATTCAACAATGCAGAATTCAAAATCATAGCCTTCGGAGTAACAGCCATGCCTATGGACTATGGCCTGCTCAAGGATTACTATAATTCGAATCTAAACAAGCACAATATGATAATCTCAGAGAATTGCAAGGAATCTATGTCCGGAGCACATGAACTCTCATAAAACATCTCAAACTATCAACTTTTAAGAACTAGAATAAGTAAAAATCCAAACTTGAAGTAGAATTACTTGAATTAAACTGAATCAAACATGAAATCGGCTACAAGCTTCACCTCTCAGCCTTAGCTGAGAGATTCTAGCCGAGCATTATCAGACTACAACTAAAACTCATGAAAAACCTAGAAAACATAGAAAAACCGGAGTTTGGAGGGTTGCAGACGCTCCACGACGGCTTCCTTCCTCTCCCACGACGTCCCTTCGCTTCTATGATGCCTCAGGAAGAAGCCCTAGGTGTCCTTTTATAGTATAGTGCGGAAGGTTCCAGATTGTGCAAGAAATCCTGGACTGCGCAGAGAAAATCGGAGCTTCATGGACAAGTTCTGTTACGTAAATGACCGGTTGCACGACCGGTCACAATAGTGCGAAAATAGTCCAAAGAATTTTCATAATTTTGGAACCAGATTTTTAATCCAAGGACCGGTCGCACGACCAGTCTGAGCAGTTGACGACCGGTCGCACGACCGGTCTTGTATAGTCCAGCAAGCTTTGCAGTGTGGCCTCTTCTCTGTTGAGTGTTTGGACCGGTCGGACGACCAATCCTGGCTATGGACGACCGGTAGGCCGACCGGTCTTGGCTGCCTTTTTCTGCTTTCTTTCTTATTTCCTTTGACTTAGTTCTTCCTTTCTTCTTCTCTCTCTTTCAGTTGCTTTCTTCTTTCTTTGATCCTCTTTCAACCTTTATCCAGTGGCTCTAAATGGATCGTTTTGGTCTCAAATTTGGTGAAGTCTACACTTATTCCTACAATCACAAAAAATGCATTAGATGGCCCTTTTAAACATGAAAACCATGCATATAATGTGATGTAATGGACTATGCAATGTATAAATTGGAGGTTCAACATGATGCGCACCGCCTTCCTCTGATGCTGGTAGGCTTCGATCTTACTTTTCTTATCACCCTATCCGGTTCCTGTGGCAGTTTGGGTATGAGCAGGACGTTCCTCTTTTTGCTTTTATGGATATCGGGCGTCGAGCACTTCCATCTAGATCATCTGACTTTAGGACTTGGGTTAATGGATCCTGGGCGAGTCACTTGACTGCTAACTTGCTTGGTTTTAAGCTGCGGACTTTTCTGATGGCGACCGTCCCATACCAGCACTGGGTTGCTGAGCAGTCTCTATACCTGCGCATTCCTTGCTGGCACCAGACTGCCGATGAGGATGAGAAGGATATTCTTAGGGATGCCAGCTCTTCCTCTGGTTCATACGAGCCGTTTGAGGAGCTCCCATTCATCGATCCTGGTTTCCTGTTGGCCACTTGCTGTTTGAGATCTCTGCACTTCGGTATCATTGTGAGATGATGTCAAGGAGATTGGCTGCCGATCAGTGATTGTCTGACGAGGAGATAGCGATCCGTAGCCTTGAGCAAGATGAGGTGCATTACCTGCGTATAGACGTGAACAAGTTGAGAGCGAGGCTATTTCATTATGAGTCAGAGGACTTACCTGACGTGGCTGAGGAGGAGGGTAGAGATTGATTGTGTCGGCCATCTGTACATTCCTTTTTGCATGATGGATTTTTTGTATTTTTTGAAAAGGATGAACGATATGTAAAAAAAACATGATGCATTTAATGAAAAGAGAAAACTTTTTGAGAACTTATTGTGCCATGAGTTGTCTTGTGAGTGTGTCTGAAGTTTGTGCCGGGACATAGGAATCAGAACTGAAGCTCGGCCAATGCTTTGACTGATGTCTCAAGATTGACTTGTGTGAGATCCCTTTGGTTCCCTAGAGGTGTAGGCAATGGAAACTATTACTTCCTGAGATTGTCAGAGTTTGTAGAGTTCTTTGTTCCCGACTGTACTTCTTCTTATTCTTGAACTGATTAGGAGTGTCTGATTTCTTGGTACCTGCACTTTTAATTTTTCTTTTTCTATTCGAGCCATTTTTGCCTGCAGCGCTCTTCCGAGTTTTCACCACAGCCGGTCTTTTCCCGTCATTTTCTCCCATCGCGCCCTTTCAGGTTTTCACCACGTCCCGGGTATTTGATCTTGCCTGTCCCTTGGCAGCAATGTTATTTTTACCCTCGGGGCCTTTTCGGGTTTTCACCAAGTCTGCTGTATGCCCACTGTTTTTACTCGGAGCGCCCTTTCGGGTTTTCACTCTGCCCTCTTTGTTTAGGCACCTATTTTCTTTTCTCTCTTTTTTTTTCTTTTTTTTTGGATTTTTGGATAACTGCGGCGGCTAGAGGTCGGGAATTCGTCGTTGCCGGCCAATGGCAGTCTTTCAGCCCTTATCCTAAGTTACGATGATAGAGCTGTCGGTCTTAGACCCTTCTGAGATGGATGGATGGGTGGCTGTGCTTCTTCTCGGGTTGATTTTTCTGAGGTGCCTTGTTTTGGCTCCCCATTTTCTTTTCTTTTCTTCTTTTTTTTTCTTTTTATTCTTTTTTCTCTCTTTTTTTTTTCTTTTGAACCATCTTATTTGAAACGCTTATTGGTGGACGAAAATGATTTCTCGAAGGTTTTAGCTTTGACCTCTTGACTTCAGCTCTATTAATATAACCCTTGGTAAGGTCAGAGTGACTTACCCATGAAAGATCTCACTTTGTCGGCGTTGATTGGCTCAGGAAGATCCACCCCTCTCATGCTGGTGAGTCTGAGGGCGCCTCCGGGAAGTACTTCTCTGATGATCAGCGGTCCGTCCCAAGAGGGTTTAAACTTTCCTCTGGGATCCGAAAGGTGCGACGGTAGAATCTTCTTCATGACCATGTCGCCCACCTTGAAACTTCTTTTTTGGACTCTCTTGTCGTAAGCTCGAGCGATCCTTTTCTGATAACACTAAGAATGACTTAGCACATGCATGCGACTCTCATCTGCTAGCTGTAACTGATCGAATCTTGCCTGTTGCCATTCTGCTTCTTCAATTCCTCTTTCTAGTAACACTCGTAGTGACGGTATTTCCACTTCGACTGGTAAAACTGCTTCCATTCCATAAGTAAGCTCGAAAGGAGTAACGCCTGTAGCAACCCGTACAGACGTTCGATAAGCCCAAAGTGCATATGGGAGCATATCTGACCAATCTCGATAAGTCACGACCATCTTCTCGAGTATCCTGACGATTGTCTTGTTTGCGGCTTCACCCCACCATTCATCTGAGGACGGTAGGGGTTTGATCGATGACGCTGAATCTTGAACTTGCTGAGGAAGTCATTCATCTTATTGTTGACGAACGGGGTTCCATTATCTGTGATGATAGCATTAGGGATTCCATACCGGCATATGATGTTGTTCTTCGTGAATTTGATCACCTGAGATGCTGCAATTGTGGTGTAGGAGGCTGTTTTTACCCACTTGGTAAAGTAGTTAACTGCCACAAGTATATACTCATGACCGTTTGATTCTTTGGGACTAATCTTCCCAATGATGTCGAGTCCCCACATGGAGAAGGGTCAGGGAGTCGTCAGGTTGTACAGTTTTGATGAGGGGGCATGAATTTGATTCGCATGCTCCTGACACTTGAAGCATTTTCTGACGTGCTGACAGCAGTCTGTTTCCATGGTGAGCCAATAGTAGCCGAGTCGTAGAATCTTCTTTGCCATCATATGTCCGTTCATGTGTGGGCCACAGATTCCTTCATGTATTTCTTTCATGATCTTCGCAGCTTCTGTTTCGTCGACGCATCGAAGGAGGACGTGATTATAGGATCTCTTATAAAGGACTTCGCCACTGATGGTGAATTGGCCTGCCAAACGCTGGATGGTTCGTCGATCTGTTGCTGTTGATAACTCTGGATACTCTTGGGTTTCGAGATATTGCTTGATGTCGGCATACCAGGGTTTGTCAGGGATAGCTTCGACTTCTTCTATTTGCAGGCAAAAAGCAGGTTCATCTTGAGTTTCTACTGTGAGCTCCCACTCTGAAGCTCCTTTCGGTATCTTGAGCATTGATGCAAGTGTAGCGAGAGCATCTGCAAACTGATTCTTGGCTTTGGGCATGTATGAGAAGGTGATTTCCTTGAATTCTTCGATCAGATTTTTAAGATACACATGATATGGTATAAACTTCTCGTCCTTGGTTTTTCATTCGCCATTGGTCTGATTGATGATAAGCTGTGAGTCTCCAAATACTCGTAGCTTCTTGACGCCCAAGATTATGGCTTCCCTTAGGCCAGCGATGCATGCTTCATACTCTGCCATGTTGTTGGTGCACTCGAGTGCTATGCGCCTTGAGATAGGAATAGGGACATCGTCTAGAGAGTAGAGGATTGCTCCAATACCACTCCCTTTAGAATTTGCTGCGTCATCGAAGAATAATATCCGGTCATCTTTTTTCTTCCTTTCTTCACCTTCGTTAAGCAAGAGATCTTCATCAGGGAATAATGTCTTGAGTGGTTGATAATCCAGGAGAGAGTGAGCGGCAAGATGATCGGCGAGGGCCTGCCCCTTGATTACTTTCTGAGTGACATAGGTGATGTCGAATTCGGACAGGAGTGGCTGCCATTTAGCTATTCTTCCAGTGAGTGCCGGTTTCTCGAACAGGTATTTGAGCGGATCCATGTGAGCGAGTAGGAGAATAGGGAACGCAATCATATATTGACGGAGTCGCTGAGTTGCCCAGACTAGGGCGAGGTAAGTATTCTCGATCGGGGAATACCTGGTCTCGTAGTTGGTGAACTTTCGGCTAAAAAAATATATTGCTTGTTCCTTATTTCCGGTCTTGTCGTGCTGGCTGAGGACACAACCAATGGCTTCTGTTGCTATCGAGATGTATAACAATAGTGGTCGTCCAGGAGTGGGCGGCACTAACACTGGAGGATTCATGAGATATTTCTTGATGCAGTCGAAGGCGACTTGGCAATCTTCATTTCATTCTTTTGGAACGTTCTTCCGAAGGAGCTTAAATATGGGCTCACAGATAGGTGTGAGCTGTGCGATGAAACGACTAATGTATTGAATTCTGCCGAGGAAGCCACAAATTTCTTTCTTTATTCTAGGAGGGGGCATCTCGATGATTGCTCTGGTTTTGGTTTCGTCGACCCTATTGCCATCTTCACTCACCATAAAGCCAAGGAGCTTGCCTCCCATTGCACCGAAGACACATTTCTAAGGGTTGAGATGGAGCTTGTACTTTTCTAATATGTTGAATAACTTCTTCAGATCTTCCAAGTGTCCTTCAATTGTACGAGATTTGACGATCATATCGTCCACATATACTTCAAGCTCTTTGTTTATCATGTCGTGGAATAATGCTACCATTGCTCGCTGATATGTTGCTCCTGCGTTCTTCAGACCGAACGGCATTACCCTGTAATAGAAGGTTCCCCAGGGAGTGATAAATGATGTCTTCTCGTGATCTTCGATGGCCATCTTAGTCTGATTGTAACCTGAGAACACGTCCATGAATGAGAAGACCTTGTACCCAGCAGTGTTGTCGACCAGAGTGTCGATATGTGGCAAAGGGAAGTCATCTTTAGGTCTGGCTTTGTTAAGATCTCGAAAGTCGATGCACATTCGAACCTTGCCATCCTTCTTCGGTACTGGTACGATGTTGGCGAGCCATTCAGGGTAGTTGGAGACTACCAAGAATCCCGCATTATACTATTTGATGACTTCATCTCGGACTTTCAAAGCCCATTCTGCCTTCATTCTTCGAAGTTTCTGCTTCACTGGCTTTATATCTGGCTTGGTTGGCAGATGTTGTACAACGAGCTCTTCATTAAGCCCTGGCATGTCTTCATTTGAGAACGCAAAGTTGGACAATCTTGGAGCTAGGAACTCTACCATTCTCTGCTTAATCTCTGGTGGCAACGATTTTCCAATGCGTACTTCCCTAGGGATCTCAGGTGTCCCCAAGTTTACTATCTTGAAATCATCGGCTACAATATTGGCTTTAGATTCAAACTTTTTGAGGAGATCCTCTAGGTCGGGAGCCGGATCATCATCTTCCTCATCCCGAGCTTCGTCCAAATGCATGAGCTCGAAGTCTATTTCGATGTCAAAATCATATGATTCGACTTCAAACTCATGCGAATCTTTAGACAAACTCAGCACATTATTGAATGCAGGAAAAGAAATATTTTTTGGTTTTTGAGAATTTTCTGGAATTGAAATGCTAGATATTTTTTATTTTTGAAAGTTTTTTTTTTATTTTTTTGGGTTTTTGAAATTCATGGGACCTTGAACAAGCGGGCATTGCAGACCATGATTGATCCCAGCTTGTCCCAAGGTTCCGCTCACTGCTTAAATCAGTGTTTTTTTTAAAGCCAGAGCCCTCAGGTGACTCTCTGGCTGACTCAGAAGTTAGGGGAACAGTTGACCATTCAGGACCCCACACTCCTTCCCCTGGAGGGGTGGGAGTTGATGATTTGGGCGAAGAATCACAGTCTGGCCCAATGACCATGATTTCTCACTGGTCGAGATCTAAGTCATACTCAGTCCCTCCTGGATCACTTACCTCGCATTGTAGTTCGTTTGGTTCCACAGCGAGGCACAAGTTCAGAATCTGGACATCGGACCAATCCAGGGCTGGCCATTTCCCTTTCTTGGTCCAATGGATGGGCTGCTTCTGCCCCTGGCTGACAGTTGATGATGTTGATTCTGCAGAGATGTGCGTGTCGTGCCCCTTGTTAATCGAGGCTCAGATGGGCAAGTTGTGCCCCTGGTTGATTGATGCTGAAGTGGGCAGGTTGTGCCCCTGGTTGGCTAGAATTGAAGTGGGCAGTTTGTGCCCCTGGTTGGGAGCAGGTATCAGAATACCTTGGTCCTGAAGCTGTTGTATTTGACTTTCTTCTTTGTCTTCATCCTTTCCTTCTTCTTCCGGAGGCTTAGATGGTTCGAGAATCTAGTCCCATCGAATGGGGGCCCACGTGGTCGGTTGATTCCCTCTTAGATCTTTGCAAGGTTCTCTTGGCCTGATGAATTGAATGGTTAGCACCGAAATTTCTTCTTTCTTTTGTCCATGAAGATTGCCCTGTACCCGAGCCCCCATTTGCGTTGATTATATACCAGCGGTATCTTTCTGGATTTGAAATGATTCTTCATTCGATACTTGAGGCTCAGGCGTTCTGCTTGGTGAAAAGACACGATCCACACTCGTCGGTTCCAGATTGGCGATAGCGTTCGCAGTCTCGAATTCGAAACTATGAAACGGGACGTCTTCTTCAGAGTGTTGGATGTCGATGACAGGGATATCTGGTTCGGTAGCATCAGCATTGGAAGGAATGATGATCTCCTTCTCTGAATGGATAGAGATCACTTGATTTCCACAAATGTATTTCACCTGTTGATGCAGGGTTGATGGCACAGCTCCAACCTTGTGCAGCCAAGGCCGTCCGAGCAACATGTTGAAAGAGACTGATATATTCAGGATTTGGAATGTGATGGTGGAGATTTTCGGACCTATTTGTACCTCTATATCGACCTCCCCTTCCACTGATCAGCGGGTGTTGTCGAATGCTCTGACGTATATGGTGCTGGGTCAAAATGAAGAGGGACTGATTCCCAAGCGCTCCACAGTCTTGAGCAGGCAGGCATTTGAGCTTGAGTCGTTATTGATAAGGACCAGAGGGACGCACAGGTCTTTATATCGTAAGGCTATGTTGAGGGATCGCCCATGGTTGCGCCCTTCTGGTGGCAGCTCATTATCGGTGAAGGTGATGGCGCGTGGAGCCAGGAGTTGTCCTGATCATCCATGCTATCATTTCTGGTGCTGTATCAGAGGAGACGTGAGCATCGCTCAGGGTTTTGGCAAACATTTCTCTGTGTATGCGCGATGTGCAGAGTAGCTCCCATACTGAGATTTGAGCAGGGATTGTCTTGAGCTAAGTCACCACATCATATGCAACTTCATTTTTGTTGCCAAGGCCCAAGAGAGTGCTTTTGGGATCTCCTCTGTTCTGATTATCTCTTCGGATGCAACGCCCATTGGGATTCGTGTTTCCTACCTCCGCACATTCTGGATAATGCCATGGGACTTCTTTATAATTTTCCTCTCCCTTGCCTTCTAGGACCACTAGTTCTTGCAACGGTGATGGTGTGGATACCAGATCTTCCTCGTATGGAGCTTTTGCCTTGAGGACTACATTGTTGCCTGTGCTGAAGGGAAAATATCGAGGCTTGTCTTCATAGATCACATAAGGTCGAGGTCCTAGCCTGACCGTTCCTGGAGCGGGAGGTTCCCATGGAATGAATACTGGTCCTCTTGATATGGCGAGGGGTTTCTCTGTTTGTCCCAACTGTCGTAGTGTGATTGACACACCTCCGGGATTTTCCCCTTGCAATATGACTGGCTTGATTGGAGGAACCCCTTCCAGGACAATGGGTTCTTGCTGCTGATGAGTATAATTCCTCCATTGCGGATTGGGTTGTTCCTGTGCTGAAATTGCCCCTTGCAAGATGACAGGTTCGTATGTGGGCTCGATGTATGACTGTACTCCTTCCAGGATGACTGGCTCCCAACATGAATGGTTGTAAGGTGCCCCTTGAATAACTGGTGCATCATATGGAGGTGCTCCTTCGAGTACTAACGGCTCAGAGACTGAAGGAGGAAAGGGGTTTGCCCCTTGCAGGATCGGAGGAGGATTTGTTGGCCCATAAGTGTAAGTATGAATGGACTAGATAGGGGAGAAGAAGCG
Source organism: Liriodendron chinense (assembly GCA_003013855.2). Classification (NCBI taxonomy): domain Eukaryota; kingdom Viridiplantae; phylum Streptophyta; class Magnoliopsida; order Magnoliales; family Magnoliaceae; genus Liriodendron; species Liriodendron chinense. The sequence goes on from ML058565.1 coordinate 158,093, forward strand.
ATCGAGACGCTCTCCTTCTTCTATGCTGTTGATGGCAGGGCCACGAGATGAACTGGGGTCCGTCGGATGCTGAGGCAGAGGATTCTGAAGGATATTGGTAGAAGTTGCTGGAGGAGTTCTAGGGACCGAGATGACGATCTTGCGGTCGTCAATCAGATCTTGTATGGCATTCTTTAGAGTCATGCATCGCTCAGTGGTATGGCCACGCCCTTGATGGTAGGCACAATACTCATTTTCTCGGTAGTTCGGAGGCAAATGATGGGGAGGAGGCCTGGGTGCCATCAGAGTGAGTAACTGCTTCTGTACCAGCATAGCCATGACTTGACTGAGTGGCTGAGTGAGAGGAGTGAATTTCCTGAGCTCCCTATAATTCTGCCTATTCTGATATGAGTATTGGCCATTCCCCCAGAACTACTACTATTGTCGAGGTGGTTGTGGCTGTGGTTGAGGATTTGGTCGTGGTTGATACCTCTGAAGTTGGTGTTGAGCCTGATTCTGCTGATACTTTTGACGTCCCTGTGGGGGAGTATATTGGCTGTCCTGAGCAGTGGCGATGATGTTGTTTACCTCTGTCGGGCGAGGAGGAGAACCGTTGCGGTTTCCATTCCCATACCCGATAGGTCTTCCTTCCACGTTGTTCCTCTTGACTGGAGTGGCTTGATGAGGCCATGGGGAGATTGTTCTGGCACGGATTCCTGCTTCGACTTGCTCGCCAGCATGGATCAACTATGAGAATTTCGCATATGGGTGTGAGATGAGATATCTAGATATGCCAGGATATGTTGAATGAACAATCATGGAGATTTGTTCTTCGTCGTCGATAGGTGTACGCATTCTGGCTTCCATAGCTCGCCAACGTCCCACATAAGCTGATAGCGTTTCATCACTCCTTTGTCTGAGAGCCGCGAGGTTGGCTCTTCTGGGTGCCATGTTGAGATTGTATGGGAATCTATCGATGAAAGCCTGGGAAAGTTGTTCCCAAGTCTTGATGTGATGGCACTCCAATGATGTGTACCAATCTAGGGCATTGCCCTTCAGAGATTTTTGAAATAAGCGAATGAGGGCCCCTTCATTTCCTGAGATTGCACACAGCTCTCCACAGAAGGCCTTGAGATATGCTATGGGACAACCGCTGCCGTCGTATCTTTTGAATTTTGGTACCTCAAAATTTTGAGGTATCTGAGCATTTGGAAAAGGACACAAGTCTCTGAACTTGGTTGAAGGTAGATTGATTCCTTGTTGTCGCTGAAGTTGATTTTGTAAGATCTGGAACTGCTCCCGCAACTCGTCCAGTCCTGCATGATCTGTTCGAACGACTGGTGCCTCTCGGAGTAAGGCACGTTCTTCTTTGGCATAGTGGTTGATATCGTCGACCCTATAGGCTTGCCGAAAAGCAACCGCGGGTTGCTGAAATTGATTTGATGACTGAACTGGATTCTGATGAACTTGTGCTTGAGATGACTGTAATTGAACTGGAGACTGTACTGAAGGTTGAATTGGAACTTGCTGGAAATTAACTGGAGATTGCTGAATTGAAGATTGCTGGAAATTAACTGGAGTTTGCTGAATTGAAGATTGCTGAAAATTAACTGGAATCCCATCGGCGGGGATGTGCTGGAATTGAAAAGTGCTCCTATTTGTAGGAGGCTGAGATGCTGGGAAGTGACCCCCTTGTTGGGTATTCGCCACTGTCCGCTGATTGATGTGGGCTTGACACTGACCCCCAATGTGGGTATTCGCTAGTGCTGTCCCTGCTGCTGGAAATTAAATTGAAATCCCATCGGCGGGGATGTGAAGAAATTGAGTAAAAGTCCCATCGGCGGGGACATGTTGAGAAAGAAAAGGAGTCCCATCGGCGGGGACATACTGGAATCTACTGAGATTGTTACTTGTAAGATTGACTGGGAGCTGAGTAGAAGTTCCTGCGACAGGAATGCTCTGAGATGGCCATGTCGTCACTGGGAATGTACTGAGGAGGATGCCCCATAACGAAGGGCTGAGATGGCTGCTGTCGGTCGTCTTGGGCAAACTACGATGGTTGTGCTTGATTCGAACTGGAGGCCGGAGGGATTCGGCATGGCGGCTGAGATTGCTGAACTAGGGCCAGCTTGGTTGTTGACTGCTGCAAGTAGCTTGTGCTTGATGAATTGCAAGAGCATCTCTTGCATTGCTCTCATTCCTTGCGCCAATTCTTGCATGATTGGCATATTCTCAATTGGTTGTTGTGCTGGAGGTTGCGCTTCGGCCATCTCGAGGGTGGGGAAGAGGCGAGTTTCCTCTTCATGGTCAGACATGGCTTGCTAAGCCCTGAGTGCAGATTATGCTGCGGAAAGGAAGTTGTTTTCGAATACGTTGAGCCCGAGGAGGCGCAATGATGAGGACTATACTCTACTTTTTGGGTTTTGGGATTTTCTATTTTTTTTTGTTTTGGGTAGAATGCTATGCAGATGAGATTGTATGAGGACTAATGACTTTCAAGTATAGGAGGGATTCTATTTTTTTCAAGTCGGATCACGACTAGTGGAACTAGCATATCCCCAGCAGAGTCGCCATTTTGTGGACGCTCGCCGTTCTGCGCTCTCGAACGTTCTCCCTTCATTTCGGAAAAGAAGAGGGGGTGTGCGCGTGAATCGCCGTTTGTGCCACTGGCTTGCCTCATTCTCGAGGGCTTTTATCGGTTGTCGTGTTAAGCTGGATGTGTTTAGATGAGTTTGTATAAGACCAGAGTCGCCACTAGCTAGTTACTTCGAATCTACAGTCGGCTAGACCCCGTAGAAACGTTAGAGAATGGGATCCAAAGATTCCTTCCTCTAAAATGACTCCTTTTGATCTGCGGCCAGAGATTCAAGGTAAGGGATCACGGTTACAGGGTGGGAAGAGGTTAAGCACCCCACACTGCCCGTACTGAAGTACGGTCTCTACTTCACATAATCGAACTAATACTTGAAAGTCTGATTTAATCCTCATACATTCTCATGGATGACATGATGCATGAATGCAGGTCTGAACAGTAAGAGTTGCTGATGGGAAGGTTTCCATTAATAGGCAAGCCCAGAGCATACGCTTGAATTAACAGGTGCTTTATGGGGGATGCATGCTGTATGTTTGAATAATCAAAGTGTTTGTAGTGATATGATAAGCAAGGGGGTTGGAAGAAAAGTAAATGTTGCACTTATGGTAGATGCGAATGAGATGATGCTGGTAAAAGAGTAGCTGGATGGACGGAGGTGTCGCAAGGGTTTGCTTCGAGTGGGTAGATCAAGACTTCAGTGGCTTGGGAGACTTAGATCAGGGTCAGGCTGGGCTTGACCAGGGCTAGGCTCTTCTCACTCGGGCTCTCCTTGGTGGAAGAATGGGCTAAAAGGGTGGAGATGAACTCAGATTAAGGGAATTTCTCTAGGACTTGAGGGATGCTTGAATGAGAAGGGGCGGGGGGTATTTATAGCAGCGGGCAGTGGCAGAACCCGTAAATATTTTTGGGCGGCACCCAGGGGGCCGCCCGTATGGTCATTCTGCTTCAGGTTCGGAGCGTACAACCTCCAAACCTGAAGCTGAAAATCCTCAGGTTCGGAGTTTCGAACCTGCTTCGAGGCTGTGGTTTAGAACTCGGTGAGTTGACTGGGTTTGGGAGATGGGTTGACATGGTGAGTTGATGTTCGCTCGCCTCAAGTGTAAGGCTGCGATGTAGTAATAAAACTCGGTAAGACCGAGGTCGATCCATAGGGAATTGGAAAACAGGTCCCAAACTATTCCAGCAACTCAGTTTGCAGTCAAATAAGAGATTTAATGGAAATAGTTATACTAAAACAGTAACTTTAATGAAAACAGTAATTTAAAGGCACTAAGGCATTCAAGGATCCACTTGTAGCAATCCCATGTCAATCCAATCGATCCAAGCAAGATACACAACTATATTTGAAGTCCTATCTCTCATCTAGTTGGAAAATAAAGCATTAAACACATTCAATTCCATTCAAGTTGAACTTCCAAGTTCTAGTCCCTTTCAACAATGTAGAATTCGGAATCATAGCCTTCGGAGTAACAGTCATGCCTATGGACTATGGCCTGCTCAAGGACTACTATAATTTGAATCTAAACAGGCACCATATGATAATCTCAGAGAATTGCAAGGAATCTATGTCCGGAGCACATGAACTCTCATAAAATATCTAAAACTATTAACTTTAAGAACTAGAATAGATAAAAATCCAAACTTGAATTGAAAGTACTTGAATTAACTGAATCAAATCATGAAATTAACTACAAGCTTCACCTCTCAGCCTTAGCTAAGAGATTCTAGCCGAGCATTGTCATACTACAACTAAAACTCATGAGAAAGCTAGAAAACATAAAAAAAAACTAGAGTTTTGAGGGTTGCAGACGCTCCACGACGGCTTCCTTCCTCTCCCACGATGTCCCTTGGCTTCTATGATACCCTAGGAAGAGCCCCTAGGTGTCCTTTTATAGTGAGGACGCTCGGTTGCGTCGGAATCTTCCAGAAACCGCGTAAAGTTACACAGTGCACAGTATTTTTCGGAGCCCAGAATAGTAACTACCTGTTTTGTATGTGGCCGACCGGTCGGACGACTGGTCGGACTGGGCTAGCCGACCGGCCACGACCGGTTGGACCTATCTGCTTGAGAGTCCAGCGTGCACAGAAGGCATCCTGCCTTGATGGCCGACTGGTCAAGACCGGTCAAACCTTAGTGAAATTGAGTCTAGAGAGTTTCCAGCGGCCACCGACCTGTTGGCCGACCGGTCGGAGCAACTGGTCCTTCATTCAGTGCTTTCCAGAGGTGTGTCCGACCGGTCGGACGACCGGTCGGGTTTGCTGTTCTTCTTCTTTTTCTTCCTTTCTTTCTTCTTTCTTTTCTCCTTGCTTTCTTCTTTCTTTGCTCCTCTTTCAATCTTCACCCCATGCATCTAAATATGTTCTTTTGTCTCCAATTAGATGAAATCCACTCTCATTCCTGTAATCACAAAACATACATTAGATGGTCCTTTTAAACATGAAAACCATGCATATAATGCGATGTAATGGGCAATGCAATGTATAAATTTGAGGTTCAACACACCCCCCAACCAGCTTTTTGCTAGTCCCGAGCAAAACATGCGTGAAACAAGTTCGAACCTCCAAAACCTAACTCTCCTTCAGAAACTATGTTTCTATCCATTCCAAGACATACAAGTATAAAATTTGGAGAAATTAGGTGATAGAAGTTGAAACCTTAAACCCTCAAAGCATAATAAGTGTCTACATGAAATTCCCGCTGATTGATTGATAAATAGAAGAACTCGAACAAATTCAACCTAGTGTGCATAGTGAAAGTTCATCTCATGGGTTTCGGGAATTATCTTCTTCATATATTAAGTAAACCATGGATTTCAAGGTGTATAGAGCAACAACAAGCCTATGACAGGAATTTGCCTTACCGTCCTTCCGATGGCTTTCACACTACATCCCATTTCCGGCTTTGGTTACGGGTAGACCATCCCCCAGTTGGTAATAGGTAGCCCTTTTTGGAATTTTCCACCATTTTTCCATCATTCCCAATTTCATCCTTCCTTTTCCTTTTTCTTTTAAATTAGATAGGATTTTTAGAAATCCATATCTTTTGTTATTTTCCCATGGACAAGGATGGACAAAGTACCCCGGCTTGGTTTTTCAACACCTTTAAATCAAAGTCTAGCTAATCCACAAATCGCATAATCCTTTCAACCATTAGAATCGTGTAATGTGAACTATGTGTAAAGGTGTTCAAATGTTCTATTAATCACAACAATAGGGGAATTTACATATAAAACCATTATGTTAGGAGAAATTCAAGACTTACAACATCACACACTTCGTATCTCCTCTTCTTAAACTCGTATCATCTCAAATGCATAGAAATAAGGTTTCTAAAGGAGTTTTGAGATTTGAGAAAATTCAAAAAAATTTGCACATATGATGCTCGAAAGGTTGCAACATGCTAGATGAGGAATCTCATCTCACCCCCCAACCAAATCTTGCATTGTCCTCAATGTGAAAAGATATGCAATGAGCATGAACATGAGAGCAATGGTAAAATATACGAGAGTGAGAAGAATAGTAACTGAGTGAGCGATCATGGAAGTCTACAACCCAATAACTAAAGCTACTAAAACAGTAAAACTAAATAAGACTAAACCTAATCTATGGAAAGTAATAAAGATAACTAACCCGTCCTTGTAAAAAGAGGATCTCCATCAGACTAGGAGATCGATTATCATTATAACATCCAAAAGGACAAAGTTGAGTAGGATCATCAAGTGGTGTAGCAAATTTTTTCAGTAGAACTAACCACCATCCTGCTTTGGAAATTACATTGGTGACATCAACCAGTCTAGCCCATTGAAAATCCTGCTGAAAAATTTCAGCGGGTTCTTCAACAAAATTGTCACATGTACTAGGAAAGGAGAATTGCGTTGGTTGGAAATCATTGAATATGGATCTCCTTTCCTTCTTGTCTGAGCAAAAATTATTCAAGTATGGGTCATCCCAGAGGTGTTCTTCGGTTTGAACAAACCGAAGAGATGTGGAGACTTGTATTTCTTCTTCATAAGTCGATATGATCTCCACAAAATCAGATTTCACCGGTGCTTCCACAATTGATTTTTCAGTTTGGTGTTCAGTGGAAGGAAACTTTTTAGGCATCGAGGAGGTCTCTCTCAAAGCATGTACAATGTCCTGAATCATGGGATCATCCAATCCTCAAAGTACGTTAGGCACTCCTCAAGTGTATAGGAGACCTCATCGAAGGAAATTTTTAGATTTGGACCCTTTATGTCTTCCTTCTTCTCAGAATTTTGTGTAGGCTGGAGTGGGTCCTCAACCTCTACACTTTCATAAATTTGCCTCTCTGTAGGCAAGTCAAGCACCAATTCTTCCAAATCCTGCACAACAAATTTGTGTAAATCAGAAATTGGTGACTTGTCAAATAAAATTTCAGAAATTGACACTTCCAAGGTCTTATTAAAATTAGAATTAGCTTCATCCATAAAATGTGTCAAACATGTCCCCAAATTTTCAGGTAGATCATGTTGGAAAAAACTCCCCATCTTCCATGGATTCTATCATGTTTACCTCACGGGGGCTATCATTGTCGTCCCAATCCTCAAAGGGATCAAAGCTAACAACATCTAGAGGATCAAACTTCTGTTTTAAAGCGAACTCCTCTTCCACGATTGAATCAATCATGTCAACCTCATGGACATCATCATCATCCCTATGCCTTTTGCCTAAGTGGAACACATTCACCTCCAACGTCATGTTCCCAAAGGACATTTGCATCACTCCATTCCGACAATTTATGATTGCGTTTGATGTAGCAAGGAATGGGCGGCCTAAAATCACCAGTATTTGGGTGCTCGCATTCATAACCAGTTGTGTGTCCAAGACGATGAAATCTACCGGGTAGTAGAATTTATCCACTTGGACTAGCACATCCTCAACTATCCCTCTCGGTACACGGATGGATCTATCAGCGAGTTGCAATGTGGTTTTAGTGAGTTTTAATTCACCAAGACCCAATTGCTCGTATACCGAGTACGGGATCAAATTTACGCTTGCCCCCAAGTCTAGCAATGCACGCTCAATCCGGTAGTCTCCAATGATACATGAGAATGTGGGACTACCGGGATCTTTGAATTTTGGGGGGGTCTTTTGAGTGAGAATGGCACTCACTTGCTCATTTAAGAAGGCCTTTTACTGCACATTATATTTTCGTTTGGTTGTGCATAGGTCCTTTAGAAACTTGGCATAGGAGGGGACTTGTTTGATGGCATCAAGCAATGGAATGTTGATCTTGACTGGCCTAAAAATCTCTAGAATATCATGAGAGTTTGGGAGAGATTTTGGGGCAACCAATCTCAAAGGGAATGATGCTACGGGCTTGTAAATGTGTTCCGTTTCTTGTGGGGCTAAGTTAGATCCATCTCATCCTCAGAATTTACCGGATCATTAGGCTGGTCGGCCTTCACCGGAATAGATTTGTCAATTTGTTTACCACTTCTAAGAGTGGTGATGGATTTGGCTTGCTCCATGTGTTAGTTAGAAGGATTAGAAATGCTCACTTCATGTACTTGCTTTGGATTGGGCTGAGGTTGGGCCGGAAAGGTCCCTTCCCTAGCATTCAAGCGTCCCTTAATCTCATCAACCGAGACTTTAAGCTCTTGGAACATCTGCTGATTCGTTTGATTAATTTGCGTTTGCCCTTGTATAAATGCTTTCAAGGTATCCTCCATTGAGAATTGAGGTGGGGCCATATTTTGCATGGGTGACCCTCCTTGAGAGTTGGTAGGATTGCCCGTAGGAGCATTCTTCCAACTGAAAGTTGGGTGGTTCTTCCAACTAGTATTGTACGTATCACCCACCGGTCCATTGAAAGGCCGTTGATACCAATATGTGGCATTTGCATGTTCATGTAACACCTCTTGAAATGCAGGAATTGTGGGACAATCTTGCGTAGCGTGTAAATCGGTGTGACAAATCCCACATATGGTCTCAATAGCTTCATTGGACTTTAGAACTCCACTTTTACTAAGTTCCATGGCCCCGATCTTCCTTGTGAGGTTGGCTATCCTTGCATTCACATCGTCTTCCTCCTTGAGGATATAGATCCCTCCTTTCTCTTTCTCTTGAGTAGGCTTGGGGTTGTTGGGTTTATCTGAGGTATCCCAAGATTGGGCATTTTCAGCCAACATGTCCAAATAACTCCAAGCCTCATCTGGATTTTTGCTCACAAACTCGCCATTGCACATCATCTCTACAAATTGGCGCATATTGAAACTTAATCCATCATTGAAAAAGTTTATAATTCGCCAACTCTCATAGCCATGATGTGGGCAAGCAAGTAGGAGGTCTTTAAATCTCTCCCAACATTGGAAGAAAGATTCACCCTCTTTAGCCGAAAAATTCATTATGGCTCTTCGAAGGGTGTTCGTTTTATGAGCCGAGAAGAACTTTTTTAAGAATTCCCGGGTCATCTCATTCCATGACCCAATCGAATGTGGTATAAGAGAGTGAAGCCAATTTTTGGCTCTTTCTTTTAATGAAAAGGAAAAGAGTTTAAGCTTAATGGTATCTTCTAAAACATTGGTGTATTGCAAGGTAGCCACCACTTCTTCGAATTCTTTCAAGTGCAGATATGGGCTGTCAGAGTCTAGCCCATGGAACTTTGGTATAAGTTGAATTACACCTGGCTTTATGTCAATGTTTCCCCCGTTTGGTGGTAGAACCATGCAAGAGGGTGTAATTGCACGGGCTGGTTGTAAGTAATCTCGTAATGATCTCATTGGAGGAACGTTATGTACCTCATTCTCTCCTACTCCCTCTTGATTTGCGTTTGTAGTTGGAGTGGGAGGGGGAGGATTCCTTAAAGGTGTTTGATCCATACTCCCCAAACTTTCACAACGTTCTTGGTAATTCCAGACTCGTCTATGGACTGACAATGGTCCAACTAAACCACCTTCGGTTTGGAGACGATTAGAGTGGTCACGTTCCCAACGGGACATAAACCACTTAACTAAAACTAAGCTATTCCTAAATCCTAGAAATCTGAAATTAATCTGAAAATTGAGAAAAATCTATAAAAAGCTAAATTAGAAGGATATTACCCGATGTGCTTGAACTAGAGAAGAAATCCTACAAAACAAACAATTTTAATTAGTTCAAAGAAATCAGAAAACCCTATCTAATTCTACTTCTACAACCACTAAAATAATTTGAAAACCGTTATCTAAATTCCCCGGCAACGGCGCCAAAAACTTGTCCGCTGGCCTCAAGTGTAAGGCTGCGATGTAGTAATAAAACTCGGTAAGACCGAGGTCGATCCACAGGGAATTGGAAAACAGGTCCCAAACTATTCCAGCAACTCAGTTTGCAGTCAAATAAGATATTTAATTGAAATAGTTATACTAAAACAGTAACTTCAATGAAAACGGTAATTTAAAGGCATTAAGGCATTCAAGGGTCCACTTGTAGCAATCCCATGTCAATCCAATCGATCCAACCAAGATACACAACCAGATTTGAAGTTCGATCTCTCATCTAGTTGGAAAATAAAGCATTAAACACATTCAATTCCGTTCAAGTTGAACCTCCAAGTTCTAGTCCCTTTCAACAATGTAGAATTCGGAATCATAGCCTTCAGAGTAACAGCCATGCCTATGGACTATGGCCTGCTCAAGGACTACTATAATTCAAATCTAAACAAGCACCATATGATAATCTCAGAGAATTGCAAGGAATCCATGTTTGGAGCACATGAACTCTCATAAAACATCTAAAACTATCAACTTTAAGAACTAGAATAAACTTGAATTGAAAGTACTTGAATTAACTGAATCAAATCATGAAATTAACTACAAGCTTCACCTCTTAGCCTTAGCTGAGAGATTCTAGCCGAGCATTGTCATACTACAACTAAAACTCATGAGAAAGCTACAAAACATAGAAAAACCAGAGTTTGGAGGTTGCAGACGCTCCACGACGGCTTCCTTCCTCTCCCACGATGTCCCTTGGCTTCTATGATACCTTAGGAAGAGCCCCTAGGTGTCCTTTTATAGTGAGGACGCTCGGTTGCGTCGGAATCTTCCAGAAACTGCGTAAGGTTACGCAGTGCGTAGTATTTTTCGGAGCTTTGGACCTATCTGCTTGAGAGTCCAGCGTGCACAGAAGGCATCCTGCCTGGCCGACCGGTCAAGACCGGTCGGACCTGAGTGAAATTGAGTCCAGAGAGTTTCCAGCGGCCACCGACCTGTTGGCCGACCGGTCACGACCGGTCGGACCAACTGGTCCTTCATTCAGTGCTTTCCAGAGGTGTGTCCGACCGGTCGGGCTTGCTGTTCTTTTTCTTTTTCTTCCTTTCTTTCTTCTTTCTTTTCTCCTTGCTTTCTTCTTTCTTTTCTCCTCTTTCAATCTTCACCCCATGCATATAAATATGTTCTTTTGTCTCCGATTGGATGAAGTCCACGCTCACTCCTGTAATCACAAAACATACATTAGATAGTCCTTTTAAACATGAAAACCATGCATATAATGCGATGTAATGGCAATGCAATGTATAAATTGGAGGTTCAACAGTTGACTCGATGGGTCGACTCAGCGGGTTAACTCGGTGATTGACTCAGCGGGTTGACTCACCAAGGTTGACTTTTTAAGGATTTTTTTACTGGTTTTTCTTATGGGGGGTTTTTTGGGCTGATGTTTAAGGGTGAGTTGACTGGGTTCAGGCTTGAGCTGGGTTATGGATTGGGGCTTACAAGGGTGAGTTTGGTTGGGTTTGGACATGGGATTTAGGGGTATGGTCTTCCATTCATTCAGCTATCTCTACCAACATTGTAGCCGAAGGTGGGGTGTCTATAATAGGAATGAAATTAAAATAGACATGTAGATGATGTGCTTGACATGGGGCCTCGAGCTCTTCTTTGGTTGTTATTTTTATAGTCTTCTCAAGGCGATAAAAGCCCCTCGCTGGGCTTCTAAGTTATTCTAGATTCTTCTTGCGAACTTTCTGTTGAGCTCTCAATTACACACATTCTAACCCCTTTTCATCACCGCAATATGCATGTTTTCTATAATAAAGGACTTATCTAATATATGTTTTTGTGATTGTAGGAATGAGAGAGTGATTGTATGAATGCAATACTAAAAGACCTTCTTTAGAACACCATTGAAGACCAAAGAAGCAAGGAGAAGAGAAGGAGAGAAAATGGAACAAGGAGGTGAAGAAAGAAGTAGAAAAGGGAGGCCATATCCATGACCGACCAGTCAAGACAGGTCGGCTAGACAGGCCAAACCGGTCAAGACTGGTCGACCAACATTGCTGCCCCCTTTATATCACGCTGGACAGCTGACCAGATGGGTTCGACCGGTCATGACTTGTCGGCCATGCACTTTCTAAATTCGGATTTCAAACAGCAAGGCTATTCCCATTTTGGAATTTTTGGCCCAGTTCGTGGGGCCCATATTGATGATTATTATAAATCCAATCCTTCCATATTGAATATTAGCTCGACACCGAAAAAACCCAGGTGGTTTTGTGTCGATCGGAGCTATGGATTGACCGTGGCCACCAAAACAATATGAACTATCCAAAAAGTTTCCTGATTCCGCTGCTCAACTCTGAAATGGTCTAGGAGGCCCATCATTGATGATATGAAGAATCTAATCTGACCATCTTCTATACCACATGTATATATGAATAACCATAAAGTTTTAGGTCAAAAAGATGTGTGGTTTGATCGTACCGGTTGAAGAAAGAAGGACCATCCAGAAAGATTACAACTGCATAGATTTTATAAAAAGCCCTAAGTGTTCTAATTTTCACACCCAATTTTGGAATTGATTTGGAAAATCCAATCCGTCTATCATCTAGAGGAGGAAGGTTTATACTAATGTTCAAAATTTGAGATCAATCCGACCTCTATACACTCCGTAGCGTTGAAAGCAAGATGACTGATTCTAGAGGTACCTAAATTGCATGATTTTGAGAGGCGGTTGCTGATCTGATTAGTGGGCCTATTCAGAAGATAATTTTAAAAATCTAAACCATCTATGAGGAAGATCAAGTTCCAAGGAAGCTTTAATCAAATTTGAAGGCAATTCGATCATTAGTTGAGCTGTACGAAGCGAAACAAAATCTATTACGTTGTTATACTCTTGCTATATTATAAAAGGAGGTGCTCTTTTCCTTCTAAGGCAGTCAAGGACGTGGGAAGCAAGGAGTTCAAGTCCTAGGAGGCTTCCTAGCCTCCTATAGCTAGTTTTTCTTTCTTTTCTTAATTCTAGTTCTAGTTTTTCTATGCTTTCTTCTAGTTAACTCTTAGCTAGAGCTGAGAGATGAATCTTCTTAGTTTTTAATAATGCTTCGATACATTGATTTTGGTTTATGCTTTAAGTATTGAACAATTTATTATAGTTTGAATAAAGTTGATAGTTTTAGATGATTCAGGGAGTTTGTGTGCCAAGTATATGAGTTTTTATTGGATTTCTGAGATTAATCAGATTGGCTTATGGGTTGTTGATTGATGGGGGCTTTTGATTCAAGTTCTCCATGGATCAAAACAGTGGAATCTCTATTAGAACTATGATTGAAAGTTCATGAACTTGTGTAGAATTTAAGATAGTTGGTGTTGCTTATAAAGTTGGTTTAATTAGAGTTCTAATCGTTGGTTGTAGTCAAGTCTAGTGATAGGATTTGATGAAAGCTATGGTTGTGAATCTCAACTAGATTGGAAAGAGGCTTGGCCTATACAATTGAGTGTGCCCGAGGACTGAGCTTTATTGAGGGAATCAAACCAATAAACACCCATCTATTTCAGATTATCTGTGTGCTTTTATTGTTATATCTACCAACTAGATAGAGATAGAAATTCGATTCCAGTTGTGCTTTGAATTGAATAATTAGATTGAGCATGATTAAGACTAGAACTAGATCATTAATGCTCTAGTTTCTCAATTATTAGATTTTTCCTGTTTTATATTTAGTTCTTAAAAAATGATTTCATAAACCTTCTTGGATTCTAGTTATTAGAATAGTTCGAACTGTTTACCTCTTTCCTTGTGGATCGACCTCGGTCTTACTGAGAATTATTACTACATCACAGCCTTGCACTTGAGGCGAGCAAACACTTTCCAAGCACGCAACCTTTTCCTTAGCAAATTCGGACTTGCTTTGGAAAGAAAGGTTCCGGGCTTGTTGGCTTATCGGATCTCTTGGCAAAGATCTTTGTGGTCCACCATAGACCTGAAAACTCTTAACCAGGAAGATCTCTGAAATATTAATAGCGGCTGAATCTCATATTTTCATTCTTACACGTAGATGCTTCCCTATCGGACCCTTCTAGTTTGCTAAAGGGAGCATCTTTCACTTAATCATAGCCATTTGCTATAGTAGCCTGATGTAGATCATCCAGTTCCTGACAGGAATGGGATCTAAAACCAAACACCACTTGAGAATGAGTCGGGTCACATCAAACTCTCCCATTCTTTTGATTCTGAATAGGCCATGGTTGTGTGCCCAACCTGGATGATGTGGTTGGCTCTCCTAAACATGGCCCAATATAAAGTTAGATTCATTTGGGGGTTGGCTTGACATACGAATATTTAAAATCTTCTTCATCGTTTCTTTGATCTGGGAACTTGAACGATCTCGCAATGTTTGAATTGCTTCGCAATGTTTGAACTACCCAAGTAGTTCATGAGCTTGTTGAGATAGGTGATCATCCTTTTGCCTTAAACTTGGTATTCGTTGGTCACTTGGTTGGCCACTAGCTAAGAGTCACTATATATTTTTAACCTCCAAGCTCCTAACACCTTAGCAAGTCGTAGCCCAACCTATAATCCCTCGTACTTGGCTTCATTGTTAGAAGCTCAAAAGATGAACCTCAAAGCATATTTCACTTTTACTTCATTAGGCGAGGTCAGGATCAGCTCGGCCCTGCTTCCTTGGGCATTGGAGGACCCATTCACATGGAGGGTCCACGTTGGCAATGGCGGGCCCTGCTCTTCCCCTTGATCCATGGGTTAGGCATCCAGAGAGTGGGTGAATTCCACAATAAAGTCTGTCATAGCCTGTCCTTTGATGGCAGTCTTCGGGTGGAATTGTATGTTGAACTCGCTAAGCTCCATTGCCCATTTAGTGAGCCAACCAGAGGCCTTGGGTTTCTAAAGCACCTACCGAAGTGGCCAATCGGTCAAAACGGTGATAATGTGCCCCTGGCCGAGATGACCAGGGCCAAAGTAAGTTTCTTGATGTCTAGATACCTAGTTTTTGCATTGAGCATGGCCTTGTTGACATAGTATACGAGTCACTGGATACCTTCGTCATTCCTTATCGGGGTTGAGCTTACCGTTGTTGGCGAAACAACCAAATAAAGTAGCAGCTCTTCCCCTGGCACAGGTTTGGATAGCAAAGGTGGTGACTTGAGGTATGCTTTCAGCTCCTGGAATGCTTGCTCACATTCTTCGGTCCAGGTGGATTTCTCTCCCCCAATTAGTTCCTTGAAAAAGGGGAGGCATTTATCCGTGGCCCTAGAAACAAATCTGTTCAGGGCAGCAACTCGCCTCATGAGGTGTTAGATCTCCTTCGTAGTGCTAGGAGAGCTCATCTCGATTAGAGCTTGGATCTTCTTGAGATTCACCTCGATCTCGGACTGGTGTACCATGAAGGCCATAAAATTTTCTAAGTTGATGCCGAAGGCATATTTGATCAGGTTGAGCTTCATACGGTATCTCCTCAGAACGCCAAACATCTCGTGTAAGTCGGCGATGTGATCTGATGACTTTTATGCTCTTGATGATCATGTCATCGACAAATACCTCCATTGTTTTATCGATCTAGGTAGCGAACATATGATTTACTAGTCTCTAGTAGGTTGCCCCTACGTTCTTCAGATCGAAGGGCATGACCTTGTAGCAGTACAGATCTCTGTTAGTGATGAATGCAGTCTTCTGCTTGTTGTGGTGGTGCATCCTAATTTAGTTGTAGCCTAAATACGCATCCATGAAACTAAGCAGCTTGTATCCGGTAGTTGCATCGACCAGTTGGTCAATCCGTGGGAGAGGGAAACTGTCTTTGGGATAAGCTTTCTTCAAGTCGGTGTAGTCTACACAGACCCCCCATTTCTCGTTGGCCTTTTTTACCAGCATGACATTGGTTCTTCAAGAAGCCAGCTTGGAGGAGCTTACCGACCTCTTCAGTTAATGGTTGTGTACCTTTCTGTGTTGAAAGCTCATCATTTTTTTTAACGGGCTTGTGTCCTAAGTCCACGTTCAACCGATGGACTATGATGCTTGTGTTTATGCCATACATGTCTTAGTGGGACTAGGACAACACGTTTGCATGTTCTCCGAGTAGGTCGGTAAGTGTTGACTGGAGTCAGGGGTCAAGCAGTGACCCTATCTGTACCATCCTCGTTGGGTCATCCTCAGAGACCTGAACAGAGAATAAGTCTTCGACAGGAGACCCTCTCTCTGTGCTCTTCTCCTTGGCATTCAGGGAGGTGACCTGCATAACCTGCGGCACCTGCGCTTTTCCTCGAAGAGCCATCATGTATCATTTTCAAGCTTCTTGCTAGTCACCTTTAACCCTGTCGACCCCCTGCTCAGCTGAAAACTTCATGGTTAGATGAGATATGGAGATGACCACTCTCATGGCTTCCAAGGAGTGTCGGTCGAGTATGGTGCTGTAAAATGAGGGAGTGTCTACCACCTAGAAGTCCACCATGCAAGTGACCTGGTGGGGTGCTTCACCTGTTGTGATTGGGAGCGTGATGTTCCCTTCCGGCATGATGTTCTCCTCAGCAAACCCGAGCAGCGGAGTCCGTACTTCTCAAAGCTTGGATCTTTCAATCCCCATCTTGTTGAAGGACGATTTATACAGGATGTCGGTTGAGCTCCCAGTGTTAACGATCATCTTGAACAACTTACAACTGGTAACAACCATGGTCACCACCATTGCATCATCGTGGGGATGAATAACCCCCCTCACATCCTCTTCTATGAAGGTGATGTGGTAGGAATCGATCTTGGGCTCCTTGCTAGGTTGACTAGTGAAATTGACGTGGTGAATGTCATTGCGCACTTTGAGCGTGAACTCGGCATATGTTGTTAGAGTCACCTCCAGCGGGTCCGCTGAAGATCGTATGGATCTTGCCCACTGGCTCATTATTGTTCCGTTCTTCGCATTGCTTCGGCTGGGAAGGAGACCTACCATCTCATCGTTGAACAATGTATTCCTGTAGGAAGCCCCCCCCCCCCCCCCCCCCCCCCTTGGATGAGGGATTTAATCTTCTCTTTCATATTGAAACAATTTGTGGTATTTTGGTCGTGGTCCTTGTGGAAGAGGTAATATTTTGATTTATTCCTCCTCTCTGAGATCGTCCTCATCTTGGTCGACCACTTGAGGACTCTTGTCCTTGACCTCCATGAGCACTTGGTCGACGAAGGTGTTTAGTGGGGTGTAGCGGTCAAATCTGCTGGCCGGGGCTTTTGGTGCTCGGGAAGCACTACACCTGTCGTCGTCCTTTCGTCACTTTTGGTCGTAATCAGACTCGTCTTTGGCATCCTTTCTCTTTTTATCCCGAGCAAGTTGCTCTCGCCCTTATGAGCGCCGACCAACTCTTCAGCATTCATGTACTTTTGGGCCTTGTGAGTAGGTCGGCCATAGTTGTTGGAGGGTTCTTTCTAAGCAAGAACATGAATCCTCCTATCCTCAATCTGGCCATTAGTGCTGTAAGGGCTACCTGGTCGGTGTAGCCTTTAACCTTAATGACTTCAGCGTTGAATCGAACCAGGTAGTCTTTTAATGATTTGTCGCCCCTTTGCCGCACCATAAAGAGGTGAGTCATCAACTTCCATATGACGTTGCCTCCAATGAATTGGGCGGCAAAAGCTCGGTCTAGCTACTGGAATGAGCTAATAGACCTCGGCAGAGTCAATGAGTGTTATAGGGAAGGCCCCACACATAACGGGTCTGGAACCACCATGCAGTTCTATCCAGACTCAAAATGATCTATGTGCTCAGCGGGGTCTCCCACACCTGTGTAGGGCTATATCTAGGGCATCTTAAACCCCTTTGGAAGTTGTTCTGGCATTATGTCATCAGTGAATGAAGGCTTTGCCTTGTCCATGAGGGCATCAATAAAGATCGGGACCTTGGCTCGTTATGCCTATCGAATATCACTGAGCTGACCTTTGATTTTCTTGATCTCAGCCTCTCAGGGGACATTACTCTCCGAAACATATTTTGGGGCCTTGCCTTTTCGAGCCTAGTGCCTTGCTTCCAACGCGTGGCACAGATTGGAGGCGTCGAGCTTAATTATGGTTATAGCCTGACCCAGGTCGGCCCTGCTGGTGCGGTCTTCATTGTACGAATGTCGGACCTAGCTTCATCGCCCTGAGGGCGGCAGTCTAGTTGATCGAGACAGGGAGGTTTGGTGGCTGATCTGAACCACTTAATCGGCCATTCTTATGACCTGTTCCTCAAGGTCCGAGATCATAGCCCCTGCGGTTTCGAGACCTTTGTCAGCCAGTCCCTTGCGAGGAGTGTTGGGACTAAGTCAGATGATGAAGGGGTGTCGGCTGGTCCTCCCCTTCCCCTCGAATTTGGGCTGGGAGGGTCCAGCCACTACAGGTGCTTTTCCCTTGTTCTTCTTCACCATGGTGGTCGATCATAGAAAAAATGTCGAGTGTAGTGTTGGACTCGAAGAGGTGAGAACACGACTTGTCACTTCCCATAGATGACGCCAACCGTTGTCTCTTAAATTTCAACAACAAGTAAGGTCGGCAATAGTCGTTGTTCGGTCGCCTCAAGTGCAAGGTTGTGATGTAGTAATAATCTCGGTAAGACCGAGGTCGATCTACAGGGAATTAGAAAACCAATTCTAAACTTTTCCAGCAACTTGAATTGGAACAATATGGAGTTTTCAATTAAGAGAACTAACTTAAAACAGTAACTTAGAAAAATCAGTAATTTAAAGGAACTACGGCTTCCAAGGATTCACTTGTAGCAATCCCATGTCAATCCAATCAATCCAAGCATAAAATACAACTAGATTTGAAGTTCTATCTCTCATCTAGTTGGAAGATAAAGCATTGAAACACATTCAATCCCACTTAAGTTGAACTTCCAAGTTCTAGTCCTATTCAATCACATAGCATTCCAAAATCATAGCCTTCAGAGCAACAACCATGCCTATGGACTATGGCATGCTCAAGGGTTACCATAATTCGTATCTAATCAAGCCAAACATGATAATCTCAGAGAATTGCAAGAAATCCATGTCTGGAGCACATGAACTCTCATAAAACTTCTAAACATATCAACTTTATTCAAACTAGAACATTCAAAATCCAAACTTAAAGTGATAGTACTTGAATTAAACTGAATTAAACATGAAATTGGCTACAAGCTTCACCTCTCAGCCCTAGCTAAGAGGTTCTAGCCGAGCATTGTCATACTACAACTAGAATAAAAAAGAAAAACTAAATAAAGCATGAAAAACTAGAAAAATCAGAATCGACGGAGTTGTGGACGCTCTACGGTGCTCTCCTTCACTTTTCACGACCTCCAATCTCTTCTAGGATACCTTTAGATGAGGCCCTAGGTGCCCTTTTATAGAATAGTGCGGAAAATTCCAGATTGCGCAAGGAATCACGGAGCTGTATGACAAGCTCTGTTATGCAACCGACTAGTTGGACGACCGGTCTGAGCTCATGGATGACTGGTCGTAAAACGTGAAAATCAGTCCAGCAAGCTTTTTAGAAAATCCACCCTCCCCTGTTGAGTGCTAGACCAGTGTGACGACCAGTCTAAGTGATGGTCGACCGGTCTGACGACCGGTCTCTCTTGGTCCAATGAGATGTACAGCAATGGGGGGTCACTGTTGAAGTGCCAAACGGTCGGACGACTGGTCTTGTGCCTTGGTAGACTGGTCGAACGACCGGTCTTTAGTGCAGAGTGTTGCGCTTCTTCCTTCTTTCTTTCATATCTCGCTTACCTCTTTCTTTCATCCTTTGGCACTTAGTTCTTTGATCTTCAATGTACCTACAGTGATCTTTTTAGCCTTAAATCAGTGAAATCTCTGCCTCGCTCCTATAATCACAAATCACGCATTAGATAGGTCTTTTAAGCATGTAAACCATGCATATAATGTGATGTAATGGGTTAGTAGATGTATTAATTAGAAGTTCAGCACACACCCCAACCAGCATTTTGCTAGTCCCGAGCAAAACATGCATGAAGCAATATCAAATCTACAAAACCAACCCTCCTTCTGAAATTATGCCTCTGTTCATTCCAAGACATACAAGTGCAAAAAATAGAGAAACTGGGTAATAGAAGTTGTAACCTTAAACTCTTAAACCTAATGTTCATATAGATTTTCCGCTGATTGATTGATAAATAGAAACATTTTAAACAAATTTAACTTAATGTGCATAGTGATGGTTAATCTTATGAGTGTATGGGATCATCGTCTTCGTAGATCAACTAAACTATGGATCTCAAGGTGTACAGATCAACAACAAGCCTATGACAGAAATTTGCCTTACCGTCATTTAGACGGCTTTCACACTACGTCCCATTTTTGGCTTTGGTTATGGGTAGACCATCCCCCGGTTGGTAATAGGTAGCCCTTTTCGAAAATTTCCACCATATGCTCAAACATTCCCATATTTTTATCCTTCCATTCCCTTTTTATACACATTAGATAGGATTTTTAGAAATCTATATCTTTCATTATTTTTCCATGGACAAGGATGGACAAAGTACCCCGGCTTGGTTCCTCAACACCTTAAATCAAAGTCTAGCTAATCTACAAATTACATAATCCTTTCAACCCATAAAAATCGTGTAATTTGAACTAGGTGTAAAAGCGTTCAAATTTTCTATCAATCATATAAATAGGGAAATTCACATATAAAACCATTATATTAGAAGCAGTTCAAGACTTGCAACATTCATCACTCCATATCTCCTCTTCTTATACTTATATCCTCCCGAATATATAGAAACAAGGTTTTGAAAAAGAGTCATGAATTGTCCGAAAAATTTGAAATTTTTTTTAACATATAATGCTTGAAATGTCCACAAACTGCTAGATGAGGAGACTCATCTCACCCCCCCAACCAAATGTTGCATTGTCCTCAATGTAAAAACGATATGCAATAAGCATGGACATGAGAGCAATGACATAAACGAGAGTGCGAATGAGGTCACCTGATAGAGTCGATCATGGAAGTCTACAACTCCAGCACTAAAGCTACTAACGTAATAAACCTAAAATAAAAAATCAACAAAACCAAATCCTACTCTATACCTCCGTTAGACTAGGAAATCAATCGTCCTGATACGCAGGATCATCTAGAGTGATGGACATGTCCTCTAAATCAAATTGCTCAACAAATGGTTTAAGGCATTGACCGTTCACTTTAAAACAGTTACAATTTGCCACATTTTCTACCTCGACAGCCCCATGAGGAAAAACTTCTTTAACAATATATGGGCTGGTCCATCGAGATCTCAATTTTTTCGAAAAAAGATGAAGTCGAGAATTATACAGGAGCACTTTCTGACCTTCATGGAAAGATTTCCTGAAGATGTGTTTGTCATGAAAGGCCTTCATTCTAGTCTTGTAAATCCTCAAGTTCTCATAAGCATCGTTCCGGATCTCATCAAGCTCATTTAATTGGAGTTTGCGAAGCGAGCTAGCCTTGTCAATGTCAAAGTTCAATGCCCGAATTGCCCAATAAGCTTTATGTTCAATCTCCATAGGCAAGTGACAAGCTTTCCCATAAACAAGTCTATATGGGGACATTCCAATGGGGGTCTTATAAGCAGTACGGTGAGCCCAAAGAGCATCGTCTAATCTCAGCGACCAATCTTTACGATCTGGTCTCACCGTCTTTTCCAAAAAAATTTTAATTTTTCAATTGGAAATTTCAGCTTGCCCACTTTTTGTGGGTGGTATGGGGTACTCACTTTATGTTTAATGCCATATTTCTTCATTAAGGCTTCGAAAGGCCTATTGCAAAAGTGAGAACCGCCATCACTAATGATGGCCCGAGGCGTTTCAAATCTAGATAATGTTTTCCTTAAGGAACTTTAGAACAGTACGATGATCGTTGGTTCTACATGGAATAACCTTTATCCACTTGGACACATAGTCTACGGCGAGCAATATATAGACATGTCTGAAAGATGAGGGGAAGGGTCCCATAAAATTGATGCCCCGACAATCAAAGACTTCAAGATGTTGAATTGGGGTAAGAGGCATCATATTTCAACGGGACAATCTTCCTAGCTTTTGACAACGCTCGCATGCTTTGCAAAACTCATGGGTGTCCTTAAATAGAGTGGGCTAATAAAAACCACACTGTAGAATTTTAGCAGTGGTTTTCTTGGCGGAAAAATGATCCCGACAAGCTTGATCATGGCAAAAGGAGATGATAGAATTATGTTCATCATCAAGAACACATCTCCTAATAATTTGATTTGAACAATATTTAAAAAGTAAAGGTTCATCCTAGAAAAATCTGCGCACTTCCCTTAGAAATTTTCGTTTATCCTGCGTAGTCCAATGAGTCGACATCGCACCTGTGGAAAGATAATTTGCAATATCAGCGTACCACGGTGGATGCGTAGCAATAAAGAGTTGCTCATCAGGGAATGAGTCCTTAATAGGTGACTAGTCAATGGAACTTGGTAAAACTAGGCGAGATAGATGATCCGCCACCACATTCTCTACTCATTTCTTATCCTTGATCTCTAAGTCGAATTCTTGAAGGAGTAGAATCCATCTAAGCAAACGAGGCTTAGCATCCTTCTTAGAAAGAAGGTATTTCAGCGCCTCATGATCCGTGTAAACTATAACCTTGGATCCTATCAAGTACGCCCGGAACTTGTCCAAGGAAAAAATAATGGCTAGGAGCTCCTTCTCCATAGTTGAGTAATTGACTTAGGCGGTGTTCAAGGTCCTACTTGCATAGTAGATAACGTGGGGCTTCTTGTCCTTTCTTTGCCCTAACACCGCCCCAATAGCATAATCGCTCGCATCGCACATCAACTCAAAAGGAATGGACTAATCCAGTGGTTGCATAATAGGAGCGATTGTCAACATGTCTTTTAGCTTTGAAAAAGCTAATTGACAATCGGCACTCCACTCAAATGAGTTCTCCTTTTGGAGAAGGTTGCATAAGGGCCTAGAAACATGACTGAAATCCTTAATGAACCTTCTATAAAAATCGGCATGTCCAAGGAAGGACTGCACATCGCGTATGCTCTTGGGTGGTGGTAGGTTGGAAATAATATCAATTTTAGCCCGGTCTACCTCTATTCCATTGGACGAGATGATATGTCCAAGTATTATTCTCTTTGTACCATAAAATGACACTTCTCCCAATTTAAAACAAGGTTTTTCTCCTCACACTTTGTCAAGACCAACTTCAAGTGATTAAGGCACTCATCAAAAGTACAATAAAAAATAGAAAATTTATCAATGAATACCTCGAGAAATTCACCCACCATGTTTGAGAAAATACTCAACATGCATCATTAGAATGTGGCGGATGCATTACAGAGCCCGAATGGCATTCTTCGGTATGCGAAGGTGCCAAACGGGCATGTAAAGGTAGTCTTCTCTTAGTCTTCCGAGGCTATCTTAATTTGGTTGTAACTGGAGTAGCCATCTAGGAAGCAATAATAGGAGTGACCCACTAACCACTCCAAAATTTTATTCATAAATGGGAGAGGGAAGTGGTCTTTCCTAGTGACCGTGTTTAGATTTTGATAATCGATGCACATACACCAACCGGTGGTCACTCTAGTCGATATAAGCTTGTTGTTGTCATTTTCTATGATGGTAATACCAGACTTCTTAGGGATAACTTGGGTAGGACTCACCCATTGGCTATCCGAGATGGGGTAGATGATACCCACATCTAGTAGTTTTAACACCTCAGCTTTGACAACCTCCATCATGTTTGGATTTAGCCTTCTTTGAGATTATCTAGTCATTTTTGCATTTTCTTCGAGGTGTATACGGTGAGTACAAACCGAAGAGTCTATTCCCTTCAGGTCCGCTATTGTCCAACCTATCGCTCCCCTATATTCTTTGAGTGGCTCAATCAACTTAAGCTCTTGGTCTTTTCCTAGGTGAGAGGGCAATGACAACCGGGAATGTTCCTTCTTGACCCAAATATACATATTTAAGCTCGGATGACAATGGTTTAAGGTCAAGCTTCGGCGGTTTGATGTTAGACGGTAGAGGCCTTGATGTGGTTGGTGGCAATCTTTCAAAATGGGGCCTCCACCGGCTAATCCCAAATACCGATTTCTCAATATTCAATGCTTGCACAATTTCACTAATAATGGGGTCTTTGGAATCCTCGAAATGTGTTAAGTATGTCTCCAAGCTTTCTAGTGGTTCAAGTTGGAGGAGTTCTTCTTCTTCAAAAGATTCGAGCATGTTAACCTCGAAGAGCTCATCATCATCAACATCCCTATGCCTTTTGCCCAAGTGGAACACATTCACCTCTAATGTCATGTTTCCAAAGGACAATTGCATTACCCCATTCCGAAAATTTACTATTGCATTTGATGTAGCAAGGAAGGGGTGGCCTAGAATCACCAGTATTTGAGTGCTAGTATCCATAACCGGTTGTGCGTCCAAAATGATGAAATCCACCGGGTAGTAGAATTTATCGACTTGGACCAATACATCCTCAACTATCCCTCTTAGTACACAGATGGATCTATCAGCGAGTTGCAACATAGTTTTGGTGGATTTTAATTCACCAAGGCCTAGTTGCTCAAATACCGAGTATGGGATTAAATTTTGCCCCCATGTCTAGCAATGCACGTTCAATCTGCTAGTCACCAATGATGCATGAAATCGCGGGGCTACCGGGATCCTTAAATTTTTTTTTTTTGGGGGGGGGGGGGGGGGGGGGGTGTCTTTTGAGTGAGAATGGCACTCACTTGCTCATTCAAAAGGCCTTTTGTTGCACATTATATTTGTGTTTGGTTGTGCATAAGTCCTTTAGAAACTTGGCATAAGAGGGGATTTTTTTAATGGCATCAAGCAATGGAATGTTTATCTTCACTTGTTTGAAAATCTCTAAAATATCATGAGAGTTTGGAAGAGATTTTGGAGCAACCAATCTCGAGGGAATGGTGCTACGGGCTTGTAAACGCGTTCCGTTTCTTGTGAGGCTGAGTTAGATCCGTCCTCATCCTCAGAATTTACCGGATCATTAGGCTTGTCGGCCTTCACCGGAATAAATTTGTCAATTTACTTACCACTTCTAAGAGTGGTGACGGATTTGGCTTGCTCCACATGTTGGTTGGGGAGATTAGGGATACTTATTTCATGTACTTGCTTTGGATTGGACTGAGGTTGGGCTGAAAAGGTCCCTTCCCTAGCATTCAAGCGTCCCTTAATCTCATCAACCGAGACTTTAAGCTCTTAAAACATTTGCTGATTTGATTGATTGATTTGCGTTTGCCCTTACATAAACGCCTTTAGAGTATCCTCCATTAAGAATTAAGGTGGGGCCATGTTTCGCATGGGTGGCCCTCTGTGGGAGTTGGTAGGATTACCCGTGGGATTATTCTTCCAAATGAAATTTGGGTGGTTCTTCCAAGTAGAGTTATACGTGTTACCCACCGGTCCATTAAAAGGCTGTTGATAACCATATGTGGCATTTGCATGTTCTTGTAACACCTCTTGAAATACAGGAATTGTAGGACAATCTTGCGTAGCGTGTATATTAGTGGCACAAATTCAACATATGTTCTCAATAACTTCATTGGACTTTGAAACTCCACTCTTACTAAGTTTCATGGCCTCGATCTTCCTTGTGAGGTTGGCTAGCCTTGCATTTACATCATCTTCCTCTTTAAGGATGTAGATGCCTCCTTTGTCCGTTTGTTGAGCAGGCTTGAGATTACTGGATTTGTCCGAAGTATCCCATGATTGGGCATTCTCAGCCAACATGTACAAGTAACTCCAAGCCTCATCTGAATTTTTACTCATAAACTTGCCATTGCACATCATTTCTACGAATTGGCGCATGTTGGAACTTAATCCATCATTGAATAAGTTTATAATTCGCCAACTTTCGTAGCTGTGATGTGGGCAAGCAAGTAGGAGGTCTTTAAACCTTTCACAACATTGGAAGAATGATTCATTCTCTTTAACTGAAAAGTACATTATAGCTCTTCGAAGGGTATTCATTTTATGAGCCGGGAAGAACTTTTTCAAGAATTCTCGAGTCATCTCATTCCATGACCCTATGGAATGTGGTCTAAGAGAGTAAAGCCAACTCTTGGCTCTTTTTTTCAATGAAAAGGGAAAATGTTTAAGTTTAATGGCATCTTCTGAAATATTAGCATATTGCAAAGTAGCCACCACTTCTTCAAATTCCTTTAAGTGTAGATATGGGCTCTTAGAATCTAGCCCATGAAACTTTGGTAAGAGTTGAATCACACTCGGCTTTATATCAATGTTTCCCTCGATTGGTGGTAAGACCATGCACAAGGGTGTAGTTGTACAGGCCGGTTGTAGGTAATCCCATAAAGATCTCATTAGAGGAACATTGTGCACCTCATTTTCTCCTACTCTTTCATGATTTATATTCGTGGTTGGAGTAAGGTGGGGAGGATTCCCTAATGGAATTTGATCCATGCTTTCCAAATTTTCACGATGTTCTACAAATTTTCAGACTCGTCTATGAACGGAGAGTGGTCCAACTAAACTACCTTCGGTTTGGAGACGATTGTTGTGGTCACGTTCCAACGGGACATAAACCACACAATCCAAAATCTAAATTAATCGTAAGTCCTAAAATCTGAAAATAAAAAACTGAAAACTAAAAGAGTTCAAGTTGGAAGGATAGTATCCGATTTACTTGAACTAGAAGAATTTCCTATAAAACAAAACAAACTTTATTAGTTCTAAAATTCAGAAAAACTAGTTATAAGAAAACAGTAAAACCTAATTACTTCTATTCTATAGCTACTAAAACAATTTAGAACCTTTAACCTAACTTCCCCAGCAGCGGCGTCAAAAACTTGTTCACTCACCTCAAGTGCGAGGCTGCGATGAAGTAATAATCTCAGTAAGACCGAGGTCGATCCATAGGGAATTAGAAAATCAATTCTAAACTATTCTAGCAATTTGAATTGGAACAATTTGGAGTTTTCAATTAAGAGAACTAAGCCTAAAACAATAACTTAGAAAAATTAGTAATTTAAAGGAATTAAAGCTTTCAAGGATTCACTTGTAGTAATCCTATGCTAATTCAATCAATACAAGCATAAAACAAAACTAGATTCGAAGTTCTATCTCTCATCTAGTTAGAAGATAAAGCATTGAAACACATTCAATCCCACTTAAGTTGAACTTCCAAGTTCTAGTCCTATTCAATCACATAGCATTCAAAATCATAGCCTTCGGAGTAACAGCCATGCCTATGGACTATGGCATGCTCAAGGGCTACCATAATTCGTATCTAATCAAGCCAAACATAATAATCTCAGAGAATTGCAAGAAATCCATGTCTAGAGCACATGAACTCTCATAAAACTTCTAAAAATATCAACTTTATTCGAATTAGAACATTCAAAATCCAAACTTAAAGTGAAAGTACTTGAATTAAACTGAATTAAACATGAAATTGGCTACAAGCTTCACCTTTCAACCCTAGTTGAGAGGTTCTAGCCGAGCATTGTCATACTACAACTAGAATAAAAAAGAAAAACTAAATAAAAGCATGAAAAACTAGAAAAATCAGAATCGACGGAGTTGTGGACGCTCTACGGTGCTCTCCTTCACTTCCCATGACTTCCAATCTCTTTTAGGATACCTTTAGACGAGGCCCTAGGTGCTCTTTTATAGAATAGTGTGGAAGATTCCAGCTTGCACAAGGAATCACGGAGCTGCGCAAAAATAATCAGAGCTTGTAGGACAAGCTTTGTTACGCAGCCGACCGGTCGGACGACTAGTTTGAGCTCATGGACGACCGGTTGTAAAACGTGAAAATCAGTCTAGAAAGATTTTTAGAAAATCCACCCTCCCTTGTTGAGTGCTAGACCGGTGTGACAACCGGTCTGAGTGATGGTCGACCGGTCTGACGACCAGTCTCTCTTAGTCCAGTGAGATGTGCAACAATGGGGGGTCACTATTGAAGTGACGACCGATCGGACGACCAGTCTTCAGTGCAGAGTGTTGCACTTCTTCATTCTTTCTTCCATATCTCTCTTGTTTTTTTCTTCCATCCTTTGACACTTAGTTCTTTGATCTTTAATGTACCTACGATGATCTTTTTAGCCTTAAATCAGTGAAATCTCCGCCTCGCTCCTACAATCACAAATCACGCATTAGATGGGTCTTTTAAGCATGCAAACGATGCATATAATATGATGTAATGGGTTAGTATATGTATAAATTAGAGGTTCAACAGTTGGCCTAATGATCCTCTAGCTACGTCTGGTTTCTTGAAGCAGTGATCTGGAACTCCAATGACGATCGCCTAGGCCTACAGAGAATAACAACAGACAGGGGAGAGGAGCCAGGTGTCAGGCAAGAGCTCTCCGGTGCCTAAATCAGGCGATCAGGACAATCCTATAAGGTGTTAGAGTGACCCCAGATCACAGGCAAGCCACGTCTCTTTCACACACATCCCACCCAAGCAATAGTAGCATTCCTGTCTTAGCCATAGCAGGGCCCTCGGGAGGAATCTTCCACGAGGAATTAGACACGTCCATCTAATGCTGATATCTGCGGATGGACCACACCCTCCCCATAAGTATCCCCATTTTTAGATGCTTGTAGACTGTACTTGTAGTGTGAATATGGCCCTATTGAGAAAACTTTGGAGGACTGGTCCATTCACCCATGGGCTCGTCAAGAAACTTGGGCAAGGCCCATGACCAACCTGACAATGGATTAGGCCAGTTATATGATACTATTAGAAGATGGGGTGGAGGGATAATCACAACTCACACCACAAATGGCCCCCTATGGAAGAATATATTACCGGTGGCATATTTGCTACTTCCGAAATTTGAACAGAGGACCTTTCGCTCTGATACCATGTCAAACAACCACTTTCTCTAAAAGCTCGATGGCATATCAATGTATATCAAGGGACTTCAACACTCATAACCTGTATTCATGGCACACATTGACTCGAAATAAACAGACTAAAACGTGGAATCCAATGTCACTAAATCGGATTGGTTGAAAATTCTCAACTTTTGATTCGGGAATAGTTGTTTGTGGAAGTAAGACCATTGGATATTTTCGTTTCTAACCGTCCAATAAATGTACACCAATCTGATAGTCGGAGAGCCAAATGAGTGTAATTTTTCTTCATGGTGCCTGTAAACTGCAATACATTCTGGACAATTAATTATGACTTAATTGCATGCACACATGCAATTTCTAAGTGAGTGCGCATCAAGAACCGGACTCTGCCAGAGTATCAAAGTTTTTCTTTTATGAATTTGCCCATCACTGTCAAAAGTCGTCATTTGACTCCTAGGTTCAGTTGTAGTTAATGGAGCATGGAGATTCCAGTGCTCTCAAAGAACACTACAAGTTATAATTGTGCCCTGGCCCCTCCACGGATTACCGTCCGGGAAGATCTGTGGATGGGCCACCGTGATGTATCTGTTTATCCACTCGGTCCATCCTTTTTGTAAGATTATTTTCAGGCATGAGCCTAAGAATGAGGCAGATCTAACGCTCAAGCGGACCACACCACATATGACTCTTGCATTTGCAACTCACATTTAATGCTTTGTAAATTTAATGCAACCCAGGCTTACTATTTGTTGTGGTCCATCTCTACCTCAGTCTTGGAATCATGCATTAAAATGATCTTATAAAAGGGATGAACAGAGTGGATAAACAGATACATCATAGTGGGCCCCTCTACAGATCTGCTAGACCACGGGGGAGGACGCAATCCACCTCCCTTGAAACAGATGGTCCTGTTAGGGGCTCTGTGGGGCTACCGTGGTGTATATATTTTATCCATGCCGTCCATCCATTCTGACATATTATTTTAGGGCATGAATCCATAAAGGAGGTAAATAAATGGCTCAAGTGGACTACACGGCAGGAGGAAGCAGTAGAGATTAGGGTTGTAAATGGTTGGGCTTGGGGCAGGTTTAGCCAAAATCAGACTTGCCCATTTACTAAACGGGTGTGGTCCAAATTTTAGACCTCGACCCTTTTACTAAATGGACGGGTCTGGGTCGAGTCTAAGTCAACTCCATTAGATCCATTCATAAATGGGTATGGGTCTGGTAGAGAGAGATCCACCCAGATCCATTTATAAATGAGTCAGGTCTAATGGGTCTAGGTTTGGATCTAGTATGCATGCATTTTTACCGGGTTTTAAACTTGGTCTAGATGGGTCCCTTGCAGCATAGACCAAACCCGCCCATTTACTAAATGGGTTCGGGTCGGGTCAAGTTAGGCCTAATATGAAGGAAACCAGATCCCAATCCATTTAGCAATTGGACCTGTTCTTGGACCCCAACTCTTACCATTTAAAAAATGGTTCAGGTCTAAATAGGTTAGGTCTGGGTACCCCATCGGGTTTGCTGACCATTTACAACCCTAGTAGAGATTGAATTCTCATAGTTGAAAACTTCCTAGGGTCTACCATGATATTTATTTGCCATAAGGGCACAGACCTGTGAAAAACATAAATATCTGCGTGATCCAATACTTCCGTGAACCTATGAAGTTTTCAATGGTAAGCTTTTAATCCCTACTTCTTCCTCTGGTGCCTGAATGGGTAGTGTGGATAAAACATATACATCACGTTGGGCCCCACAAAGCTCCTGATCAGACCATCCATCTCTAGCTAGGTCCTAGTGGGGTGGTGAGCGGATTAGATGTTACTCGGGGAATGGCTTAGTGGTTTTTACCCTAACCATGTGGGGCCATCTTGATGTATTTTTTCTTATATATCGGCTTCATCCATATGTTTTTCCATCTCATTTTAGGACGTGATCTCAAACCCTAAGAAGATCCAAATCTCAGGTGGACCATACCATTGGAAACAGTGGGGATTGAGTGCCCCACCATTAAAAATTACAAAGAGCCCATCCTAAGGTTTAATCAGTGATGTTTTTTTCAATCTAACCTGTTGATAATGTCAAGAAGATCTGGACGAAGGGAAAATAAAAAAGATCAAATTGATCCAAAACTTTTGCGGCGCACAAAAAGCTTTTAATGGTCATTCATCGCTGTTTCCAGTGGCATGGTCCAACTGAGATTTAGATCTGAATAATTTTTGGAACCCCATCCTCCAATGGGCTGGAGAAATGGATGGATGGCGTGGATATATAAAATATCATCCATGTGGGCCACACAATAGGGGTAATACCCACTAAGTTGTTCCCCGGGTAACACCTAATTTGCTCCCGGTGGGGTAGTACCCAATCCGCGCCCCTCCTGTCGGGTGAGGGTACTTGGTCAGTCCAATAGATGATGTTAATGGCTCATCAGGTCCAGCGCATGTTTCACGGCCTACCATTCAAAAACCATAATAGGCGATCCGATACATCAAAAGTTGCAATTAGTTTTTGGACATCCATTTTTTCAAGCCAATGGTGGATGGATGGTTAGGATTATCAGATAATAGCTATGGGCAACGAGCCACGAATAAGCCCCAACAAATAGATGGCTCAAGTCTTCTTTAAATGATCTCAACTGTCCATTTTCTGCCTCTTTTCATATGGCAGGAATGGCTCGTTCCGGTCGACTCTTGCACGTCAAAATGTCTGTTGCACCTAATCGACAGCCGAGATCAACCTATTAGGTCTTGCATGACCCTAAGAGCGTTAAAAGTATGTACAATCGTCGGTCTAGATCTATGTTTGTTGTACACGTGTTTGCATTTCTTCGTAGGAAAGTCTTCATCTCCTTTGTGGTACACGTGAAACTTAATTTCCTTAAACCCTATAATTTGTTTTTCCATTTACTAAATACATATGGTTTTGTGATGATTGTCTTTAACTTAGTCAAGTTGCTATGAATTACACTGATCCATTGTTAGTGCAAGGGTTAAGTCCCTTAGCCATTCAATTGAGGAACATGATCAATCACCGCATGTATTACGTCTAGTATGTTCAGTACTATACAACAGGGGATAAACATCATCAGTTTTCTAGGTCTGTCACCGTATATATTACATTCATTATGTTCATCATTCAGTGTGGTCAACTGTAACCGATGTCAATGGTATTTCTTCGTAAATGTTGAACCTCCAATTCACACATTTGCCAACCTATTACATCACATTATATGCATGGTTTTCATGTTTAAAAGGACCATCTAATACATGTTTTCTGATTGTAGGAATGAGAGTGAACTTCACCCAATTGGAGACCAAAAGACCATGTTTAGGAGCCTTGGATGAAGACCCAAGGTGGGCCAAAGAAAGAAGAAAACAAAGAGAGAGGAAGGAGAAAAGAAAAGAAAGAAGAAAAAAATGCAAAAACTGGGTCCAACCGGTCGGCTGCACTCCCTGGACACCTGCAAGACAGGCTAGACCGGTTAAGACCGGTCGGCCAGCCTGTCCGACCGGTCAAGATCGGTCGGTCATGCAATTTCAAGTTTCTAGGTTTCAAACAGCAGGCTATTTCCATTTCTGGTTTCTCGGATCAATTTTCTAGGGCTCATCTTGATGATATTTGGAAATTTAACACATCCATGTCGAAGAGGAGCTCGACGCCGAAATAACCCAAGTGGTTTCGTGTCGATTGGAGCTACGGATTGACCGTGGTGGCCAAAACAATACGAACTGTCCAGAAAGTTTCAAATTTCGCCTACTCCACTCTAGGCAGGTCCAGGTGACCCATCATTGATGATATGAAGAATCTACTTTGACCAACTTTTAGACCACATCCATATATGAATAACCACAAAGTTTCAGATCAAAAGGATGTGTGGTTTGATCGTACCGGTTGAAGAAAGATGGACCATCCAGAAAGATTCAACTGCGCAGACTTTATAAAAGGCCTGAATGTTCTAATTTTCGCACCTAATTTTGGAATATTTTTGAACAATCTAATCCGTCTATCATGTAGAGGAGGAAGTTTTCTACCAATGTTCAAAATTTGAGATCAATCCGACCTCTGTACACTCTGAGGCGTTGAAAGGAAGATGACTGGGTCTGAAGGTATCCGAATTGCGCGATTTTAAGAGGCGGTTGCTGATCTGATTGGTGGGCCCATTCAGAAGATAATCTTGAGGAAGATCACAGTATAAGGAAGCTGTAAATCAAATTTGAAGGCAATCCGACCATTGGTTAAGCCGTACGAAGCGAAACAAAATCTGTTGTGTTGCGGTACTCTTGCTGTATTATAAAAGGAGGTGCTCTCCTCTATTCCAAATCAAGCAAGGACGTGGGAAACAAGTAGTTCAAGTCCTAGGAGGCTACCTAGCCTCCTACAGCTAGTTTTTCTTCCTTTTCTTAGTTCTAGTTCTAGTTTTAATATGCTTTTTCTTAGTTAACCTCTTAGCTAGAGCGAGAGGTGAAATTTGTAGTTGGTTTCAATGCTTTAATTCTTTTATTTCAAGTACCCTTTTCTTAATTTTGGATTTGGAACTTCTAGTTTGAATAAAGTTTGGTTTTTTAGAAGTTTTGTGAGAGTTTGTGTGCTCCGGACATGAGTTCCTTGCAATTCTCTGAGATTACCATGATTGGGTTGTTTGAATTAGAATTGTAGTAACCCTTGAGCATGCCATAGTCTCTTGACATGGCTGTTACTCCGAAGGCTACAAGTTCAAGTTTTATGTGCTTCATTAGAACTAGAAATCTAATTTCCAGATTTAAGTGGGATTGTTTATGCTTGAATGTTATATCCTCCAATTAGATGAGAGATAGGACTTTGATTCTAATTGTGTTGTGCTTGGATGAATGGATTGGCATTAGACTACTACAAGTGGATCCTTGATGCTCTAGTTCTTCTTATTTTCAGATTTTCCTATTTCATGTGAAAAACGACTTTCTTAAACTTCTTAGATTCTAGTTATTAGAGTACTTGGAATTGTTTACCTCTTTCCCTGTGGATCGACCTCGGTCTTACCGAGATTTATTACTACATCGCACCCTTGCACTTGAGGCGAGCGAACAAGTTTTTGGCGCCGTTGTCCGGAAAAAGGTTAAACGGTTCTAATTGTTCTAGTAGCTATAGAGTAGTTTTAGTTAGGTAGGATTTTTAGTTTTTATAGAAGTGGATTTTCTTTTCTTTTTTTTTTCTTCTAGATTACTAACAATTTTTTTGTTTGATTTTGTAGGACATTGTTACTGACATAGATCTCACTCTATTGGGTAACATCTCCCCATCTCCCTTCTTTTTGTTCTTTTTTCTAGATTAAGGTAGTTTCCAATTCCTTAAAATTTCATCATGTATGATTGGACGAATGGTGCGTATAAGTACCTTTTGGAGGATGAGACGTCGGATTGGGGGACCCAAACTCATTGTGATCGGGATCCTTCCAAGCATGAGTATTTTTCTGAGATTCAAAGAACCTCCACTACCCCCTCACGTAAGACGATGCGTGATTACATTAATGAAAGCAATATACATATTGAGACACGACGTAAGACGATGGGGGAATACTAGAACGAAGCAAAATTGAATAATGATCATCCGGGGAAAACATTACTTGATTACTGGATTGAAAATAACATGAGTGTTCCACCGGTTATGGTAGGAGGTGTGCAACAACAAAAGGAATGGGTGAATAGTAGCTAACCGGTTAAGAAAATGCGTGATCACTTGTATGGATATGCCTATCAACCATCATATAACTCTTCATCCTACAACGCGTACGGTCTTAATTGGGAAAACCACCATTCTCCTTGTTCAAGGGAGGAACCAACCATGGTTATTAACAATCACCCTAAAACATCTTCCTCTTGTGATAATAAGTATACACAAATACTTGAGAAAATATGGAATGAGTATGTAGATGAACAATCAAATCAAGCTTACTCACCATCTTATGAAGACATTGAGCCCGAAATTGGGGGCATCGAATCAATCCCCTTTCATGAGGAGGATGGGGCTACCTAAGTCCCACCTTCTTCGAATTTAATGAATAGACTTTTAGAGGAGATTGATTTCGATGATCCCAATGTCATCATCAATTATGGTGAGTCCACTATCTCTTTTGGATGCTTTGAACTTAATGATGAAGAGACTTCAATGACGGTTGACGAACCTGAGGGATCCATAAAATTTGAAAGCGGTAGTGGGGTTGCCTACAATGAGGGTTTGGTGAATGGTTATGAACCTATGGTTTCTTTTTCCCAAGGGCATAATGATTATGAGTCTCTAGAGGATATGCATGCTAGAGAGATGGCCAAGGTTGATATTTTTTAGTCACTCCACCAACTTGCCATGCTTAATTTTAATGTGGAGAATGAGAATCCCATGAGTGAAAATTCAGATTCTTTGGACGAATGCTTGGCTCACTTTGAAAATTCAAACGACCCCATTATTCAAGAGATTGTTAAAGCCTTGCATACTTCTGACTTGGTGCCTCATACTAGTTATGGAGAACCTCGTTTGGAAGAATTCCACTCCATGGAGGGAGAGTCCCTCACCATCGAAACTGAATTTTTGCACTCACTCAAGCAAGATCATGATCCTTCATCCGACTATCTCGATTTCCTAGAGGAATGCTTGGCCCAATCTTATGACCTTGATGATGAGATGATTAAAGAGTTGGACATTTTGTTAGACACGGTGTCGGTGCCTGAAGAACACAATTCCACTGTTTTACACTCTTTACCATTGTTTGTGGAAGCACCATATAATTCTGAAATTGTGGAGGAGACAACTTTAACTGAAGAATACACGATGAATGTCTCTCCACCATCATGGGTCCTTTAGCCCATTGAAAATTCTGATTGGGAGGACCCGTTTTTAATCGATCATAACTCATATTAGAATTTGAGGAGATATCTTTTTGCTGCTCTTATCTCCTCCTTTTATGCATGTGGTGCACAATACGATTGGACTTCAATGATAAGAAGCACACATGTTTACTGTCGAGCAGGACTTTGGATGGTCCTCATGAGAAATTTATTGAAATTCATGAAGATCCTGCTCAAATTTGATCATGTAGTCGATCGAACTAATCAAAGGTAGGTAGGTAGGTTAGGATTTATTTTTCTGAAATTAGGATTGAATAAGTCTCATCAAGACAATGGAAGATGCTAGAATTGATCAACTTGCTACCCCAAGTACTCTCGTTCTCACTCTCCTTTGTTTTATTTCATTGCTCTCATGTCATGCTTATTGCATATCTTGTTACATTGAGGACAATGTATGATTTTGGTTTGGGGGTGAGATTCCTTAGATGAATCTACTAGCTTTTGTGACATTTCGAGCAATTCTGTAGAAAATTTTTGATTTTTCTAAAATTCAAAACTCATTTGGAAAACTTTGTTTCTATGCATTAGAGATTATACGAGTATAAGAAGAGGAGATAAGAAGTGAGTGATGTTGCAAGCTTTGAACTTCTCTTAAAATAATGATTTTATATGTAAATTCCCCTATTTATGTGATTGATAGAAAATTTGAACACTTTTACACCTAGTTCACATTACACGATTTTCATGGGTTGAAATGATTATGTGATTTGTGGATTAGCTAGACTTTGATTTAAGGTATTGAGAAAACAAGCCGGGGTAATTTGTCCATCCTTGTCCATGGGAAAATAACGAAAGACATGGATTTCTAAAAATACTATCTAATTTAAAAGAAAAAGGAAAAGGAATGATGAAATTGGGAATAATGGAAAACATGATGGAAATATCCGAAAAGGGCTACCTATTACCAACCGGAAGATGGTCTACCCGTAACTAAAGCCGGAAATGGGACGTAGTGTGAAAGCCGTCGGAAGGACGGTAAGGCAAATTCTTGTCATTGGCTTGTTGTTGCTCTGTGCACCTTGAGATCTATAGCTTAGTTGATCTATGAAGAAGATAATCCCGGAAATTCATGAGATGAACTTTCACTATGCACACTAGGTTGAATTTTGTTCGAGTTCTTCTATTTATCAATTAATCAGCGGGAATTTCATATGGACACTTATTATGTTTTGAGAGTTTAAGGTCTGAACGTCTATCACCTAATTTTTTCGAATTTTATACTTGTATGTCTTGAAGTGGATAGAAACATGGTTTCTGAAGGAGAGTTAGTTTTGGAGGTTCAAACTTATTCACGCATGTTTTACTCGGGACTAGCAAAAAGCTGGTTGGGGGGTGTGTTGAACCTCTAATTCATACATTTGCCAACCCATTACATCACATTATATGCATGGTTTTCATGTTTAAAAGGCCCATCTAATGCATGTTTTGTGATTGTAAGAATGAGAGTGAACTTCACCCAATTGGAGACCAAAAGACCATGTTTAGGAGCCTTGGATGAAGACCCAAGGTGGGCCAAAGAAAGAAGAAAACAAAGAGAGAGGAAGGAGAGAAGAAAAGAAAGAAGAAAAAATGCAGAAACCGGGTCCGACCGGTCAAGACCGGTCAGCTGCACTCCCTGGACACCTGCAAGACAGGCTAGACCGGTCAAGACCGGTCGGCCAGCCTGTCCGATCGGTGAAGAATGGTCAGTCATGCAATTTCAAGTTTCTAGGTTTCAAACAGCAAGCTATTTTCGGTTCTAGTTTTTCAGACCAGTTTTTTTGGGCTTATCTTCATGATATTTGGAAATCCAACACATCCATGTCGAAGAGGAGCTCGACGCCGAAATAACCCAAGTGGTTTCGTGTCGATCGGAGCTACAGATTGACCGTGGTGGCCAAAACAATACGAACTGTCCAGAAAGTTCCAGATTCCACCTACTCCATTCTGGGCCGGTCCAGGTGATATGAAGAATCTACTTTGACCATCTTTTAGACCACATCCATATATGAATAACCGCAAAGTTTCAGATCAAAATGATGTGTGGTTTGATCGTACCGGTTGAAGAAAGATGGACCATCCAGAAAGATCCAACTGCTCAAACTTCATAAAAGGCCTGAGTGTTCTAATTTTCACACCTAATTCTGGAATTGTTTTGGACAATCTAATCCGTTTATCATATAGAGGAGGAAGTTTTCTACCGATATTCAAATTTTGAGATCAATCCGACCTCTGTACACTCCGGGGTGCTGAAAGCAAGATGGCTGGTTCTGAAGGTACCCGAATTGCGCGATTTTGAGAGGCGGTCGCTGATCTGATTGGTGGGCCCATTTAGAAGATAATCTTAGAAATCTAAATCTTCTATGAGGAAGATCACAGTATAAGGAAGCTGTAAATCAAATTTGAAGGCAATCCGACCATTGGTTAAGCCGTACGAAGCGAAACAAAATCTGTTGTGTTGCGGTACTCTTGCTGTATTATAAAAGGAGGTGCTCTCTTCTATTCCAAATCAAGCAAGGACGTGGGAAGCAAGGAGTTCAAGTCCTAGGAGGCTACCTAGCCTCCTAAAGCTAGTTTTTATTCCTTTTCTTAGTTCTAGTTCTAGTTTTAATATGCTTTTTCTTAGTTAACCTCTTAGCTAGAGCGAGAGGTGAAATTTGTAGTTGGTTTCAATGCTTTAATTCTTTTATTTCAAGTACCCTTTTCTTAATTTTGGATTTGGAACTTCTAGTTTGAATAAAGTTTGGTTTTTTAGAAGTTTTGTGAGAGTTTGTGTGCTCCGGACATGAGTTCCTTGCAATTCTCTGAGATTACCATGATTGGGTTGTTTGAGTTAGAATTGTAGTAACCCTTGAGCATGCCATAGTCTCTTGACATGGCTATTACTCCGAAGGCTACAAGTTCAAGTTTTATGTGCTTCATTAGAACTAGAAATCTAATTTTCAAATTTAAGTGGGATTGTTTGTGCTTGAATGTTATATCCTCCAATTAGATGAGAGATAGGACTTTGATTCTAATTGTGTTGTGCTTGGATAAATGGATTGGCATTAGACTACTACAAGTGGATCTTTGATGCTCTAGTTCTTCTTATTTTCAGATTTTCCTATTTAATGTGAAAAACTACTTTCTTAAACTTCTTAAATTCTAGTTATTAGAGTACTTGGAATTGTTTACCTCTTTCCCTGTGGATCGACCTCGGTCTTACCGTGATTTATTACTACATCGCAGCCTTGCACTTGAGGCGAGCGAACAGTAAATTGTAATTATTTCATTTTTATCATTATTTGTGATGGTAAATGACAAATAAACAGGCCCGCTTTAAAAATGTGGGCTTTCTTTTAAGCCTATTGTCTATAAAAGAGGAACACATGTAGAGAGATGGATATCTTTTGGAGATTCTTTGGTGAGAGTTTCCTCGTATAGTGCAAGAGTGAGAGAGAGATGTAAGTCTTGTACTCTTGATTTCTCTTGTTTTGGTGAAGAAAAAAGCTCAGTGTTGTTGCTCAGTGGACATGGTCATGTAGGCACATTTCAAGTTACATAAATTCTTATACCTCTTGTCTCTTATTTCTATTTGGATTATTTTGTGGTTTGGCTTTGCTTGCATTGGTTATATACATGTGTTTTCTTACAACAATTGGCATTAGATCTAAAGGCCGAAAGACTTCTAGCACAAGAACAGTGTTGGTGTTTGTGTTGTATCGGTGTTTCAATTGTTGAAGTTTGACAAATTCAATTATCATTGTGGAAATTGAAGATGAGCACGGCCTTGCTAAAGGAAGGTTGTACAATTGCGCTTAAAGAAAAAGGAAAGAGGCTCGTAAAGGTGAAATATGAGGTTATTGAGGAGAAAACCCAATTATTCATAATGTATTTTCTTCTTACATTTTATATTCAATTTTGTTCAATGTATTCAATAAAGCTACTATCAAAGGTTTGTCAGACAAACCATTATAATGAAATTACGTCGGGTAGTCTAACACGACACCCTACGCATATGCGTGCGGAAGCTTAAGGAGCAATTAGAATTATGGCTAAGTCCAAAGGGGGGGGGGGGGGTTGATTAGGACCTTTTGAAATTCTTCTCGCCTACTTATGTAATTTATCAATTCAAACTAAGTAAGCAATTAACACTTTTGGCTTCCAAGCCCAAGTGGGTCCAATCACAAGACTAGCATATGGTTTAAACAATAAACATCCTAGTCTAATCAATTCAAATAGACTATAGAGGATGGATCAACATAAGCTCAAGTCTACATGAGGAGTGAAAGTACATCTTGTGTGTGTGGAGGTGCCTATCAAGTGCCTAGCATACATTCCTAATTAAGCAATTAAACGCAACGCATAATGAGAAATGTGCTCAAGTACAATCACAAACACAAGCATGTATAGTGGTTCGACTACTTGTCTACTCCACTCTTGGTTCAAGTAGTCAACCCCTTTGAGCACATCGGCATTCACTGGGGTGTTTAATCTGGTTCCTCCCAACCAA
Organism: Liriodendron chinense; assembly: GCA_003013855.2. NCBI lineage: Eukaryota > Viridiplantae > Streptophyta > Magnoliopsida > Magnoliales > Magnoliaceae > Liriodendron > Liriodendron chinense. The sequence goes on from ML058565.1 coordinate 198,061, forward strand.
GGTGTTTTAACTTGAATCCACCCAACCAGGGAGTTTACGGGTTCCTCTCAACCTACATGTTTACACCCGTGTTGGTGGCTCCCCTTGGAGACTTTGTTTAGGCCTGACAAACGTGCCAAGGAACAGCAAATCTCCCTGAATTTAGACTCGGCAAACGAGCCAAGGAATGCCAAACAACCCTTAGTCTTTAGGCCAACAAACAGGCCAAGGAACGACTAACGTCCATAGACTTTAGGCCGACAAATAGGCTAAGGATGGCACACGATCCTAGTTCGAGTTTGTCAAACAAACTCTACACTCAACTCCCACAAGGAATTGAATGAATGGACTTCTAACAAAGATAACCTTACTTCTCTGATTGAGCCCCTTTGTAGCGCCGCTATGGGTTGCTTCTTTTTGCTCTCCCGTGCTTGAATCAGCTCCCCTTGTGCTCCCCCGATCTTTGATGCCGCTGCTTTGCCAAGACTTCAGCTCCAAGATCATCTACCTTGCATGTGATGCTCCATAGGAGATGCCCAAGGTGCTAGGGAATGGTGAAACATCTACGAATAATAGAAAATGGGTTTCCTAGATGAATATACCTATTTGGACTCCTAGGTATTGTTTAGACAAGGGATTTAACTATGATCAAGGTGTCTAAAACCCTAAGAATCAAGAGAGAACAAGTCTATTCTCATTTTGTCATTGAATGGCCCAAGCTTGTGATGAAAACACAAAGAGAATGACTTGCTATGGGTTTGGAATAGTGCATCTAATGGTCTATAGCAATAGTGGCTTCTATCTCCTCAAAATCCCCTCACCATGCCTTAAAAACCAACTCCCCGCTTTTATAAAGCTTCTCCCAACGGTAAAAAAATGGGTAGATTCCATCCGGTCCAAATTAAAAGATTTGTCACTGGACACATTTGGTGATGGTCGGGAGCCCGGACAAGGTGTTGTTGGGCACCTGATGACCATGCTTGCACTGTCGGGTGCCCAATGGTTTATATGATCGGGCGTCCGGAATTTGGTCCAGAATAGGTCTGTGCTGCTGGATAGGTTTTGCACTAGTCGGGCGCTCGGACGGTATGGTCGGGCGCCCGATGACCTTCTAGTTTGTAGGCCACTCACTTGGACGGATTCCCCTTAGGTCGGGCACCCGGCTAAGCATGTTTTTTTGCTGTTTGGATTATGTTTTGCAACAGATCATGCAACCTCTTGGCCATTCTTTTGGTGGTCTTTTGGGACACCTAAGGCCAATCTAAGATGACTAATGATATGCCTATTGGCCGTAGTCATCTAGAGGTTTATGGTTTTTGGTAGGTACAAGGTTAAGGCTCACCAAGGCATCACATTCACCTGTTTCTTCTTCCTTGATGCAGCAGGTTCGTCTTGAGTCTTCAGTCTTCATCTTTATTAAGCTTAACCGATACTAGACTCATTGACCTAAGTCATTGACAAACAAGGTGCACTAGTATGCGACAGAAAAGTGCACTAACAATCTCCCCCTTTGTCAATTACTTACAAAAACCTAACCTACCAAAATAAAATACATTACATGTCAAAATTCAAATAAATTTATAACTCAAAGCACTAAGACATGTAAACTAAGCAAGCTCCTCTTGATTGCTCCCCCATAACCTGTCAATCCTTGAAACAAAAAACAGAAAATTTGTTTTGATGGGACTTGGATCTTTCTCCCCCTTTTTATTAGCAATTGACAAACTATTCTCTTCCCCTTAATGATATATCAATTAAGGTTAAGGTAAGAGTAGATAGTATGTCGTAGTTATAACTTTAAAAACATGCTAACTAGTGAGAGTATAGGGTGCATGAACATATAAAACATGGAGCATGAATTGGAATATGATTAACAAGAAAATATACTATTCTAAGTATAGTTAATCATGCACAATTGGTCATTTATGATATACATTAAGCATTGAAAGCTCGAGGGATTATTGCCCAATCAACCAACCTCCCCAACTGATCTACATCATGACCAAACATATGCAAAGATTAGCATACAATTAAGCATGAAATTCAGCAAGATTAGCTAATCTAAGCAGGAAGATAATCTAGCAGCAAATATATCAAATAAAAGCAAGGCTAAATTATCAAAATTGGGCTAATGAGGCTTGAATCCTCTTATTTGCCCATATACACAGAAATGAGGCTGAAATCCTCAGATTTTCCTATTGAAGCATTTCTAGTTACCCTTACTAACTATGTTTAGTTTGATTAGCCTAAGGGTAACTAATTTCCATAACACCCTCATAAAATGTAGCATGAGGTGAGGGGTTGGGAAATCCTTCTCCTAGAAGGGAAAGCGGTCGGAATCCTCTCTTAGATTAGGGGTCAAAATCCTCTCTTAGATTAGGGGTCGGAATCCTCTCTTAGATTAGGGGGAAGAGAGGCAATGGTGGAAGCCATGAGAGCTCTCACTATATCTTGGCTCTCATCACTATTGGAGTCACTAGATTTAGAATTTGACTCCTCCGTATCATCCCATGTGGCTGCCATAACCTTTTTACCTTTCGGTTTAGGTGTTTTTGGACAATCAGGGGCAATATGGCCACGTTGACCACAACCGTAACATCGGACGAATGAAGTTTTGGATGATTTTCCTTTATGTTTATTTCTTGTCTTTCTTGTCACGGCTACTCCCTCTATCAAATTTGAGGAATCTTTTGAATCTTTTATTAAGATCATCATCCTCATCATCGCTATCTTCGGACGACTCACTCTTAAATTTTTTTTTTTTTTTTTTTGCCTATGTGAGTATCTATTTTGAAGATTTCAAAGCGACGTCTTTTTTCTTAGAGGGGGCCCTAAAGTGTAGTTCATGAGTTTGTAGGGAACCTATAAGTTCTTCTACTTTCATGTTATCTATGTCTTTACACTCCTCTAAGGCCACTACCTTGGTACCGAATCTTTTCAAGAGGGACCTAAGTATTTTTCTACATATCCTTCCTTCCGGAACACTTTCCCCCAAGGCAAACATGGAGTCGCAAATATCAGAAAGTTTAGTATAAAACTCCATGAAGGTTTCAGTCTCTTCCATCCTAATGTTTTCAAGTTTAGTGGTTAAGAGCTGAAGCTTCGAGCGTCTTACTGTGTTAGTTCCCTCGTGGGTTACTTCAAATATATCCCACGCTTTTTTTGCAATTGCGCATGTGAGAATGCGCTGAAATTCTTCCGGGAAAACACCATAGCAAATCGCACTAAGAGCTTTGGCATTTGCCACATATTGAATTCTCTCATCGTCATTCTATTTTTATCATATTTGGGAATGACAATGATTTTACCATCAACCTCCACTTGTTCAGTGGGCAAGGAATATCCATCTAATGTTGTTGTCCATACGGATCGGTCGATGGATTGGAGAAAAATCCTCATTCTAGCATTCCTAATAGGTGTAGTTCGATCTGTCAAAATATGGTGGACGGTTGATAGTATTCCCATCTCAAGTAGACATGATGCTAGTGCTCCGGTATCGGATCTCACTCTAGATGGTTAAGTCCTTGAAGAGCAACCCGCTCTCATACCAACTGAAATTACGTTGGGTAGTCTAACACGACACCCTATGGATACGCGTGCGGAAGCATAAGAGCAACTAGAATTATGGCTAAGTCCTGGGGGGTGATTAGGACCTTTTAAAATTCTTTTCGCCTACTCATGTAATTTATCAATTCAACCTAAGTAAGCAATTAACACTTCGGCTTCCAAGCCCAAGTGGGTCCAATCACAAGGCTAGCATATGGTTTAAGCAATAAACATCCTAGTCTAATAAACTCAAATAGATATCGAGATGGATCAACATAAGATCAAGCCTACATGAGGAGTGAAAGTACATCTTATATGTGTGGAGGTACCTATCAAGTGCCTAGCATACATTCAAGTATTCATAATTAAGTAATTAAACACAACGCATAATGAGAAATGTGCTCAAGTACAATCACAAACATAAGCAGGTATAGTGGTTCGACTACTTGTCTACTCCACTCTCGGTTTAAGTACTCAACCCCTTTGAGCAAATCGGCATTCACTGGGGAGTTTAAATTTGGTTCCTCCCAACCAAGGTGTTTTAACTCGGATCCACCCAACCAGGGAGTTTATGAGTTCCTCCCAAGTTACACGTTAAACCCATGTTGGTGGCTCCCATTGGAGACTTTGTTTAGGTCCGACAAACGTGTCAAGGAACGACAAACGTCCCTAAATTTAGGCTAGGCAAACGAGCCAATGAGTGCCAAAAAACCCCTAGTCTTTAGGCCGACAAACAGGCCAAGGAACGACTAACGTCCCTAGTCTTTAAGGCCGACAAACAGGCCAAGGATCGGCAAACAACCCTAGTTCGAGTTTGTCAAACAAACTATACACTCAACTCCCACAGGGAATTGAGTGAATGGACTCCTAACAAAGACAACCTTACTTGTCGGATTGAGCCCCTTTGAAGCGCCACTTTGGGTTGTTTCTTCTTGCTCTCTCGTGCTTGAATCGGCTCCCCTTATGCTCCCCCGATCTTTGATGCCGCTGCTTTACCAAGGCTTTAGCTCCCAGATTAGCTACCTTGCATGTGATGCTCCATTGGAGATGCCCAAGGTGCTAGGGAATGGTGAAACCTTTACAAATGATAGGAAATGAATTTTCTAGAGGAATACACCTATTTGGACTCCTAGGTATTTTTTAAACAAGGGATTTAACTATGATCAAGGTGTCTAAAACCCTAGGAATTAAGAAGGAACAAGTCTATTCTCATTTTGCCATTGAATGGCCTAAGTTTGTGATGAAAACACAAGGAGTATGAATTGATATGGGTTTGGAATAGAGCCTCTAATGGTCTATAGCAATGCTGGCTTCTATCTCCTCAAAATCCCTTCACCGAGCCCTAAAAACGAACTCTTCGCTTTTCTAAAGTTTCTCCCAACGGTAAAAAAAATGGGTAGATTCGCGCAGGGTTAAGCGCCAGGTGGACACTAGGTCGGGCGCCCGAAATCCAGTCCAAATTAAAAGATTTATCGCTGTACACATTTGGTAATGGTCGGGCGCCCGGACAAGGTGTTGTCGGGTGCCCGATGGTCATGCTTGCACTGTCGGGCACCCTGTGGTTTATATGATCGGGCATCCGAAATTTAGTCTAGAACAGGTCTGTGCTGCTTGACAGGTTTTGCACTAGTCGGACACCCGGACAGGGTATGGTCGGGTGCCCGATGACCTTCTGGTTTGCAGGCCACTCACTTGGACGGATTCCCCTTAGGTCGGGCGCCCGGTGGACATTGGGTCGGGCGCCTGGCTAAGCATGTTTTTCTGCTGTTTAGATTGTGTTTTGTAGTAGATCATGTAATCTCTTGGCCATTCTTTTGGTGGTCTTTTGGGACACCTAAGGCCAATCTAAGATGACTAATGGTATGCCTATTGGTCATGGTCATCTAGAGGTTTATGGTTTTGGGTAGGTATAAGGTTAAGGCTCACCAAGGCATCACATTCACTTGTTTCTTCTTTCTTGATGCAGCAGGTCGGTCTTGAGTCTTTGGTCTTCAGTCTTCATTAAGCTCAACCAACATTAGACTCACTGACCTAAGTAATTGACAAACAAGGTGCACTAGTATGCCATAGAAAAGTGCACGAACATATAGACATCCCACTTGAGATGAGAAACTACTTCGCAAAAACCAAGTTAAACTTCGAAATAAAAATGACTTTTCTGGTTAGACAAGGTCAAGTAAAAGGAAATACTTACAGTCGTCCGAAGAGATCGACTACGAATCACCCTTCTGAATGAAGAACTTTTTTATATTGAGATAACTCAGTCTAGCCCATGAGTGTAGACTCGGATTGCAACTACTTGATTACCACTACTCCTAAGGATGGATTACACTACGAATTCCGCTAAGAATTACTTTAAGGTAGAGATTATGTAAGGATAATTGAAAGATAGAATTGATTTGATTTGGTTTGGTTGGTGTGAGACTCCTTGCTCCATCGATTTTCCCTTCTATTTATAGGTTTGCTTGGTGGTGAAAAACTCTCTAGATGCGTCTCCACATGCGGCCGTTATGCTTGTCACGCCCCTTCAATCTCTTTTTCTACCCCACTAATTATTCGTTAACTACCTTACCGACTTAGATCGGCCATTAGATACTGTGTCTCAATTAGGCACCATTCTCATATGAAACTGTTCAGCGGATAGTCTAACACGACACCGCCATGCTATGTGCTGAAGCTTAATGGAGCTACTAGAACTATGGTTAAGTCCTAGAGGGGGTGATTAGTGTTGAGCTCTTAAATGTGTATATTCTAACCCCATTTCACCACTAACTATGCTTGAAATACATGATTAAAGACCCAACTAATGCATGGTTTTGTGATTGTAGGAATGAGAGAGAGAATTCATCAATTGAAGGCTTAAAGACGCTGTTTACAAGCATTGAAGATCAAAAGACCAAGCACCAAAGGGTGGAAGAAAGAAAGCAAAGGAAAGAAGAAGGAAGTGCAGAAAGTTGCACTGAAGACCGGTCGACCATAGCCCAGGGCCGGTCATCCGACTGGTCCGAACACTCAACAGGAGGACCCTTGCTGACAACCTTGCTGGACTAATCACGACTGGTCATGCGACCGATAGTTCGCTACTCAGACCAGTCGTAAGACCGGTCGATTAATTCAAAAGCCAAGAAGGATTTTCTCTGACAACTCAATGGATAATTTTTGGCCTTTTACGACCGGTCGTGCGACCAATCGTCCATGAGCTCAGACCGGGCAGTCCGACCGGTCATATACGTAACAGAGCTTCTTCTACAAGCTCCGAAATTTGCTGCGCATAGCGCAGTTTTTTAGGATTTTCTTGAAGTTTCTTCGCATATGGAACCCCAAACCTATAAAAGGACTCCTCTAGCTCGTTTATAAGGTATTCTAAAAGAGATTTACCATGCTGGGAGGCGGTAGAAGTCGGATTCGGAGTTCTACAACTCTTCCTAGTTTGTTTCTTTTAGTTTTATATTTTTCTTAGTTACTTTCATGTTTCCTTAGATCATGAATTGCTAAACCTCTTAGCTAGGGCTAAGAGGTGAAGCTTGTAGTGAATCTAAGATGTTTTAATTCATTTGTTTTGGTTTCAAGTTGAATTTTCATTGAAGAACAATGGTTTAAATTTTGAATGAAGTTCAAAGTTTTTCTACTTAATCTTATGATGGCTCATGGATGTTTAGAAGAATTGCTTTAGTCCTTAATTATTCTGAATGGATCTAGACCTGTACGCTCTGAAGAATCAGATTCAATACGCTCTAGACCTTGGATTTTCATGTGGGAACTTCATGCCAAGAGTTCTACTTTTCTGTGATTTCTGTTTATGTGTGATTGTGTATATAATTTGAATGAAGTTCAAATCATGATTTAGTTATGCTTTGTGACAGAGTTTAATGATGATTGTGATTGTGATCTTAATCTATTGGAACTAGGATTGACTTATGCAATTGAGTGTGATCAAGTCCTAACTTAAATTGAGGGAATCATGCACATGAATCACACATATGACAGATTGTTTGTTATAACCGCTCTATCATCTGGCTAGATAGGATTTGATTTCAATTCTAGTTGAGTAATTACGAAACCACAACAAATTGAGCATTAAGGATTGCTACAAGTGGATCCTTGAATCCCTAGTGCTCTTTACTATTGATTACATTCAGTTTTAGTTCAAAATATTTATTTACATTCAATTCCAAGATCCTGTTTAGTTAGTTCTCAATTAGGAACTATTGGTAGTGTTTTGTGGGTTCCTACACAAGTCTCTGTGGATCAACCTCGGTCTTACCGAGATTATTACTACATCGCAACCCTACACTTGGGGAAGCGAAAAAGTTTTTAGGCGTCGTTGTCAGGGACTTTGACAGTTTTTCACAAAATTTCTGAAATTAGTTTCTATTTGAGATTTTTAGGAGTCTTAACTAAATTAGGTTGTTTACTTTATTTTACAGGGATTCTAGGAGTTGAAGTAGTTACTTCAAATAGGTTTTTCTAACCCTTCTTTTTATTTTTCTGAGATTTGTATGCCATATTGGGTTCGGGATTCTAATAACCGACTCATAGTAGGGGGATTGTTGAAGGGATTGATAGAGAACCACGTGCTAAGAAACGTTTAGATTCGCTAATTTTGTCTGAAAGTACGGCTGGAAATCAACCCAACCTTATGGCCAATCAAATTCTGGGCCAAACCGAAGCGAGAGAGAATGAGGTTGAGAATGTTCTCCGACCTAGAACACTACGTGATTACTTGTAACCTGCAAGAGCGAGCACTCCCTCATGCATAATTTTCCCACATAATGCAGGAAACATAGATCTTAAACCGAGAGTAATTCAACTCCTTACCAAATTCCATGGACTAGACAGTGAAACTGCCTATCAACATCTTAAGGAATTTGATGAGGTGATAGCCACAATGCACTTTGCAAATGTAACTAATGATGTGGTGAGACTCAAATTATTTCCTTTTTCTCTTAAAAAGAAAGCTAAGGCTTGGCTTAATGCATTAAGGCCAAGATCAATTAGCACATGGATTGAGATGACTAGGGAATTCATTAAAACATTCTTCCCTACTCACAAAACGATCATGTTAAGGTGCCTTATTATGAATTTTGCCCAAAAAGAGGATGAGACCTTCTTCCAATGTTGGGAGAGGTTCAAGGACTTGTTAAATGCATGCCCATATCATGGTTACGAAATTTAGCGGGTAATAAGCTTTTTCTATGAAGGACTGACTTCACCCATGCGCCAGTTCGTAGAGATGATGTGCAATGGAGAATTCATGAATAAGGAGGTTGAGAAAGCATGGGACTATTTTGATGTCTTAGACGAGAATGCACAGTCTTGGGATACATCTAAACCAATGAATCCCAAGACAAGACAACAAAAGGAAAAAGAAGGAATTTATGTCCTCTCAGAAGAAGATAACATAAGTGCACGTGTGGCTAGCCTCACAAGAAAAGTCGAGGCTATGGAATTGAAGAAAGGAGAGACGATTAACTCAAAGGACATTGAAATTGTTTGTGGAATTTGTGCCAAGAATCAACATGCAACATAGAATTGTCCCACAATTTCTACATTCCAAGAAATCTTACAAGAATAATCAAATGCATAAACAGTTATCAACGACCATTTAGTGCTCCAAACTCAAATACATATAACTCTAGTTGGAAGAACCATCCTAACTTCAGTTGGAGGAATGGATCAACTGCGAATGCAAACAACACCCCCCAAGCTCAACCTTTACTAGGTCCATCCCTAATAATCACACCAAAAGCTACGTTAGAGGAGATGTTGGGTGCATTCGCATCAGTTCAAGCTAAATATAACAAGACTAATTCTCTAAAAATTGATGGGTTCATGCAAGAGCAACTGAAATTCAATCAAAACTCATCTCAAGCCATTAATGACTTGAAAACCTCAATGGCTAGAGTTGAATCTCATCTCATTGTTAGGGAGAAAGGCACACTTCCTACCCAACCTCTCCCTAACCCAAGAACCCAATTTGAAATACAAGTCCCAAGCTCGTCCTCCCAACATACGAAATATGTTCAAGCTATCACCATCTTAAGGAGTGGGAAAACAATTGATAAATCTAATCCGGTGAAGGCTCCAAAGCCTAATGATTCTAAATATTTAAAAAGGATGATAGCCCAAACAACACTCCACATGAGAAAGAACCGGAAAGGCAATACAAGCCGGTTGCCCAATTTCCCAAAGGTTGATTTCACCCAAACCTTTAGATAAAAACCTGAAAATCTTAGAGGTTTTTAAGCAAGTGAAGATCAACATTCCGTTGTTGGATGCTATAAAACAAATACCATCCTATACCAAATTTCTGAAGGAATTGTGTATGGTCAAAAGGAAACACAATGTTCACAACAAAAGTACTTTTGACTGAGAATCTGAGCGCCATTATCAAACAAGAGGTGCCCAAAAAATACAAGGACCTGGATAGTCCTACCATCTCATTCATCATAGGTGACTACTGGATCAAACAAGCGTTACTCGATCTTGGGGCAAATGTTAACCTCATCACATACTCGGTCTATGAACAACTTGGGTTAGTTGAATTAAAATCTACTAAAAGCACACTTCAACTCAGTTGATAGATCTATTCGTATACTAAGAGGGATGTGAGGATGTCCTTGTCCAAGTCGATAAATTCTACTATCCAGTGGATTTTATTGTCTTAGATACACATCCTGTGATGGGAACCGGTGCTCAAATTCCTATCATACTTGGCTGCCCTTTCTTAGCCACTTCAAATTCGATTATCAATTATAAAAATGGGCTGGTACAAATGTCCTTCGGAAATATGACACTCGAGTTGAATATTTTAGATTTTTGCAAACAATCACGGGATATTGATGACGAGGTCCATGAAATAAATTTGATTGAATCATTCATGGAAGACACATCCCTCTTGACATTCTATTCCGATCCCTTGGAGGCATGCTTGGCCCACTCTCATGAGATTGATGATGACATGATAAGAGAGATGGATGCCATTTTGGATTCTATGTCGGTACTTGATAGTACAAGATGGAAGGCACCATTTGAGCCTTTTCCCTTAAGTGAGAACAAGCCTCTTCCATCTAATCTTAAGGCACCGAAGCTCGACCTAAAACCATTACCAAATGATTAGAAATATGTATATTTAGGTTAAGATGAGACATATTGTTGAGCCTCCAATTTATACATGATCTAGCCCATTACATCACATTATATGCATGGTTTGTATGTTTAAAAGAATCATCTAATGCTTGTTTTGTGATTGTAGGAATGAGAGCGACTTCGCCCAATTGGTGACTAAAAAGATCCATTTAGAGTCATTTGATGAAGACCCAAGGTGGGCCAAAGAAAGAAGAAAGAAAGGAGAGGAGAGAGAAGGAGAAAGAAAGAAAGAAAGTGTGAAAAGGAGAAGTCCGACCGGTCATGACCGGTCGGCCAAGGAAGCTACGACCGGTCAAGACTGGTCGGCCACCCCCTGCTGACCTCTCAACGTCGTTGGACCAAGGACCAATTTGGTCTGACCGGTCAAGACCGGTCAGCCAATAGGTCGGGCCCCTCTTTGCACACACTGGACTTCATTCCAACAGGTCCAACCGGTCACGACTGGTCGGCCATGCGTAAACAGCAACCTTCTATTTCAAGCTCTGAGTTTTTCTGCGCAGTGCATAAGTGCTATGCAATTCTGGAAGATTTCGACCCGGTAAAGCCTCCCCACTATAAAAGGACACCTAGGGTCTCTTCCTAGGGCATTATAGAAGCTGAGGAACTTCGTGAGAGGTGAAGGAAGCCGTCGTGGAGCGTTTGCAACTCTCCCGAATCCGGGTTTTTATGCTTTTTAGTCTTTTTCATTCAGTTATAGTTGTAGTATGACAATGCTCGGCTAGAATCTCTCAGCTAGGGATGAGAGGTGAAGCTTGTAGCTAATTTCATGTTTAATTCAGTTTAATTCAAGTACTTTCACTTTAAGTTTGAATTTTGAATGTTCTAGTTCTATAAAGTTGATATTTTTAGAAGTTTTATGAGAGTTCATGTGCTTCGGACATTGATTCCTTACAATTCTCTGAGATTATCATGTTTTGCTTGATTAGATTCGAATTATGGTAACCCTTGAGCATGCCATAGTCCATGGGCATGGCTGTTACTTCAAAGGCTATGGACTAGAACTCGGAAGTTCAACTTAAGTGGGATTGAATGTGTTTAATGCTTTATCTTCCAACTAAATCAGAGATAGAACTTCAAATCTAGTTGTGTTTTATGCTTGGATTGATTGGATTGACATGGGATTGTTACAAGTGGATCCTTGAAAGCCTTAGTTCCTTTAATTACTGATTTTTCTAAGTTACTGTTTTAAGTTAGTTTTCTTAATTCAAAATTCTAAATTGTTTCAATTCTAGTTGCTGGAATAGTTTAGAATTGGTTTTCTAATTCCCTGTGGATCGACCTCGGTCTTACCGAGAATTATTACTACATCGCAGCCTTGCACTTGAGGCGAGCGAGCAAGTTTTTGGCGCCGTTGCCAAGGAATTTAGATAACGGTTTTAGATTGTTTTAGTGGCTGTAGAAGTAGAAGTAGATAGGTTTCCCTAATTTCCTAGGACTAACAAATTGTTTTGCCTTGTAGGACTTCTTCTCTAGTTCAAGCGAATCGGGTAATATCCTTCGAACTTAGTGTTTTTTTTGCATATTTTCAATTTTTAGAGTTTGATTAATTTCAGATTTTAGGACTTACGATTATTTTAGATTTTGGATTGTGTGGTTTATGTCCCGTTGGGAACGTGACCACAACAATCGTCTCCAATCCTGAAGGTGGTTTAATTGGACCACTCTCCGTTCATAGACGAGTCCGAAAATCTGTTGAACATTGTGATAATTTGAAAAGTATGGATCAAATTCCATTAGGGAATCCTCCCCCCTACTCCAACTACAAACGCAAATCAAGAGGGAGTAGGAGAGAATGAGGTACACAATGTTCCTCTAATGAGATCTTTACGGGATTACTAACAACCGGCCCGTGCAACTACACCCTCGTGTGTGGTCTTACCACCAACCGGGGGAAACATCGATATAAAGCCGGGTGTAATTCAACTCATACTAAAGTTCCATGGGCTAGACTCTGAGAGCCCATACCTACAATTAAAGGAGTTTGAAGAAGTGGTAGCTACTTTGCAATACACTAATGTTTCAGAAGATGCAATTAAACTTAAACTTTTCTCTTTCTCATTAAAAGAAAGAGCCAAGACTTGGCTTCACTCTCTTAGACCATACTCGATAGGGTCATGGAACGAGATGACCCGGGAATTCTTGAAAAAGTTCGTCCCGACTCATAAAACAAATACCCTTTGAAGAGACATAATGAATTTTTCGGCTAAAGAGAGTGAATCATTCTTCCAATGTTGGGAAACGTTTAAGGACCTCCTACTTGCTTGCCCACATCACGGCTACGAAAGTTGGCGAATCATAAACTTCTTCAATGATGGATTAAGTTCCAATATGCGCCAATTTGTAGAGATGATGTGCAACGGCGAGTTTATGAGTAAAAATCTAGATGAAGCTTGGAGTTATTTGGATATGTTGGCCGAGAATGCCCAATCATGGGATACCTCGGACAAATCTAATAACCCCAAGCCTACTCAAGAAAAAGAGAAAGGAGGGATTTATATCCTCAAGGAGGAAGATGATGTGAATGCAAGGCTAACCAGCCTCACAAGAAAGATCGAAGGCCATGGAACTTAGTAAGAGGAGAGTTTCAAAGTCCAATGAAGCTATTGAGAACACGTGTGGGATTTGTTTCACTAATATACATGCTATGTAAGATTGTCCTACAATTCCTGCATTTCAAGAGGTGTTACAAGAACATGCAAATGCCACATATGGTTATCAACGACCTTTTAATGGATCGGTGGGTAACACGTACAACTCTACTTGGAAGAACCACTCAAATTTCAGTTGGAAGAATGCTCCCACGGGCAATCCTACCAACTCTCAAGGAGGGCCACCCATGTAAAATATGGTCCCACCTCAATTCTCAATGGAGGATACTTTAAAGGCATTTATGCAAGGGCAAACGTAAATTAATCAATAAAATCAGCAAATGTTCCAAGAGCTTAAAGTCTCGGTTGATGCGATTAAGGGACACTTGAATGCTAGGGAAGGGACCTTTCCAGCCCAACCTCAGCCCAATCCAAAGTAAGTACATGAAGTAAGCATTCCTAATCTCTCCAACCAACATATGGAGCAAGCCAAATCCGTCACCACTCTTAGAAGTAGTAAACAAATTGACAAAACTATTCCGGTGAAGGCCGACAAGCCTAATGATCCGGTAAATTCTGAGGATGAGGACGGATCCAACTTAGCCCCACAAGAAACGGAACGCGTTTACAAGCCCATAGCACCATTCCCTTCGAGATTGGTTGCTTCAAAATCTCTCCCAAACTCTCATGACATTTTAGAGATTTTCAAACAAGTCAAGATCAACATTCCATTGCTTGATGCCATCAAACAAATCCCCTCTAATGCCAAATTTCTAAAGGACTTATACACAACTAAACGCAAATATAATGCGCAACAAAAGGCCTTCTTAAACGAGCAAGTGAGTGCCATTCTCACTCAAAAGACCCCCCCAAAATTCAAAGATCCTGGTAGTACTACAATCTCATGTATCATTGGAGACTACCGGATTAAGCGTGCATTGCTAGACTTGGGGGCAAGCGTAAACTTGATCCCGTACTCGGTATATGAGCAATTAGATCTTGGTGAATTAAAACCCACCAAAACCATGTTGCAACTTGCTGATAGATCCATTCGTGTACCGAGAGGGATAGTTGAGGATGTGCTAGTCCAAGTTGACAAATTCTACTACCCGATAGATTTCATCGTCTTGGATATACAATCGGTTATGGATGCTAGCACCCAAATACCGGTGATTTTAGGCTGCCCCTTCCTTGCTACATCAAACGCAATTATAAATTGCAGGAATGGGGTAATGCAATTGTCCTTTGGAAACATGACATTGGAGGTTGATGTGTTTCATTTAGGCAAAAGGCATATGGATGATGATGATTTCCATGAGGTTGATATGATTGAATCAATCGTGAAGGGGACTTCACTTTAAATCATAATTTTGATCCTCTAGATGTTGTTAGCTTCGATCCTTTTGAGGATTGGGATGACAATGATGGCCCCCATGAGGTAAACATGATAGAATCTATGGAAGATGGGGAGTTTTTCGAACACAATCTACCTGGAAGCTTGGGGACATGTTTGACACACTCCAAGGATGAATTCAACTCTATTATTAATGAGATCTTGGAAGTGTCAATTTCTGAAAATTTACTTGACAAGTCACCAAATTCTGATTTACATAAATTTTTTATGCAGGAATTAGAAGAATTGGTGCTTAACTTGCCTACAGAGAGGCCAATTTCTGAAAGTGTAGAGGTTGAGGACCCACTTCAACCTACACAAGAGTTTGAGAAGGAAGAAGACGAAAATGGTCCAAATCTGAAAACTTCCTCCGATGAGGTCTCCTACACTCTAGAGGAGCGTAGTGTATTTTGAAGGTTGGGATGATCTCATGATTAAGGACATAGTGCATTCCTTGAAGGAGACCCCTCCGGTGCCTAAAAAGCTTCCTTCCACAGAACGCCAAACTAAAAAATCAATTATGGAAGCACCGATGAAATTTAATTTTGTGGAGATCATATCGACTTGTGAAGAAGAAATACAAGTCTCCACATCTCTTTGGGTTGCTTAAACCAAAGAACACAACTTCTGGGATGACCCATATTTGACGAATCTTTGCCCAGACAAGATGGAAAGGAGATCCATTTTCAATAATTTCCAACCAATGCAATTCTCCTTTCCTAGTACATGTAACAATTTTATTGAGGAACCTGCTGAAACCTTTCAGCGGGACTTTCAATGGGTTAGAATGATTAATGTCACCAATGTACTTTCCAAAGCAGGATGGTGGATAGTTCTACTGAAAAATTTGTTACACCACTTGATGATCCTGCTCAGCTTTGTCCTTTTGGATGATATAATACTGATTAATCTCCTAGTCTGATGGAGATTCTCTTTCTAAAAGGATAACTTAGGTTTTGTTTATTGCTTTAAGTAGGATTAGGTCTAGTTTGTTTTTTGTTTTAATTCTACTGTTTTAGTGGACTTAGTTGTCGGAGTTGCAGACTTCCATGATCGACTCTCTCAGGTACCATTGTTCTCACTCTCTTGTATTTTACCATTGCTCTCATGTTCATGCTCATTACATATCTTTTTACATTGAGGACAATGCAAGATTTGGTTGGGGGGTGAGATGAGATTCCTCATCTAGCAGTTTGCAACATTTCGAGCATCATATGTGCAAAGCTTTTTCAAATTTTCTAAAAATTCAAAACTCTTTTAGAAAACCTTATTTCTATGCATTCAAGATGATGTGAGTATAAGAAAAGGAGATACGAAGTGAGTGATGTTGCAAGTCTTAAACTACTCTTAATATAATGGTTTTATATGTGAGTTCTCCTATTTATGTGAATGATAGAAAATTTGACCACTTTTACACGTAGTTCACATTACACGATTTTCATGATTTGAAAGGATTATGTGATTTGTGGATTGGCTAGACTTAGATTTGAGGTGTTGAGGAACCAAGTAGGGGTACTTTGTCCATCCTTGTCCATAGGAAAATAATGAAAGATATGGATTTCTAAAAATCCTATCTAATGTAAAATAAAATGGAAAAGGAAGGATGAAAATATGGGAATGATTGAGAAAATGGTGGAAAATTTTGAAAAGGGCTACCTATTACCAACCGGGGATGGTCTACCCGTAACCAAAGCCGAAAATGGGACATAGTGTGAAAGCCGTCGGAAGGACGGTAATGCAAATTCCTATCATAGGCTTGTTGTTGATCTGTACACCTTGAGATCTATAGTTTAGTTGATCTAGGAAGAAGATGATCTTGGAAACTCATGAGATGAGCTATCACTATGCACATTAGGTTGAATTTTGTTCAAAGTTCTTTTATCTATCAATCAATCAGCGGGAATTCTATATGAACACATTTTATGTTTTGAGAGTTTAAGGCTGCAACCTCTGTCGCCCAGTTTCTTTAATTTTTGTACTTGTATATCTTGGAATGAATAGAAGTGTTGTTTCTGAAAGAGAGTTGGTTTTGGAAATTTGAACTTGTTTCACACATGTTTTGCTCGGGGCTAGCAAAAAGCTGGTTGGGGGTGTATTGAGCCTCCAATTTATACATGATCTAGCTCATTATTTCACATTATATGCATGGTTTGCATGTTTAAAAGACTCATCTAATGCTTATTTTGTGATTGTAGGAATGAGAGCTACTTCGCCCAATTAGTGACCGAAAAGATCCATTTAAAGTCCTTTGATGAAGACCCAAGGTGGGCCAAAGAAAGAAGAAAGCAAGGAGAGGAGAGAGAAGAAGAAAGAAAGAAAGAAAGTGTGAAAAGGAGAAGTTCAACCGGTCATGATCGCTCGGCCAAGGGAGTTACGACCTGTCGGCCACCCCCTGCTGACCTCTCAACGTCGCTGGACCAAGGACCAGTTTAGTCCGACCGGTCAAGACCAGTCGGCCAACAGGTCGGGCCCCTCTTTGTGCACGCTGGACTTCATTCCAACAGGTTTGTCCGGTCGGCTAGCCCAGTCCAACCGGTCACGACCGATCGACCATGTGTAAACAGCAACCTTCAATTTCAAGCTCTGAGTTTTTCTGCGCAATGCGTAAGTGCTACGCAATTCTAGAAGATTTCGACCCGGTAAAGCCTCCCCACTATAAAAAGACACCTAGGGTCTCTTCCTAAGGCATTATAGAAGCTGAGGAACTTCGTGGGAGGTGAAGGAAGCCGTCGTGGAGCGTTTGCAACTTTCCTGAATCCGGGTTTTTATGCTTTTTAGTATTTTTCATTCAGTTATAGTTGTAGTATGACAATGCTTGGCTAGAATCTCTCAGCTAGGGATGAGAGGTGAAGCTTGTAGCTA
This sequence comes from Liriodendron chinense, assembly GCA_003013855.2. Lineage (NCBI taxonomy): Eukaryota > Viridiplantae > Streptophyta > Magnoliopsida > Magnoliales > Magnoliaceae > Liriodendron > Liriodendron chinense. The sequence goes on from ML058565.1 coordinate 215,578, forward strand.
ATTTCATGTTTAATTCAGTTTAATTTAAGTACTTTCACTTTAAGTTTGAATTTTAAATGTTCTAGTTCATATAAAGTTGTTATTTTTAGAAGTTTTATGAGAGTTCATGTGCTTCGGACATGGATTCCTCGGCAATTCTCTGAGATTATCATGTTTTGCTTGATTAGATTCGAATTATGGTAACCCTTGAGCATGCCATAGTCCATAGGCATGGCTGTTACTCCGAAGGCTATGATTTCGAATGCTATGTGATTGAATAAGACTAGAACTTAGAAGTTCAACTTCAGTGGGATTGAATGTGTTTAATGCTTTATCTTCCAACTAGATCAGAGATAGAACTTCAAATCTAGTTGTGCTTTATGCTTGGATTGATTGGATTGACATGGGATTGTTATAAGTGGATCCTTAAAAGCAACTATTCCTTTAATTACTGATTTTCCTAAGTTACAGTTTAAAGTTAGTTTTCTTAATTCAAAACTCTAAATTGTTTCAATTCTAGTTGCTGGAATAGTCACTACCAAAAAAACCGGCTAAGGCTATGGATTAGGTCTTTCTTTTGCTACGGATATAATCCTTAGCTAAATTGCTAGGGATTTAATCCGCAGTAAAAAGCTATCACCCGCTTAAGCTTTCACGTTTCGTAAGGGACTCTATGGGGCCCACCGAAAGGTGATTATATGATCTTAATCCCTTCATCCATTTTAAAACCGAATTTGAGAGTACTATAAAAAAAAAGGAGGCAGGTTGAGACCGTCAGGTGGACCACACCGTAGGAAACAGTGATATAAACTTCCTACCGTTGATCTTTGATATGGTCCACGAGAATTGGATTTGCCTCAGTTTTAGTATCTGGCCCAAAAATGAGCTGTCAAAATGGATGGACGGAGTGGATACCCCATATACATCATGGTGGGCCCCACGAGCACAGTCATCAGCATGCCCTCTCGCCTGCCTTAAAAAAAATATATTTTTCTGGGAAACCTCCCGCCCCGCGCCCTCGTCCCTTTTTGGGAAAACACTCCTCTCTCTCTCTCATCTCTCTCTCTCTCGCCCGCGCCTAAAGACACTCCTCTCTCTCTCTCTCTCTCTCTCTCTCTCTCTCTCTCTCTCTCTCGCCCTCTCTCTCAATCTCGCTACCCCACGACCCTCTCTCTCAATCTCGCTACCCCACGAGCCAAATTTGAGTTTCTTCCTCTCCAACGGCAGCTAATCTCGGTAACGACGCCCTTTCCGGAGAGGTTTGTACCATCTGACCGGCTCTTTCTCTACGCTGGCAAGCTTCCTCTTGCACAGGTATGTCTTGTTCTTATTTTTTTATTTTCTTCAGCCCCTGCAAATGGTAGCAGTCGGTGCTGTAAAAGTTCTGTGGGCCCCATCATAATTTATGTGTGTTATCCCTTTTGCCCGGCCATTTTAGGGCATGAGCCCAAAAATGAGGGAGATCCAAATCTTTGGTGGACCACACCACAGGAAACAATGGTGATTGAACGCCTGCCATTTAAAACTTCCTAGGGCCCACTGTAATGTTTATTTGTCATCCAACCTGTTGATTAGGTTACACAGACCTGGATGAAGGGAAAACACAAATATCGGCTTAATCTAACACTTTTGTGGCCCCCATGAAGTTTTTAATGGTGGGCGTTCAAACAGCCCTGTTTCCTGTGGTGTGGTCCACCCAAGATTTGGATCTGCCTGATTTTTGGGTTCATGCCCTAAAATGATCTGGACAAATGGATGGGGCAATGTGGATAAAATCCATACATCATGGTGGGTCCCATGGCCCCAAAAATATTATAGATTTTTTTCATTTTATTTCTTCCGATAAAATCCATACATCATGGTGGGCCCACATCCTGATTTGACCTTTTTTTGGGGCCTACAAGCTGATTGGACCAGATTTTATATTTTTTGGGCCCACATCCTGATTGGATCAGCATTTTTTGGGGCTCACATCTTGATTGGAACTTTTTTTCGGGGCCCCACATATTGATTGGACCAGAATATATTTTTGGGGTCCACATCCTTAAAAGAATGTTGTGTTTTTGTTTTTGTGTTTTTTTTGTTTTGGTCCTTGTCTTTTATCTTTTTTAAATTGTTGATGGATGATGAGATTAAAAATGATTTTAGTGGTTAAGAGTGATAATGTGATGATAACAGGGTTGACCTGTTGTTTTTAGCTATGCTTTAATAAAAGTGGCCCACTTATGGTCATGCTGGACCTCTGCAATGGAAGGGGAAGGAGATACATAATAAATTGGATTGCACATGGCCCCATTGTCTTGGATTGATGTACATCATGGTGGGCCGTGTTGGACGGGTTAGATTCGATGCACATCATGGTGGCCTAATTGGCCTTGGATGAGTACCAAATGTGAGTAACATGAGTCACCACTACTTGGTGGGACTCTAGCCTATGACAAAATCCACATAGTAAAAGATTGGGGAGTTGTATGATACTTAGGGAGTGTATGACGCTTGATACACACATTTTAGAATTGTATGCTTGACATGCACTATATTGAAACATTTTAATTTTAAATTTTGTCTTAATATACCTTTGAGCTTACTAATAAAATGATATGTTTGGAACATGGGTCAGGTGCAAGTTGAAAATAGACCCATTGGTTAATCGAGAGTGGATGGCATTAAGTTTCCCGGAACCATATTTTATTTCTGGCATAAGAAGCTTTTTGAAGTTTGCTCAAGAACACCTTCCTGGTAGAGAAACCATTCTTTGTCCATGCACCAGTTGTAGATGTTCACGTTTACCAATGTGTTACGACGATTTGGAAATACATCTAATGAAAAATGGATTCGACCCAACATATAGGGTTTGGAACGTGCATGGTGAGCATGCATCACCTAAGTATACTGAGCGTGCATCAAGTTCCCAACAATACCACAATGTTCCAAACTTAAATGAGGTTCACAATGTGGTCATTGAAGAACTCGGTGGTAATAACTTGGATGAAGTTATCCAGGATGAGCCGAATGTGACCACCGAAACAGAAGACGTCTCTAGAGATGATGAAACCAATGAGTTTGAAGCAAATCTACGGACACGCAATGACTGAGTTGTACCCTAGTCGCGAGGATTTCACCATGCTAACTTTCATTATACAACTTTTCAAGTTAAAGGTAAACCATGGATGGAGCGAAAAAAGCTTTACAGAGCTCCTTCAACTACTCCAGAAGGTGTTACCCTCCAGTAACAAGGCCCCAACTAATACCTAACAAGCGAAAAAAATCATTACAAAGTTGGGTCTTGATTATGTGAAGATTCATGCTTGTCCAAATGACTGTATCTTGTATTGGAGAGAGCATGAGAAGAAGACCAGTTGTCCAAACTGTAAAACTACTAGGTACAAGATAGAAATCGACAATGAGAGAAAACGATGTGAAGTACCTGCTAAGGTATTAAGATATTTTTCATTAACACCAACGCTACAAAGAATGTTCAGTGTGCCATGGTTGGTGAAAGAGATGTCCTGGCACTCAACCAGGAAAAAGCAGCATGGAAAGATGGAGCATCTGGCTGACTCTATTGCATGGAGGATTCTCGATAATAAGTATACGGATTTTTCAGCTGAGCCTCGCAATGTTCAATTGGGTCTAGCCACGGATGGGTTTAACCCCTTTAGCACTTTAAGTACGTCATATAGTTCATGGCCTGTTATGTGTGTGACGTACAACCTTCCACCAAAGCTTTGTATGAAACCTCAATTTGCTATACTGACTTTGCTCATTGAGGGACCGTGACAACCAGGGAAGGATATTGACGTTTATTTACAGCCATTGATTGATGAACTGCAAGACTTGTGGCGGAAAGGGGCCACGACGTTCGATGCATACCATGGAAATAGATTCAACATGCGTGCCATTCTGCTCTGGACAATCCATGACTTTCCAGCATATGGTAATGTCTCTGGTTGTAAGACCAAGGGTAAGTATGGTTGTCCTATATGTGGTCCCAATACAGATTCCTTATGACTCCAGTACGGAAAGAAACATGTTTATATGTGTCATAGACGGTGGTTGCCACTATCAGACCCGGCTAGGGATGACACAAGTGCTGGAACGTTCAATAAGGTAAAGGATATAAGAGGATAACCAATGCGTCTGATGGGGATTGAGGTCGAAAAACAAACTGTGAACCTAGTTGTGAAGTGGGGGAAGACTGGGAAGATGAATATAAGGGGTCTAGGAGGACAAGAGCAAGCGGATGATGTTGAATCACCATGGTCCTTCAAGCGGTCCATATTATTTGGTTTGGATTATTGGAAGGATATTCTGGTACGAACCTTGATGTCATGCATGTTGAGAAAAATGTATGTGAAATCCTTCTCGCATTGATGTTGAACACGCCGAGCAAAACCAAGGATGATGCTAATGCACGTAGGGACCTGAAACGGTTGGGAATTAAGAAGCGTCTATGGCTGAAAAAGACAAATGGCAAGGTGATCCAAAAACGAAGTCCAATCTGCCTTCGAAAAGAAGAGAAAAAGCTTTTCATCCCAAACTTTGCGCGAACTGCGTGTTCCGATTGGGTTTAGTGGGAATTGGAAGACAATCGTAACGCAAGATTGCATGGATTTAAAGGGAATGAAGTCTCATGCTTACCACGTGTTGATGCAACATCTGTTTCCGGTTCTCATCCAGCATGCATTCAAGGATAGGAAGGTCATTCGTTCTGTAATTACAAGCTTTTATACCTTCTTCAATGCCTTGTGCTCGACAACCATCGACCTCCAAACGCTCCACACTCTCGAGAGGGGTATGGCTAGGATGTTATGTCAACTTGAGATGATATGCCCTCCATCAATATTTGTCGTGATGATGCATTTGCTGATCCACTTGGCTTACGAAGCTCGCATATGTGGTCTTGTCTACTACCAATGGATGTATCTATTCGAAAGGTATAGTATGAGTTTAGTATGAATAAATTGGTGAAACATCTAGAATTGCATTTATACATAATGTGTCATTATTTTTGTTAGGTTCATGAAGACATTCAAGGCCTATGTCCGCAACAAGACGCGACCCAAGGGTTGCATTGCAGAACAGTACATCCAAGAGGAGACAATTATATACTATAACCAATATAGAGGAAAATAGGGAACAATCCTATTGGAAAAATTAGGAAAAACGGTTTGATGGAGTCATTCCAAGACAACAGAAGTTGAAAGATATTGTTGATGATGGGCCTAACAATGACGATGTTGGTCCAGTAGGTTCGAGTCAAAGTGTCATCCTAGCGGGTATCAAATATGAACAGGCTCGCATCTGGGTATTAAAGAGTCATCCTAGCTACGATGTGTGGGAAGGGTATGTACAGTTAGCTCATATGTATATATCTTCTTTACTTTACGCAAATTTCGATTTAGTAATAGTATCGAATAATGCACAGGAAGCACAAAGATTTCTTGCAGCGACGATATAGGAGGACTAATAGGGTGCTTAGCGAGGATGAATTCATACATTGGTTGAAGAGGCAGCCAGAGTTCAACGAATCAAATGACAAAGACTTTAAAGATATAGTGAGAGGATCTCTGGCTTTTGCTATGGAGTACAATAAGTATTGTGTTAATGGTTTCCTCTTCACTAAGGACTATGAGGAGAATAAAATGACCCAGAATAGTGGGGTTATGACAGAGGGTATGACCACCTTCCGAGCTAGTGCTAAGGACAGGAACACAGTGGATGAAAATCAACCTTACTACGGAGTCCTCCGCAGAATTATCCAACTAGAGTACCGATTAGGATACAAGCCCATCCTATTTAAGTGTGATTGGGTGAAGGTGACGCATCATGGTGTTTCTTTTGATGTCGATGTAAATATGAGATTAGTAAACCTGTCTAGTCTTTACAGTTCAGACAAAGAGGGAGACGAGCCGTTCATTCTTGCGGAGCATGCCGTGCAGGTTTTTTACTCAAGAGATCTAAAAAATCCTGACTGCACGTGGTCTTGGAGGTTCCAAAAAAGATTTTTGTCGAGGATGAGATTTGCCTTCTATCGGAATGATTGAAGGCTATAACTAATGCTGATGCAGGACCTAATCTCACCTCATTAGCAATTGTTGATGAGTTGATATTCAATGAAATTGAAGACAGATGTTGTTGTTGAAAAAAACAAAGAAAAGAAAGCGAACGAGGATAATGTAACAAAGAAATAAATGGTATTTGTAGTTTACATGTTTGTACTTTACAAAGAAATAAAGGAAATCTAAATAAGGTATGGAGAATATAGTGAATTGTTTGTACTTTACATGTTATGTAAATTGTTTCTTAACCCATAATGTTTTTTCTATTGGCCATGAAATAGGGACATGGATTCACAACCAGAGGCATTGGGTACGCACTTGCTCGGTAATACGGATGCGAGCAGTGCCACAGGTAATAAACTTGTTCTTTTTAATTAGCTATATATGTTGATTTCATCTTTCTTATATATTGGTGGTAATCAAAGATATGTGTATATACCTATTATTCTTTTTATGCAGTTGTGTCATCTTCTTCTTCATCCAGAAAGAGAGGCCCAACAAGGGGTGCTTCTCTAGATGTGCAACAAGATAGAAAAAAAGTTCTAAAGACAATCGAATTCGGGCAACCGAATGAGTTCTCTCCCAATCATAGAGACTTTGCAACACAAATCAGTGTCCTCACCCGTGCTCATATCCCGATCATATACCAGGACTTTCGCCAAGTGCCTCGTAGAGATATTCATACAGTCACAGATGCATTGTCACGACTTTATGAGTTTGAGGGTCAAAGTTGGGATGCGAGTCTTATATACGTAACACGCCGCATCAAAGAAACATGGAGAAATTATATAAAAAAAAAGGTTGATTGCAAAATATATTAAAAACAATGATCTTGCGATTGTGAGAGACAGTCCAGCCCCCCTCCCCCCGGTGTCCCTATGGAGGATTGGAGGGTCTTTATGGATCAACACAACACTGAGAAATTCAAGAATGCAAGCACAAGGAATAAAGTCAATCGGGCCAAGCTAAAAGGACCTGCATGTCTTGGGCGGTGCAGCATGGCTGTTACTCGCCATCAAATAGTAAGAATAAGTATCCCAATTTAAAATTAAATTTTATTTTGAATTATTAGTCATCTAACTCTATGAATGATGTGTGTTTGAACGACATGTAATGTGGCAAAGGCAATGGAGAGGAATCTTACATCTGATGCAGAGGTAGGTAGAGGTGATGTCTACTTAAGAGCCCATACGAGGAAGGACAAAGTTGTCCAGTTTCCTGATCTCGCTGTAAGTTCACCCCTCATATCACTTATCATTGCCCTTTTGAAATGCCGATCTATAACTTTTAGTTGCTAAGCACCATTTGTTTTTTGTCATAGGAAAAACTAAGCGATCTTTATAGTAGCAATCCTACTTATAGGACGAGCGGCATTGATGATGCCCTCACACAGGTACTAACACAGTTAAAAAATTACTTGAGTTTCATACTAATTATGCATTTCCTAATAGCCTAATTTGTAATGTTTTATAGTTGGTTGGTCCTGACATTAGAGGGCGAATTGAGGGGTCTAGGTTGCTCCGTAAGCAAGACTGGATTGAAGAAGTCAGCCCCTATCCGTTCAAAAGTGGAGACGATGATAAAAGAAAAAGAAAGTCTATCGCAGGAGATAGTAGAGATAAAGAAAACATTGGTTGAATTTAAGGCATGGATGACTCTGCAGCAAGATAAGCAACAAGAGGCTCAGTTTGATAAAAACCCTTCAACTACCACCAACAGTTCGATCCGCTCAGGCATCATCGGTATGAAAGTTTAAATTTGATACTGTATTGAGCTTACAATTGTATTATAAACACTAATAATAACTATGTCATTTTATATGTGTACATGTAGCCGGATTTGATATATATCGGTAAGAGATGCGACTTGCTTGGTTGGGGAAAACGTGGTGTAGTTGCTCGTGGTCAAGTACACGAAGTTGATCTGAATGCAGTTGTCCATAACCATAAGTTGGAGGAAGGAGCTTTTTATACAACCTAATGCTCCTTTGTGGATTGAAGATGGGTTCGCAACTACACTTGGAGAGGCCGGTCCGGGATCATTTGTGCAATGGGGGAAGGACTCTTTGATATTTCAGTAATTTGAATTAATTTTGTGCTCTCACAGTTTAAGTTACTTTTGAACTAATTTGGTACTCTATAGTTGAACACGTTTTTCGTATGCATGTTTTTTCTATGTTGTTTGGTTTATTTTTCTAATTCTAAACTAATTTCGTACCGTATAGTTGAACATATCTTTAGTATGCATGTTTTTTTCTATGTTGTTTGGTTTGTTTTTTTCTAATTTTGAACTAATTTGGTACTTTATAGTTTTAGGCTCCATTTGATTTAAACCAAATGGAGCTTAAGCCCTTTTTTAACTCCGCCAATGCAAGTCTCCTTGCATTGCTGGTCCCAAGCCCGGATAAAGGAGGAGGGAGAAGGAGCTATGTATGGGTATGGTTTCTATTCCTATGTTACTTTGTATAGATTGCATGTAAGATAATATTTCTTCTTTCTACAGTTTTCATGATAATTTGTATTTTTGTTACAAGGTTTTTGGAGAATATATGTGTGTAGGACTGCTTCAATCAGTTCCAATATCAGTTTCCATACAAACAGAGGTAAATTCTCATTACAAGTTTCAAAATACGAGTTGTTATTATTTTCTTCTATTTTGATTTGCATGGGAATGAAGATGAAAACACAGGGTTTGGATTTTAGGTTGGATATTTGATTTGCTTCTCACCACGTGTGTGCTTAATTTGATGTGTTGTTTTCACCTTTTGTGTTTTCTTTTAGCACTATCTCAACGCCCCATTTTAATGAAGTCTGCCGTCATCTTAAAAAAAAAAAACAGGTCCGCCATGCATATGGTTGGTGCAAGAGATACCATAATCTAGTCCATTCCAGAAAGACCAGTTCCATGAATCTTCTTTTAAGGTACTACTCCTACTTTGGTCTCATGCAACACCTAATTTTCCATGGATGATATTACTTTGGACTCCAACATGTGCTAACGTGCTTGAATGGTGGTAGGTCGTATCGGGAGCGGATTAGGCGTGGCACCGGCCTCACCAAAGACAGGTTCATGTGACTCTATCGTGGATGGCAAATAAACATTACAGAGGTTCCTAGGAAATTTTTAATGGTGGAGCATTCAATCACCACTGTTTCTTATAGTATGGCCCACTGAGATTTGATTCTTTTTTTCATTTTCGAGCTCATGCCCCAAAATGATTATAATGTCTTCTTGGTTTTCATTTGCAGACTTGTGATTAGGACACCAATGTTTTGGGTGGTGGCAACAACTAGTGGATGGATATAAATCATCTTTTATTAAAAGTAAATCTCATTCATGGTAACGGTCCTTTTTTCTTTCAAAGTACGTGGTTTAAAGGATTCAGCATCTCGCTCTTTCTTGTTGGGTTCTATTCCAAGCATGAATTAGGATTTGGGAATGGGGTTTGTGTTGAGCTCTTAATTGTGCATATTCTAACCCCAATTCATCACTCATTATGCAAGGTTTTCATGATTTATAGACTAATCTAATGCATGAATTTGTGATTATTGGGATGAGAGAGAGCAATCATCAATTGAAGACTTAAAGACGCCATTAAGAAGCAAAGAAGATCAAAGGACCAAGTGTGAAAGGGTGGAAGAAAGAAGCAAAGAAGAGAAGAAAAGAAGGAAGAAGAAGACACCCAAGACCGGTCGTTCGACTGGTCGTTCAAGGCCCAGGACCGGTCGTCCGACCGGTCCAATCACTCAACAGAGGGGCCCAGAGGCCACAACTCACTGGACTATCCAGGACCGGTCATGCGACCGGTCGTTCACTGCTCAGACCTAGTCGTGCGACCGGTCCTTGAATTTATTTTCTGGGTTGAAAAATCCCAGAAACATCCAAAAACTCTCTGGACGTTTTTCATGGTTTTGAGACCGGTCGTGCGATCGGTCGTTTGCGTAATGGAGCGTGTTCTACAAGCTCTGGATTTCTCTATGCACTACGTACTCTTACGTAATTTCTGGAAGATTCTGATGCTACGAAGCCTCCCTACTATAAAAGGACACCTAGGGATCGTTCCTAGGGCATCTAAGAAGGGTTTGAGCATGGTGGGACGCAGTGGAAGTGGATTTCGGAGTTCTACAACTCTTCCTAGTTTGCTTTCTGTTTTTATGTTTTTCTTAGTTGTTTCATGTTTCCTTGGATCATGAATGGCTAAACCTCTTAGCTAGGGTTAAGAGGTGAAGCTTGTAGTGAATCTAAGATGTTTCAATTCATTTAAGATGGTTTTAAGTTGGATTCCATGTTTAAGAACAATGGTTTGAAGTTTAATTCAAGTACTAAAGTAGTTTTTCTTAGTCTTATGATGACTCATGGATGTTTGGAAGAATTACTTGAGTTCTTAATTGTTGTGTGCTATTCTAGACCTGTATGATCTGAGGAATTGGAGTGCGCTCTAGTACTATGATTTACATGTGGGAACTTCCTACCAAAGTTCTACTTTTATGGAAATTCTGTAGTATATAGGACTGTGTATGCGATTTGAATAAGTTCAAATCATAATCTAGTTTCGTCTTGTGAAAGGATTTAATGATGTTTATGATTGTGATCTTAGCCTATTGGAATTGGGACTGACCTATACAATTGAGTATGCTCGTCCTGGCTTGCATTGAGTGAATCATATACATGGATCTTACATATTTTAACTGTTCTATCATCTGGCTAGATAGATCTTAATTTTGATTCTAGTTGAGAAAGTGAGAGACCACAGCGAATTGAGCATCAAGGATTGCTACAAGTGGATCCTTGAACCCCTAGTGACTTTTTATAATTGTTTACTTTCAATTTAGTTTAAAGTTACTATTCACATCAATCTTCTACAAATCTATTTGTTAGCGTTTCAGTAGAACTATTAGAAGTATTTTGTGGATTCCTACATAAGTCCCTGTGGATTGACCTCGGTCTTACCGAGATTATTACTACATCGCAACCCTACACTTGGGGAAGCGAACAAGTTTTTGGCACCGTTGCCGGGGACTTTGACGGTTTCTCATAAAATTTCTGAAAATAGTTCTATTTAGGATTTTTAGGATTCTAGTGCTAACTTAGTTTGTTTTGTTTGATTTTTCTTTTACAGGGATTTCTAGAAAGCTGAAGAAGACATAAGGATCTCAAGTGCCAAATCAGGTTCTATCTTTCTAATCTTACTCTCCTTCTTCTCCTATTCATTCCTATCATATTCATCTCTTGTAGAGTGGGTGGAGACTCCTTTTTGGATCTCTGATAGGTAGGCCTTGTGCCACTTGGATTCCTATTGGTCGGCTCTGCGTCTTGGATCACCTTGTGCTCAGAGATTTCTCTTCTCATCTCTACTCCTCTTTCTTCTTTTTCTGCACTTTTCTCAAAAGATTCAAAGAGTGGGTGGGGAGTTCTCTAAACCCCTATTGACCAGAGAAATCGTTCTCTATCCTTGCTTCTGGCTTAGCCATTGCAAGACACAAAAACAATTTCGAGCAATGAATCTGCTAGCTTTTGTGACATTTCGAGCAATGATGTAGAAATTTTTCGATTTTTCTAGCACCACAAAAACTTGTTCACTCCCCAAGTGTGGGGTTGCGAAGTAGTAATAATTCGGAAAGACCGAGTATCATTCCCACAGAGATTTATGAATGGGTATTCTCAGAATTTAACTAAAACAACTAGTAATTAAGATCCTATTAAGAACTAAAGCTGAAAAATAATGATTTGGGTTTAAACAGTGAATGTGTGAGGTAATTTCAATCTAAAAAGGCACTAGAGCGCCAAGGATCCACTTTTGATAAGTTTCAATGCATCAACACAACTAGGTCTCTCATAACTTAATCGGAATCGAATTCATATCTCTATCTGATCGGAATATAGAGCGGTTCAATCAACAATTATCTAAAACAGTTGCTCATTCATTGATTCGATTCCCACAACATTACTCAGGCCTTGGGCACACTCAATTGTGTAGGCCTAAGCCTCTTTCCAATCTAGTTGACATTCATAACCATAGCTTTCATCAAATCCTGTCACTAGACTTGATTACAACTAATGATTAGAACTCTAATTAAATCAAAATCAATGAACAAACAGCTATGCCAGATTACTACAAAAGATAGGAACTTAGTTGAATGAGTTCCCACATGAAAATTAGGCCATTGTACACAAGGCAATCAAAGGGTCTACCATGCCCAGGAGTCGATGATAGATCAATGAACTACACAAGCATAAACAATGCTCAGAAGGTAAGCTACCAAGTTTAGAATCACTAAGAATCACATGAGCCTGGAGTCATCAAGAGATCAAAGTAAAACCAAACTAGTATTTGATTCAAACTCATATTGAACTAAAATTCTTCAATTAAAACATAAAAGGAAACCTAGGTTGCATCAATCCATCAAAAAAAAAAAATCAAAAGCTTCACCTCGTAGCCCTAGCTAAGAGGTTTTAGTTCATCTCTAACATCCTTGAACTAGAAGCCTCCAAAAACATAAAAAACTACTAAAACAGGAAGAACACTAGAAACTCGAAGTAGAATCCGTCTCCTAAGCAATCCCCACGTCCTAGCATGCTTTGGTATGCAGGGAAGAAGTCCTTTTATAGCTTGGAGGTGTCCTTTGCGTAAGAAACTTCTAGATTTCGCGTAAGGATACGCATTTGCGCAGAGAAATTCGGTGCCCTCAAAATAGAAATTCGCTGTTTACGCTGGGCCGACCGGTCACGACCGATCGGACCTGTTAATCCCATTAGTCTAGCGTGCTCTGGAAACCCTCAGACCCATTGGCTGACCGGTCGGACTGTGCATTTTGGCATCCTGGTCCTCCAATGATGTGTGGCCGACCGGTCTTGACCGGTCTGACTCCTTTGGCCGACCGGTCACACGACTGGTCTAGGCCCTCTTCTTTCTCCACTATGCTTTCTTCTTTCTTTTCTTTTCTTTCTTTGCTTTCTCCTCTCTTTGGTCCACATTGTATCTTCATCCAAGGCTTCGAAATAGCCCCTTTTGGTCAGTATTTGAGTGAAGTCATTCTTATTCCTACAATCACAAATCCATGCACTAAATTAGACTTTAAATCATGAAACCATGCATGATGAGTGATGAATTGGGGTTAGAATATGCCCAATTAAGAGCTCAACACACCCCCAACCAGCATTTTGCTAGTCCCGAGCAAAACATGCGTGAAACAAGTTTCATTCTCCAAAACCCAACTCTCCTCTAGAAACTATTCTTCCATACATTCCAAGACACATAAGCATAAAAATCAGAGAAATTAGGTGATAGAGGTTGAAACCTTAAACTCTCAGAACATAATAAGTGTTTATATGAAATTCCCGCTGATTGATTGACAAATAGAAGAACTTGAACAAATTCAACCTAGTGTGCATAGTGAAGGTTCATCTCATGAGTTTCCGGGATTATCTTCTTCATAAATCAACTAAACTATAGATCTCAAGGTGCATAGAGCAACAACAAGCCTATGACAGAAATTTGCCTTACTGTCCTTCCGACGACTTTCACACTACGTCCCATTTCCAGCTTTGGTTACGGGTAGACCATCCCCCGGTTGGTAGTAGGTAGCCCTAATCGGAATTTTCCACCATTTTCATCATTCCCAATTTCATCCTTCCTTTTCCTTTTTCTTTTACATTAGATAGGATTTTTAGAAATCCATATCTTTCGTTATTTTCCCATGGACAAGGATGGGCAAAGTACCCCGGCTTGGTTTCTCAACATCTCAAATCAGAGTCTAGCTAATCCACAAATCACATAATCCTTTCAAATCATGAAAATCGTGTAATGTGAACTAGGTGTAAAAGGTGTTCAAATTTTCTATCAATCATAAAAATAGGTGAATTCACATATAAAACCATTATATTAAGAGAAATTCAAAGCTTGCAACATCCCTCACTTCGTATCTCATCTTCTTATACCCATGCTATCTCGAATGCATAGAATCAAAGTTTTCCAAAAGAGTTTTGAATTTTAGAAAAATCGAAAAATTTCTATATCATTGCTCGAAATGTCACAAAAGCTAGCAGATTCATCATCTAAGGAATCTCTCACCCCCCAACCAAAACTTTACATTGTCCTCAATGTAATAAAATATGCAATATGCATCACATGAGAGCAATGATATAAAACAAAGGAGAGTGAGAAAGAGAGATATCACCTGAAGCATATATTTCATGGTAAGATTAGCTTTTGGAGATGGATTACTTCACAATTAAATCAACTATCAAAGCAAATCCTATTGGGAAAGCATTCTAGAAAATCATCATCCGTCAGACTAGGAGGTTAATCCCAACAACTCATCCAAAAGCATAAAGTCAAGCAGAATCATTAGATGGATCAAAAGGTTTCGCAGTAACGTCATCCAATATCCTGCTTTACAATAAACATGTGTGTGAGTAATCGAGATAAGCCACTCAAAATCCCAAAAAGGAATTTCAGCGGGTTCCTTAATGTTTTCACCACATGTATAAGAGGAGACATCATCATATTTATCAGAAAAAATATGTCTCCATTCAGATTTTCCTGGGCATTGATATTGCAAGTAAGGATCATCCCAGGGTTGATGGAGTTCGGTATGCATGATCCACAAAGGTGTGGAAATATGAATTGATTTCTCAGTACAAAAAGGTATTGTTTCCACATACTTCTCTCGGCTAACGTCATATGCCGATACTGACTCTAAAAGTGTGACCATATCCCTTATCATATCATCATTCTTATCAAGGGAGTAAGTCACATATTCATCTAAGTGACCGGAGTAGAAAGGTGAGAGGGATTCATCTTCCACAATAGAATTGATCATGTTTATTTCGTGGACCTCCTCATCTTCATCCTCTTGTTGGTTGTCAATACTGAAAGCATTCAACTCAATCGTCATATTGCCAAAAGACATTTGTATGACCCCACTCCTACAATTGATGATAGCGTTTGATGTAGCTAGGAATGGACGACCAAGTATGACAGGAATTTGGGGGCCAATATTAACCATGGGTCGTGTGTCCAAGACAATAAAGTCCACCGCATAGTAAACTTTGTCAACTTGGACAAGGACATCCTCAATCACCCCTCTCGGAATACGAATCGATCGGTCAGCAAGTTGTAATGTGGTTTTGGTGGGTTTCAATTCACTTAAACCTAATAGTTCATAGACCGAAAAGGGAATTGAGTTCACACTTGCCCCTAGATCAAGTAAAGCATGTTTCACCTTGGTGATCTCCAATTACGCATGATATTGTCGGACAACCGAGATCTTTGTATTTCTTGGGCATCCCGTGGTTGATAATGGCACTCACATTCTCTATAAAAAATGCCTTCTTTTGCACATGTATTTTCTTTTAACCGTGCAAAGGTCTTTTAAAAATTTTGCATATGACGGTATTTGTTTAATGGCATCCAACAATGGGATGTTGATTTTGACTTGCTTGAAAACCTCCAAAAATTCCTGATATTTATCTTGAGGTTTGGCTGAAATCAAGCGTTGGGGGAATGGAGCAACGAGCCTATATTCTTTCAATGGCTTTTTTTCATTCATGGCGGTGCTAGGTCCATCATCCTCTTTGGAAGATACCGAATCATTTGGCGTTGAAACCTTCACCGGATCAGATTTTTCAATAATTTTACCACTTCTGAGAGTGGTGATGGCCTTAGCATGTTCCATGTGTTGGTTAGAAGAACTACGCACGCTTATTTCGCATTGTGGTTTTGGATTTGGTATGGGTTGGGCTGGAAGAATCCCTTCCCTTGCGTTTAAGCGAGCCTTGATTTCCTCCACCGAATTTTTAAGCTCAAGCGTTATTGTATGGTTGGATTGATTTATTTGAGCTTGACCTTCTATGAATGCTTTCAAAGTATCCTCTATAGGTATTTGAGGTGGGGCCGTTTGCATTGGGGGTCCCCTTTGAGGATTATTTTGATTAGCCGTGTTTCCATTCGCCCAATTGAAGTTAGGGTTGTTTCTCCAACTAGAATTGTTCGTGTTTGAATTTGGAGTACTAAAAGGTCATTGATAACTATTCAAAGCATTCGATTGTTCAAATAAAAGTTCTCGAAACGCATAGATTGTTGGACAATCCGGCGTTTGATGTACATTGGAAGCACAAATACCACAAATAATTTCAACAGCCCCTTTTTGTTGGGTTGTGTCCACTTTCTTTAGTTCCATCTCCTCGACCTTTCATGTGAGTTTAGCCACTCTAGAACCTAGATCATCTTGCCCATCTAAAACATAAATTTCTCCCTTTTCCTTGGCTTGGGGTTGTTTTGAACTTGTTGGCTTAGATGTATCCCATGCTTGTGTATTTTCAGCCAACATGTCAAAATAATCCCAAGCTTCCTCCGTTTCCTTGTTCATGAACTCCCCATTGCACATCATCTCCACAAATTGGCTGCATGGTTGAGTTCAATCCATCATAGAAGAAACTAATCAACCTCCATCGTTCATAGCCATGATGTGGGCATGCGTTTAATAGCTCATTATACCTTTCCCAACATTGGAAAAAGGTTTCTTCTTCTTTTTGGGCGAAGTTCATTATGACCCTTCTTAGTGCATTAGTTCGATGAGTAGGGGAGAATTTTTTAAGAAACTCCCTAGTCATCTCAGCCCATGTCCCAATAGACCTCGGCCTTAAGGAATGTAGCCATGATTTGACCATCTCTTTCAAGGAAAAAGGGAATAATTTGAGTTTTATTGTATCCTTGGTCACATTGTCATAGTTTATTGTGGCAATAACCTCTTCAAATTCCTTAATTTGCAGATACGCGCTCTCAGAGTCGAGTCCATGGAATCTAGGAAGAAGTTGGATCAATCCCGGTTTAAAATCAATATTTCCCACATTGTGAGGGAAAATTATGCAAGAGGGAGTACTCGTCCTAGCTGGTTGTAAATAGTCACGTAAAGTTCTAGGTTGAGGTACATCCCCCACTTCATTCTCATCCAATTCAGTAAGGTTTGGGGCTGGATTTTGATGTTGATTAACCCCTTGATTTGGTTGATTTTCAGCCATCTCTCTAGTAATTTCAGGAAAATTTTGATGTTTTCTGGCTCGAGGCTCTCTATCAATCCCTTCAACAATTACTCCGTCACGATTGAGTCGGTTATTAGAATCCCGATCCCAATGTGGCATGCGAATCCAAAAGGAATGAAACAAAAAGGAAAAAGAATTCTTCCTTCCTTCCTTTACTCCTCTCTAAGACTTAAGCACAAGGTGTCTTGCAATGGCTGAGCCAGAAGCAAGGATAGAGACCGATTTCTCCTGGTCAATAGGTGTTTAGAGAACTCCCCACCCACTCTTTGAGTCTTTTGAGAAAAGTGCAGAAAAAGAAGAAAGAGGAATGAGATTGACAAGAGAAATCTCTGAGCACAAGGTGATCCAAGACGGCAGAGCCGACCAATAGGAATCAAGGCGGCACAAGGCCAACCTATCAGAGATCCAAGAGGAGTCTACACCCACTCTACAAGAGATGAAGATGGTAGGAATGAGTAGGAGAAGAAGAAGAGTAAGGTTAGAATGATAAAACCTGATTTGTGACTTAAGATGCCTACTTCTTCTTCAACTTCCTAAAAATCCCTAAATTAGACCTATGTTAGAATCCTGCAAAAATCAAAACAAAGTAAGTTAGCATTTAGAAGAAAACCTACCCTAGAAAGCAAAACAAATCCTAAACCTATCTTAACACAATCTCAACTAAAAGTTATTTCAGAAAATTCTAAAAATACCGCATAGAAATCCCCAGCAGCGGCGCCAAAAACTTGTTCACTCCCCAAGTGTAGGGTTGCGAAGTAGTAATAATTCGGAAAGACCGAGTATCGTTCCCACAGAGATTTATGAATGGGTATTCTCAGAATTTAACTAAAACAACTAGTAATTAAGATCCTATTAAGAACTAAAGCTGGAAAATAATGATTTGGGTTTAAACAGTGAATGTGTGAGGTAATTTCAATCTAAAAAGGCACTAGAGCGCCAAGGATCCACTTTTGATAAGTTTCAATACATCAACACAACTAGGTCTCTCATAACTCAATCGGAATCGAATTCATATCTCTATCCGATCGGAATATAGAGCGGTTCAATCAACAATTATCTAAAACAGTTGCTCATTCATTGATTCGATTCCCACAACATTACTCAGGCCTTGGGCACACTCAATTGTGTAGGCCAAGGCTCTTTCCAATCTAGTTGAGATTCATAACCATAGCTTTCATCAAATCCTGTCACTAGACTTGATTACAACTAATGATTAGAAATCTAATTAAATCAAAATCAATGAACAAACAGCTATTCCAGATTACTACAAAAGATAAGAACTTAGTTGAATGAGTTCCCACATGAAATCAGGCCATTGTACACAAGGCAATCAAAGGGTCTACCATGCCCGGAGTCAATGATAGATCAATGAACTACACAAGCATAAACAATGCTTAGAAGGTAAGCTACCAAGTTTAGAATCACTAAGAATCACATGAGCCCGGAGTCATCAAGAGATCAAAGTAAAACCAAACTAATATTTGATTCAAACTCATATTGAACTAAAATTCTTCAATTAAAACATAAAAGGAAACCTAGGTTGCATCAATCCATAAAAAAAAAATCAAAAGCTTCACCTCTTAGCCCTAGCTAAGAGGTTTTAGTTCATCTCTAACATCCTTGAACTAGAAGCCTCCATAAACATAAAAAACTACTAAAACGGAAGAACACTAGAAACTCGAAGTAGAATCCGTCTCCTAAGCAATCCCCACGTCCTAGCATGCTTTAGTATGAAGGGAAGAAGTCCTTTTATAGCTTGGAGGTGTCCTTTGCGTAAGAAACTTCCAGATTTCGCGTAAGGATACGCACTTGCGCAGAGAAATTCGGCGCCCCAAAATAGAAATTCGCTGTTTATGCCGGGCCGACCGGTCTGGACCGGTCGGACTGGCCTGGCCGACCAGTCACGACCGGTCGGACCTGTTAATCCCATTAGTCCAGCGTGCTCTGGAAACCCTCAGACCCGTTGGCTGACCGGTCTTGACCGGTCGGACTGGGCTGGCCGACCGGTCACGACCGGTCGGACTAGTGCATTTTGGCATCCTGGTCCTCCAATGATGTGTGGCCGACCGGTCTTGACCGGTCTGGCTCCTTTGGCCAACCGGTCACACGACCGGTCTAGGCCCTCTTCTTTCTCCACTATGCTTTCTTCTTTCTTTTCTTTTCTTTCTTTGCTTTCTCCTCTCTTTGGTCCACATTGTATCTTCATCCAAGGCTTCGAAATAGCCCCTTTTGGTCAGTATTTGAGTGAAGTCATTCTTATTCCTACACTCACAAATCCATGCACTAAATTAATCTTTAAATCATGAAACCATGCATGATGAGTGATGAATTGGGGTTAGAATATGCCCAATTAAGAGCTCAACACTTATGCTTTTGTCTTAGAGAAGAGTAAAGAAATGAATGAAGAATTCTTCTTTCTTTCTTGTTTCATTCTTTTAGGATTTACATGCCACATTGGGCTCGAGATTCCAATAACCGACTCATTGTGAAGGGGGAATAGTTGAAGGAATTGATAGAGAACCACGTGCTAGGAGACATCAAAATTCTCCAATTTTGTCTGAAAATATGGCTGTAAATCAACCCAATCCGATGGCCAATCAAAATCTGGGCCAAAACCAAACCGAAACGGGAGAGAATGTAGTTGAGAATGTTCCCCGACCAAAAACATTACGTGATTACTTGCAACCAGCAAGAGCGAGCACTGCCTCATGCATAATCTTTCCACAAAATGCAGGGAATGTAGATTTGAAACCGGGAGTGATCCAACTCCTCCCAAAATTTCATGGATTAGACAGTGAAAGTGCCTATCAACACCTTAAGGAATTTGATGAGGTAATAGCTACCATGCACTTTGCAAATGTAACCGATGATGTGGTGAGGCTTATATTATTTCCTTTTACTCTTAAAGATAAAGCTAAAGGTTGGCTTCACGCATTAAGGCTAAGATCAATTGGTGCATGGACTGATATGCACAGGGAGTTCATTAAAAAATTCTTCCCTACTCACAAAACGAAAATGTTGAGGCGCCTTATCATGAACTTTTGCCCAAAAGGAAGATGAGACCTTCTTCCAATGTTGGGAGAGATTCAAGGACTTATTAAATGCATGCCCACATCATGGCTATGAAATTTAGCGGGTTATAAGCTTTTTCTATGAAGGACTTGACTTCACCCATGCACTAATTTGTAGAGATGATGTGTAATGTGGAGTTCATGAATAAGGAAGCTGATGAAGCATGGGACTATTTGGAGGAATTGGCTGAGAATGCATAGTCTTGGGATACATCTAAACCAACAAATTCCAAGACTGGCCAACAAAAGGAAAAATGAGGAATTTATGTCCTATCAGAAGAGGATAGTATAAGTGCACGGGTGGCTAGCCTCACAAGAAAAGTCGAGGCCATGGAATTAAGGAAAGGAGAGACGATCAACTTTAATGACGTTGAAACTGTTTGTGGAATTTGTGCCGGAAATCAACATATAACACAAGATTGTCCCACAATTTCAGCGGTTCAAGACATCTTACAAGAACAATCAAATGCCATAAACAGTTATCAATGGCAATTTAGTGCTCCAAACTCAAACACGTTTAATGCTAGTTGGAAGAACCATCCCAACTTCAGTTGGAGGAATGGACCCACTGCGAATGTAAACAATATCCCTCAAGCTCAACCTGTACTAGGTCCATCTCTAGTCATTACACCAAAAGTTACGCTAGAGGAGATGTTGGGTGCATTCGTATCGGTTCAAGCTGAGTATAACAAGACTAATTCTCTGAAAATAGATGGGTTCATGCAAGAGCAATTGAAATTCAATCAAAATTCAACTCAAGCCATCAATGAATTGAAAACTTCAATGGCTAGGGTTGAATCTCACCCCAGTGTTAGGGAGAAAGGCACACTTCCTGCCCAACCTCTTCCTAACCCAAGATCCCAATTTGACATACAAGACGCTAACTCATCCTCCCAACATACGGAGCATGTTCAAGCTATTACCACTTTGAGAAGTGGAAAATAGTTGATAAATCTAATCAGGTGAAGGCCCCAAAGCCTAAGGATCCAGAAAATTCCAAAGAGGATGATAGCTCAAACAACACTCCACAAGAGAAAGAACCAGAAAGGCAATACAAGCTGGTTGCCCCGTTTCCCCAAAGGTTGATTTCACCCGAACCTTTAGACAAAAATCTAGAAATTTTAGAGGTTTTCAAGCAGATGAAGATCAACATCCCGTTGTTGGATGCCATAAAGCAAATACCATCCTATGCCGAATTTCTAAAGGAATTGTGCACAGTCAAAAGGAAACACAATGTTCACAACAAAGTACTTTTGACTGAGAATTTGAGCGCTATTATCAAACAAGAGGTGCCCCAAAAATACAAGGATCCGGTTAGTCCAACCATCTCATGCATCATAGGAGACTACCGGATTAAACAAGCCTTACTCGATTTGGGGGCGAGTGTGAACCTCATTCCATACTCGGTGTACGAACAACTTGGGTTAGGTGAATTGAAACCTACCAAAACTACACTCCAACTTGCTGATAGATCCATTCGTATACCAAGAGGAGTGATTGAGGATGTTTTAGTCCAAGTTGATAAATTCTACTACCCAGTAGACTTTATTGTCTTGGATGCACATCCTGTGATAGGTACCGGTGCTCAAATTCCTGTCATACTTGGCCGCTCTTTTCTAGCTACTTCCAATGCGATTATCAATTGTAGAAACGAGCTTGTACAAATGTCCTTTGGAAACATGACACTTGAGCTTGAATATATTTGATCTATGCAAACAACCACGGGAAGTTAATGAGGAGATCCACGAGATAAACTTGATTGAATCATTCGTGGAGGAAACTTTCCCCTCAACATTATATTCCGACCCTTTGGAAGCATGTGTGGCCCACTCTCATGAGATAAATGATAACACAATACGAGAGATGGATGCCATTTTAGATGTGATGTCGGTGCTTGATAACAAAAGATGGAGGGCCCTATTTGAACCTTTACCCGTAAACAAGAACAAGACCCTTCCATCCAATATCAAGGCACCAACACTCGACCTAAAACCATTACCAAGTGAGCTGAAATATGTCTATTTAGGTCGAGATGAGACATATCCGGTGGTGATTTCTTCCCACTTGGATGAGGAATAAGAGAGTAGGCTAATTGCCACTCTAATAGAGCACAAGAGTGTCATTGGGTGGTCTATTGCGGATCTCAAAGGCATAGATCCACTGATTTGTACTCATCGCATACACCTTGAGGAGAATGCGAAGACATCTAGGCAACCACAAAGACGACTTAATTCAAACATGAAAGATGTGGTTAAGGCCGAAGTGGTGAAACTATTGGATGTGGGTATTATTTACCCAATATCCGATAGTCAATGGGTGAGCCCAACTCAAGTGGTGCCTAAGAAATCCGGAATAACCATCGTAGCCAATGCCAATAATGAACTCGTACCAACCAGAGTCATTACCGGTTGGAGAATGTGCATTGACTACAGGAAGCTAAACACTGTCACAAGGAAAGACCACTTCTCCCTACCGTTTGTTGATCAAATCTTAGAAAGGTTGGCGGGTCATTCCCATTTTTGCTTCATTGATGGCTATTCAGGGTACAACAAAAAAGATATCGCCTGTGAAGATCAAGAAAAGACTACATTCACATGTCCATTCGGCACTTTCGCCTATCGACGGATGCCGTTTGGACTATGCAATGCCCCTGCCACTTTTCAGCGATGTATGATGAGTATCTTTTCTGATATGGTGGTGACAATTCTCGAAGTCTTCATGGATTATTTCTCTGTATTTGGTTGTAGCTTTGATGAGTGCCTTGTGTACCTGAAATCTGTGTTAAAAAGATGTGGAGAGAAGAACCTTGTGTTGAATTGGGAGAAATGTCACTTTATGGTTCAAAAGGGAATTGTACTTGGTCACATCGTTTCACAAAACGGAATCGAGGTGGACAAAGCGAAAATCGATCTTATCTCTAACCTTCCACCACCCAAGAGCATACGAGATGTGAGGTCCTTTTTGGGACAAGCAGGATTTTATAGAAGGTTCATAAAGGACTTCAGTTCACTCTCTCGTCCTTTATGTAACCTACTTCAAATGGAGAATTCATTCGAGTGGAATGAAGATTGTCAAAATGCCTATACAACACTTAAAGGTATGTTGACAAGTGCTCCCATAATGCAACCACCTGATTGGAGCCTTCATTTTGAAATTATGTGCTATGCTAGCGACTATGCTATTGGGGCCGTGCTAGGCCAAAGAAAAGAGAAGAAGCCATGTGTGATCTACTATGCAAGTAGAACCTTAAACTCAGCCCAAGCAAACTACACTACTGCAAAAAAAAGAACTTTTAGCCGTAGTTTTTGCCTTGGACAAGTTTAGGTCCTACTTGATTGGATCCAAGATCATCATATTCACTGACCATGCCGCGCTTAAGTACCTTCTCTCTAAGAAGGATGATAAACCACGGTTGTTAAGATGGATCCTTCTACTCCAAGAATTTGACATAGAGATACGTGATAAGAAAGGAGTAGAAAATGTAGTGGCTGACCATCTCTCTCGACTTGTTCTCACCGCCCTGAAACGACCACGATCAATGACATGTTCCCTGATGAACAACTTTTTAAAGTCTCCCAATTGCCATGGTATGCGGACATTGCTAACTATCTTGCTATAGGTACGATTCTTACACATTGGAAAAAGTAAGATAAGGATAAATTCTTCACTGAGGTGTGAAAATTAATATGGGACGACCCATACTTATTCAAGTATTGTCCCGATCAAATCATAAGGAGATGTGTGCCAGATGATGAACAACTAAGTATCATCTCCTTTTGTCACTCTCAGGCATGTGGTGGCCACTTTTCGGCTAAGAAGACTATAGGCAAAATTCTGCAATGTGAGTTTTATTGGCCCACCATGTTCAAGGACACACATGAGTTTTGCAAAACATGTGAGCCGTGTCAGAAATTGGGAGGAATCTCCTGTCGAAATATGATGCCACTCAATCCCATTTTAATAATTGAAAATTTTTATTATTGGGGCATCGATTTCATGGGTCCATTCCCATCTTCTTTTGGAAACATATATATCTTGCTTGCTGTTGATTATGTGTCCAAATGGGTCGAGGAAATTTCATGCCGGAATAATGATCATAAAACAGTCATTCGATTCTTAAAAGAGAATATTCTTTCCCGGTTTGGAACACCTCGAGTCATCATAAGTGATGGACGGTCTCACTTTTGTAATCGCCCATTTGAAACCTTAATGAAGAAATATGGTGTTACTCAGTGAGCACCCCCTATCACCCACAAACTAGTGGACAAGCTGAGATATCCAATAGAGAGATTAAACACATTTTGGAGAAAACGGTGAACCCTGATCATAAGGATTGGTCGATTCGACTCACCGATGTGCTTTGGGCTTACCGCATCGCTTTTAAGACCCCTATTGGAATGTCTCCCTATAGACTTGTCTATGGGAAGGCTTGTCACTTGCCTGTGGAATTGGAACGTATCGCTCTTAATTGTGCATATTCTAACCCTAATTCATCACTCATTATGCAAGGTTTTCATGATTTATAGACTAATCTAATACATGAATTTGTGATTGTAGGGATGAGAGAGAGGAATCATCAATTGAAGACTTAAAGACGCCATTAAGAAGCAAAGAAGATCAAAGGACCAAGTGTGAAAGGGTGGAAGAAAGAAGCAAAGAAGAGAAGAAAAGAAGGAAGAAGAAGACACCCAAGACCGGTCGTCCAACCAGTCGTTCAAGGCCTAGGATCGGTCGTCCGACCGGTCCGATCACTCAATAGAGGGGCCTAGAGGCCACAACTCACTGGACTGTCCAAGACCGGTCGTGCGACCGGTCGTTCATTGCTCAAACCGGTCGTGCGACCGATCCTTGAATTTATTTTCAAGGTTGAAAAATCCCAGAAACGTCTACAAACTCTCTGGACATTTTTCATGGATTTGAGACCGGTCGTGCGATAGGTCGTCCAGGAGCTCAGACCGGTCTTGCGAGCGGTCGTCTGCGTAATGGAGCGTGTTCTATAAGCTCCAGATTTCTCTGCATACTGCGTACTCTTACGCAATTTCTGGAAGATTCTGATGCTGCGAAGCTTCCCTACTATAAAAGGACACCTAGGGATCGTTCCTAGGGCATCTAAGAAGGGTTTGAGCACGGTGGGAGGCAGTGGAAGTGGATTTCGGAGTTCTACAACTCTGCCTAGTTTGCTTTCTGTTTTTATGTTTTTCTTAGTTGTTTCATGTTTCCTTGGATCATGAACGGCTAAACCTCTTAGCTAGGGCTAAGAGGTGAAGCTTGTAGTGAATCTAAGATGTTTCAATTCGTTTAAAATGGTTTTAAGTTGGATTTCATGTTTAAGAACAATGGTTTGAAGTTAAATTCAAGTACTAAAGTAGTTTTTCTTAGTCTTATGATGACTCATGGATGTTTGGAAGAATTAGTTGAGTTCTTAATTGTTGTGTGCTAGTCTAGACCTGTATGATCCAAGGAATTGGAGTCCGCTCTAGTACTATGATCTACATGTGGGAACTTCCTACCAAAGTTCTACTTTTATGAAAATCCTGTAGTATATCGGACTGTGTATGTGATTTGAATAAGTTCAAATCATAATCTAGTTTCGTCTTGTGACAAGATTGTTTATGATTGTGATCTTAGACTGTTGGAATTAGGACTGACCTATACAATTGAGTATGCTCGTCCTGGCTTGCATTGAGTGAATCATATACATGGATCTTACATATAGTAGATTGTTGGTTTAACTGTTCTATCATCCGGCTAGATAGATCTTAATTTTGATTTTAGTTGAGAAAGTAAGAGACCACAGTGTTAGAACTAGAAAAATCGTGCTCATCAGTAGTCTTTTTTCTATGTTTCATTATTCTAGGGGAATTCTGAGTATAGAGACATTCATAGACAATCATAAGCGATCACAAAGTATATACGAGAAAGCACCGGGAGGTGAATTTTATTCTAGAGATTCCGAGATCTTTTACATTCTGGGCTGTGAACTGGTCATGAACCCTTAATTACATCAATTGATGATCACCCTTGATTAAAAGGCAAAAGTAAATGCATGCATGTATCATAAATGAATTAAATAAAGCGTTAAAAGAGCATAAATATAAATAAAGTACAGCATAGACAACATAGAGATTTTTACGTGAAAACCCTTACGGGAGAAAACCACGGCACAAAGCGACAAGATTCCACTATGAATCGCAGTTATACAATAGATGGAATATCAAAGGGATGAAGCTCGGATAGATCGAGCAAGTAGTTTAAATCGTCAGGGATTATAGTCTCGAGTTCATGGTTGCCGAGACCAAGTCTAGGATCTATTATGGACTAAGCCATTGTTAAGACCAGTTAAATGTTGGTCCCATACTCCTTCGGGGGTTCCTAGTTGAGTAGCAACCAGGATTTCAACCGAGTCGTGTATCTGAGGGTCATGACGCGTCTCTATGGATGATATGATTTTCAGGGATACACTTCACGGTGTCCACTTACTGTAACCAGGGCCAGTGATCGTCTCCGTTGGGACGGGCGACTTGCTGGAAGGCACTCCATGGGGTCTTTGTGCAAACAGGGTTTCGACCGAGTTGTATATCTCAGGGTCATGACGCGTCTCTATGGACGATATGACTTTCAGGGATACACTTCACGGTGTCCACTTACTGCAACTAGGGCTAGTGACCGTCTCCGTTGGGACAGGTGACTTGCTGGAGGGCACTCCATGGGGTCTTTGTGCAAACAGGGTTTCAACCGAGTTGTATATCTCAGGGTCATGACGCGTTTCTATGGACGATATGACTTTCAGGGATACACTCCACGATGTCCACTTATTGCAACCAGGGCCAGTGACCGTCTCCGTTGGGACAGGGTGACTTGCTGGAAGGCACTCATTACCTTAGCCACTCAACTGACGGATCCCGCCTTGGACAGGAAGCACATCAACTGGTCTTAACGATGAAGTATTTCAGACGTTTTAGAACTCTTTGGTTACGGTTTTCAATGATAACCATAGACCCCTTCGATTTAGTTTCGTATCTCAATCCAAGATGAAATAAATTCATGCAATGGATGCAAATGAGTACAGTACAAAATAACTATGCTTTATGTATGCTCGAGAGAGGATTGCATTTATGCTAGATATTCAGTGTATCAGACAAATTATGCATTTGATTTGATCAATCTTCTTCGTATATATCTTTGTATCATCGATATTTTGCCCTCGCGTCTTTGAGATCGCGATTGATTTCATTTGGCATTAGTAGATTTTCAGGCCATCAGGGCAGTTTCCAGGGCCTATTTACGATTCAATCGGAGGATTTGGTAAATAATTGTCATGATCGTCTTTGGATAGGGGTGGATTATGTCCACGAGGGTCACAGTGTGATCGCATCTCGATTTGTTTAGCATGGGTCAATTTCCGAGCCGATAGGGCACTTCCCAGGGCTGAAAATGACTAAGTAGTGGGCCTGCTGACCATTTAATTAGGGTATTCGGGGCTCCTGAGTTTGGATAACCTTGTTGTGGTGCATGATTATGATATATCATGTTATGGCGGAGAGAGTCTCCCTCTCAGATTCAGTCAAATTTCGCCCGATTCCTCTTGATTTTGGCCGTTTCTGGCTCTTTCGGAAGGGTTTCCGAGATTTGCAATATTGGCTACGTGTTGGCCTTTTTATCAAATTGCCGATTTGACCCACCTAACCTCAATCGTTGGTGAATCTGATCCGGGGGATGGATAGACATTGTTGATGTGTGTCTAGGATCATTAGTGCGATCGGGAAGCAGACCACATCAAAGGTGGGCCATATCATGAAAATCCCAAGCAAGTATCAGCGTCTGGGCCCTCCTGAGAGTGTATGGGCGCCTGCGGAGTTAGAGGTGGGTGCATGTGCTTTAAAGTGGGCGCATGTACCCTGCCCTAAATGCATGTGAGGAGAGAGAGTGAATGGAAGGGAGATGGGAGTATGTCTCTCTCCCTTGGGCGCACTTGGGCGCATGTGGCCTCTCCCTTGGGCGAACTTGAGTGCATGTGGCATGAGGGAGTGAAGAGAAAGATGGGACAGAAAGAGAAAAAGTCCCCCAAGCGCATGTGCCATTGCACATGCGCCCAACCCCTAGCTAATGAGCACATGTCCCATGGGACTTGGAGGATTTTAAATTTTTTCTCCCAAAGCAGAAAGGAGTGGGCGCATGCCACTATGTGACTTGGGGGATTTTTCTCCGGTGGGAGAAATCCCTTTCCGGCGATGGCATCCGACGAGGTGTAGGCGCATGTGGATAGTCGACTGAGGATTCCGGCAAGGATTTTTACCTTGCTCTGACGATCCTTTCCAGATAATGAAGCCTCTCTCTCTGATTTAGAAGTGAGTGGGGTATTTATAGTATGTTAATCGGGTATCAGGTACCGGGCGCATGTTGTCTGCAAAAGGGAGGGCATGCGCATGTAGAGGAGTATGTAGGCCCATACTCCACCTTTTGTCACTTGTTATGTTAATCTTCAATGCATACAAAGTGACTCTTTTGACTATGAATTAGTGAAGTCTCCCTCTCATTCCTACAATCACAAATCCATGCATTAGATTAGTCTTTAAATATGTAAACCGTGCACAATGAGTGATGAATTGGGGTTAGAATATGCACAATTAAGAGCTCAACACACCCCCCAACCAGCATTTTGCTAGTCCCGAGCAAAACATGCGTGAAACAAGTTTCATTCTCCAAAACCCAACTCTCCTTCAGAAACTATTCTTATATACCTTCCAAGACATACAAGCGTAAAAATCAGAAAAATTAGGTGATAGAGGTTGAAACCTTAAACTCTCAAAACATAATAAGTGTTTATATGAAATTCCCACTGATTGATTGATGAATAGAAGAACTCGAACAATTCAACCTAGTGTGCACAGTGAAAGTTCATCTCATGAGTTTCCGGGATTATCTTCTTCATAGATCAACTAAACATAGATCTCAAGGTGTATAGAGCAACAACAAGCCTATGATAGGAATTTGCCTTACCGTCCTTCCGATGGCTTTCACACTACGTCCCATTTTCGGCTTTGGTTACGGGTAGACCATCCCCCGGTTGGTAGTAGGTAGGCCTTTTCGGAATTTCCACCATTTTTCCATCATTCCCAATTTCATCCTTCCTTTTCCTTTTTTCTTTTAAATTAGATAGGATTTTTAGAAATACATATCTTTCGTTATTTTCCCATGGACAAGGATGGACATAGTACCCCGGCTTGGTTTCTCAACACCTTAATTCAAGGTCTAGTTAATCCACAAATCACATAACCCTTTCAAATCATGAAAATCGTGTAATGTGAACTAGGTGTAAAAGTGTTCAAATTTTCTATCAATCATATAAATAGGAGAATTCACATATAAAACCATTATATTAATAGAAATTCAAAGCTTGCAACATCCCTCATTTCGTATCTCCTCTTCTTATACTCATATCATCTCGAATGCAGTAGAATCAAAGTTTTCCAAAAGGGTTTTAAATTTTAGAAAAATTGAAAAATTTCTACATCATTGCTCGAAATGTCACAAAAGCTTGTAGATTCATCCAAGGAATCTCTCACCCCCCAACCAAAACTTTACATTGTCCCCAATGTAAGAAAATATACAATGAATGCAACACATGAGAGCAATGACAAAATAAAAGGGAGTGAGAAAGAGAGATATCACCTGCGGAATATATTTCATGGCAAGATTAGCTTTTAGAGATGGATTACTTCACAACTAAATCAACTGATCAAAGCAAATCCTAATGGGATATCATTCTATGAAAACTATTTAAAATCACCCTCTGTCAGACTAAGAGGTTAATCCCAACAATTCATCCAAAAGCATAAAGTCAAGCAGAATCATTAGATGGATCAAACGGTTTTGTAATAAAGTCATCCAATATCCTGCTTTACAATATACATGTGTGTGAGTGATCCAGCTAAGCCACTGAAAATCCCAAAAAGGAATTTCAGCAGGTTCCTTAATGTTTTCACCACATGTATAAGAGGAGACAACATCATATTTGTCAGAAAAAATATGTCTCCATTTAGATTTTTCTGGGTAATTGATTTTGCAAGTATGGATCATCCCAGGGTTGGTAGAGTTCGGTATGCATGAACCATAGAGGTGTGGAAATATGAATTGATTTCTCAGCACAACAAAGTATTGTTTCCACATCCTTCTCTCAGGCTAACGTCATATGCTGGTACTGACTCTAAAGGTGTGACCATATCCCCTATCACATCATCGAACTTATCAAGGGAGTAAGTCACGTCTTCGTCTAAGTGACCGGAGAAAAAAGGTGAGAGGGACTCATCTTCCACAATAAAATTGATCATGTTTATTTCGTGGACCTCCTCATCTTCATCCTCTTGTTGGTTGTCAATATTGAAAGCATTCAACTTAATCGTCATATTGCCAAAAGATATTTGTATGACCCCACTCCTACAATTGATGATAGCGTTTGATGTAGCTAGGAATGGGCGACCAAGTATGACAGGAATTTGAGGGCTAATATTAACCATGGGTCGTGTGTCCAAGACAAGTAAAGTCCACCGGGTCGTAAACCTTGTCAACTTGGACAAGAACGTCCTCAATCACCCCTCTCGGAAAACGAATTGATCGGTCAGCGAGTTGTAACGTGGTTTTGGTGGGTTTTAATTCACCTAAACCCAATTGTTCATAGACCGAAAAGGGAATTAAGTTCACACTTGCCCCGAGATCGAGTAAAGCATGTTTCACCCGGTAGTCTCCAATTACACATGATATTGTCGGACTACCGGGATCTTTGTATTTCTTGGGCATCCCGTGATTTATAATGGCACTTACATTCTCTGTTAAAAATGCCTACTTTTGCACATGTATTTTTCTTTTCACCGTGCAAAGGTCTTTTAAAAATTTAGCATATGACGGTATTTGTTTAATGGCATCCAAAATAGGATGTTGATTTTGACTGCTTAAAAACCTCCAAAAATTCCTGATATTTATCTTGAGGTTTCGTTGAAATTAAGCGTTGAGGAAATGGAGCAACGAGCCTATATTCTTTCAATGGCTCTTTTTCATTCATGGCAATGCTAGGTCCATCGTCCTCTTTGAAGATAACGGATCATTAGGCGTTGATACCTTCACCGGATCAGATTTTTCAATAATTTTACCACCTCTAAGAGTGGTGATGGCCTTAGCATGTTCCATGTGTTGGTTAGAGGAACTAGGCATACTTATTTCGCATTGTGATTTCGGATTTGGTAGGGGTTGGGCCGAAAGAATCCCTTCCCTTGCGTTTAAGCGAGCCTTGATTTCCTCCACCGAATTTTTAAGCTCAAGCATTATCGTATGGTTTGATTGATTTATTTGAGCTTGACCTTCCATGAATGCTTTCAATGTATCCTGTATAGGCATTTGAGGTGGGGCCCCAGGAAATTGCATTGGGGGCCCCTTTTGAGGATTACTTTGGTTAGTTCCATTTGCCCAATTGAAGTTAGGGTTGTTTCTTCAACTAGAATTGTTCGTGTTTGGATTCGGAGTACTAAAAGGTCGTTGATAACTATTCAAAGCATTCAATTGTTCATATAAAAGTTCTCGAAACGCATAAATTGTTGGACAATCCGGCGTTTGATGTACATTGGAAGCACAAATACCACAAATAGTTTCAACAGTCCCCCTTTGTTGGGTTGTATCCACTTTCCTTAATTCCATCTCCTCGACCTTTCGTGTGAGATTAGCCACTTTAGAACCTAGATCATCTTTCTCATTTAAAACGTAAATTTCTCCCTTTTCCTTGGCTTGGGGTTGTTTTGAACTTGTCGGCTTAGATGTATCCCATGATTGTGTGTTTTCAGCCAACATGTCAAAATAGTCCCAAGCTTCCTCCGTTTCCTTGTTCATGAACTCCCCATTGCACATCATCTCCACAAATTGGCGCATGGTTGAGTTTAATCCATCATAGAAGAAACTAATCAACCTCCACCGTTCATAGCCATGATGTGGGCATGCGTTTAATAGCTCATTAGAAAAAAAGTTTCATCTTCTTTTTGGGCGAAGTTCATTATGGCCCTTATTAGTGCATTGGTTCGATGAGTAGGGAAGAATTTTTTAAGAAACTCCCGAGTCATCTCAGCCCATGTCCCAATAGACCTTGGCCTTAAGGAATGTAGCCACGATTTGGCCTTCTCTTTCAAGGAGAAAGGGAATAATTTAAGTTTTACAGTGTCCTTGGTTACATTGTCAAAGTTTATTATGGCAATAACCTCTTCAAACTCCTTAATGTGTAGATAAGCGCTTTCGGAGTCGAGTCTATGGAATCTAGGAAGAAGTTGGATCAACCCCGGTTTAAAATCAATATTTCCCACATTGTTAGGGAAAATTATGCAAGAGGGAGTACTCGTCCTAGTTGGTTGTAAATAGTCACGTAAAGTTCTAGGTTGAGGTACATCCCCCACTTCATTCTCATCCAATTCAGTAAGGTTTTGGGCTTGATTTTGATGTTGATTAGCCCCTTGATTTGGTTGATTTTCAGCCATCTCTCTAGTAATTTTAGGAAAATTTTGACGTTTTCTAGCACGATGCTCTCTATCAATCCCTTCAACAATTACTCTGTCACGAATGAGTCGGTAATTAGAATTCCGAGCCCAATGTGGCATGCAAATCCTAAAAGAATGAAACAGAAAAGAATTCTTCCTTCCTTCCTTTACTTCTCTCTAAGACCGAAGCACAAGGTGTCTTGCAATGGCTGAGCCAGAAGCAAGGATAGAGACCGATTTCTCCTGGTCAATAGGGGTTCAGAGAACTCCCCACCCACTCTTTGAGTCTTTTGAGAAAAGTGCAGAAAAAGAAGAAAGAGGAGTAGAGATGAGAAGAGAAATATTCGAGCACAAGGTGATCCAAGACGGCAGAGCCGACCAATAGGAATCCAGGTGGCACAAGGCCTACCTATCAGAGATCTAAAAAGGAGTCTCCACCCACTCTACAAGAGATGAATATGATAGGAATGAATAGGAGGAGAAGAAGAGTAGGGTTAGAAGGATAAAACCTGATTTGAGAACTTAAGATGCCTTCTTCTTCTTCAACTTCCTAAAAATCCCTGAATTGTAGATCTATGTTAGAATCCTGCCAAAAATCAAAACAAAGTAAGTTAGTATTCTGATATTAAAAGAAAATTTAGCCTAGAAAGCAAAACAAATCCTAAACCTATCTTAACACAATCTCAACTAAAAGCTATCTCAGAAAATTCTAAAAATACCGCATAGAAATCCCCGGCAAGCGGCGCCAAAAACTTGTTCAATCCCCAAGTGTAGGGTTGCGAAGTAGTAATAATTCGGAAAGACCGAGTATCGTTCCCACAGAGATTTATGAATGGTTATTCTCAGAATTTGTCTAAAATAACTAGTAATTAAGATCCTATTAAGAACTAAAACTGGAAAATAGCAATTTGGGTTTAAACAGTGAATGTGTAAGGTAATTTCAATCTAAAAAGGCACTAGAGCGCCAAGGATCCACTTTTGACAAGTTTCAATGCATCAACACAACTAGGTCTCTCATAACTCAATCGGAATCGAATTCATATCTCTATCCGATCGGAATATAGAGCGGTAAATCAACAATTATCCAAAACAATTGCTTATTCATTGATTCAATTCCCACATCAATGCTCAGGCCTTGGGCACACGCAATTGTGTAGGCCAAGCCTCTTTCCAATCTAGTTGAGATTCAAAACCTATAGCTTTCATTCAAATCCTGTCACAAGACTTGATTACAACTAATGATTAGAACTCTAATTAAATCAAAATCAATCAACAAACAGCTATTCCAGATTATAACAAAAGATAAGAACTTTAGTTGAATGAGTTCCCACATGAAGATCGGGCCATTGTACACAAGGCAATCAAAGGATCTACCATGCCCGGAGTCGATGATAGATCAATGAACTACACAAGCATAAACAATGCTCAGAAGGTAAGCTACCAAGCTTAGAATCACTAAGAATCACATGAGCCCGGAGTCATCAAGAGATCAAAGTAAAACCAAACTAGTACTTGATTCAAACTCATATTGAACTAAAACTCTTCAATTAAAACATAAAAGGAAACCTAGGTTGCATCAATCTATAAAAAATGAATCAACAGCTTCACCTCTTAGCCCTAGCTAAGAGGTTTTAGTTCATCTCTAACATCCTTGAACTAGAAGCCTCAAAAACATAAAAACTACTAAAACAGGAAGAAAACTAGGAAAGCTCGAAGTAGAATCCGTCTCCCAAGCAATCCCCACGTCCTAGCATGCCCTGGTATGAAGAGGAGAAGTCCCTTTTATAGATTGGTGCGGAAGATTCCGGATTGCGCAAGGAATTACGCAATTGTGCAGAGAAAATCAGAGCTTTGTGTACAATCTGTTACGCTGACGACAGGTTGCACGACCGGTCTAAGCTCATGAACGACCGGTCGCATGACCGGTCTCAAAACCTCAAAAACAGTCCAGTGAGTTTGGTGTTTCTGAACACCTCTCGACCTGTCTGGCGACCGGTCTAGCGACCGGTCTATCTGTGTAGACCTGTCTGGTGACCGGTCTTGGGACAGGTCTTGGGACAGGTCTTAAGACAGGTCTTGGGACAGGTCTTCCATATTTTCTTCTCTTTCTTTCTTCTTCTTTCCTCCACCTTTTGTCGCTTGTTATGTTAATCTTCAATGTATACAAAGTGACTTTTTTTACTATGAATTAGTGAAGTCTCCCTCTCATTCCTACAATCACAAATCCATGCATTAGATTAGTCTTTAAATATGTAAACCGTGCATAATGAGTGATGAATTGGGGTTAGACTATGCACAATTAAGAGCTCAACACAATCACAAAGACGCCTCAATCCAAACATGAGGGAGGTGGTTAAGGCCGAGGTGTTGAAACTATTGGATGTGGGTATCATTTACCCAATATCCGATAGTCGATGGGTGAGTCCAACTCAAGTGGTACCTAAGAAATTCGGAATAACCATTGTAGCCAATGCCAACAATTAACTCGTGCCAACCAGAGTCACTACCGGTTGGAGAATGTGCATTAACTATAGGAAGCTAAACACAGTTATAAGGAAAGACCACTTCCCCTTACCGTTTGTTGATCAAATTTTAGAAAGGTTGGCAGGTCATTCCCATTTTTGCTTCCTTGATAGATATTCAAGGGATAACCAAATAGAGATCGCCTTAGAAGACTAAGAGAAGACAACTTTTACATGTCCATTCGACACTTTTGCATATTGAAGGATGCCGTTTAGACTATGCAATGCCCCTGCCACTTTTCAGCGTTGTATTCTGATATAGTGGGGACGATTCTCGAAGTCTTCATGGATGATTTCTCAGTATTTGGTTGTAACTTTGATGAGTGCCTTATGCACTTAAAAACTGTTTTGAAAAGATGTGAAAAAAAGAACCTCCTGTTGAATTGGAGAAATGTCACTTCATGGTTCAAAAGAGAATCGTCCTCAGTCACATCATCTCACAAAATGGAATCGAGGTGGACAAAGCCAAAATCGATCTTATCTCTAACCTTCCACCACCTAAGAGCATACGAGATGTGCTGTCCTTTTTGGGACATGCCGGATTCTATAGACAGTTCATAAAGGACTTTAGTTCACTCTCTCGTCCTTTATGTAACCTCCTTCAAAAGGAAAATTCATTTGAGTGGACTGAAGATTGTCAAAATGCCTTTGACAAGCTTAAAGGTATGTTGACATGTGCTCCCATAATGCAACCACCTAATTGGAGCCTTCCTTTTAAAATTATGTTTGCTGCGAGTGACTACGCTATTAGGGCTGTGTTAGGCCAGAGAAAAGAGAAAAAGCCATGCGTCATCTATTATGTAAGTAAAACCTTAAACTCAGCTCAAGCGAACTACAGTACTACAAAAAAAGAACTTTTAGTCGTAGTTTTTGCTTTAGACAAGTTTAGGTCCTACCTGATCGGATCCAAGATCATCATATTCACTGACCATGCCGCGCTTAAGTACCTTCTCTCTAAGAAGGATACTAAGCCACGCTCGTTAAGATGGATCCTCCTACTCCAAGAATTTGACATAGAAACACGTGATAAGAAAGGAGTGGAAAATGTTATGGCTAACCATCTCTCGAGAATTGTTCTCACCGATTCCCCTGAGATCACCGCGATCAATGATATGTTCCTTGATGAACAACTATTTAAAATCTCTCAATTGTCATGGTATGCGGACATTGCTAACTATCTTACTACAGGTACAATTCCAACACACTGGAACAAGCAAGATAAGGATAAGTTCATCAACGAGATGAGAAGATTCTTATAGGACGACCCGTACTTATTCAAGTACTGTCCCAATCAATTTATAAGGAGATGTGTTCCGGATGATGAGCAACAAAGTATATCATCTCCTTTTGTCATTCTTAGGCGTGTGGTGGCCACTTTTCGACTAAAAAGACCACAGCCAAAATTCTGCAATGTAGGTTTTATTGGCCCACCATGTTCAAAGATACCCATGCATTTTGTAAAATTTGCGAGCCTTGTCAGAAATTGAGAGGAATATCCCGTAGAAATATGATGCCACTCAGTCCCATCTTACCAATCGAAATTTTTTATTGTTGGGGCATCGAATTCATGGATCCATTTCCATTTTCTTTTGGAAATTTATATACTATTCTTGCCGTTGATTATGTTTCAAAATGGGTCAAGGCGATTCCATGCCAGAACAATGATCATAAAACGGTCATTCATTTCTTAAAAGAAAACATCATTTCCCGGTTTGGGACTCCTGAAGTCATTATAAGCGATGGAGGGTCTCACTTTTGTAACTGCCCATTTGAAGCCTTAATAAAGAAATATAGTGTAAAACACAAAGTGAGCACCCCCTATCACCCACAAACAAGTGGACAAGCCGAGATATCCAACAGGGAGATTAAACATATTTTGGAGAAAATAGTGAACCCCGATCACAAGGATTGGTCGCTTCAACTTACCGATGCGCTCTGGGCTTACCGTACGGCTTTCAAGACCCCACATTGGAATGTCTCCCTATAGATTTGTCTACGGGAAAGCTTGTCACCTGCTTGTGGAGTTGGAACATAGGGCATATTGGACAATAAAGAAGATAAATTTTGATTCTGACAAAGCAAGCTCGTTGCGTAAACTTCAATTAAATGAACTTGCGGAACTCCGGAACGAGGCATATGAAAATGTGAGAATTTATAAGGACAAGACGAAGGTGTTCCATGATAAGAACATCCTTCGTAAGGCCTTCATGATTAATCAAAAGGTCCTTATGTATAATTCTCGACTACATTTATTTCTGGAGAAATTGAAGTCTCGATGGACCGGTCCCTTCATTGTGCAAACTGTTTATCCTTATGGGATTGTCGAGTTATTGAATCCAAGGAACGTCACCATATTTAAAGCAAATGGTCAACGTTTAAAGCCGTTCTTCGAGAACTTTCCCTCAGAAGGAATGTCCATACCTCTGATTGATCCCGTGTATCAGGATATTTGATCTCCTAGTCTGATGGAGGTATAGAGTAGTTTAGGATTAGAATTTTGTTGCTTTTTGTGTTATTTATTTTTCATAGGTTGTTAGAAGGAGGTAGAATTCCAACTCTTACTCTCTCGGGTACTCTTCGTCCTTATTCCTCTTATTTTTATCATTACTCTCATATTTTGCTCATTGCATATCATTTACATTGAGGACAATGCACGATTTGGTTGGGGGGTGAGACTTCTAGATGAAGCTAGTATTTTGTAACATTTCGAGCAATAGTATGTAGAAATTTTTTTCAATTTTTCTGAAACTTCAAAACTCTTTTGGAAAACTTTGTTTCTATGCATTCGCGATGATACGAGTATAAGAAAAAGAGATACGAAGTGAGTGATGTTGAGCATCTTGATATATCTCTAAGATAATGGTTTTCTATGTGAATTTCCTTATTTATGTGATTGATAGAAAATTGAAACACTCTTACACCTAGTACACATTACACAATTCTCATGATTCGAAGGGATTATGTAGATTTGTGGATTAGCTAGTCTTGGATTTGAGGTGTTGAGGAACCAAGCTGGGGTACTTTGCCCATCCTTGTCCATGGGAAAATAACGAAAGATATGGATTTCTAAAAATTCTATCTAATATGTATAAAAAGGAAAGGAAGGATGAAAATATGGGAATGATTTAAAATATGGTGGAAAAATTTCAAAAAGGGCTACCTATTACCAATTGGAGGATGGTCTACCCATAACCAAAGCCGAAAATGAGAAGTAGTGTGAAAGCCGTCGAAAGGATGGTAAAGCAAATTCATGTCATAGGCTTGTTGTTGATCTATACATCTTAAATCCATGCTTTAGCTGATTTATGAAGAAGATAATCCTTGAAATCCATAAGATGAGCATTCACTGTGCACACTAGGTTAAATTGTTTGAATCGTTCTATTTATCAATCAATCGACGTGAATTACATATGAGCACTTGTTATGTTCTGAGAGACTTAAGGTTTCAACCTCTATCAATAAGTATTTCCAATTTTTGAACTTACACGTCCTAGAGTGTATAAAAGCATAGTTTCTGAAGGAGAGTTGGGTTTTGGAGAATGGAACTCGTATCATGCATGTTTTGCTCGGGACTAGGAAAATGCTGGTTGGGGGTGTGTTGAGCTCTTAAATGTGTATATTCTAACCTCATTTTATCACTAACTATGCTTGAAATACATGATTAAAGACCCAACTAATGCATGGTTTTGTGGTTGTAGGAATGAGAAAGAGAATTCATCAATTGAAGGCTTAGAAACGCTGTTTACAAGCATTGAAGATCAAAAGACCAAGCATTGTAGAAAGTTGTACTGAAGACCGGTCGTTCGACCGGTCGGCCATAGCCCAGGGCCGGTCGTCCGACTGGTTCAAACACTCAACAGGAGGACCCTTGCTGACAACCTTGCTGGACCAATCACGACCAGTCGTGCGACCGGTCATTTACTACTCAGATTGGTCGTCAGACCGGTCGATTAATTTAAAAGCCAGGAAGGATTTTTCCAAAAACTCATTGGATGATTTTTGGCCTTTTATGACTGGTCGTGCGATCGGTCGTCCATGAGCTCAGACTGGTCCTCTGACCGGTCGTCTGCGTAGCAGAGCTTCTTCTACAAGCTCTTAAATTTGTTGTGCAAAGCGCAGTTTTGTGAATTTTTTTAAAGTTTCTTCGCATCTGGGACCCCAAACCTATAAAATGACTCCTTTAACTCGTTTTCTAAAGTATCTTAGAAGAGATTTACCATGGTGGGAGGTGGCGAAAGTCGGATTCGGAGTTCTACAACTCCTCCTAGTTTGTTTCTTTTAGTTTTATATTTTTCTTAGTTGCTTTCATGTTTCCTTGAATCATGAATGGCTAAACCTCTTAACAAGGGCTAAGAGGTGAAGCTTGTAGTGAATCTAAGATGTTTTAATTCGCTTGTTTTAGTTTCAAGTTGAATTTTCATTGAAGAACGATGGTTTGAAGTTTGAATGAAGTTCTAAGTTTTCCTTCTTAATCTTATGATGACTCATGGATGTTTAGAAAAATTGCTTTAGTCCTTAATTATTTTGAATGGATTTAGACCTGTACGCTCTGAGGAATCGAATTCAATTTGCTCTAGACCTTGGATTTTCATGTGGGAACTTCATGCCAAGAGTTCTACTTTTCTGTGATTTCTATTTATGTGTGATTGTGTATATGACTTGAATGAAGTTCAAATCATGATTTAGTTATGCTGTGTGACAGAGTTTAATGATGATTGTGATTGTGATCTTAATCTATTGGAACTAGGATTGACCTATGCAATTGAGTGTGCTCAAATCCTAACTTGAATTGAGGGAATCATGCACATGAATCACACATATGACAGATTGTTTGTTATAACCCCTCTATCATCCGGCTAGATAGGATTTGATTTCGATTCTAGTTAAGTAATTGCGAAACCACAGCGAATTGAGCATCAAGGATTGTTACAAGTGGATCCTTGAACCCCTAGTGCTCTTTACTATTGATTACATTCAGTTTTAGTTCAAAATATCTATCTACATTCAATTCCAAAATCTTATTTAGTTAGTTCTCAATTAGAAACTATTGGAAGTGTTTTGTGGGTTCCTACACAAGTCCCTGTAGATCGACCTCGGTCTTACCGAGATTATTACTACATTGTAACCCTACACTTGGGGAAGCGAACAATGAGGACCTTTTAAAAACTCTTACCTAACTAAAACTAATTCAACAATTAAACTGAATTAAGAAAGTAACTCTTAGCTTCTAAGCTTAGGAGGGTCCAATCAGATAGACCACAAAAGATAAATAATAAAGCAACTACTCTTTTAAGTGAAAATACATCTTATGTGTGAATCTACCTATCATGTGCATAGCATACATTCCATTCAAGCACTCATATAATTAACAATTAAACTAACAATGCTAGAATAATAATATGCTCAAATCAATCACAAACACAAGCATGTATAGTGGTTTAGTTTTCCTACTCCACTCTCGATTGTCGTACCCAACATATGAGTACACCGGATTTCACTAAACAGAGGTTTTAAATCAGGTTAACCTCTCAACCTTTACTGGAGGTTTTTACAAAAGGTTCACATCTCAATGTAAATGAAGATTTTCTATGTTCACCTCTCAACCTAGGTGTTTGGCAGGTTTCACCCAACCTAAAAGTTTTAAAGCTTCCTCCCAACCCTTTAGTTCCAATCCAGGAACCTACAATGATTTCTCATACTGATTAATAACCTACACGTATACACCCGTGTCGGTGGACCACCTACATACCTATGTCAGTGGCTCCCCTTGGAGATTTGTTCGATTTTACAATCAAACTCTCATACTCAATTCTCCACAAGGAAAGAGCATGCACCAGACTCTTATAATTGACAACTTACTAGTTGGATTGAGCCCATTTTGTAGTGACACTTTAAGTTGCTTCTTCTCTCTCTCACATGCTCGAATCAGCTCCTCATGCTCCCACGATCTTGTTGTCGATGCTTTGCCAATGCTTCATCTTAAACGATCAATCACTTTGCATTCGGTGCTCCTTTGAGATGCCCAAGGTGATAAGAGTGTTAGAGTAATTTTCTGTGGCATACTAGTGCACCTTGTTTGTCAATCACTTAGGTTAGTGAGTCTAGTGTCGGTTGAGCTTGATGAAGACAAAGACCGAAGACTCAAGGCGGACCAGCTACATCAAGGATAAAGAAACAGGTAAAAGAGATGCCTTAGTGTGCCTTACCTTGAACCTACTCAAAACCATAACCTCTTAGATGACTTGGACCAACTAGGTATACCCTTAGTCATCATCATTAGTCTTAGAACTCCATGAAAAACATGATACGTTAGACTAATTAAAGAGGTGGAAGCTGCTGTAATCAAAATAGCTCAAACAGCAGTTTTTTATTGATCTCCGATCAATCGGACATTGGCTCCGATAGGACTCCGATCAATTGAACTGAAGTTTCGATCAATTGGAAATTGTTCCAGCAAACTTGAAAATCCACTGGACATATTTTCGATCAATCGGACAGTCTTCTGATCCATCGAAAGGGGTCAGTCCGATCAATCGGACCATGTTTCCGATCAATCGGAATATCGTCCAGAGAATTCACTGGACTAATTTTCGATCAATCGGACATGTCTCCGATCAATCGGAGTTGCGAGAATCTGCCCGTTTTTTAACCGTTGGAAGAAAATCTATTTAAAGAGGGGGATTCGTTTTTGAGCTGATAGAGGGGATTTTGAGGAGATAGAAGCCACAATTGCTAGAGACCATCAGAGGCTCTATCCCAAACCCATAGCAAGTCATTCTCCTTGTGTTTTCATCACAAGCTTGGGTCATTCAGTGGCATCTTGAGAATGGACTTGTTCCATCTTGATTCCTAGGGGTTAGACACCTAGATCATAGTTAAATCCCTTGTCTAAACACTACCTATGAGTCCATATAGGTGTATTCCTCTAGGAAATCTATTTCCTACCATTTGTAGAGGATTCACCATTCCCTAGCACCTTGGGCATCTCCAACGGAGCATCACATGCAAGGTAGCTGATCTTGGAGCTGAAGCCTTGGCAAAGAAGTGGCGTCAAAGATCGGGGGAGCACAAGGGGAGCTGATTCAAGCACAGGAGAGCGAGAAGAAGCAACCCAAAGCGGCGCTACAAAGTGACTCATTCCGACAAGTAAGGTTGTCTTGTTAAGTGTCAATCCACTCAATTCCCTGTG
This sequence comes from Liriodendron chinense, assembly GCA_003013855.2. Classification (NCBI taxonomy): domain Eukaryota; kingdom Viridiplantae; phylum Streptophyta; class Magnoliopsida; order Magnoliales; family Magnoliaceae; genus Liriodendron; species Liriodendron chinense. Next base: position 257,956 of record ML058565.1, read on the forward strand.
GGAGTTGAGTGTAGAGTTTGTTTGACAAACTCGAACTAGGGTCGTTAGCCGATCCTTGGCCTGTTAGTCGGCCTAAAATCTAGGGACGTTAACCGTTAATTGGCACATTTGTCAGGCCTAAACAAAGTCTCCAAGGGGGAGCCACCAACACAAGTGCAAACGTGTAGGTTGGGAGGAACCTGTAAACTCCCCAGTTGGGTGGATCCGAGTTAAAACACATTGGTTGGGAGGAACCAGATTTAAACTCCCCAGTGAATGCTGGTGTGCTCATAAGGGGTTGAGTATTTGAACCGGGAGTGGAGTAGACAAGTAGTCGAACCAATATACATCCTTGTGTTTATGATTGTTCTTGAGCTCATTTCTCTTTATGCATTGTGTTTAATTGGTTAATTATGACTGCTTAGTTAGGAATGCATGCTAGGCACTTGATAGGCACCTCCAAATTCACAAGATGTACTTTCACTACCTCATGTTGACTTGAGCATTTCTTGATCCATCCTCTGTCCATATGTGTTGATGAGACTAGGTCGCTGATTGCACTTATCATTTGCTAGTCTTTTGATTGGACCCACTTAGGCTTGGAAGCCGAAGTGTTAATCGCTTACGTAGTTTGATTTGTTAAATTTGTTAAGCAGGCGAAAAGATTTAAAAGGTCTTAATCACCCCCCCCCCCCCCCCCCCCCTCTAGGTCTTAGCCATAATTTTAGTTGCTCCTTAAGCTTTCGCACGTGTGCTTAGGGTGTCGTGTTAGACCACCCGATGCAATTTCAATTGGTATCAGAGCGGGTTGCTCTTCAAGGACTTAACCGTCTAGAGTAAGATCCGGTACCGGAGCACTTGTATAATGTCTAACCGAGACGGGAGTACCACCAACCGTCCACCTTTCTTTGACGGGTCCAACTATGCTTATTGGAAGGCTAGAATGAGGATTTTTCTCCAATCCATGGACCGTCCGGTGTGGCTTAGCACACAAACTGGATACACCTTGCCCACCGAGCAAGTAGAGGTTGATGGGAAATACATTGTCATTCCCAAAGATGATTCCAAATGGGATGACATAGAGAGAGAGAGAGAGAGAGAGAGAGAGCTCAATAGATGGCAAATGCCAAATCTCTCAATGCGATTTACTGTGCGATTTCCCTAGATGAATTTCAGCGCATTCTCACATGCGCAACTGCAAAAGAAGCGTGGGATATACTTAAGGTTACCCACGAGGGAACTAGCACAGTAAGACGCTCGAAGCTTCAGATCTTAACCACCAAATGTGAAAACATTAGGATGGAAGAGACTGAAACTTTCATGGAGTTTTATACTAAATTGTCAGATATTTGCAACTCCATATTTGTCTTGGGTGATCGGGTTCCGGAGGATAGGATTTGTAGAAAAATACTTAGGTCCCTCCCGGATAGATTTGACACTAAAATAGTTGCCTTAGAGGAGTGTAAAGATATAGATAACATGAAAGTAGAAGAACTCATAGGTTCCCTACAAAATCATGAACTACACTTTAAGGCCCCCTCTAGGAAAAAGACATCGCTCTAAAGTCCTCTCACAAACATAAGAAAATTAAGAGTGATTCGGAGGAAGATAGTGACGATGAGGATGATGAGGAAGAAAAATTAAATAAAAAATTCAAGAGATTTCTCAAATTTGATAGAGGGAGTAGCCGTGACAAGAAGGACAAGAAGGGTGAAAAACACAAAGGAAAATCATCCAAACCTTCATCCGTTTGTTGTTACGATTGCGGTCGTCTTGGCCATATCGCCCCAGAATGTCTGGATGGGCCTAAACCGAAAGGTAAAAAGTAAATGGCTGCCACTTGGGATGAAAGGGAGGAGTTCGAATCCAAATCTGGTGACTCCGCTAGTGATGGGAGCCAACATAAAGATCTAGCTCTCACGGCTTTCACCACTACCTCTCTTCCCGCTTATCTAAGAGGGGATCCCGACCGCTATCCCTTCTAGGAGAAGAAGGAGTTCCCAACCCCTCACCTCATGCTACATTTTATGAGGGTGTTGAGGAAATTAGTTACCCTTAGGCTAATCAAACTAAACATAGTTAGTGAGGGTAGCTAGAAATGCTTACATAGGAAAATCTGAGGATTTCAGCCTCATTTCTGTGTGTATGGGCAAATCAGAGGATTCAAGCCTCATGAGCCCAAATTTGGTAGTTTAGCCTTGCTTTTAATGTGTATATTTTCTTGCTAGACTATCACCATGCTTAGATTAGCTAATCTTGCTGAATCATATGCTTCATTGTATGCTAATCTTTGCTTAGGATTGGCCTTGATATACCAATAGGGGAGGTTGGTTGATTAGGCTATAAGCCCTTGAGCTTTAATGCTTAATGTATATCATAGATGACCAATTATGCATGATTAACTATGATTAGATAGTTACATTTTCTTATTAATCATGTTCCTTAGCATGCTCCATGTTTTAAAGTTCATGCACCCTATACTCTCCTTGTTAGCATGTGCTTATAGTTATAACTGCGACATACTATCTACTCTTACCTTAACCTTATTGACATATCATTAAGGGGGAGAGAATAGTTTGTCAATTGCTGACAAAAAGGGGGAGAAAGATCAAGTCCCACCAAAACTAGTTTGCTATGTTTTGTGATGCAAGGATTGACAGGTTATGGGGGAGCAAACTTAAGAGGAGCTACTTAGTTAGGCATGTCAAGAGTCCTGTATTTAATTTCATATCAATGTAATCTCTTGTTCATGTATTTTGTTTTGGTAAGTAATGTTTTTGTAAGTAATTGACAAAGGGGGAGATTGTTAGTGCACTTTTCTGTGGCATACTAGTGCACCTTCTTTGTCAATCACTTAGGTTAATGAGTCTAATGTCGGTTGAGCTTGATGAAGACAAAGATCGAAGACTCAAGACGGACCAGCTACATCAAGGATGAAGAAACAGGTAAAAGAGATGCCTTGGTGTGTCTTGCCTTGAACCTACCCAAAACCATAACCTCTTAGATGACTTGGACCAACTAGGTATACCCTTAGTCATCATCATTAGTCTTAGAACTTCATAAAAAAACATGATAAGTTAGACTAATTAAAGAGGTGGAAGCTGCTGTAATCAAAATAACTAAAACAACAGTTTTAGATTGATCTCCGATCAATCGAACATTGGCTCCGATAGGACTCCGATCAATGGGACCGAAGTTCCGATCAATCAGAAATTGTTCTAACAAACTTGAAAATCCACTGGACATATTTCCGATCAATCGGACAGTCTTCCGATCCATCGAAAGGGGTCAGTCCGATCAATCGGACCATGTTTTTTATCAATCGAAATATCTTCCAGAGAACTCACTGGACTGATTTTTTATCAATCGGACATGTCTTCAATCAATCGGACTGGTCTCCGATCAATCGGAGTTGCGAGAATTTGCCCATTTTTTTATCGTTGGAAGAAAATCTATTTAAAGAGGGGGATTCGTTTTTGAGCTGATAGAGGGAATTTTGAGGAGATAGAAGCTACCATTGCTAGAGACCATCAGAGGCTCTATCCCAAACCCATAGCAAGTCATTCTCCTTGTGTTTTCATCATAAGCTTAGGTCATTCAATGGCATCTTGAGAATGGACTTGTTCCCTCTTGATTCCTAGGGTTTAGACACCTTGATCATAGTTAAATCCCTTGTCAAAACACTACCTACGAGTCCATATAGGTGTATTCCTCTTGGAAACCTATTTCCTACCATTTGTAGAGGATTCACCATTCCCTAGCACCTTGGGCATCTCCAACGGAGCATCACATGCAAGGTCTGATCTTGGAGCTGAAGCCTTGGCAAAGCAGCGGCGTCAAAGATCAGGGGAGCAAAAGGGGAGCTGATTCAAGCACGGTAGAGAGTGGAGAAGCAACCCAAAGCGGCTCTACAAAGGGGCTCAATCCGACAAGTAAGGTTGTCTTGTTAAGAGTCCATCCACTCAATTCCCTATGGGAGTTGAGTGTAGAGTTTGTTTGACAAACTCGAACTAGGGTCGTTAGCCGATCCTTGGCCTGTTAGTCGGCCTAAAATCTAGGGACGTTAGCCATTAATTGGCACGTTTGTCGGGCCTAAACAAAGTCTCCAAGGGGGAGCCACCAACACGGGTGCAAACGTGTAGGTCGGGAGGAACCTGTAAACTCCTCGGTTGGGTGGATCCGAGTTAAAACACCTTGGTTGAGAGGAACCAGATTTAAAATCCCCAGTGAATGTTGGTGTGCTCAAAGGGGTTGAGTACTTGAACCGGGAGTGGAGTAGACAAGTAGTCGAATCACTATACATCCTTGTGTTTGTGATTGTTCTTGAGCTCATTTCTCTTTATGCATTGTGTTTAATTAGTTAATTATGACTGCTTAGTTTGGAATGCATGCTAGGCACTTGATAGGCACCTCCACACTCACAAGATGTACTTTCACTACCTCATGTTGACTTGAGCATTTCTTGATCCATCCTCTATAGTCCACATGTGTTGATGAGACTAGGTTGCTGATTGCACTTATCATTTGCCAGTCTTTTGATTGGACCCACTTAGGCTTGGAAGCTGAAGTGTTAATCACTTACGTAGTTTGATTTGGTAAATTTGTTAAGTAGGCGAAAAGATTTTAAAAGGTTCTAATCACCCCCCCCCCCCCCCACCCCCAGGTCTTAGCCATAATTCTAGTTGCTCCTTAAGCTTCCGCACGTGTGTTGGACCACCCGACGCAATTTCAAAGAGATAGGTTGAATCTTCTACAACTAATGGAGAATTGTATGCTTTGAAGGATTTACCTATTTGGATCTCTATAAAGGTTTAGACAAAAGATTTACTTATGAGTTTTATTGCCTAACCATCAAGAGATCACAAGGGAACAAGTTCATCTTCATTTGAACTTTGAATACTTCAACATATGATGAATCACAAGGAAGATGATTTGGGTAGCTTAGTATTAAAGCCTAATTATGTTTTCTATAGTGGTGGCTTCTAATGCACAAAATTTCCTCTCACTATGCCAAACAATGGAGCTCCATATGTATAGATTTCGAGCTTAACGGATAGAAAATGGGCATAACGGATACCTGTTGGTTGGTAGAACAAGGGACATCGGTTGATCGAATTTGGACGTCGACCGATTGATAATCCTCAGTGGCTTACTGTCTTTTTCAGCCATTGATATACCTATCCACTAGTTCGATCGACCGATATTCGACAAGACCTATTAGCTAGTCGAAATATCTTGTTGATCGATCAAATTACTTTAGGATTGGTGTTCAGTTGCTGTCCTGTTTTTTCCCTTATAGATCTATCGAATGCTTCTGTCGACCGGTCGACCATGCTATCGATCAGTCACCCAAGGCATCTCATTCACCTATTTCTTCTTCCTTGATGCTTCTTGTCCGCATGAATCTTTGGTTTTCAGCTTGCCAAGGCTCAAATGACATTACAGCACATGGACGCACATGATTGACAAGTAAGGTGCACTAATATCCCATAGAAAAGTGCACTAACATCATTCTGCAGAGTATGCTCCACGTATCTTAGCAGACCACATGTGTGTTGTACATTCCTTTCACAACGCCACGCGTCCTCTCCTAATTGGCTCCTCGAGGAGAGAAAAAAATTAGGGTGTAACAATGCCCTCCACATCGTCTCACCTTTAGTAAAAAAGGTGTGAGCGACGTTGGATCGTGCTTCAGATTAATAAATGAACCTTCTCATTTTGTGGCGGCTCCAGTCGCCTATTCAGCCATTTGCAATGGATGTATTTATAAGGATTGAGTGATTATCAGAGGGTGAGGTTCGTCCTCCTCAAATGGGTTGCTCCTTGCCTTTCACCAAAAAAGACTTTTTTCGCACACAAGGTCAAGCAAAAGGTAATACTTACAGCCTTCTAAAGAGATCAACTACGGATCACCCTTCTAAATGAAGAACTTCTTTGTATTCAAATAACTCAGTCTAGCCTATGAGCGTAGACTCAGGTTACGACGACAGATTACAACTACTTGATTACCACTACTCCTAAGGATGGATTACTCTACGGATTATGCTAAGGATTACTCTATTAGTGCACTTTTCTGTAGCATACTAGTGCACCTTATTTGTCAATTACGTAGGTTAGTGAGTCTAGTGTCGGTTGAGCTTAAAGAAGACAAAGACTGAAGACTCAAGCGGACCTGTTGCGTCAAGGAAGAAGAAACAGGTAAAAGAGATGCCTTGGTGAGCCTTGAACCTTGAAGCAAACCAAAACCCAAACCTCTAGATGACCTTGACCAATTAGGAATACTTGTAGTAATTTTAGATTAGCCTTAGGTGTCTCAAAAGACCACCTAAAGAATGGCCAAAGAGGTTGCATGTACTGCTGTAAAAACACAACTGATAAACAATAAAATACATGCCTTAAACTGGTCGACCGACCGGTCCTATGGACTATCCGACTAGTCAGCAGGGTACTAAAATGGGACAACAAGAAAGAACATCCCAGGCCTTAATTCGACCGGTTGTGAATGACCTAGTGAGGACAACAACAATACTATCTGTCTAGGCCAAAATGACCGGTCGGTCCTCAATATTCGACCACTTGTCGACCCCTGGCTGACCAGTCAGTATAGAGCCGTTAGCATCCATTTTATGACCGTTTGAGCTTTTCTTATATAAAGGCTAGGCTCGATTTTTAAGGGGGGATGGAGAGAATTTAGTGCATTAGAAGCTACCTTCATTGCTCATACCATTAGGCTCTAATCCTAAGCATTTCAAGCCATCTTCCTTGTGTTTGATCACAAGATGGAGTATTCAAAGCTCATATAAAGATGTTCTTGCTCTCTCTTAATCTTTAGATGTTTTAGGCACCTTAACAATAGGTAAATCCTTTGTCTAAACCTCTCTAAAGATCCTACAAGGTGGAATTCCTCTACGCAACCAACTCCTACTAGTTGTAGAGAATTTACACAATCTTCTATCACCTTGGGCATCTCAAGAGCATTTCATGCGAGGTTATTGATCGTTGGAGCTTGGGCAATGGCGACACACCTGCAATAAGATCAAGGGAGCAAAGGGGAGCTGATTGAAGCACAAGAGAGCGGAGATCAATTAATTCAGGAAGGCGTTGAACAAGGGGCTCTTTCGACAAGTGTTATTGTGAGAATCCGGTTGCACTCCTTCTTCATGGACGATTAAGTGTGAGAGTTTTGATTTACAAACTCGAACAAGTCTCCTAGGGGAGCCTCTAGCGGGAGCGTACGTAGGGCAGTAAATGGTCGGGTTCGGGGCGGGTTTAGCCAAAACTAGACTCGCCCATTTACTAAATGGGTCTGAGTCTAAATTTTAAACTAAATAGGGGGGTCTGGGTTGGGTCCGAGTCAACCCATCAAACCCATTTATAAATGGGTCTGGGTCTGGGTCTGCTAGAGGGAGATCCACCCAGACCCGTTTATAAATGGGTCGGGTCTAATGGGTCTGGGTCTGGATCTAGTATGCATGCATTTTTACAAGGCTTAAAATCAGGTCTGGGCTAGACGGGTCCCTTGAAACATAGACTAAACCTGCCCACTTACTAAATGGGTTCAGGTCGGGCCAAATATAAAGGAAATCAGACCTAGACCCGTTTAGTAAATGGGTCTATTCTTGGACCCAGACCCGTACCATTTAACAAATGGGTCGGGTCTGGGTTGGGTCTAAATGGGTTGGGTCTGGGTACCCCATTGGGTCCGCTGACCCATTTACAGCCCTAAGCATACGCTAGGTTCTAGGATTAGAACTGAAGGGTAGGGAGGATCCTTGTTAAATGCTTAGGGTTGGATGGAACCCATAAACATCCTAGTTGAGAGATAAACAAGTAAAATCTCCGTCATAGGTTAGGAGGAACCTTATCAAACTTTCCGGTGGGGTGGAACCGATTTGAAGCACCTAGGTTGGGAGGAACCCGATTTCAACTCCCTAGTGAATGTCGGTTTGCTCAAGGGATGAGTACTTGAACCGGAAGTGGAGTAGACCCAAAGTCGAACCACTATACATGCTTGTGTTTATATTGTATTTGAGCACATTATTATCTTAACATTGTATGTTTAATTGCTTAATGTAACGCCTCAAAATTTTAAAATTTATTTGAAAATTTTTGAAAATTTATTTTTATATTATTTTAATTAATTATCATACATTTACTTTGATTCGCGAATAGCGGGACATCTATAGGAGATCCAATAGGAGCCCTTTACAAAAGTTGCTTAGAATGATGCCATGAACGACGTGGAAAGGTTAGACTTCGCAAAACATGCATTTTTTAGATAATTACGAAAATGCCATTTTTAAGTACGATAGTTTCCGACTATCATTTTGACGCAAAACTTTAGATTTAAGCTTTTAGGCACATTTTAGCCGTACACATCGATTTTCAGCCCTTCAATCATTCTACAAATAGCCAAATCAGAATGTGGCTTATAAATGGCCTACTTGACCTCGGATCAATCCCATTTTTTGTGTCAACGCCTAAAATTACCTTGCCCTCCTTTTGGATGGTCTAGATTGTTAGTGCACTTTTTCGTGGCATACTAATGCACCTAGTTTGTCAATCACTTACGTCTGTGAGTCTAGTGTCGTTTGAGCCCAATGAAGACGAAGACTGAAGACTCAAGACGGACCGGCTGCATCAAGGAAGAAGACTCAGGTAAAAGTGATGCCTTGGTGCCTTAACCTTGACCAAAACCCAACCCCTTTGTATCTTTGATGACCTTGACCATATTGGAGTACATTTAGTCATCATAGATTGGCCCTAGGTGTCCCATTTGATCACCCTAAACTTGGCCAAAATACACAGGCTGAAGATAGAAGAGTTCAGCAATTTGGAGAAGGGATCTAGGTTGGTCCGACCGGTCAAGACCGGTCGGCCAGCAGCTTTGCTGCATATGGAAATGGCAGCCGATCGGTCAAGACCGGTCGGCCTTCACAGGAGAAGGGAAACAGCAAGGTGGGCCGACCGGTCCTGACCGGTCGGCCAGTTTTGGCTTCCTGCATTATTCAGCCATCCAACAAGGAGGACCGACCGGTCGCGACCGGTCGGCCTGGACCATTTAGCCTGTCCAGCAAGGTGGTCCGACCGGTCTTGACCGGTCGGCCTATGATATTGGCCTGTGTTGTTGAGTTTCTTCAGCAAGAGAGTCCGACCGGTCTTGACCGGTCGGGACAGGTCGGATCATAGCCGTTTTATGACCGTTGGAGCTACTTTTCTATATATATGGGGCTCCATTTTTGGGCATCGAAAGAGGGATTTTTGAGGGAGAAAAGCCACCATTGAAGGAGATCTTTTGAGGCTCAATCCTTGACCTATGCAAGGCATCTTCCTTGTGCTTTAACACAAGATTAGAGCATTCCAAGCTCATGAAGAAGATGACCTTCATCCCCTCTTGATCTCTAGAGTTAGGAAGCTTCTTGATTGGCAAATCCTTGTCCTAAACTTAAAGATGAGATCTTTGTAGGTAAGAGACTCTAGGCAACCCATTCCCACTAAGTTGTAGAGCTCTCAAACCCATCCTCCTAGCACCTTGGGCATTTCAAGGCATCGCATGCAAGGTGTTTGATCGAATGTGGCTGAGGCATTGGCGATGCAACGGCGGCACGATCGTGGGAGCAAGGGAAGCTGATTGAAGCACGGGAGAGCGGAGATCAAGCAACCCAATCCGGCGCTAAACAAGGGGCTCATCCGACAAGTAGGTTGTCTTATTTGAGAGTCCATTTTAGAGTTTGTTTGTCAACTCAACTTAGGGACGTTAGCCGTTCCTTGGCCCGTCAGCCGGGCCTAAACTAAGTCTCCAAGGGGGAGCCTCCGACACGGGAGTGAACGTGCGATTAGGTTGAGAGTTAGCCTATGTCTAAAACTCCAGATACGGTTGAGAGGTGAACCGATAAAACCTCCGTGTAAAGGTTGAGAGGTGAACCTCATTTAAAACCTCCGATAGTGAATGCCGGTGTGCTCAAAGGGGTTGAGTACTTGAACCGGGAGTGGAGTAGACACGTAGTCGAACCACTATACATCCTTGTGTTTGTGATTGTTCTTGAGTACATTCATATCTTCGCATTGTTAGTTTAATTGCTTAATTATGCATGCTTGATAGGAATGTATGCTAGGCACTTTTTAGGCATCCCCACACAAGATGTACCTTCACTACTTGTGTAGACTTGAGCTCATTGATCCACTCTCATAAGTCTACACAAGTTGCATAGGTTAGAAGCTTATTAGTTGTATCTTTTACTTACCAATGCATGCTTAGACTAGGACTCTTATTGCTTATACTTTTGCTAGTCTTGTGATTGGACCCACCTAGGCTTGGAAGCCGAGGTGTTCTTGCTTACATAGCTTAATCTGTTGAATTGCATAAGTAGGCGAAAAGAATTTTAAAAAGGTCCTATTCACCCCCCCCTCTAGGTCCATAGACATATCTCCGAGTATCTCTACAAGCGGTAAAACCGCAATTTCATAGATTTCATAAAATCATCATGGTGGGACCTGCTGTACATTACATGCACATTAAAGACGTGATCAAACCACGTTCGACCGCCCACCCATGTAATATAAAATAGAAATTTCCATTTTCTTCCTATGCATGACCGCTTGCCTCATTGTTGGACACCGAACGAACCCCACCTTCAAAATCCAAACCGTCAATTCTCTTCCTAGCCATCTTAAACCCCCACCCATGAAGAATTTTTCACCATCTAATCACTACACGCCCCGATCTAATGGCCCGATCAAACCGTATCTCTCTTGGATGTTTCATCCAGAATATCTGTTATGCATGGGAAGCTAGAATTCTATATCTAGGCTCTAATGGACCCCACAAAGCTAACCAAAAGATCCATTTGGGTTAAAAATTGCAATTTCCATATATCTTAAAATCCATAGCTTAAAACATTCTCAGGCGCTAGAGACCTATCAAACGACTGTGGAGTTTTAGTTTATGGACCTTACCTACCTATTTGGACCAATCCAAACCTATCCTAGGTATCCGATCGCTAGATAAACTGTCCGTTTGAAACTTTTCATTCTCGTTCCCTCTCTTTCCTTAAAACTTCATGTCAATCATTCGATCACGTGTGGGCCCCATTCCAAAATCTACTAAATCTATTTTGTGGCCCATACCCATCACAACACACGTCCAAAACCTCATTTTCGTCAATTGTATGTATGCTTTCCAAATCAAGCCCAAAACATTACTTTAAGCCTCTTGTATAGAGACCGCGCACATGTAGTTGTATATACCCTCTCCAAACCCTAAAATTCGACCCTCCTAACCTAAATAAAGCCCTCTCCCAGCAAGGGAGCTCTGGTACACAAATTTAGAGAGAGAAAGAAAAGAGAAGAGAAGAGAAGAGAGAGAGAGAGAGAGAGAGAGAGAGAGAGAGAGAGAAGTGTAAGAGAGACTTCCTTAGCTTCTCTAACGACTAAATCATCTCTACAGCCTCCAGTCTAAATCCAATCTAAGGTGAGGATTATCCCTTCAAGCAATTCATCCATATTTTGTAGATGTGTAGATATTTTAAGATCTTTTAACATAGTTCATGTTAGTTTTAAATGCTGTTGTTGGCTCACATAATACGGTGATAATCATAGGATTTGCGTTATAGTTTTAATACATTATCTTGTGGTTTATGTTTATGGATGTTTGGATGAGAAATTATAATTAGTTTTATGGGAGAACCATGTGAAGATTTATCTTAATTTGTATTTTGTTTATGATGATGTATACATCATATGGATGGGCATTATCATGTGAATATTACGCTTATGTACACCCTTGTCCCCATATCGATGAGATCAGTTGTTGTAGAGAGATGGGCCCGTGAGAGTTGTTCATGTTGGAAATATGATCATGGCGTAACTATGTTTATGTGTTGAGTATTGCCAAGGGATCCTTGTGTTCACATGATATTGTTGAAATGGATCCATGAGCCGTATTTGTATGTTTCCTTTGGTTGGCCACGTTGGAAATCAATGGCTATTCGTGAGACTTAGTTGGACTATAAGTGGGACAAGGAGTGGACATTAATCATATATGTGAATTTTCATGAGCCGTAGTTGGTGTTATGGACACTAAGTTTGAGATGTCGGCCTATGCTGGGTTGTTTACAACTCCCATAGTGACCATTAAGTTCTTTTAATATGGCTAGATGTGAAACTACTTAACTAAAGGTGAAATTAATTTCATGCATTCACTTGGCTCCATGTGGGTGTACGGAATTGGGAATATGCTAGAGCGTCCTACTTCTTTCATACACTGTCGCGTGTAGATTTGGGCTATTAGCGTCTTGTTTCTCACGTGGTCGGGTAAAACTATGGGTTTGTGTGTCCCAGAAACCTTTGGTGACTAGTGACTAGGGTGAAGTCGTAATAGAAAAATTTTCACTTCATGTGATGGATTCTAGCCAGGGTGCCTTAGCCAGAGCATGCATCTCATGCATCGCATTAACAAAGATTTTCACTTGGTTGTTTTGATTTGATTAAATGATAATATCCTGCTTGCATTCATTATGTGTCATTATTATTATCATGATTATCTTGGAGGGATATTACCCACTATGATAGCGTTTAACGCTATCCAACCACATCTTAGATAATCCAAGTGAAGATCCAGTAAGTGAAGTGAGCACTACGACGATGTGTTTTAAGGTTTGTGACACAGACGATAGGTGACAAAGTTGGAGTGGCATATTGAAGATTTTATTTGATTATGTATTTTTAAAATAGTTTATTATTTATTTCAAAATTGTAATAGTCTTCCATGGTAAAGATAATGATTGAATACTTTATTTTATATGTTTTAAGGACATTTTGTTGTTGACTTGGTATAGAAATCCATGTAACAAAATAATTGTCTCTTGTCTTTGTGCTTGAATGCAAAAACATATTAAATATATGAATGATTATTGGAATGCAGATGATTATACCCTTGACACATTCTAGTTAACACCCGAGAACTCGGCTTATCACCATATCCAAGAGAGTCGAAAATCTCAGGGCGTTACACTTAATTATGAATGCTTGATATGAATGTATGTTAGGCACTAGTTAAGCACATTCACACACAAGATGTACTTTCACTAAGTAATGTAGACCTGAGCCTTCTGATCCATTCTCTTATAGTCTACACGAGTTCCATAAATTAGTTGCTTCATGTTAAGCCATGAATTGTGCATATCTGAACCCAAATTCTTAACACAATTTCATAGTTTAAGTTGTTAAAGTTAAAGACTTATACTTGTTTTTGTGTTCGTAGGTAAAAGAGATAGGTGTCATGTATTTATTGTTAATTTAAAGTATTTGAAGTGATTAGAAGACCAAACTTTGTTGAGCTAAAGAAGTGAAGAAAAAGACCTAGAGAAATCAAGTTAACGACCTGAAATGGAAAGAAAAATCATAGTGCAGAACTGCAGGGCCAGAAAAGTAAAATGCAGAAAGTTCATAAAATGGCCATGAAATATTGCTGGAGTGAAATTCCGATCGATCGAAAATTAGTTCTGATCAATCTAAAATTAATTCCGATCAATCGAAAAATCAGAATTCAGGACTAAAAACTTATGCACTCTCTGGACAGAATTTTCAATCGATCGGAAATAGTTCCGAACGAACGGAACATCAATCAGAACTGTTTACTAGCTGCGTAAGTATTACGCGGATTCTGAAAGTTTCTAAGTTGCTGGAGCTTCATTATTATAAAAGGACACCTAGGGTTCATTCCTAAGGCATCATGGAAGGGCATTGAAGTCGTGAGAGGTGGAGAGGAGCGTCGTGGAGCGTTCGCAACTCCTCCAACTAGGGTTTTTATAGTTTTTCTAGGTATTTTTGGTTTAATGGAGAACACTACTAGTTCAAGTTTGAAATAAAGTTAGTATTTTTAGTTAATCTTCTATCTCTTGTGATTGCTCTTACATGGGATGTTTTGATTACTGAGATTGCTTAATGGGGGGTGTTGATTGATAGAATTTTGAGTTGTAGAGATCTTAGGTCCATCATGATATGTTGGATGTTATGGGATCTTACAAACTAAGTTTCCTAAGTACTTATATAAAACTAAACTAGAATGAAGTTCTTATCTTTGAGATTAATCTGAGATAGGTGTTTATGCATTGATTTTGGTTCAGTAGAAGTTCAATTCATGCTTCTAAATCAAATCTAGTGACAAGAGTTGAGGAAGAATCATCAATGTGATCTTACTTGTTTTGTGAAGGATTGGATTGTGTGATTGAATACACCAAATACCTTAGTTGTTTATGAGAGAACCATATCAGTGGATGATCCATATATGTTAGATGCATTATGATGATTTGATTGCTCTATATTCCAGTTGGATAGGGATAGAATTCTGATTCCAATTGAGTTATTGGTTTGAATGATTTGAATTGGCATTGTGAATGATTATAAGTGAATCCTTAGTGCTTGTTCGCTTCCCTAAGTGTAAGGTTGCAATGTAGTAATGATTCGGTAGAGACCGAGATCGTTCTCAGGGACTTGTTAGGAATTCACAAACTACTTCTAATATTCTCTAATTGAGATCAAACTAAACAGATTTTAGAATTTGAATGTAGAGAAGTATCCTTAAACTAAAAGTGATATTAATTAATATAAAAGAGCACTAGGGGTTCAAGGATCCACTTGTAGCAATCCTTGATGCATAATTCGCTGTGGTTTCCCAATTACATAACTAGAATCGAAATCAAATCCTATCTAGCCAGATGATAGAGCGGTTAATTTATCAAAACAGTCAAATTCATGTGTTGTTCATAAACATGATTCCCTCAATTCAAGGTAGGACTTGAGCACACTCAATTGCATAGGTCAATCCTAGTTCCAATAGGTTAAGATCACTACCATAATAATCATCAAACCCTGTCACAAGGCTTCACTATATCATGATTTGAACTTCATTCAAATCACATGCATAAGCAACACCCAAATTGGACTTTAGAACAAAAGGTAGAACATTGTTTCAAGTTCCCACATGAGAATCCAAGTATAGAGCATCTTAAATCCGATTCCTCGGAGCATACAGGTCTAGATCCATGCATAACAATTAAGAACTAAAGCAATTCTTCCAAACATCCATGAGCCATCATAAGATTAAGAAAAACTACTTAAAAATTTATTCAAACTTCCATAAATCATTGTTCTTCAATAAAAATTCAAACTTGAAACTAAATAAACGAATTAAAGCATCTTAGATTCACTACAAGCTTTACCTCTTAGCCCTAGCTAAGATGTTTAGCCGATCATGATCCAAGGAAATATGAAATCGACTAAAAACATGAAAACTAAAAGAAACAAACTAGGGGGAGTTGTAAAACTCCGAATCCGACTTTCTCCACCTCCCACCTTTGTAGATCTCTTCTAGGATGCCCTAGGAATGAAACCTAAGTGTCCTTTTACAGTAGAGAGGCTCTACCGCCTCAGAATCTTCCAGAATTCGCACCCTGTTACGCAGTTGCGCATATTTTTTCGGAGCTTGCTGTGCAAGCTGCTGATTTTCAGCAGAAATCACTGTTTGACTGGTCAAGCTGGGATGGCCAACAGGTCTTGACCGGTCAGATCTGTCCAATGGACAATCTAGAGACTCCAGAGGGTGGCCGACCTCATGGTCAACCGGTCTTGACTGGTCGGACCGAGCTGGACCTGGTTCCAATGAGATTTTAAGGAGGCTCCACTGCTGGCCGACCGGTCTTGACTGGTCGTGGCCCTGATTTTCTTCTTGTTTCTTCTTTCTTTCTTTGCTCCTTTCTTTTCTTCATTGTTTCTTCTTTGGCCCACCTTGGGTCTTCATCTAAGGTCTTCTAAATGTACCTTTATAGTCACCAATTGGGTGAAGTCTCTCTCATTCCTACAATCACAAAACCATGCATTAGGATAGTCTTTAAACATGCGAATCATGCATAGTTAGTGATGTAATGGGGTTATAATATACACTTTTAAGAGCTCAACACACCCCCAACCAGCATTTTACTAGTCTCGAGCAAAACATGCATGAAACAAATTTCATTTTCCAAAACCCAACTCTCCTTTAGAAACTATGCTTCTATATACTCCAGGACGTGCAAGTGCAAAAATTGGGAAAACTTAGTGATAGAAGTTGAGACCTTAACCTTTTGAAAACATAATAAGTGTTCACATAGAATTCCTATTGATTGATTGATAAATAGAAGAATCCAAACAAATTTAATCTAGTGTGCATAGTGAATGTTCATCTCATGAATTTTCAGGGTTAGCATTTTCATGAATCGGCTAGGTTAGGGATCTGAAGGTGTATAGATCAGAAACAAACCCATGAAAGGAATTTTTCTTACCGTCCTTCCGACGGCTTTCACACTACTTCCCATTTTCGGCTTTGGTTACGGGTAAACCATCCCCCGGTTGATAATAGGTAGCCCTTTTTCAAAAATTTCCACCATATATTACCATATTTTCATCCTTCCTTTCCTTTTTATACACATTAGATAGGATTTTTAGAAATCCAAATCTTTCGTTCTTTTCCTATGGATAAGGATGGACAAGTACCTCGGCTTGGTTTCTCAATACCTCAAATCTAAGCCCAGCCAATCCACAAATCTACATAATCCCTTCAAATAATGAGAATCGTGTAACGTGTACTAGGTGTAAGAGTGTTTCTATTTTCTATCAATCACATAAATAGGGGAATTCTCATAGAAAGCCATTATCTTAGAGATATTTCAAGCTGCTCAACATCACTCACTTCGTATCTCTTTTTCTTATACTCGTATCATCCCGAATGCATAGAAACGAAGTTTTCCAAATGAGTTTAGAATTTTTAGAAAAATTGAAAAATTTTCTAAAAACCATTGCTCGAAATGTTATAAAACACTATCTTTATCTAGAAGTCTCACCCCACAACCAAATCTTACATTGTCCTCAATGTAAATGATATGCAATGAGCAAAATATGATAGCAATGATAAAAATAAGAGGAGTGAGGACTGAGAGTACCTGAGAGAGTAAGAGTTGGAATTCTATCTTCTTCTACAACCTATGAAAAACAAATAACACAAAAAGCAACAAAATCCTAGTCCTAAACTACGTTATACCTCCATCAGACTAGGAGATCAATTATCTTGATACACAGGATCAATCAGAGGTATGGACATACCTTCTAAGGGAAAGTTATCAAAGAACGGATTTAAACGCTGACCATTTGTTTTAAAGATATTGTCGTTCCTTGGATTTAACAACTCAATAGTCCCATAAGGATAAACAGTTTTAACAATGAAGGGACCGGTCCATCGAGACTTCAACTTCTCCAAAAATAAATGTAACCGAGAATTATACATAAGGACCTTTTGATTAATCGTGAAGGTCTTACGAAGGATGTTCTTATCATGGAAACCTTTGTCTTTTCCTTGTAAATTCTCGCATTTTCATATGCCTCGTTCCAGAGTTTTCCAAGTTCATTCAATTGAAGTTTGTGCAACGAGTTTGCTTTGTTAGAATCAAAAGTCATTTTCTTTATCACCCAATATGCCCTATGTTCCAATTCCACAGGAAAATGACACGCTTTCCCATAGACAAGTTATAGGGAGACATTCCAATGGGGTTTTTTAAAGCTATACGGTAAGCCCAAAGCGCATCTGTAAGTTGAAGTGACCAATCCTTGTGATCGGGGTTTACTATTTTCTTTAAGATCTGTTTGATTTTCCCTTTAGATATCTCATCTTGTCCACTTGTTTGTGGGTGATAAGGAGTGCTCACTTTATGATTGACATCGTATTTCTTCATTAAAGCATCAAATGGGAGATTACAGAAGTGAGACCCTCCATTACTTATAATGACTCGAGGGGTTTCAAACCGGGAAAGAATGTTTTCTTTTAACAATTGAATGACCGTTTTATGGTCACTTATTCCGGCATGGAATCGCCTCAAGCCATTTTGAAACATAATCGACGACAAGCAAAATATATAAATTTCCAAAAGAAGATGGGAATGGACCTATGAAATCGATGCCCCAACAATAAAAAATTTCGATTGGTAAGATGGGATTGAGTGGCATCATATTTCTAAGGGATGTTCCTCCAAATTTCTGACAAGGCTCACACGTTTTACAAAATTCATGGGTATCTTTGAACATGGTGGGCCAATAAAACCAACAATACAGAATTTTAGCTGTGGTCTTCTTAGCCGAAAAGTGCCCACCACACGCCTGAGAATGACAAAAGGAGATGATACTCTGTTGCTCATCATCTGGCACACATCTCCTTATAATTTGATCAGGACAATACTTGAATAAGTACGGGTCATCCCATAAGAATTTTCTCACCTCGTTGAAAAACTTATCCTTATCTTGCTTGTTCTAGTGTGTTGGAATTGTACCTATAGCAGGATAGTTAGCAATGTCCGCATACCATGGCAATTGGGAGACTTTTAAAAGTTGTTCATCAGGGAACATGTCATTCGTCTCAAGGGAATTGGTGAGAACAAGTCGTAAGAGATGGTCAGCCACTACGTTTTCTATTCCTTTCTTATCTTGTATTTCTATGTCAAATTCTTGGAGTAAGATAATCCATCTCAACAAGCGCGGTTTAGCATCCTTCTTAGAGAGAAGGTACTTAAGCGCGGCATGATCGGTAAATATGATGATCTTGGATCCAATCAAGTAGGAACGAAACTTTTTCAAAGCAAATACTACGGCTAAGAGTTCCTTTTCCGTAGTGGTATAATTTGCTTGAGCCGAGTTTAGAGTTTTACTTGCATAGTATATGACGTATGGCTTCTTCTCTTTTCTTTGGCCTAACACTGCCCCAATAGCATAGTCGCTCGCATCGCACATAATTTCAAAAGGAAGGCTCCAATCAGATGGTTGCATTATAAGAGCACTTGTCAACATTCCTTTAAGTTTTACGAAGGCATTTTGACAATTCTCATTCCACTCGAATGAGGCTTCCTTTTGAAGGAGGTTACATAAAGGACGAGAGAGTGAATTAAAGTCCTTTATGAACCTTCTATAAAATCCAACGTGTCCTAGAAAGGACCGCACATCTCGTACTCTTTTGGGTAGTGGAAGGCTAGAGATAATATCGATTTTCGCCTTGTCTACCTCGATTCCTTTTTCTGAGATGATGTGACCAAGGACTATTCCTTTTTGAACCATGAAATGACATTTCTCCCAATTCAAAATGAGGTTCTTCTCTTCACATCTTTTTAAAATAGTTTTTAAGTGCATAAGGCACTCATCAAAATTACAACCAAATACCGAGAAATCGTTCATGAAGTCTTCGAGGATCAACCCCACCATATCAGAAAAAATGCTCAACATACAACGCTGAAACGTGGCAGGGGCATTACACAGTCCAAACGGCATCCTTCTATAGGCAAAAGTGCTGAATGGGCATGTGAATGTAGTCTTCTCTTGGTCATCTAGGGCGATCTCTATTTGGTTATATCTTGAATATCCATCAAGGAAGCAAAAGTGGGAATGACCCGCCAACCTTTCTAAAATTTGATCAACAAATGGTAAGGGGAAGTGGCACCACTTGAGTTGGACTCACCCATTGACTATCGGATATTGGGTAGATGATACCCACATCCAATAGTTTCAACACCTCGACTTTAACCACCTTCTTCATGTTTGGATTGAGGTGTCTTTGTGGTTGCCTAGATGTCTTTGCATTTTCCTCAAGGTGTATGTGATGAGTACAAATCAGGGGGTCTATGCCTTTGAGATCCGCAATTGACCATCCAATCGTGCTCTTATGCTCTTTAAGAGTGGCTATCATCTTACTCTCTTGTTCTTCATCCAGGTGGGAAGAAATCACCACCAGATATGTCTCATCTCGACCTAAGTATATATATTTCAAATCAGTAGACAAAGGTTTTAGGTCGAGCTTCAGAGCCTTGATACTAAATGAAAGAGGCTTATTTTCAGTTAGAGGCAAAGGCTCAAATGGTGTCGTTCATATTTTATTATCAAGTACCGGTATAGAATCCAAAATGGTATCCATCTCTCTTATCATGTCATCATCAATCTCATGAGAGTGGGCCAAGCATGCCTCCAAGGGATCGGAATAGAATGTCAAGAGGGATGTGTCTTCCACGAATGATTCAATTAAATTTATGTCATGGACGTCGTCATCAACATCCCGTGGTTGTTTTCATAAATCGAAAATATTCAGCTCGAGTATCATGTTTCGAAGGACATTTGTACCAACCCATTTCTACAATTGATAATCGAATTTGAAATGGCTAAGAAAGGACGGCCAAGTATGACAAGAATTTGAGCACCGGTTCCCATCATAGGATGTGTATCCAAGACAATAAAATCCACTGGATAGTAGAATTTATCAAATTGGACAAGGACATCTTCAATCATCCCTCTCAGTATACGAATAGATCTATCAACAAGTTGAAGTGTGGTTTTGGTGGGTTTTAATTCACCTAACCCAAGTTGTTCATAGACCGAGTATGAGATGAAGTTAACACTTGCCCCAAGATGTAAAGCTTGTTTGATTCGGTAGTCACCTATGATGCATGAGATGGTAGGACTACCCAGATCCTTATATTTTTAGGCACCTCTTGTCTGATGATGGTGCTCAAATTCTCAGTCAAAAGTACTTTATTGTGTACATTGTGCTTCTTTTTTATTGTACATAATTCCTTCAGAAATTTGGCATATGATGGTATTTGTTTTATGGCATCCAACAACGGAATGTTGATCTTCACTTGCTTAAAAACCTCTAAGATTTTCAGATTTTTATCTAAAGGTTTGGGTGAAATCAACCTTTGGGGAAACAGGGCAATCGGCTTGTATTGCCTTTCTCGTTCTTTCTCATGTGGAGTATTGTTCGAGATATCATCCTTATTGGTAATTTTCAGATTATTAGGCTTTGGGGCTTCACCGGATTGGATTTATCAATTGTTTTGCCACTCCTCAAGGTGGTGATAGCATGAACATGCTCTGTATGTTGGGAGGATGGGATGAGGTCTTGTATCTCAAATTGGGTTCTTGGGTTAGGGAGAGGTTGAGCAGGAAGTGTGCCTTTCTCCCTAACACTCAAATGAGATTCAACTCTAGCCATTGAGGTTTTCAAATCATTGATGGCTTGAGATGAATTCTGGTTGAATTTTAATTGTTCTTGCATGAACCCATCAATTTTTTTTAGAATTATTCTTGTTATAATCAGCTTGGGCCGAGACGAATGTGCCCAATATCTCCTCAAGCGTAGCTTTTGGGTTATTATTTGCATTCTCTGATGGCTCATTCCTCCAACTGAAGTTGGGATGGTTCTTCCAACCAGAATTATACGTGTTCGAGTTTGGATTAGTAAATGGTCGTTGATAATTATTTATGGCTTTTGATTGTTCTTGTAGAACTTCTTGAAACGCAGAGATTATAGGACAATCCTGTGTTGCATGTTGGTCACCGGAACAAATTCCACAAATATTCTCAACTTCCTTAGTCTTTTCCCCCTTTCCTAATTTCATGGCCTTAAATTTTCTTGTGAGGCTAGCCACATGTACACTTATGTTGTCTTCTTCAGAGAGGATATAGATTCCTCCCTTTTTCTATTTGTTGGCTTATCTTGAGATTTGTTGGTTTAGTTGTAAACCAAGATTGTGCATTCTCGGCTAAGATATCAAAGTAGTTCCATGCTTCCTCGGCTTCCTTATTCATGAATTCTTTATTGCACATCATCTCTACGAATTGGCGCATAGGCGAAGTCAGTCTTCATAGAAAAAGCTTATTACCCACCAAATTTCATAGCCATGAAGTGGGCATATATTTGATAAGTCTTTGAACCTCTCCCAACATTGGAAGAAGGTCTCATCCTCTTTTTGAGCAAAATTCATGATTAGATGCCTCAACATGTTTGTTTTATGAATTAGAAAAAAAGTTTTAATTAACTCCCTAGTCTCAGTGCATGTGCTAATTGATCTTGGCCTTAATGCATGAAGTCAAGCCTTAGCTTTCTCTTTAAGAGAAAAAGGGAATAACCTAAGTCTCACGACATCATCAGATATGTTTGCAAAGTGCAACATGGCTATCACCTCATCGAATTCCTTAAGATGTTGATATGCACTTTCACTGTCTAAACCAAAGAACTTGGGAAGGAGTTGGATTACTCCCAGTTTTAGATCAATATTCCCTGCATTATATGGAAAAATTATGCATGAGGTAGTACTCGCTCGTACAGGTTGTAAGTAATCACGTAAAGTTCTAGGTCGAGGAACATTCTTAACCTCATTCTCTCCCGTTTCAGTTTGGTTTTGGCCTAGATTTTGATTGGGCCTTGGATCTGGTTGATTTTCAGCCATAATTTCAAGGAAAAATTTGAGAATCTAAACGTTTCTTAGCATGGTGTTCCTTATCAATCCCCTCAACAATCCCTCCTTCACTAATCAGTCGGTTATTAGAATTTCGAACCCAATGTGGCATGCAAATCTCAAAAAAGTAAAAGATTAAAAAGGGTTAAAAAAAAACCTGATTGAAGTGACTACTTCGACTCCTAGAATCCCTGTAAAAACAAAACAAAACAAGCAAACTAAGTTAGTAAGGACTCCTAAAAATCTCAAATAGAACCTATTTTCAGAAATTTTATGAAAAATCGTAAACAATCCCCGGCAACAGCGCCAAAAACTTGTTCGTTTCCCCAAGTGTAGGGTTGCGATATAGTAATAATTTGATAGAGAACGAGATCGTTCTTAGGAACTTGTTAGGAATTCACAAAACTACTTTTAATATTCTCTAATTGAGATCAAACTAAACAGATTTTAAAATTTGAATGTAGAGAAGTATCCTTAAACTAAAAGTGATTTTAATTAATATAAAAGAGAATTAGGGGTTCAAGGATCCACTTGTAGCAATCCTTAATGCATAATTCATTGTGGTTTCCCAATTACACAACTAGAATCGAAATCAAATCCTATCTAGCTGGATGATAGAGCGGTTAATTCATCAAAACAGTCCAATTCAGGTGTTGTTCATAAACATGATTCCCTCAATTCAAGTTAGGACTTGAGCACACTCAATTGCATAGGTCAATCTTAGTTCCAATAAGTTAAGATCACAACCATAATAATCATCAAACCCTGTCACAAGGCTTCACTATATCATGATTTGAACTTCATTCAAATCACATGCATAAGCAACACCCAAATTGGACTTCAGAACATTGGTTTGAAGTTCCCACATGAGAATCCAAGTCTAGAGCGTCTTAAATCCGATTCCTCGGAGCATACAGTTCTATATCCATGCATAACAATTAAGAAATAAAGCAATTCTTCCAAACATCCATGAGTCATCATAAGATTAAGAAAAACTACTTAGAACTTTATTCAAACTTCCATAAACCATTGTTCTTCAATAAAAATTCAAACTTGAAACCAAATAAACGAATTAAAGCATCTTAGATTCACTACAAGCTTCGCCTCTTAGCCCTAGCTAAGAGGTTTAGTCGATCATGATCTAAGGAAGCATAAAATCAACTAAAAACATGAAAACTAAAGGAAACAAACTAGAGGGAGTCGTAGAACTCCGAATCCGACTTTCTCCACCTCCCACCTTCATAGATCTCTTCTAGGATGCCCTAGGAAACAAACCTAGGTGTCCTTTTATAGTAGAGAGGCTTTACCGCCTCAGAATCTTCCAGAATTCGCACCTTGTTACGCAGTTACGCATATCTTTTTGGAGCTTGCTGTGCAAGCTGCTGATTTTTAGCAGAAATGTCTGTCCGACCAGTCTTGACGGGTCAAGCTGGGATGGCCGACCAGTCTTGACTGGTCGGACCCGTCCAATGGACAGTTTAGAGACTCTAGAGGGTGGCCGACCTCATGTCCAACCGGTCTTGACCGGTCAGACCAAGCTGGACCTGGTTCTAATGAGATTTCAAGGGGGCTCCAATGCTGGCCCACCGATCTTGACCGGTCGTGGCCCTCTTGGCCGACCGATCTTGATTGGTCATGGCCCTGATTTTCTTCTTTTTCTTCTTTCTTTCTTTGCTCCTTTCTTTTCTTCTTTGTTTCTTCTTTGGCCCACCTTGGGTCTTCATCCAAGGTCTTCTAAATGTACCTTTATAGTCACCAATTGGGTGAAGTCTCTCTCATTCCTACAATCATAAAACCATGCATTAGGATAGTCTTTAAACATGCGAATCATACATAGTTAGTGATGTAATGGGGCTAGAATATACACTTTTAAGAGCTCAACAACGCTCTAGTGTTTCTTTCCCTGATTTAGTTCTACAGTAGATAGTTTTAAATTTCATCCATTAAGACAAATTCGAATTGAGGCCATCCTAGTTATAACATTTAGAATTTTCACGACAATCCCTGAGGATCGACCTCGATCTTACCGAGAATTATTACTACATCGCAGCCTTGCACTTGAGGCGAGCAAACAAGTTTTTGGTGCTACTCTCAGGAATTAGGTTAACGGTTCTGAATTTTATAATTAGGGTATAGTTAGGTTAGATAGGTTAGGTTATGGTTTATTGCTTTAGTAGGTTTTTATAAGAATTTTTCTACTAACAGATTTTATTTGTTTTGTAGGATTTTTTTCTCTAACATAGTTCTTCAAATTCGGTAACACCGTTCTAACTTAGACTCCTTTAATTTTTATTTTGTAGTTTTTTATTTTTATTTTCAGATTTTAGGTTTAGTTTAGTTTTTATGTGAGTTTATGCCTCATTGGGAGCGTGATCATACATCGCGACTTCTAAGTAAGGGAGGTTTAGTTGAAGGCCTAGTTAATCATAGATGAGTTCGAAAACATCTAGGAAATCCTGAACCACCTAAAATCATGGCTGAGAATGAACCCCATAATGTTGAAAATGTTGAGCATGATGCACAACCAATTAGGACAGAACGTAATTAGAATGAGGGATGCTATGTTCCTCCGGTTAAAACATTGAGAGATTATCTACAATTGGATAGAACAACCACGTCTTCCTGTATTATTTTTTCAACTAATGCAAGAAACGTGGACCTTAAACCGGAAATTATCAAGTTACTCTCGAAATTTCATGGACTCTACTCTGAAAGTCCATATGCGCACCTAAGTGAATTTAAGGAGATTGCCAATACCTTTCAATTTAATAATGTCTCCCAAGATGTAATCAAACTGAAATTATTCCCTTTCTCTCTAAAGGACAAAGCCAAATCATGGTTTTAATCACTTAAACTTAGAAGCATCGGGACATGGGCTGAGATGACCTGGGGGTTCCTTAAAAAGTACTGTCCAGTTCATAAAACCAATGCACTAAGGCGGACCATTATGAACTTCTCCCAAAAAGTAGATGAGACATTTTTTCAATGTGGGGAGACGTTTAAAGACCTTTTATTAGAGTGCACACATCATGGTTATGAAAAGTGGTGCTTGATTGATTTATTCTATGACGGATTAAATTCAAACATGCGCCAATTTTTCCAAATGATGTGTAATGGTGAGTTTTTGAACAAAGCTCCCGATGATGCTTGGGATTACTTTGACATGCTAGCCGAGAATGCCCAATCTTGGGACATCTCTAATCGACTAGTAATCCCAAGTCAGCCAGAAGAGAGAAAGGAGTACATGTATTAGATGAGAAGGACGATTTAAACACAAAGGTAGCAGGTCTCACAAAGAAGGTTGAGACCATATAATTGAGGAGTGTTAACATGATAACCACCAGTGAGGTCGTTGAGAGTGTATGTGGTATTTGTGAGAGTGATGTTCACTTAACAAAGGATTGTCCAACAATCCCTGTGTTTCAAGACATCTGACAAACTCGATCAAATGCCACAAACACTTACCAACGCCCCTTTAGTGGACCAAATTCTAACTTGAATAATCCTAATTGACGGTGTAAATCAAGTATTTATGGGAGAAATGGACCCATGGTAAATATAAATAATGCTTCCCAAGGGCCTCCTCGAAAGAGCACTCTTGAGGATACATTAAACGCATTCATGATTGGACAAACTCAGATAAATTAGTCCAACATGCAGGCCATGAATGAACTTAAAATCTCGGTTGAAAGAATTGAGACACACCTAGGAGTTAGGGAGGAAGGGACTGTTTTGACCCAATCTTATCCTAACCCCAAAGAACAATTGGAAACAAATACCAATTCTTCAACCCATCCTTATGTGGAACATGTTCAAGCCATCAGCATTCTTAGAAGTGGTAAAACAATTGAAAAAATTGAACTGGTGAAGGCTACAAAGCCTAATGACCCAGTTGATTCTAAGAGTGATAGTGAATTGAGCAATGCTCCACAAGATGAAGAGCCGGAGCGTGTGTATAAACCTGTTGCCCCATTCCCCCAACGTCTTATCTCAACCAAAAGGCCAAGTGAAAATCAGGACATCCTAGAAGTCTTCCAACAAATTAAAATCAACATTCCTTTGTTGGATGCAATTAAGAAAATTCCTTCATACGTCAAATTTCTAAAGGATTTATGTGCCGTAAAGCGTAAGCAAAATGTGCATGAGAGGGCATTCTTGACAGAACAAGTGAGTGCCATCATACAACAAAACACTCCTCCCAAATTCAAAGATCCCAAAGGCTCTACAATCTCTTGCATGGTAGGCAACTTCCAGATCAATAGAGCACTTCTCGATCTTGGGGCTAGTGTTAACTTGATTCCTTACTCGGTATATAAGCAACTTGGACTTGGTGAATTAAAACCCACCAAGATAACTTTACAACTTATGGATCACTCCGTTAGAATATTGAGAGGAGTAATTGAGGATGTGTTAGTCTAAATCAACAAGTTCTACTACTCGGTAGATTTTATCACTTTACATACACAAGCAGTTATGAATGTATGCACTCAAGTTCCTATCATTCCAGGCCGACGATTCTTAGCAACCGCCAATGCCATAATCAATTATAGGAATGAAGTCATGAAAATATCCTTTGGAAATATGACAGTGAAGCTGAATGTATTTCATTTACATAAATAACAAGAGGATGAGGATGAAGATGAGATTTACATGATTAATTTCCTTGATACAATTGTAGATGATGATGAGCCACCCTCGGCTAAATTTTTCAAAACCTTAAAAGTTTGCTTGGCTCACTCCAAGGATGAAATAATTGTAGATATTGATAAGGCCTTGGGGGAGCCAAAATCTGAAATTTTGATTGACAAGACACCGCTCACTAATTTGAATAATTTTGTTGTGCAGGAATTTGATGGATTAGTGCTTGATTCACATAAGGAGAGGCTAAATTCTTAATGTGTAGCAGGTTGAGGATTTATTCCAACCTACACAAGTGTTGAACCTCTAATTTATACATTGCATTGCCCATTACACTACATAGTTTGCATGATTTTCATGGTTTAAAGGCCCACCTAACACGTGTTTTTGTGATTGTAGGGATAAGAGTGGATTTCATCAAATTGGAGCCAAAAGAATATATTTGAAGACATTGCATGAAGTCCTAAGATGGACCAAAGAGAGAAGAAGAAAAAGAGAGAAAAGAGAATGAAGAAAAGAAGAAAAAGATGAAGAAATACAAGGCTGACCGGTCGTCCGACCGGTCAGCCACATCAAAGGATTAAGTAGAAGAGAGGCCGACCGGTCATGACCGGTCGGCCATGCACACTGTGCAGTTGCTGATCAAAAGAAAGAGAAGGCCGACCGGTCTTGACCGGTCGGCCACACATGAAGGCTGTATATACTAAGGCAAAAACTAGCCCGACCGGTCATGACCGGTCGGGCATGCACGCTGGACATATAGGAAAGTCTAGTCCGACCGGTCATGACCGGTCGGCAGCAATCTCTGGAAGGTGTAAAACATCAGTCCGACCGGTCACGACCGGTCGGCTCTGCGTAGGGGAAGTCCTTTCCTAATTGGGACTCCGAAAATTGCTGCGCAATGCGTAGGATTTCGCAGAATCCGACGCAAGGAAGGATTGTTGCTATAAAAGGCCACCTAGGGGCTCTCCCTAAGGTATCAGAGAGGAGAAGGAACGTGAGTTTGGAGGGAGGAAGCGATTGTGGAGCGACTGCAACTCTTCTATCCGGTTTTTCTTAGTTTATGCTTTTATTTCAGAGTTTTTAGTTGTTGCATGACTATGCTCGGCTAAAACCTCTCAGCTAAGGCGGAGAGGTGAAGCTTGTAGCCAGTTCTATGTTAATTTCAGTTTGATTCAAGTATTTTTCAATTCAAAGTTGGATTTTTCTTATGTTTCAGTCCAATAGGTGGTAGTTTGAGATGTCTTATCTGAGTTTATGTGCTCCGGACATGAATTCCTTTTAATTATCTGAGATTATCACAGGTTGCTTGTTTAGATTCGAATTATAGTAATCCTTGAGCAGGCCATAGTCCATAGGCATGGCTGTTACTCCGCAGGCTATGAATTTGATTTCTACATTGATTGAATGGACTTGAACTTGGAAGTTCAACTTGAATTGGATGAATGTGTGTGAATGCTTTACTTTCCAACTAGATGAGAGATAGGACTTCAAATCTAGTTGTGTTCTCTACTTGGATTGACTGAATTGACATAGGATTGCTACAAGTGGATCCTTGAAAGCCTTAGTACATTATATCACTGATTTTTCATTATGTTACTGTTTTAATTAAACATCCCATTGAATCTAAATTTACTCTATTAAACTGAGTTGCTGAAGTAATTAGGAAGCTGTTACTCTTTCCCTGTGGATCGACCTCGGTCTTACCGAGTTTTATTACTACATCGCAGCCTTACACTTGAGGCGAGCGAACAAGTTTTTGGCGCTGCTGCCGGGGAGATTAGATAACGGTTTTCAAATAATTTCAGTGGCTGTAGAAGTAGAAATAGTTACGCTTTTTTATTTTCTTAGAACTAACAAGTTTTTCTGTTTTGTAGGAGTTTTTCTCTAGTTCAAGCGCATCAGGTGATACCCTTCTAACTTAGCTTCTACAGAATTTTCTTTCAGTTTCAGATTTTAGTTTTTTAGAATAGGATTAGTTTCAGTTTCTGGTTTAGTGGTTTATGTCCCGTTGGGAACGTAATCATTCAAATCGTCTCCAATCTGAAGGTGGTTTAGTTGGACCATTGTCAGTCCATAGACGAGTCCAGAATTATCAAGAGCATTGTGAAAGTTTGGGGAGTATGGATCAAACCCCCTTAAGGAATCCTCCCCCCCCCCCCCCCCCCCCCCCCCCCCCTACTCCAACCACAAACGCAAATCAGGAAGGAGTAGGAGAGAATGAGGTACATAATGTTCCTCCAATGATATCACTACTGGATTACCTACAACCTGCTCGTACAATTACACCTTCTTGCATAGTTCTACCAGCTAACGGTGGGACCCTTGACATAAAACCGGGAGTAATCCAACTTTTTTCTAAATTCCATGGGCTAGACTCTGACAGCCCATACTTACACTTGCAAGAATTTGAAGAAGTGTTGGCCACCTTGCATTATCCCAATGTTTCTGGGATACAATCAGACTTAAACTTTTTCACTTCACTTTGAAAGAAAGAGCCTAAAGATTGGCTTCACTCTCTTAGACCACATTCGATTGGGTCATGGGTTGAGATGAATCGGGAATTCTTGAAAAAGTTCTTCCCGGCTCATAAAACAAACACTCTTCGAAGGGCCATAATGAATTTCTCAGCTAAAGAGGGTGAATCATTCTTTCAATGTTGGGAAAGATTTAAGGAACTCCTGCTTGCTTGCCCACATCATGGCTATGAGAGTTGGCGAGTTATAAATTTTTTCAATGATGGATTAAGTTCCAATATGCGCCAATTTGTGGAAATGATGTGCAATGGCGAGTTTATGAGTAAAAATCCAGATGATGCTTGGAGTTACTTGGACATGTTGGCTGAAAACGCCCAATCTTGGGATACCTCGGATAAACCCAAGAACCCCAAGCCTACTCAAGAGAAAGGAGGGATATATGTCCTTCAAGAGGAAGACGACGTGAATGTAAGGATAGCCAACCTCACAAGGAAGGTTGAGGCCATGGAACTTAGCAAAAATGGAGTTTCCAAGTCCAAGGAAGCTGTTGAAACCACATGTGGGATTTGTCTCACCGACTTACACGCTACGCAAGATTGTCCCACAATTCCTGCATTTAAGGAAGTGCTACAAGAGACAGCCAATGCCACATATGGTTATCAACGGCCTTTCAATGGACCGGTAGGTAATACATACAATGAGAGTTGGAAGAACCACCCGAATTTCAGTTGGAAGAATGCTCCTACGGGCAATCCTACCAACTCCCAAAGAGGGCCACCCATGCAAAATATGGCCCCACCTCAATTCTCATTGGAGGATACCTTGAGAGCGTTTATGCAAGGGTAAGCGTAAATAAATGAATCGAATCAGCAATTGTTCCAAGAGCTTAAAGTCTCGGTTGATGAGATTAAGGGACGCTTGAATGCTAGGGAAGGGACCTTTCCAGCCCAACCTCAGCCCAATCCAAAGCAAGTACATGAAGTAAGCATCCCTAATTCGTCCAACCAAAACATGGAGCAAGCTAAATCCATTACCACCCTTAGAAGTGGTAAACAAATTGACAAAACTATTCTGAGGATGAAAATGGATCTAACTTAACCCCACAACAACCGGAACGCATTTACAAGCCCATAGCACCATTCCCATCGAGATTGGTTGCCCCAAAATCTCTCCCAAATTCTCAAGATATTCTAGAGATTTTCAGACAAGTCAAGATCAATATCCCTTTGCTTGATGCCATCAAACAAATTCCCTCTTATGCCAAGTTTCTAAAAGACCTATGCACAACAAAACGCAAATATAATGTGCAGCAAAAGGCCTTCTTAACTGAGCAAGTTAGTGCCATCCTCACTCAAAAGACTCCCCCAAAATTCAAAGATCCCGGTAGTCCCACCGTCTCATGTATCATTGGAGACTACCGGATTGAACGTGCCTTGTTAGACTTGGGGGCGAGTGTGAACTTGATCCCATACTCGGTATATGAGCAATTGGGCCTTGGTGAATTAAAACCCACCAAAACCACATTGCAACTCGCTGATAGATCTATCCGTGTACCGAGGGGGATAGTTGAGGATGTTCTAGTCTAAGTTGACAAATTCTACTACCCGGTAGATTTTATAGTCTTGGACACACAACCGGTTTTGGATGCTAGCACCCAAATACCGGTGATATTAGGCCGCCCATTCCTTGCCACATCAAATGCGATCATCAATTGCCGGAATGGGGTGATGCAACTATCTTTTGGAAACATGACACTAAAGGTAAATGTGTTTCATTTGGGCAAAAGACATAGGGATGTCGATGATGATGAGTTCTTCGATGTGAACATGCTCGAAACTTTTGAAGAAGAAGAACTCCTCCAACTTGAACCACTAGAAAGCTTGAAGACATGCTTAGCACATTTCATGGATTCTGAAGATCCTATCATTAGTGAGAGTGTGCAGGCATTAAATATAGAAAGACCGGTAGTTGATACTAGCCGGTGGAGGCCCCACTTTGAAAAATTGCCACAAACCACATCAAGGCCTCCACCGTCTAACATCAAACCACCAAAGCTTGACCTCAAACCGCTGCCATCAGAGCTTAAATACGTATATTTGGGTGAAGAGGAGACATTCCCAGTCGTCATTGCCTCCCACCTAGAGAAAGACCAAGAGCTCAAGTTGATTGAGCTACTCAAAGAACATCGGGAAGCCATAGGTTGGACAATAGCGGATCTCAAAGGGATAGATTCTTCGGTTTGCACTCACCGTATACACCTTGAAGAAAATGTAAAAACGTCTAGACAACCTCAAAGAAGGCTAAATCCAAACATGATGGAGGTTGTCAAAGCTGATGTGTTAAAGCTATTGGATGTGGGTATCATCTACCCCATCTCAGATAGCCAATGGGTGAGTCCCACCCAAGTTGTCCCCAAGAAATCCGGTATTACCATCATTGAAAACGCCAACAACGAGCTTATACCGACTAGGGTGACCACCGGTTGGCGTATGTGCATTGATTATAGGAAGCTCAACACGGTTACTAGGAAAGACCACTTCCCTCTCCCATTTATGGATCAAATTTTGGAGAGGTTGGCAGGCCATCCCTATTATTGCTTCCTAGATGGCTATTCCGGATACAACCAAATTGAGATAGCTCCGGAAGACCAAGAGAAAACCACATTTACATGCCCGTTTGGTACCTTCGCTTACCGAAGGATGCCATTCGGGTTATGCAATGCACCCGCCACATTCCAACGATGCATGTTGAGTATTTTCTCGGACATGGTGGGCGAGTTTCTTGAGGTGTTCATGGATGACTTTTCTGTTTTTGGTTGTACATTTGATGAGTGTCTCGAGCACTTGAAGTTGGTCTTGATGAGGTGTGAGGAAAAGCAACTTGTATTAAACTGGGAAAAGTGCCATTTCATGGTACAAAGAGGAATAGTCCTTGGACATATCATCTCGTCCAATGGAATAGAAGTAGACCGGGCGAAAATTGACATAATTTCCAATCTACCACCACCCAAAAGCATACGCGATGTGCGGTCCTTCCTTGGACACGCCGGTTTCTATCGAAGGTTTATAAAGGACTTTAGTCACATCTCAAGGCTTTTATGCAACCTTCTACAAAAGGAAAACTAATTTGAGTGGAGTGCCGAATGTCAATTAGCTTTTTCAAAGCTAAAAGACATGTTAACAACCGCTCCTATCATGCAACCTCCAGATTGGTCCACTCCTTTTGAGTTGATGTGCGATGCAAGCGATTTTGCTATTGGGGCGGTGTTAGGCCAAAAGAAGGATAAAAAGCCCCATGTCATCTACTACGCAAGTAGGACCTTGAATCCTGCCCAAGTTAACTATTCGACTACGGAGAAAGAGCTCCTAGCTGTCATTTTTGCCTTGGATAAATTCAGGCCATACTTAATAGGATTCAAAGTTATTGTTTATACAGATCATGCGGCGCTGAAATACCTTCTTTCCAAGAAGGATGCTAAGCCCCGTTTGCTAAGATGGATCCTACTTCTTCAAGAATTCGATTTGGAGATCAAAGATAAGAAGGGGGTAGAAAATGTGGTGGCGGATCATCTATCCCGCCTAGTCCTACCAAATTCCATTGACGAGTCACCTATTGAGGACTCATTCCCTGATGAGCAACTCTTTGTTGCTATGCATCCACCATGGTACGCTGATATAGCCAATTATCTTTCCACAGGTGCGATACCGACTCATTGGACTGCGCAAGACAAACGTAAATTTCTAAGGGAAGTGCGCAGATTTTTCTGGGATGAACCTCTATTGTTTAAATATTGCCCAGACCAAATTATAAGGAGATGCATCCCCGATGATGAACACAATTCAGTCATCTCCTTTTGTCATGATTAAGCATGTGGGGGTCATTTTTCAGCCAAGAAAACAACTGCAAAAATTCTGCAGTGTGGTTTTTATTGGCCCACATTATTTAAAGATACCCACGAGTTTTGCAAAGCATGCGAGCGCTGCCAGAAGTTAGGAGGATTATCCCGTCGCAATATGATGCCCCTCACCCCAATTCAACATCTTGAAGTCTTTGACTGTTGGGGCATCGATTTCATGGGACCATTCCCCTCATCTTTTGGACATGTCTATATTCTGTTGGCCGTAGACTATGTGTCTAAATGGATAGAGGCTATCCCATGTAGAACCAACGATCATCGTACGGTTCTCAAGTTTCTCAAAGAAAACATACTTTCTAGATTTGGGACGCCTCGAGCCATTATTAGTGATGGTGGTTCTCACTTTTGCAATAGACCTTTTGAAACTTTGATGAAGAAATATGGTATTAGGCACAAAGTGAGTACCCCATACCACCCACAAACAAGTGGGCAAGCTGAAATTTCCAATAGGGAAATCAAGCAGATTTTGGAAAAGACGGTGAGACCGGATCGCAAGGATTGGTCCCTAAGATTAGATGATGCACTTTGGGCTCACCGTACTGCCTACAAGACACCCATTGGAATGTCCCCTTATAGACTTGTCTATGGGAAAGCTTGCCACTTGCCTGTAGAGATAGAACACAAAGCCTATTGGGCAATTCGGGCTTTAAATTTTGACATTGACAAGGCTAGCTCGCTTCGCAAACTTCAAATAAATGAGCTTGATGAGATCCGGAACGATGCATATGAGAATTCGAGGATTTACAAGAGCAAGATGAAGGCCTTTCATGATAAGCATATCTTAAGGAAATCTTTCCATGAAGGGCAGAAAGTGCTCTTGTATAATGCCCGACTTCATCTTTTTCCGGGAAAATTACGATCTCGATGGACCGGCCCATATATTGTCAAAGAAGTTTTTCCTCATGGGGCTGTTGAGATTGAGAATGCAGCGAATGGTGACTGTTTCAAAGTTAATGGACAACGCCTTAAACCATTTGTTGAGAAATTTGATTCAGAGGACATGTCCATCTCCCTGAATGATCCTATCTATCAGGATCATTGATCTCCTAGTCTGATGGAGGTATAGCATAGGTAGGCTTTATTTAGTTTTACTGTCTTAGTAGGATTTAGTTGTTGTAGTTGCAGACCTCCATGATCGCTCTCCCAGGTATTATTGTTCTCACTCTCTCATATTTTACCATTGCTCTCATGTTCATGCTACTTGACTATCTTTTTACATTGAGGACAATGTAAGATTTGGTTGGGGGGTGAGACGAGATCCCTCATCTAGCATATTGCCACATTTCGAGCTTCATATGCACGAATTTTTTTTGAATTTTCTAACATCTCAAAAATCCTTTAGAAAATCTTGTTTCTATACATTCGAGAGGTTATGAGTAGAAGAGGAGGAAAAACGAAGTGTGTGATGTTGTAGTTTTGAATTTCTCCCAACATAATGGTTTTATATGATAGTTCCCCTATTGTTGTGATTAATAGAAAAGTTGAACACCTTTACACCAAGTTCACATTACACGATTTTCATGAGTGACAGGTTTATGTGATTTGTGGATTAGCTAGACCTTGGTTTAGAGGTGTTGAGCAGCCAAGCCGGGGTATTTTGTCCATCCTTGTCCATGGGAAAATAACAGAAGATATGGATTTCTAAAAATCCTATCTAATTTAAAAGAAAAAGGAAAGAAAGGATGAAATCGGGAAGGAAAGAAAAATGGTGGAAAATTCTGAAAAGGGCTACCTATTACCAACCGGGGGATGGTCGAACCGTAACCAAAGCCGGAAATGGGACGTAGTGTGAAAGCCGTCGGAAGGACGGTAAGGCAAATTCCTATCATAGGCTTGCTGTTGCTCTGTGCACCTTAAAATCATTAGTTTACCTAATCTATGAAGAAGATGATCCCAGGAACTCATGAGATGAATTTTCACTATCCACACTAGGTTGAATTTGTTCGAATTCTTCTATTTATCAATCAGTCAGCGGGGATTTCATGTAAACACTTCTTATGTTTTGAGAGTCCAAGGTTTCAGCTTCTAGCACCTAATTTTTCCAAATTTTTCACTTATACATCTTGGAATGGATAGAAACATGGTTTCTGGAAGAGAGTTGGATTTGGAGGTTTGAAATTGTTTCACGCATGTTTTGCTCGGGACTAGCAAAAAGCTGGTTGGGGGGTGTGTTGAACCTCCAATTTATACATTGCATTGCCCATTACACTACATAGTTTGCATGATTTTCATGGTTTAAAGGCCCACCTAACACGTGTTTTTGTGATTGTAGGGATAAGAGTGGATTTCATCAAATTGGAGCCAAAAGAATATATTTAAAGACATTGCATGAAGTCCTAAGATGGACCAAAGAGAGAAGAAGAAAAAGAGAGAAAAGAGAATGAAGAAAAGAAGAAAAAGATGAAGAAATACAAGGCTGACCGGTCGTCCGACCGGTCAGCCACATCAAAGGATTAAGTAGAAGAGAGGCCGACCGGTCATGACCGGTCGGCCATGCACACTATGCAGTTGCTGATCAAAAGAAAGAGAAGGCCGACCGGTCTTGACCGGTCGGCCACACATGAAGGCTGTATATACTAAGGCAAAAACTAGCCCGACCGGTCATGACCGGTCGGGCATGCACGCTGGACATATAGGAAAGTCTGTCCGACCGGTCATGACCGGTCGGCAGCAATCTCTGGAAGGTGTAAAACATCAGTCCGACCGGTCACGACCGGTTGGCTCTACGTAGGGGAAGTCCTTTCCTAATTGGGACTCCGAAAATTGCTGCGCAATGCGTAGGATTTCGCAGAATCCGACGCAAGGAAGGATTGTTGCTATAAAAGGCCACCTAGGGGCTCTCCCTAAGGTATCAGAGAGGAGAAGGAACGTGAGTTTGGAGGGAGGAAGCGATTGTGGAGCGACTGCAACTCTTCTATCCGGTTTTTCTTAGTTTATGCTTTTATTTCAGAGTTTTTAGTTGTTGCATGACTATGCTCGGCTAAAACCTCTCAGCTAAGGCGGAGAGGTGAAGCTTGTAGCCAGTTCTATGTTAATTTCAGTTTGATTCAAGTATTTTTCAATTCAAAGTTGGATTTTTCTTATGTTTCACTCCAATAGGTGGTAGTTTGAGATGTCTTATCTGAGTTTATGTGCTCCGGACATGAATTCCTTTTAATTCTCTGAGATTATCACAGGTTGCTTGTTTAGATTCGAATTATAGTAATCCTTGAGCAGGCCATAGTCCATAGGCATGGCTGTTACTCCGCAGGCTATGAATTTGAATTTTACATTGATTGAATGGACTTGAACTTGGAAGTTCAACTTGAATTGGATGAATGTGTGTGAATGCTTTACTTTCCAACTAGATGAGAGATAGGACTTCAAATCTAGTTGTGTTCTCTACTTGGATTGACTGAATTGACATAGGATTGCTACAAGTGGATCCTTGAAAGCCTTAGTACATTATATCTCTGATTTTTCATTAAGTTACTGTTTTAATTAAACATCCCATTGAATCTGAATTTACTCTATTAAACTGAGTTGCTGAAGTAATTAGGAAGCTGTTAGTCTTTTCCTGTGGATCGACCTCGGTCTTACCGAGTTTTATTACTACATCGCAGCCTTACACTTGAGGCGAGCGAACAACAAGTGACCGAAAAGGTCGAAGTTTTCTACACTCTAGAAGAGTGTTTGGCATATTTTGAGGATTAGGATGATCCTATGATCCGTGACATTGTCAATGCCTTAAGGAAAACTTCACCGGTGCCCAAAAAGACTCCTTCCACAGAGTGTAATACCAATTTATCAATTGTGGAAGCACCGGTAGAATTTGATTGTGTGGAGACCATATCGACTTGTGAAGAAGAAATACAAGTCTTCACATCTCTTTGATTTGTTCAAACCGAAGTGCACCATCTTTAGGATGATCCTTACTTGATTAATTTTTTTCCAAACAAGTTGGAAAGGAGATTCATATTTGATGATCTCAAACTGCAGAAATTCTCCTTTCCTAACACATAGGGTGATAATTTTGAGAAACCCGCTGAAAATTTTCAGCATGATTTTCAATGGATTACGACAAACATTACACATGTGCATTATGAAGTAGAATGGTAGATGGTATTACTGAAAAACCTTTTACTCCACCTACTAATCCTTTTAGATTTCAATCATTTGGATGATCATGTGTATCAAGATTGACCTCCTAGTCTGACGGCGGTATAGAGTAGTTTTATTAGTTTGATTTATTTTATTGTTGGAAGTTGTAGACTCCCATATTCGACTCTCTCAGGTACTCTCGTTCTCACTCTCCTTTAGTCGAACAAATTTTGGGAGTCGTAATGCTCCTTTTTCGATTAATTGCTCCATAATTGGGATAAGGTCTTCAATGTCAAATATATACGGTCCACTTTTTTTGTCTCGCTCACTGATTGTCATGTGCTGCAACCTTTGAGGCTCTTTGCCCTTGTCTTGTGTCTTTATTACACTGTCTCTGCTTCATGCCCTGGATTCAGTCGCTTTCAGTTCCCAGGGTTCTTACTTACATCAACCCATGTCCTCTTATAGCTAAGAGGTTAGTTAATGAAAAGCATAAAAACAAGCTAGAACCAGAACTAAAAGAAGACAAAAAATAGTTGTAGGAGGCTAGGAAGCCTCCTAGGTCTTGAATCCTTTGCTCCCCACGTTGCTAGATGCATTAAGGAAAGAGTGGAGGTGGCCTTTTATAGGAGAAATCCCGTACCAAGTTGGAAAGTTCTAGATTTGGAAGTCTCCTTGCGCAGTCAGGACGTTGGCTAGAGGTTGCACAAAATTCACAGGAATCCGGAGTCTAAAAAAACATAGGCCGACCTGTCAGTTGGCCGGCCGGACAGCCAATCCATCCGTCCGGCTGAACCACGAGTCGGCCTTCATAAAATTGGTCCAGAGAATTTGCTGTTTCTGGAACGTTTGGCCCGCCGGCTGGCAGTTGTGGCCGGCCGCCCAGATGGTATGGAAATTGTATATTCTTCAGTTTTTCTTCCTCTATCTCCATTGTATATTTCCTCCGCTTCTTGTCCTTTATTCCTTTGATCTTCAAGGCATGTAAGAAAGGTCTCTAAGCATCATACAAGTGAAATCTCTCTCACATCCTACAAACACAAAACCATGTATTAGATTAGTCTTTAAACCATAAGAAACATGTATAATGAGTGATGAATTGGGGTTAAAATATGCACAATTCAGAGCTCAACACACCCCCAACCAGCATTTTGCTAGTCTCGAGCAAAACATGCATGATATATATTCCCATATTCCAAAACCCCAACTCTCTTTTAGAAACTATACTTCTATAAACTCTAAGACATATAAGCACAAAACTCAGAGAAATTAATGGTATGAATTGAAATCTTAAACTTCCTAAACATAATAAGTGTTTCACATTGAATCCCATCTGATTGAATGATAAATAAAAGAATCTGAACAAGTGCGGTTTAGCATGCATAGTGAATGTTCATCTCATGAGTTTCTAGGATTACCTTCTTCATAGATCAACGAAACTAAAGATCTAAGAGTGTACAAATCAATAACAAGCCTATGACAAGAATTTGCCTTACCATTCCTTCGACGGCTTTCACACTATTCCAACTTTTGTTACGGGTAGACCATCCCCTGGTTGGTAATAGGTAGCCCATTTCAAAATGTTTTAACATATATTCAATGAATAACCCTACTTTCTTTTTCTTTTCCATATTAGATAGGAATTTTAGAAATCCATATCTTTGGTTCTTTTCTCTTATTTTCTCATGGACAAGGATGGACAAAGTTTTCCGGCTTGGTTCCTCAACACCTTAAATCTTAGTTTAACCAATCTACAATTCTATGTAATCCCTTCAACCATGAGACTCGTGTAATGTGAATGTTAAACCTCTAATTTATACATTTACTAACCCATTACATCACATTATATGCATGATTTGCATACTTAAAAGACCCATCTAATACATAATTTGTGATTGTAAGAATGTGATGGAGATTTCACTGATTCAATGCTAAAAAGAGCACTTTGCATACATTGAAGATCGAAGGACCAAGTGCCAAATGATGGAAGAAATAAGCAAGGTAGAAAGAGAAAGAACGAAGAAAAAGCGCAGAATAGACAGCACTGTAGACCGGTCAGAGGACCGGTCGGCCAAGGCACAAGACCAGTCGCCTAACCGGTTGGCACTTTAACAGAGACCCCCACATTTCTGTAGATCTCACTGGACTAAGACAAACTGGTTGCCAGACCGGTCGACTGTCACTCAGACTAGAAGTCAGACCGGTTGAGCACTCAACAGAAGGGGGTGGAAATTCCAAAAACTCACTGGACTGTTTTTTGCATTTTCTGACCAGTCGTCCATAATCTCAGACCGGTCATTCATAGGCTCAGACCGGTCGTCCGACCGGTCGGCTGCGTAACAGAGCTTGTCCTACAAGCTCCGATTTTCTTTGCGCAACTCCATGATTCCTTGCGCAATCTGGAATCTTCCGCACTATTCTATAAAAGGGCACCTAGGGCCTCGTCTAAAGGCATCCTAGAAGAGATTGGAGGTCGTGGGAAGTAAATGAGAGCACCGTGGAGCATTCACAACTCCGTCGATCCCAATTTTTCTAGTTTTTTCATGCTTTTATTTAGTTTTTTTTTTTTTTTGAATTCTAGTTGTAGTATGACAATGCTCAGCTAGAACCTCTCAGCTAGGGCTGAGAGGTGAAGCTTGTAGCCAATTTCATGTTTAATTCAATTTGATTCAAGTCTTTTCACTTTAAGTTTGTATTTTGAATGTTCTAATTCGAATAAAGTTGATATTTTTAGAAGTTTTATGAGAGTTCATGTGCTCCAGACATGGATTCCTTGCAATTCTCTGAGATGATCATGTTTGGCTTGATTAGATTCGAATTATGGTAACCCTTGAGCAAGCCATACTCGCATGGATGTTACTCTGAAGGCTATGATTTTAAATGCTATGTGATTGAATAGGACTAGAACTTGAAAGTCTAATTTAAGTGGGGTTGAATGTGCTTCAATGCTTTATCTTCTAACTAGATGAGAGATAGAACTTCAAATCTAGTTGTGTTTTATGCTTAGATTGAATGGATTAATATGGGATTACTACAAGTGGATCCTTAAAAGCCTTAGTTCCTTTAAATTACAGATTTTACAAGTTACTGTTTTGAGTTATTTTTCTTAATTGAAATTCCAAATTGTTCCAATTAAAGTTGCTGGAATAGTTTAGAACTACTTATCCAATTCCCTGTGGATCGACTTCGGTCTTACCAAGATTATTACTACATCGCAGCCTTGCACTTGAGGCAAGTAAATAGTGAACTAGACTCAAAAGTGTTCAAGTTTTCTTTAAATTAAATCAATAGGGGAATTCAAATAGAAAACTATCATATTATAGGTAATTCACGGTTTTCAAAATTAATCACTTCATCTCTCTTTCTTTTATACTTATAACATCCCAAGTGCATAGAAACACGGTTTTTTAAAGGATTTTTGAATTTTCAGAAAAATTGACAATTTTCTACATAATTGCTCGAAATGTCACAAAAGCTAGTAGATTTATCTAAGGAATCTCACCCCCCAACCAAAATTTTACCTTGTCCTCAATGTAACAAGATATGCAATACGCATGACATGAGAGCAATGACATAAAACAAAGGAGAGTGAGAACGAGAGTACCTGAGGTAGCAAGTTGATCAATTCTAGCATCTTTCATTGTCTCGATGAGACTTATTCAATCATAAATGCAAAAAAGAAATCATAACCTACCTACCTACCATTTGTTAGTCTAATTGACTACATGATCAAATTTGAGCAAGATCTTCATGAATTTCAATAGGTTTCTCATGAGGACTATCCAAAGTCCTGCTCGACAATACACATGGGTGCTTTTCTTCATTGAAGTCCAATCATAGTATACACCACATGCATGTAAAGAGGAGATAAGAGCAGCAAAAAATATCTCCTCAAATTCTGAATTGGGTTGTGATTGATTAAAAATGGGTCCTCCCAATCGGACTTTTCAATGGGCTGAAGAACCCATGATGGTGGAGAGATGTTCATCAAGTATTCTTCAGTTCGAGTTGTCTCCTCCACAATTTTAAAATTGCACGGTGCTTCCACAAACAATGGTAAAGAGTGTAAATCAATGGAATGGTGTTCTTCAGGCACCAACACCGTGTCTGACAAAATTTTCAACTCCTTAATCATCTCATCATCAAGACTATAGGAGTGGGCCAAGCATTCCTCTTGGAAATCGAGATAGTCGAATGAAGGGTCCTCGTCTTCCCTAAGTGATTGTAAAAATTTAGTTTCTATGGTGAGGGATTCACACTCCATGGAGTGAAATTCTTTCAAACTAGGTTCTTCATAACTAGTATGGGGCACCAAGTAGGAAGTGTGCAGGGCTTTAACAATCTCTTGAATAATTGGGTCTTTTGAATTTTCAAAGTGAGCTAAGCATTCATCCAAATAATCTGAATTCTCACTCAAAGGGAAGTCTTCCACAATAAAATTTGACATGTATTGTTGGTGGAAGGACTCAAGAAGATCGACTTCGGCCATCTCTCTAGCAAGAATATCTTCTGGCGACTCATAAACATTCGGATCTTTGGAAGAAGAAATCATAGGCTCACAATCATCCATTGAACCCTCATTATAGTTAATCATACCATTGTTGTAGCTCACCATATGTATTCCATGCCCCCCTATCCATACCTAGCTATTGACTATGGTACACAACTTTCGTTGTTCACACATCACATGTGGATTGGTGGATTTCTCATAATTGGTGCTGCTGCACATGCAGCCATTTTATGGTAAGAGACTATGATCCAACTACTCGATACAACGATCTATTAGATCGTGTCCTTAGGCACCGGGATGCAATCACTTTCAGAGTTTGTAGATTCCTTGGGTTCATCAACCATCATTGAAATCCCTTCATCATTCAAATCAGAATATCTAAAAGAGATAGTTGATTCACCATAATCGATAGTAATAGTGGGATCAGTGAGATAGATATCCTCTAGAAGTTTGGTCATTAAATCGAAAGAGGGTTGGGCTTGGATAACCTCCTCCTCTTCATCGTTAGGGATTGATTCGGTGTTCCCTATGTCAAGTTCAGGATTTTGAGAGGTTGGTGAGAGGTTTTGTATGCATTGCTCGGTTATTTTCATAAACGCTCGCAGCGTATCCTCAAGAGTTTGTATTAGTTGAGGCTCATAAGAAAGAAACTCTTGAGGATAATTGTTAGCATCCATGGTTAGGTCGTCTCCCAAGTTGAAATTTTGATGCTCCCACCAATTAGGATTATGCATGTCATATGTTGGGCTATTAAATGGTTGTTGATATGTGTAGCCATACAAGTGATCATGCATTGTCATAACTAGTGGAACATTATTCATCTCTTTTCGATACTCTCCTATTGTCTTACCCGGTGAAAAGTTATGCACATTGTTCTCATTCCGGTAATCTCACAATGTCTTATGTGGAGAAGTATTAGAAGTAGATTGAGTCTTAGAAGAATAATCATGCATAAAATGGTTCCAATCACAATTAGTTTGGATCTCATGATCCGGCATCTCATCTTCCACAAGATATGCATAAACAACACCCATCCAATCAGCCATAATGAGATTTTAAGAAGTTGAAACTACCCTAATTTAGGAAGAAGAACAAACAAAAGAAAAGGGGATGGGGAGATGTTACCTGTGAAGGTGAAAACTATATTAGCAACTAAGTTTCTACAAAACACAAAAATAGAAAATTGTTAGAAATCTAGAAAAAATCAGAAACTTACTTCTAGAAAAACTGAAAATCCTACATAACTAAGACTACTCTATAGCTACTAGAACAATTAGAACCGTTTAACCTCTTCCCCGGCAATGGCGCCAAAAACTTTTTCGCTCGTCTCAAGTGCAAAGCTGCGATGTAATAAAAATCTCGGTAAGACCGAGGTCGATCAATAGGGAAGGAGGTAAACAATTTGAACTATCCTAATAACTGGAATCTCAAGAGGGGTTTATAAAATGAAATTTAAATATCAAAAAGGAAAAATCTAAGAATAAGGGATAACTATAACATCAAGGATCCACTTATAACTCTCCTTGAAGTATAATTTGTATAGGTTTCTCAATTATTCAACTAGAATCGAAATCAAATCCTATCTAGCCGAATTATAGAGTGGTTATATTATTAAAACAATCCAACACATGTGTTGTTCATCAACATGATTCC
This sequence comes from Liriodendron chinense, assembly GCA_003013855.2. Classification (NCBI taxonomy): domain Eukaryota; kingdom Viridiplantae; phylum Streptophyta; class Magnoliopsida; order Magnoliales; family Magnoliaceae; genus Liriodendron; species Liriodendron chinense. The sequence continues at coordinate 301,510 of ML058565.1, forward strand.
CTGAATTCAAGTTAGGACTTGGGCACACTCAATTGCATAAACCAATCCTAGTTCCAATAGATTAAGATTACAACCATAATAATCATCAAACCCTATCACAAAGCTTAACTAATATCATGGTTTGAACTTGATTCAAATCACATAAACAAACAATACATATTTCAGACTTTCTAGAAAGGTAGAACTTTGGTTTGAAGTTCCCACATGAAGATCCAAGTTCTAGAGCGTCTTGAATCCGATTCCTCGGAGCGTACAGGTCTAGAACTTGCAAAACAACTAAGTAGTTAAGCATAATTCTTCCAAACATCTATGAGTCATCATAAGATTAAGAAAAACTAACTTCACTTAAGCAAACCATTGTTCAACATCAAATTCAAACTTGAAACCTTAAAAACGAATCAAACCATCTAAGAAAACTATAAGCTTCACCTCTTAGCTCTAGCTAAGAGGTTAGATAATGAAAAGCATAAAAATAAGCTAGAACTAGAACTAAAAGAAGAAGAAAACTGGCTGTAGGATGCTAAGAAGCTTCCTAAGTCTTGAATCTTTTATTACCTGCATTGCTAGATGCCTTAGGGAGAGAGTGGAGGTGGCCTTTTATAGGAGAAATATCACACCAAGTTAGAAATTTCTGGATTTGGAAGTCTCCTTGCGCAGTCAGGACGCTGGCCGGCCAGCCGAAGGTTGCACAAAATCTACAAGAATCTAGAGTCTAAAAAATACATAGGCTGACCTGTTAGTCGGCCTTAATAAAATTGGTCCAGAGAATTTACTGTTTCTGGCACTTTTGGCCAGCCGGCCGGCAGCTGTGGCCGGCCGGCCAGATGGCATGAAAATTGTGGATTCTTCAGTTTTTTTCCTCTATCTCCATTGTATTTTTTCTCCACTTCTTATCCTTTATTCCTTTGATCTTCAAGGCATGTACGAAAGGTCTCTAAGCATCATACAAGTGAAATCTCTCTCGCATCCTACAAACACAAAACCATGTGTTAGATTAGTCCTTAAACCATAAGAAACATGTATAATGAGTGATGAATTGGGGTTAGAGTATGCACAATTCAGAGCTCAACAACAGATCACATGTGTGTTATACATTTCATTCACAACGTAACACGTCCTCTCCTAATTAGCTCCTCTAGGAGAAAAAAAAATTAGGATACAACATTGCCCCCCCCCCCCACATCGTCTCGCCTTTGGTCAAAAAAGTTTAAGTGACGCTAGCTCGTGCTTCGATGTAATTAATGAACCTTCTCATTCTGTGGTGGTTGCGGTTACGACACATAACCACTTTCCTTAAATTGCTTTGTTATATAAAGACTCATCATTTCCCCATCATTAATCCACACATCTCTTCGGCTGATATATAAGCCATTTTTTAATTGATTTTTTTATCTTTTGGCACTCCTTCGTTACGCCTTTTCTTGTTATTCTGCTCCTTCCTTCAATCCTTTACTTGATCGCCTTTGCAATAAATACTTCCTCTTCCTCTGCTACTTCATATTTTCGGTCAGGAAGACTTCATTAGAGAGTTAAACTCTATGCTTCCTCACATTATTAATGATATGACTTTACCTTTGTATCAACATCGAACAAATACTTTTTTCCCTCAGCCTAACTTTCCATCTTGGCACCCTTGTTGGCAGTTTTTCCTTTCGAACCTTGTCACCTTCACCGAAGGCTTTCTTTTTCACTTTTTGGTTGTAGGCTTGGGCCACTTTAACTTTGTGGGCCATTAATGAATCTAAAGCCCTTAAAAGTATTTTATCTATTTCTTCCAACTCGATCAACATGGACTCTACAAACTCGGCCGGAGTTACGCCAACTTAGTGTGCAACTCTTAAGGATGGCACAATCACCTCTAAAGGTACCACTGCATCATGACTCAATCAATGTTTAAAGCTTGCTAACAGAAAATTTAACGAAAAGAACTCAATTTTGAATTTCATTAAATAACTAGACTATAGATTCCAACAATTATCATCACTAAGGTATATTTTCATTCTAAAATTCAGAATTCTTTTAAATCATTTAACTTCATATTTTTTTCTTCAAAATTAGTCCAAAATGATAAACAATTGGAAGAAATTCTGTAGGAGTTCCCACCCCTAACTAAATTAAACATTGTCCTCAATGTTTAAAAAGATAAAATAATGAGCATAAACATGAGAGCAATAAATAATATAATGAGGAGTGGGTAAGAAAGTGCTTGAAAGAGAAGGCTATTCAAGAAGAGCAATGTTTCCATCAGACTAGGAGACTTATTTAACCCTAAGCAAAAGTAAACCTAATGCAAAAAATAAAACCTAACCTACCTAACCTACTCTATTCTATTCAAATCTTCCACATGGATAAATTTGAGTAGGATCATCATGAATTTTAACAAGTTATGCATTATGACCATCCATAATCTTGCTTGGCAATTCTTAATCAACGAAGGTCAAAAGTAATTCTCACCACAGGCATAAGAAAAGAGATAGTATCAGCTTATGCACTATAAAAAAGATATCTCCTCAATGAGTTATCTGGGCAATATTTAATCAAATATGAATCTTCCCAATCATAATTATCTGTGGGTTGAAGAACCCAGAGTGGTGGAGAGACTTCAATCAGGTTCTCTTCAAATAAAGGTATGTCCTCCATACAATCAAAATTATCTAGTGCCTCCATAATAGATGTTAATGGGTTTAAATAAGTGAAAGAGGGCTTCTCAAGCACCGGCACCACATAAAAAAAGGCATCCAATTCCTTAATCATATCATCATCAAGGTCGGGGGAGTGGGACATGCATTCTTCTAAAGGATCGGTATACCCAATCAAAGGGGATTCTTCTTCCACATTGAAATTTGGCATGTTAGTTTGGTGGATTGCGTCAAAATCACTATAGTTAGAAAATTACCATATCGTGATCATTCACTAGAAGCTCTAATGAAATCAACTCTTAGGGAGATGGGACCACAAGCTCATAAGCACATTTCGACTCTTCATCAAGTTGAACATCACGAATCTCATCATCTCCCTCAAATTTAGTAGATTCCTCAGGTTCATTAACTGTCATTGGAATCTCTTCATCAATCTCCTCACTAAATCTGAAAGTGATTGTGGATTCTTCATGCTCAAGATAATGTCAAGAGAACTAAAATCGACTTCCCTAAGTTTTTTAATCAAGTTGGTTGGAGGTTAGGTTAGAAAAGTCGCTTCCTTCTCTTCAAGGAGGGTCGATTTCATGCTCTTAGTCCATATATTTAGCCTCATTGAAGGCCTGTAAGGTGCTCTCCATAAACATCTGTAGTTTATCCTCAAAGGTTTTTGTCGGCGAAAGCTCATAAATGGAGGACCCTTGAGGATAAGTGTCAACATCTACATATGGTTCATCCCCCAACCTAGATTTTGATTATCCCACCAATTAGGATTGTACATGTTATCGATAGGATCATTATATGGTTTCTGATATGCGTGGTCATATAAATAATCATGCATTGTCTTGACCGATGGAACATCATATACATTGTTTATAGTCCAATGATCACGTAGTGTCTTACATTTGTGCATAGATAATCATGCATCGTCTTACCTAGTAGAGTGATATTTGCATTGTGTGCATTTTGGTAATCGTGTAGTGTTTTTCTAAATGAAACATTGCATGGATTGTTCTCAGAATAATCACATAGTGATTGTTTTCTCACATAGTGGTCTGATGGTCCTTCGACTGATATCCTGTCTTCCAAAAGATATTTAGAGTATTCTTGTGCCCACTCGATCATGGGCATGTTGATACTCTAACAATTTATCTAAACTAAACTAAAAGCAATTTTTTTTATGAAAAACAGTTAAAAGAGAAGTGAGAAGGATGGATGGTACCCGAGATGAAGAACTAGGTTAGAGATAATTCCTACAAAATAAAACAAAACAATGTTAGTATACAATAAAACCCTAACCTAAAACACAGAAAAATTTAAACATATCCTTAAAAAAAACCCTAAACCTTGAAGTGTTCAAAACTAAGACCTCCCCGGCATTGACGCCAAAAACTTGTTCCCAACCCCAACTGCAAGGTTACAATGTAATAATAACTCGGTGAGACCGAGGTCGATCCACGAGAAGGATTTAGGTTCAAACACTCAAAGGTTATTTAAGGTCTAAAACTGAACTAAACTGAAACAAAATTAAGGATAGATGGATTAATTTTAAATAAAATTAATAAAATAAATAAATATTAGGGTTTCTAAGAATCCACTTCTAGTTATTTACAACGCTTAATTCACTTGATTTAATTAGATAACTCAACTGGAATCGAAGTTCTATCCTATCCAACTAGATGATGGAGGGGTTAATTCAGAATTAAATAAACCAAAACAGATATAAAGCTCAATTGATTTAGTTCCTACATGATCGCATGAAATTTAAAACATTCAATGCATCCTTAAACCATGATGAATCAACAGATTTTATAGATCAATCCCTTTGTAAAAAGATTAAGAAAATAATCTTAGCCTTCCTAACCATCCAATGTATCTGAGTCGACTTGGATCAAAGTAAATTAAAACTATCTCTTTATTCAAACCAAAATTAATGAATTTTTTAACATTCAAATTCAAAACTTGAATAAAAGTAAACTAAAAAGATTCACCTCTTATCCCTACCATGGCTAAGAGATTAGCCTAGTGTTGAGCTCTGAATTGTGCATCACTCATTATGCATGGTTTTCATAATTTAAAGACTAATCTAATGCATGGATTTGTAATTGTAGGAATGAGAGAGAGAGAGGCTTTGTCATTCAGATGCTTAGAGGCCCGTCTTACATGCTTGGAAGACCAAAGAACAAAGGACCAAAAGGTGGAGCAAATGAGTAATGAAGATGGTGGAGGAAAAACTAAGAAAAACACATATTTTTAGCCTGACCGGCCGGCCGGCCAAACCCTCCAGAAACAACAAATTCTTAGGACTAATATTATGAAGGCTGACTTGTGGTCTGGCCGGTCGGATGGACTGGCCGGCCGGCTGACAGGTCGACCATGCATTTTCAAAATCCATATTTCAAACAGCAACAGTCCCATTTTTAGTTTTTTGGCCCAGTTTATGGGGCCCATATTAATGATATTTGGAAATCCAACCTATCCATTTCAAAGAGGAGCTCAACGCTAAAATAACCCAAGTAGTTCCGTGTCGATCGGAGCTACGGATTGACCGTGGTGGCCAAAACAATACAAATTGTCTAGAAAGTTTCCAGATTCTGCCTACTCAACTCTAGGCCAGTCCAGGTGGCCCATCATTGATGATATGAAGAATTTAATTTGACCATCTTCTAGAGCACATGGATATATGAATAAACACAAAGTTTCTTGTCAAACGGATGTGTGGTTTGATCGTACCAGTCGAAGAAATATGGACCATCCAGAGAGATTCCAACTGCGTAGATTTTATAAAAAGCCCTAAGTGTTCTAATTCTCGGATCACATTCTGAAATTGTTTTGGAAAATCTAATCTATCTATCATGTAGAGGAGAAATTTTTCTACCAATGTTCAAAATTTGAGATCAATCCGATCTCTGTACACTCTGTAGCGTTGAAAGCAAGATGACTGGTTCTGAAGGTACCCGAATTGCACAATTTTGAGAGGCGGTCACTGATCTGATTGATGAGCCTATTCATAAGATAATCTTGAAAATATAAATCATCTATGAGGAAGATCACATTACAAGGAAGCTACAAATCAAATTTGAAAGCAATCTGATCATTGGTTTAGCCGCACCAAGGGAAACAAAATTTGTTATGTTGTTGTACTATTGCTGCATTATAAAAGGAGGTGCTCTCTTCTATTCCAAATCAAGCAAGGACGTGGGGAGCAAGGAGTTCAAGTCATAGGAGGCTTCCCAGCCTCCTCCAGCTAGTTTTTCTTCATTTTCTTAGTTCTAGTTTTAGTTTTTAATATGATTTTCATTAGTTAACCTCTTAACTAGAGCTAAGAGGTGAAGCTTATAGTTTTCTTAGATTGTTTAATTCGTTTTTAATGGTTTCAAGTTTGAACTTAATGTTGAACAATGGTTTTGCTTAAGTTTGAATGAAGTTCTAAGTAGTTCTTCTTAATCTTATAATGACTCATGGATGTTTGGAAGAATTACATTAGTTTCTTAATTGTTTTGCAAAGATCTAGACCTATACGCTCCGAGGAATCGGATTCAAGACGCTCTAGTGCTTGGATCTTCATGTGGGAACTTCAAACCAAAGTTCTACCTTTTTCTATAAAGTCTAAAATATTTGTTGCTTGTTCATATGATTTGAATCAAGTTCAAATCATGATATTAGTTAAGCTTTGTGACAGGGTTTGATGATTATTATGGTTATTATCTTAATCTATTGGAACTAGGACAAACCTATGCAATTGAGTGTGCTCAAGTCCTAACTTGAATTGAGGGAATCATGTTGATGAACAACACATGTATTGGATTGTTTTGATAATATAACCGCTCTATAATTTGGCTAGATAGGATTTGATGTCGATTGTAGTTGAGTAATTGAGAAACCTATGCGAATTATACATCAATGAGAGCTATAAGTGGATCCTTGATACTCTAGTTATTCCTTATTATCAGATTTTTCCTGTTTGATGTTTAAAACTGATTTCATACACCACTCTTAAGATTTAGTTATTAGGATAGTTCGAATTGTTTACTTCCTTCCCTGTAGTAATAATCTCGGTGAGCGCAACCTTGCACTTGAGGCGAGCGAACACCTAGCATGGCTAACTTAAACAAAAAAATGAACTAGAAAATAAGAAAACTACAAAAGAACTAAAAACTTCAGTATAGAATCGATGTGACTGCTCCACCCTCGAGCTCCCGTCTCTCTCCTTGCTTAGATTCCCTTAAAAAATGAGCTTAGAAGTCCTTTTTATAAGCCTTAAAACTGACTTTGCATTGCCTTGGACGAGTCTCATAAAAAATAGGAAACAAATCCCTCACTTTCACTAATTTCTGCACATCGAGTCAGTTTGATCAAAAAGGCTCTTTTTAGTCCTAAAGAGTTTCAGCCCAAATTCATAAAAACATCACAGCAGGGTCATTTTCTGAATTCTCTAAATCATTGCTTTCTAACCCTGTAGTTTTAGTACTTTGATTTTTCTGACCAATTCAGGTATTTTAACTTGATTTCTTCAGGCTTTTTCTTCATAATTCCTTTTAGGCTTTAATCTTTCCTTGTTACCACAAATTTGGTCTTGATCTTCAAATCATTCCTTGCACATGAATCACACAAAATTAGGACTAATTAACTTAATATATATGATAAAATCGATGCTAAGTAGGGGATAATTATGTAATATTTAGGTCTCAACATCCATCTGTTGAAATATTCACGTTTAATCCGAGCTTACTCAGCATGGGCGGGTGATAGCTCGCTTGAGTTCTCCCTTGTTCTACAATATGCTGAATTCCCATCTGCATATCAAGAAGTCGGATAGATATCACCTCCAACGGGTCACTTTGAGATAAAGATGACCCATCCTGGTTTGGAGAATTGGGTGTCAAATTTGCATTCAAATTCATTATTTTAAATGCAGGTTGTACCCATACTTCCTCGATCAAAGGAAATGTAGATAGTGTCGCGGGCTCGTTACACGTAGAAGAGCCTCGACCACCTCTTCAACTCGTTTATAATTACTGACACACCAGTATGTGCTCCTAAATAGGTTCCCACAGGGCGTGTAAAAAATTTTGCCCCTCGATTTTAAATTGGACCATGTGTTATGTATGTAAGTGTTCACTCCCCAAGTGTAGGGTTGCGAAGTAGTAATAATTCGGAAAGACCGAGTATCGTTCCCACAGAGATTTATGAATGGGTATTCTCAGAATTTAACTAAAACAACTAATAATTAAGATTTTATTAAGAACTAAAGCTGGAAAATAATGATTAGGGTTTAAACAGTGAATGTGTAAGATAATATCAATCTAAAAAGGCACTAGAGTGCCAAGGATCCACTTTTGATAAGTTTCAATGCATCAACACAACTAGATCTCACATAACTCAATCGGAATTGAATTCATATCTCAATCTGATCGGAATATAGAGCGGTTCAATCAACAATTATCTAAAACAGTTACTCATTCATTGATTCAATTCCCACAATAATGCTCAGGCCTTGGGCACACTCAATTGTGTAGGCCAAGCCTCTTTCCAATCTAGTTGAGATCACAACCATAGCTTTCATCAAATCCTGTCACTAGACTTGATTACAACTAATGATTAGAACTCTAATTAAATCAAAATCAATCAACAAACAGCTATTTCAGATTATAATAAAAAGATAAGAACTTTAGTTGAATGAGTTCCCACATGAAGATCAGGCCATTGTACACAAGGCAATCAAAGGGTCTACCATGCCCGGAGTCGATGATAGATCAATGAACTACACAAGCATAAACAATACTCAGAAGGTAAGCTACCAAGCTTCGAATCACTAAGAATCACATGAGCCCGGAGTCATCAAGAGATCAAAGTAAAACCAAACTAGTACTTGATTCAAACTCATATTGAACTAAAATTCTTCAATTAAAACATAAAAGGAAACCTAGGTTGCATCAATCCATCAAAAATAAATCAAAAGCTTCACCTCTTAGCCCTAGCTAAGAGGTTTTAGTTCATCTCTAACATCCTTGAACTAGAAGCCTCAAAAACATAAAAACTACTAAAACAGGAAGAAAACTAAGAAAACTTAAAGTAGAATCCGTCTCTCAAGCAATCCCCACGTCCTAGCATGCCTTGGTATGAAGAGGAGAAGTCTCTTTTATAGCTTTCACACCCCATAAACGAAGAATCTTCGAGAATTTGCTTAGAATTTACGCACTTGCGCAGAGAAAATCGGAGCCAAACTTGGAAATTTCTAAACTGGGCGTATTGTCGATTGATCGCTCAGACTGGGCGATCAATCGCTAGTTCATGTTAGTGCACTTTTCCGTGGCATACTAGTGCACCTTGTTTGTCAATCACTTACGTCAGTGAGTCTAGTGTCGGTTGAGCCCAATGAAGACGAAGACCGAAGACTCAAATGGCCTCGCTGCATCAAGGAAGAAGAATTAGGTAAAAGTGATGCCTTGGTGCCTTAACCTTGACCAAAACCCAACCCCTTTACTTCCTTGATGACCTTGACCATATTAGGGAACTTTTAGTCATCATAGATTGGCCCTAGGTGTCCCAAATGTGCACCCAAAACTTGGCCAATGCATGTGGGTTGAGAAAAGATTGGGTCAGCAAAGATCTATGCTGAACCAGGCCTGTCCGACCGGTCGGGACCGGTCGGATGGAGTGGTCGGACCGGTCAAGACCGGTCGGCCAGACCCCACAGCAACTTGCTGTGTTAAAAGTAGCTGGGCAGCCGACCGGTCAAGACCGGTCGGCCTTCACATCTCAGGCTGTCCAGCAAGCACAGCCAACCGGTCAAGACTGGTCAGCCTGTTTTCTCCAAATGATCCAGCAAGGCGTGCCAACCGGTCTTAACCGGTCGGCCTGTATAATTGGAATCCTTCAGCAAGGGGATCCGATCCGGTTGGGACAGGTCGGGACAGGTCGGCAGGGCCATTTTCTGCCCGTTTTATGACCGTTGGAGCTCTCCTTTCTTATATAAGGAGCTCGGTTTTTGGGCATAATAGAGGGGATTTAGAGAGGAGTGAAGCCACCATTGTTAGAGACCATTTGAGGCTCATTCCCAACCTATGCAAGGCATCTTCCTTGTGCTTTAACACAAGATTAGAGCATTCCAAGCTCATGAAGAAGATGACCTTCATCCCCTCTTGATCTCTAGAGTTTGGAACCTTCTTGATTGGCAAATCCTTGTCCAAAACTCTAAGATGAGATCGTTATAGGAAAGAGACTCTAGGCAACCCATTCACATTAGTTGTAGAGTTCTCAAACCTATCCTCCTAGCACCTTGGGCATCTCAACGGCATTGCATGCAAGGTGTTTGATCAAGTGTGGCTGAGGCATTGGCGACGCAACGGCAACACGATCGTGGGAGCAAGGGAAGCTAATTGAAGCATGGGAGAGCGGAGATCAAGCAACCCAATCTGGCGCTAAACAAGGGGCTCATCTGACAAGTAGGTTGTCTCAATTGAGAGTCCATTTAGAGTTTGTTTATCGAACTCGACCTAGGGACGTTAGCCGTTCCTTGGCCCGTTAGCCGGGCCTAAACTAAGTCTCCAAGGGGGAGCCTCCGACACGGGAGTAAACGTGCGTTGGGTTGAGAGTTAGCCTATGTTTAAAACTCCGGTTATGGTTGAGAGGTGAACCGGTAAAACCTCCGTGTAAAGGTTGAGAGGTGAACCTCATTTAAAACCTCCGATAGTGAATGCCGGTGTGCTCAAAGGGGTTGAGTACTTGAACCGGGAGTGGAGTAGACAAGTAGTCAAACCACTATACATCCTTGTGTTTGTGATTGTTCTTGAGTACATTTATATCTTACTATTGTTAGTTTAATTGTTTAATTATGAATGCTTGATAGGAATGTATGCTAGGCACTTATTAGGCTCATCCACACACAAGATGTACCTTTACTAGTTGTGTAGACTTGAGCTCATTGATCCACTCTCATAAGTCTACACAAGTTGCATAGGTTAGGATCTTGATTAGTTGAATCTTTTATTTACCTATGCATGTTTTAGACTAGGATTGCTTATTGATTAACCTTATGCTAGTCTTGTGATTGGACCCACTTTGGCTTGGAAGCCTAAGTGTTATTGCTTACTTTGTTTTATTTGATAAAATACGTTAGTAGGCGAAAAGATTTGATAAGGTCCTAATCACCCCCCTTCTAGGTCCTTAGACATATCTCCAAGTATCTCTATAAGCGGTAAAATCGCAATTTCAGTTCAAATAACTGTAAAAACTGCCTTTTTCGGATTTGGCGATTAATCGATTGGCTGAGAGATCAATCGGTCACTTCTGGCAATCAATCGATCAGTGTCCAACGATCAACCGGAGGGTGCAAAAAGTGTCCAGAGAGTTTTTTCCAAATTTCTTAAAAATCTGCATTCTGGCGATTGATCTATGGGATGGGCGATCAATCGCTCAGGCTAGGCAATCAATCGCTCAGGCTGGGCGATCAATCGCAATTCTGCACTTCAGTCCAGCAACAATTTTGTCAATTTCTGCTGTGAGCGATCAATCGCTCAAGTCTGTCGATCAGTCACTCAGGCTGAGTGATCAATCGATGGATCAATCTCTGGATTAATCTTCAGAAACTGCAACTTTCTGTATTTTACTTTAATGGCCCTGCAGCTCTGCACTTTGGTTTTTCTGGCCCTGCCAGGTCTTTTAACATGATTTCTTCAGTGTTTTTCTTTGTTTCTCAACTCCATCTTCCATAGCTTCTTTCTTTCATTCTTGGGCTTTCTTCCTTTGATCCTCAAGGTGTCCTAAAGCGGTCTTTTAGCATTAGATTTAAAAGGTCTCTCTCTCATTCCTACAATCACAAACCATGCATTAGAATAGTCTTTAAACATAAAATCCATGCATAATGAGTGATGAATTGAGGTTAGAATATACACAATTAAGAGCTCAACACACCCCCCAACCAGCATTTTGCTAGTCTCGAGCAAAACATGCGTGAAACAAGTTTCATTCTCCAAAACCCAACTCTCCTTCAGAAAGTATTCTTCTATACATTCCAAGACACACAAGCGTAAAAATCAGAGAAATTAGGTGATAGAGGTTGAAACCTTAAACTCTCAGAACATAATAAGTGTTTATATGAAATTCCAGCTGATTGATTGATAAATAGAAGAACTTGAGAAAATTCAACCTAGTGTGCATAGTGAAAGTTTATCGCATGAGTTTTCGGGATTATCTTCTTCATAGATCAACTAAACTATAGATCTCAAGGTGTATAGAGTAACAACAAGCCCATGACAGGAATTTGCCTTACCGTCCTTCCGACGGCTTTCACACTACATCCCATTTCCGGCTTTGGTTACGGGTAGACCGTCCCCCGGTTGGTAGTAGGTAGCCCTAATTGAAATTTTCCACCATTTTTCCATCATTCCCAATTTCATCCTTCCTTTTCCTTTTTCTTTTACATTAGATAGGATTTTTAGAAATCCATATCTTTCGTTATTTTCCCATGGACAAGGATGGACAAAGTACCCCGGCTTGGTTTCTCAATACCTTAAATCAAGGTCTAGTTAATCCACAAATCACATAACCCTTTCAAATCATGAAAATCGTGTAATGTGAACTAGGTGCAAAAGGTGTTCAAATTTTTTATCAATCAGAAAAATAGGTGAATTCATATATAAAACCATTATATTAAGAGAAATTTAAATCTTGCAACATCCCTCACTTCGTATCTCCTTTTCTTATACTTATATCATCTCGAATGCATAGAATCAAAGTTTTCCAAAAGAGTTTTGAATTTTAGAAAAATTGAAAAATTTCTACATCATTGTTCGAAATGTCACAAAAGCTAGCAGATTCATCTAAGGAATCTCTCTCACCCCCCAACCAAAACTTTACATTGTCCTCAATGTAAGAATGTACACAATGAATGCAACACATGAGAGCAATGCCAAAACAAAAAGAGAGTGAGAAAAAGAGATATCACCTGAAGCATATATTTCATGGCAAGATTAGCTTTTGGAGATGGATTACTTCACAAATAAATCAACTGATTAAAGCAAATCCTAATGGGAAAGCATTCTAGAAAATCATCCTCCATCAGACTAGGAGGTTAATCCCAACAACTCATCCAAAAGCATAAAGTTAAGCAGAATCATTAGATGGATCAAAAGGTTTCGCAGTAAGGTCATCCAATATCTTGCTTTACAATGTACATGTGTGTGAGTGATCGAGATAAGCCACTCAAAATCCCAAAAAGGAATTTCAGCGGGTTCCTTAATGTTTTCACCACATGTATAAGAGGAGACATCATCATATTTGTCAGAAAAAATATGTCTCCATTCAGATTTTCCTGGGCATTGATATTGCAAGTAAGCATCATCCCAGGGTTGGTGGAGTTCAGTGTGCATGATCCACAAGGTGTGGAAATATGAATTGATTTCTCAGTACAACAAGGTATTGTTTTCACATCCTTCTCTCGGCTAACATCATATGCCGATACCGACTCTAAAAGTGTGACCATATCCCTTATCATATCATCGTTCTTATAAAGGGAGTAAGTCACATCTTCGTCTAAGTGACCGGAGTAAAAAGGTGAGAGGGATTCATCTTCCACAATAGAATTGATCATGTTTATTTTGTGGACCTCCTCATCTTCATCCTCTTGTTGGTTGTCAATATTGAAAGCATTCAACTCAATCGTCATATTGCCAAAAGACATTTGTATGACCCCACTCCTACAATTGATGATAGCGTTTGATGTAGCTAGGAATGGACGACCAAGTATGACAGGAATTTAAGGGCCAATATTAACCATGGGTTGTGTGTCCAAGATAATAAAGTCCACCGGGTAGTAGACTTTGTCAACTTGGACAAGGACGTCCTCAATCACCCCTCTCGAAATACGAATCGATAGGTCAGCAAGTTGTAATGTGGTTTTGGTGGGTTTTAATTCACCTAAACCCAATTGTTCATAGACTGAAAAGGGAATTAAGTTCACACTTGCCCCTAGATCAAGTAAAGTATGTTTCACCCGGTAATCTCCAATTACGCATGATATTGTCGGACAACTGGGATCTTTGTATTTCTTGAGCATCCCGTGGTTGATAATGGCACTTACATTCTCTGTCAAAATGCCTTCTTTTGCACATGTATTTTTCTTTTAACCGTGCAAAGGTCTTTTAAAAATTTAGCATATGACGGTATTTGTTTAATTGCATCCAACAATGGGATGTTGATTTTGACTTGCTTGAAAACCTCTAAATATTCCTGATATTTATCTTGAGGTTTGGCTGAAATCAAGCGTTGGGGGAATGGAGTAACGAGCCTATATTCTTTCAATGGCTCTTTTTCATTCATGGCGGTGCTAGGTCCATCATCCTCTTTGGAAGATACCGGATCATGAGGCGTTGAGACCTTCACCGGGTCAGAATTTGCAATAATTTTACCACTTCTAAGAGTGGTGATGGCCTTAGCTTGTTCTATGTGTTGGTTAGAGGAACTAGGCACGCTTATTTCGCATTGTGGTTTTGGATTTGATATGGGTTGGGCTGGAAGAATCCCTTCCCTTGCGTTTAAGCGAGCCTTGATTTCCTCCACCGAATTTTTAAGTTCAAGCATTATCGTATGGTTGAATTGATTTATTTGAGCTTGACCTTCCATGAATGCTTTCAATGTATCCTCTATAGGCATTTGAGGTGGGGCCATAGGAATTTGCATTGGGGGCCCCCTTTGAGGATTACTTTGGTTAGCCGTATGTCCATTCTCCCAATTGAAGTTAGGGTTGTTTCTTCAACTAGAACTGTTCGTGTTTGAATTTGGAGTACTAAAAGGTCGTTGATAACTATTCAAAACATTCGATTGTTCATATAAAAGTTCTCGAAATGCATAAATTGTTGGACAATCCAGCGTTTGATGCACATTGGAAGCATAAATACCACAAATAGTTTCAACAGTCCCCCTTTATTGGGTTGTGTCCACTTTCCTTAATTCCATCTCTTCGACCTTTCGTGTGAGATTAGCCACTCTAGAACCTAGATCATCCTTCTCATTTAAAACATAAATTTCTCCATTTTCCTTGGCTTGGTGTTGTTTTGAACTTGTTGGCTTAGATGTATCCCATGCTTGTGTGTTTTCATCCACCATGTCAAAATAATCCCAAGCTTCCTCCGTTTCCTTGTTCATGAACTCCCCATTGCACATCATCTCCACAAATTGGCGCATGGTTGAGTTTAATCCATCATAGAAGAAACTAATCAACCTCCACCATTCATAGCCATGATGTGGGCATGCATTTAATAGCTCATTATACCTTTCCCAACATTGGAAAAAAGTTTCTTCTTCTTTTTGGGCGAAGTTGATTATGGCCCTTCCTAGTGCATTGGTTCGATGAGTAGGGAAGAATTTTTTAAGAAATTCCCTAGTCATCTCAGCCCATGTCCCAATAGACCTTGGCCTTAAGGAATGTAGCCATGATTTGGCCTTCTCTTTCAAGGAAAAAGGGAATAATTTGAGTTTTATAGTATCCCTAGTTACATTGTCATAGTTTATTGTGGCAATAACCTCTTCAAATTCCTTAATATGTAAATAAGCGCTTTTAGAGTCGAGTCCATGGAATCTAGGAAGAAGTTGGATCAACCCCGGTTTAAAATCAATGTTTCCCACATTGTGAGGGAAAATTATGTAAGAGGGAGTACTCATCCTAGCTGGTTGTAAATAGTCACGTAAAGTTCTAGGTTGAGGTACATCCCTCACTTCATTCTCATCCAATTCAGTAAAGTTTTGGGCTTGATTTTGATGTTGATTAGCCCTTTGATTTGGTTAATTTTCAGCCATCTCTCTAGTAATTTCAGGAAGATTTTGACGTTTCCTAGCACGAGGCTCTCTATCAATCCCTTCAACAATTACTCCGTCACTAACAAGTCGGTTATTAGAATTCCGAGCCCAATGTGGCATGCAAATCCAAAAAGAATGAAACAAAAAGGAATTCTTCCTTCATTTACTTCTCTCTAAGACCGAAGCACAAGGTGTCTTGCAATGGCTGAGCCAGAAGCAAGGATAGAGACCGATTTCTCCTGGTCAATAGGGGTTCAGAGAACTCCCCACCCACTCTTTGAATCTTTTGAGAAAAGTGCAGAAAAAGAAAAAAGAGGAATAAGATTGAGAAGAGAAATCTCTGAGCATAAGGTGATCTAAGACGGCAGAGCCGACCAATAGGAATCCAGGGGGCACAAGGCCAACCTATCAGAGATCCAAAAGGAGTCTCCACCCACTCTACAAGAGATGAATATGGTAGGAATGAGTAGGAGAAGAAGAAGAGTAAGGTTAGAATGATAAAACCTGATTTGTGACTTAAGATGCCTACTTCTTCTTCAACTTCCTAAAAATCCCTGAATTAGACCTATGTTAGAATCCTGAAAAAATCAAAACAAAGTAAGTTAGTATTTAGAAGAAAACCTACCTGTTATAGACAAAATAATGGAGATCGGCTCAGCTATTAAAGATTATACACGAGCGCCCATTCTACCCGCGAGATCATCTGATCGAGAGTCGCAGATCAGGAAAGTATGGAAGTACCCATCAGACTCTCGAGATCATCTGATCGAGAGTCGCTGATCGGGTAAGTGTAGGTCGCCCATTCGACTCTTGAGATCATAAGCTCGAGAGTCGTAGGATGGATAAATACAGAGCACCTATTCGCAAGGCTTCGAGCTCCCTTAGTCTATGATCAGATAAAGCGAAGCAAAGATTCCTTCCCCGAATAGCGAGTAGACCTTCTCACAAGTCGTTGAAAGGAGTTACGTCAAAATGAGCGAGCTTGTGGACTCGCGACCAGGTTCCAACATGCGAACAGCTTTTCTGCGGTTACATCTCTTATCCTCCAGTACCAGCACCCGATTCTCGTCGAGCAGTATGACTCTGCGAGGCCAAGCAGGGCTACACCCAGTTCGGTGGTTTCCGTCTTGTCGGCGTCTCCTTCCTTTTCGGAAGCTATGACTCCAACTACAGGCGTCTCCTTCCTTTTCGGAAGCCATGACTCCAACTACGGCTTCCAGTTCATCATGAGTCATCAGCGCTATTACTACGCCTACCGGCAGCCCGTATAGGTCGGTTTTTGGGCTTATCTTCTCTAAATGGTTCCGGATCTCAAGGGATTGCCATCAAGGGGCGTGATTGCTGAAATAAGTCATTGGGCTGGATCTCGTCTCAAAAGATAGGATCTTATCCCACGAAATCAGCAAGATCTCAGTATCGTATGCGACATCAGCGGGATTTCGATATCTTACGTAGCAAATTGCGTTGCTTCAGATCTATATAAAGGGGTGACTCCATTAAGAGAAGGTACGCACACAATATATTCAATCCCTGCCTTGTTTTGCCTGGTGCCTCTTCTTTCCTTCTTTGGCCTGACTTAAGCATCGGAGGGCTAACGGCTAGACCCCAGCCACCCTTAGTTGCTATCTGTCTTCTTTCAGGTCTGGTGGTGGAAATCCCTGCTGGAGTGAATGAGAAAAATCGGAGGATCTCGTTACAAAATCTGACATTAACAGTTTGGCGCCGTCTGTGGGAAACGGCTTGATCGTCAAAATCAATCGTTCCACCGATTAAAATCCTTCGGCGATGCCTCCTAAAAAGGCCATTCATCCTTCAACTTCAAGGCAGGCACCACCTCCGCCTGATGAGACGGAATCCGTACCTGCCCTTCCACCTGCTTCGACGAGCATCCCTCAAGGAGCCCCAAATATGCCGTCAACAGACCCATTACTGGGGGCTTCTGGAAATCAAGACGATGTCTTACGTTTCCTCGGAAACACCCTTCTGACTCTAAATGCCGGAGTTCAAGCGCTGTCAAATCGGCTTGATCAGCATTTCCCCGAACCTCAGAGACAAGCCTCCGAAGGGTTACCACCGCAGCCCATACCAGTGGCATCTAGACATTCTATGGACGAACCACAGGTCCCACCACTTGGCAGCCATCCCCCTGTGCCGTCTCCACATTCTATACATTCCAGTTCGTCTCGACAACCTCAACCGCAGGGCTCCACCGCCGAAACATCTAGCTATACCCTACCATGAGAAGGAGATCTCAAAAGAATCCATGATCGTTTTGATGTCATGGAACAGCGATACCAGGCAAATCGGCCACCTGCCGTCACGGCGGCGATACATCAATCTGAATCTCCCTTCACCAGCGAGGTCATGGAAGCCCCGTTACCCAGAAAGTATCGAGCGCCTGTTATCGCTCCGTACACAGGCATTGGCGACCCTCTGGAACATCTGGAAACATACAGGTCCCTCATGGAGTTGGAGGGACATGGTTCAGAAATCATGTGTAGGGCTTTTCCCCTAACATTGAAGGAAGCAGCTCGTACGTGGTTCCGGGGGTTAAAGCCCCGTTCCATCAGTTCCTTTTCCCAATTATCGGAGATATTCCTTTCTCAATTCATGGAAAGTATTCGCATTAAGAAGCCAGCCTCCCATCTGATGAATCTGAAACAGCAGCATGGGGAGACAATAAAGGAGTTCACAGTACGGTTCACTGCCGAAGCCGTTCAAACTGAGGGTTACACTGAAGAAAAGGGTCTTACAGCCCTCATTGCCGGAATAACGAGCGAGAAATTCAGGTTTGCCTTAGATAAAAGCCCGCCGAAAACTATGGCAGAATTCCAAGCCAAAGCTCAGAAATATATCAATGCAGAAGAAGTCGCATTGACACGCCATGGAGTACAAAGTAAGAAACGCAAGCCAGAAGGAACTTCTTCTACAGATAAGAAATACCGTCGTGATCAGCGCGATCGTTCTCCCAGGAAGCCTTACTCTGGTAAATATCATAACTACACTCCTCTTAATCGGTCTCCTGAAAAGGTTCTAATGGAGATTAAACACAAGCCATATGTGAAGTGGCCTGCAAAGATTAAATCCGATCCCGAGAAGAGGGACATATCGAATTATCTAACTCATCGAATTATGGTGGATACAGGTAGCTCAGCTGACATTCTATACTTGGAGGCCATATCGAAGCCCTTATTCGAAAAGGCCATCTCCAGGATTATGTTGCTCGTAAAAATCGATCACCAGAAAGGGCGAAGACCTCATCTCGCCAAAAGGAACCGCCTCATCATCAAACCGACCAAGAGGACGCTGAGCCCACGGGAGAAATTCGCACTATCGTCGGGGGACCAGCTTGTGGGGGTGACTCTCAAGCTTCAAGAAAAGCATACGCTCGAAAGGCGTCCAAAGAACCCCAGCAAATCTATTGGCTAGAACAGACGTCCAGCTCATCAAAAGCGAGCCATCCTCCAATTTCTTTCACCCTCGAAGATGCAGCGGGAATTCACTTCCCTCATGAAGACTCTATCGTAGTCACATTGAAGGTATCGAATTATCTAACTCATCGAATTATGGTGGATACAGGTAGCTCAGCCGACATTCTATAATTGGAGGCTTTCAACAAAATGGCACTCGCCAGAAGCCTCCTCAAGCCAGTATCGACCCCTCTTGTCGGCTTTGGAGGAGAGGTGGTAACACCTGAAGGAAGTATCGATCTCCCAGTCACTTTTGGAGAAAGTCCAGCGAAAACCACCGTTTTCGTAAACTTCCTCGTCGTGGATCGAAAATCAGCGTATAACGCCATTTTAGGGCGGCCGTCTCTTACTAAGGTTGGAGCGGCCTTGCACCCTTCATATCTCTGTGTTAAATTTCCTACCCCAAATGGTATCGGGGTCGTGCGAGGAAGTCAACAGGAGGCACGGTCTTGCTACCAGATAGCCCTCCAAGATCGAAAGAAGGCTCAAGCGACACCCGTCATGGAGATAGCTCAAGGTTCACCCGACGTTCCCTCCAGCACCTCGTTGGATCCGAGAGAAAATGCTCTTAAGTCAGGAACTCCTGGGGAAGAAACAGTGGCGATCCACCTGACCGAAGACGACCCGTCTAAGATCGTGTACATCGGTTCCTCCTTAACCAGTGTCCACCGTGAAGATTTGATCCGTTTCCTCACTGAATACCAGGACGTGTTTGCTTGGTCTCATAAAGATATGCCAGGCATCGATCCCAATGTCATCGCACATCGTCTCAACATTGACCCGAAGCATAAACCCGTACATCAGCGTCGACGTGCCTTTACTGCAGAAAGACAAATGGCAATCAAAACTGAAGTTGAGAAGCTGCTCGCGGCTAATTTCATAAAAGAAGTTGACTACCCAGAGTGGGTCGCAAACGTAGTTCTCGTTCGGAAAGCTAATGGCAAATGGAGGATGTGCGTCGACTATTCAGACTTGAACAAAGCATGTCCCAAAGATAGCTTTCCGACACCGCGGATCGACCAGTTGGTCGACTCAACAGCTGGACATGCTCTCCTCAGCTTTATGGATGCTTATTCTGGTTACAACCAGATTATGATGCATCCACCTGATAGCCAGCATACTGCCTTCATCACGGATCAAGGGCTATATTGCTACCAGGTAATGCCGTTCGGTCTTAAAAATGCAGGGGCCACTTATCAACGTCTTGTCAACAAAATGTTCGCTGCTCAAATTGGTAGGAATATGGAAGTTTATGTTGATGACATGCTCGTGAAGAGCACTGTAGAAGATGATCATATTTTTTATCTCCGAGAAGCCTTCGACCTAATGAGGAGGTATCGAATGAAATTGAACCCAGAAAAATGTGCGTTCGGCGTGTCTGCAGGGAAATTTCTCGGGTTCATGGTTGGCCAACGCGGAATTGAGGCAAATCCTGAAAAGATTAAAGCATTGATAGAGATGAAATCCCCCGTTACTCTGAAAGACGTCCAGCGTCTGACTGGTCGCATCGCATCATTGAACAGGTTCATCTCGCGGGCATCTGACAAGTGCTTGCCCTTCTTCAAACTCCTTCGTGCAACGGCCAAGTCTGATTGGAAGTGGACACCTCAGTGTGAAGAAGCCTTTCAACAACTGAAGCAATACATGAGCGCTCCCCCCATTTTATCTAAACCTGTAGCACATGAACAACTCATTCTTTATTTATCTGTGTCTTCCACGGCCGTTAGCGCCGCTTTAATAAGAGAAGATTCCGGGGTACAGAGGCCCGTTTATTATGTTAGTCGAGCAATGGTTGATGCAGAAACTCGGTATTCTGATATGGAGAAGTTGGCCCTAGCCTTGGTCACGGCGGCTCGAAAACTGCGACCATACTTTCAAGCCCATGCTATTCTAGTACCAACAAATCATCCACTACGGCAAATCCTTCAAAAACCTGAAGCTTCCGGGCGCTTAACTAAATGGGCGGTCGAGATCAGTGAGCATGATATCTCATTCTGTCCTAGGACCGCAGTCAAGGGCCAGGCCGTGGCTGACTTCATCGCCGAATTTACATATTCTTCTGAAGATAATATCATAACCAACGATCAGCCTCCTTGGTCACTCTTCGTGGACGGGTCGTCGCGGGCCACTGGCAGCGGAGCGGGCCTGATTTTAGTGGCTCCCGACGGGTCGCATTTTCAATATGCTCTGCGTTTCGAATCACGCGTCTCCAATAACGAAGCAGAATATGAGGCCCTGATTGTCGGCCTCGAACTGGCCATTGTCCTCGCAGTCCAGAATTTGATAATTCATAGCGACTCCCAGCTCATTGTCAACCAAGTTCTTGGTGAATTCGAAGCCAAAGAAGAAAGAATGGCCTTATACAAGTCTCGTGTCCTCATCCTGCTCGCCAAACTAAAGACTCATAAAATAATTCATATTCCTCGCGAGCAGAACCAACTTGCCGATTCCTTGGCAAAGCTCGCTTCTGCAACAGAATCGGAGTTATCACATTCGATCCCCATCGAGCACCGTCAGAACTTGAGTATCGACCAAGTGACTCTCGAGCAGGTGATATCGGTACAATCGTCTCCATGCTGGATGGATCCCATCATCCTTTATCTCAGAGACGGATACCTACCAGAAGACAAGAAAGCTGCAAGACAAATTCGGCTTCGAGCTGCTAGGTACACCTTACAAGATGGAATATTGTTGCGAAAAAGCTTCTCCTTGCCTTATTTAAGGTGTCTTCATCCAGAAGAAGCACTTCGTGTTCTAGATGAAGTACACCAGGGGGCATGTGGCAACCATCCCAGGGGGCGATCCCTAGCATATAAAGCGATGAGGCAAGGATATTATTGGCCCACTATGAAAGCAGACGCCATCGAATTTTCTAAAAAATGCGACAAGTGTCAACGATATCTACCTATACCTCATGTACCGTCCGAGCGGATGACCCCAGTTGATAGCCCTTGGCCTTTTGCTCAGTGGGGGATCGATATCATCGGGCCCTTACCCATGGGAAAGGGACAGAATAGGTTCGCGATCGTGGCGGTTGATTATTTCACCAAATGGGCCGAGGCAGAACCATTAGCCAAGATTACTGAGAAACAAACCACTAAGTTTATATGGAAAAATATCATATGCCGTTTCGGACTTCCTCATACTATAATTACCGATAACGGAACGCAGTTCGACAACGCAGCCTTTGATGAGTTTTGCAAAAAATGGAAGATACGTAATCTCCGCACTTCTCCATATCATCCTCAGGCGAATGGGCAGGTCGAGGCAGTGAATAAGATCATAAAGCATCATTTAAAGACCAAGGTAGGTGAATGTAAAGGGGTGTGGCCAGAACTTCTACCAGAGGTATTATGGGCCTATAGAACCACGGCTTGTACATCAACAGGTGAAACTCCTTTCTCCTTAGCATTTGGTGTTGACGCAGTGGTACCAGTGGAAATTCAAGTGCCCTCATATCGGATCGCGCAATATGATCCCACGAGCAATCAGGAAAACCTCCGACTTCATCTCGATCTCCTGGAAGAGCGAAGAAATGCTTCTCAAGTACGAGTGGCAGCGTATCAGCAACGTATTGCTCGATATCGAGATGCTAGGGTTCGGCTTAGATCCTTCCAACCCGGAGATTTGGTACTAAGGCAAAATCTCGGAGTTCCTGCTCGTTCATTGGATCCAAATTGGGAAGGCCCGTATCGGGTTATTAGGGTTGTGCGACCCGGTACTTATTATCTTGAAGACATGCAAGGGAAGCCCGTACGTCGCCCTTGGCACGTGGAGCATTTGCTACGATACTACCCCTAGATTCGATGTAGTTTATTACAACGTTTTATGAATAAAGTGAAAGATATCTTTTGGCCGCTACTACTTTTACATGGATCTGAATAGCCCTGAAGAGAGTGCTTACACATCCACTTGGCCAATTGCCTACCCTTGGTAGGACCGAAATCGCTACTAGTTGGTTGCTTCTCCATTTACATGGACCTGAATAGCCCCGAAGAGAATGTATACCATCTCTTGACCAACCTTCTGCCCTTGGTAGAATCAAAATCTCAATCGATAGATCAGTCTATCTCAACGTGGACACGGTCACACGACCCCCGGATTGAGTCTAATTCATTTTTTCATGAATTAGTTGCTCGCGACTGATGAAAGAGATCGCATTTCCAGAATGCGAACAGTACGGCTCGTGCTCGAGTTACCGGGTCGCAGTCATGCACCCTAATTGCGAGCAGCATAGCTCGTGCTCATATCAAGGGTTCGCATCCTCTGATGAATCAACATGAAATCAAGCTGGGAGTCTCAATCGATAGATCAGTCTATCTCCACGAGGGTTTGGTCGCAACGACCCCCCGGATTGAGCACATTCTCTGAATCGATAGATCTATCTATCTCCATGAGAGCATGGTCGCTACGACCCCCCGGGTTGAGCATTACTCATTGCAACAAGGCATTCAGTACATGAAAAGAAAGTAAACAAAAACGAGAAGGCATTCATTGCGTGAAAGGGACAGTAAGCGAGGACAATACTTCCAAAAATATTTTTTCATTGATGATAAATGTTTACAATATCTATTCACGGATACAAGAGAGGAAAACAAAGAAAATCAATCCCTTGGAGGAGGAGCTGTGCTCTCAACTTCAGGGCCCATTTCTGGAGCCCCTTCAGCCTGAGTGGCTTCAGTCACCTCGTTCTCAGCAGCAGCTTGCTCTTCGGCAGCTATGATGGTCGCGACTCGACCAAACTCCCCCATATCAAAGGATGGGATCATTCGTTGCACTACTCTTAGTGCAAAGTCGCGACCAGCATCATACGACTCGTACCTTTCGTCGTCATATAGCTGCGAAGTCCGGAACTCGGAAACCGCCCGAGGACCTTCCTCCGAGAGCATTTTTACAAGGGCGACTCTCTCCTCGTCCCAGTGGATCGAGTCGTCCTTAAGCTGCGCGAGAGCTGTGCGCTCCCTGGTCAGGTTGTCGTAGGCCTCCTTGAGCTGCGACCTGGCCTCCGCGAACTGCTCCTCCAACGAGATCTTGTCTTGTCGAAAAATCTCCCTCTCTCTCTCAGCCTTCTCCTTCAAACCCGTGAGCTTCACGAAGTCTGAGTCCAAGGCCTGATACCTGTCGGTCAGGACTTGGATCTTCTCGATGAGGATTTTTTTCTCCTCATCTCTCTTCGCGATCACCGCCTCACGAGCCTTGAGCAGTTGATCTCTTCCTTGAACTGCCTTTTCCAAGGCAGTCCTCTTTCCCTCAGCCTCATCTATCGTGCGACGGGCGGCAACGATATCACGCCTCGTTCGCAGGATAAGATCCAAGCCCTGCAAAAGAGATGAAAAATATAAGAGTATTCTGGAACGTAATAACAGAATGAAGCAGGTCTTGACGAAGTCTTACCTGAACCATCCTCATCCCCGCTTCAAGGAGAAGGTTCTCAGGGCTTGGCTCGGGAAGAGAGCCGAAGGCATGAGGCGGGACGTTCTTAAACAAAAATTTGCATACTGGATGGAGATGGCGGGGAATAGAATATGTCTCGCTTCCCGACGGTTGGGCAACGACCAACTCGGTCGTCTCGCGAGGGGGAGGCATTGACTCACGAGCAGATCCTTGCTCGGCAGCAGGGATCAGTTCGCGAGCAGGAGCCGGCTCTTGAGGCTCCATCTGCTCTCGAGCCTCTCCAGCTGAGGGGCAGCCGGACCCCACCCCATCCGGGGAATTATCAGCAATGTTAATCACTGGTGGTCCAGGTGCGACCACCAGTGAAGGAATAGTGGGCCCAGCTGGGGCCCCCGCCATACTCGCGGGAAGGGCAGGCTGATCGCTGCCCGTGCGGATGGAAGATTGAGAAGGTTCGGCAGGGGTTCTCTTCTGCCTCTTGGAGCTCGTGCCCTTCAGCCGGGGCAGCAGACCTCTCTTCTCTCTTACCTGCGTCATCTCGATTTCTCTTCTGGGTATTAAGCCCGCTGCTGCAAGACGTGAGGGAGACAAGCAAGTCTCGACGTGCCTATCTCCAATAGGCACCTTGTACACCTTCACAATTTTTTCGTTGATCCCTCCTTTCAAATTCGGTTTTCTCAAGGCCGGGATACCTGCGAGCACAAACAAGGGTCAAATGAAGTAAAATCCTAAAACCCTAAAATTGAAGAAAAATTGCACAATGCGGGATTGTGCCTACCTTCACAGAAAAAGCGGTTTACTCTTGGGCCCCTGGAAGAAGCAAATTCCCAGTTCCCGGATGCATAAAACCAGCGCTTCCTCCAGCCGGGATAATTCGATGAGGGCTTTCCCAACACGAAGTTATCCCGGTGCCAATAACACAGATAATACCAGCCTTCGCTGGAGGGTGCCTTCTTCAAGCGGAACATGCGGAGAAACTCATCAGCTGTAAGCTCCCCGTTCCCGGCTTGAGCCCAAAGGACGAATGAGCTTAGGACCACCCTCCATCCATTCACGATAAGTTGCCCAGGGGCAATCTTATAGTATCGGAGTACATCACGGATGAAGGGATGGAGGGGAAGGCGAACCCCCAGAATGAGTTGATACTCATAGAAGGCCACACACCCTGGGGGAGGGGAGTCTGGCGTCTCTCCATCTCTGGGTAACCGGAGAGCGACTGAGTCAGGGATTGAAAATCTCTCCCGCAACTCCAGTAGCCGGTTCTCCGATAGAATGGAGGGATATCCGGCCGCTGTATACTGACCTGCCGGAACCCTTGCGTTACTAGAAGCAGAGGATTCCGGGGTGGCATCTCCTAAGGGAACGGTAGTCTCCTCAGAATCACCAGCCATGGGGTATTTAAGAAGAAAAAGAAAGAAGAAATACCACAGTACGAGAGGAAAGAAAGAGCACCAAAAGAGATCGAGGAAGACACCAAGGAACTCCGGAGGAAGATGATTGAAAGGCAAAGGAGAATTCTGAGACTTCTGTGAAAATCAGAAGATATGGCGGACTCCGTATATTTATAGGCAATCATTCCGCCGTATATGGTAGCACGTGGCGATCTCTTGTTCGGCGCAGCACTCGAGCAAGCACGCCCATTAAATACTTGGACACGTGGTGAGCGTCTCTTCATTCTCTGACTGCGGAAAGGCTGGCGTTCATTAATTCCAGCCCATCATGTGAGGTGCCATTCTCGATGAAAGCAGCGGGCGGTTACGTGTGATAGTGAGCTAAGTCCTCCCCTTAAAAATTCTTGGCGGCAAGGACTTGGGGGGCATCTGTTATAGACAAAATAATGGAGATCGGCTCAGCTATTAAAGATTATACACGAGCGCCCATTCTACCCGCGAGATCATCTGATCGAGAGTCGCAGATCAGGAAAGTACGGAAGTACCCATCAGACTCTCGAGATCATCTGATCGAGAGTCGCTGATCGGGTAAGTGTAGGTCGCCCATTCGACTCTTGAGATCATAAGCTCGAGAGTCGTAGGATGGATAAATACAGAGCACCTATTCGCAAGGCTTCGAGCTCCCTTAGTCTATGATCAGATAAAGCGAAGCAAAGATTCCTTCCCCGAATAGCGAGTAGACCTTCTCACAAGTCGTTGAAAGGAGTTACGTCAAAATGAGCGAGCTCGTGGACTCGCGACCAGGTTCCAACATGCGAACAGCTTTTCTGCGGTTACATCTCTTATCCTCCAGTACCAGCACCCGATTCCCGTCGAGCAGTATGACTCTGCGAGGCCAAGCAGGGCTACACCCAGTTCGGTGGTTTCCGTCTTGTCGGCGTCTCCTTCCTTTTCGAAAGCTATGACTCCAACTACAGGCGTCTCCTTCCTTTTCGGAAGCCATGACTCCAACTACGGCTTCCAGTTCATCATGAGTCATCAGCGCTATTACTACGCCTACCGGCAGCCCGTATAGGTCAGTTTTTGGGCTTATCTTCTCTAAATGGTTCCGGATCTCAAGGGATTGCCATCAAGGGGCGTGATTGCTGAAATAAGTCATTGGGCTGGATCTCGTCTCAAAAGATAGGATCTTATCCCACGAAATCAGCAAGATCTCAGTATCGTATGCGACATCAGCGGGATTTCGATATCTTACGTAGCAAATTGGGTTGCTTCAGATCTATATAAAGGGGTGACTCCATTAAGAGAAGGTACGCACACAATATATTCAATCCCTGCCTTGTTTTGCCTGGTGCCTCTTCTTTCCTTCTTTGGCCTGACTTAAGCATCGAAGGGCTAACGGCTGGACCCCAGCCACCCTTAGTTGCTATCTGTCTTCTTTCAGGTCTGGTGGTGGAAATCCCTACTGGAGTGAAGGAGAAAAACCGGAGGATCTCGTTACAAAATCTGACATTAACACTACCCTAGAAAGAAAAACAAATGCTAAACCTATCTTAACACAATCTTAACTAAAAGTTATTTCAGAAAATTCTAAAAATACCGCATAGAAATCCCCGACAACGGCGCCAAAAACTTGTTCACTCCCCAAGTGTAGGGTTGCGAAGTAGTAATAATTTGGAAAGACCGAGTATCGTTCCCACAGAGATTTATGAATGGGTATTCTCAGAATTTAACTAAAACAACTAATAATTAAGATTTTATTAAGAACTAAAGCTGGAAAATAATGATTTGGGTCTAAACAGTGAATGTGTAAGGTAATATCAATCTAAAAAGGCACTAGAGCACCAAGGATCCACTTTTGATAAGTTTCAATGCATCAACACAACTAGATCTCACATAACTCAATCGAAATCGAATTCATATCTCTATCCGATCGGAATATAGAGCGGTTTAATCAACAATTATCTAAAACAGTTGCTCATTCATTGATTGAATTCCCCCAATAATACTCAGGCCTTGGGCACACTCAATTGTGTAGGCCAAGCCTCTTTCTAATCTAGTTGAGATTCACAACCATAGCTTTCATCAAATCCTGTCACTAGACTTGATTACAACTAATGATTAGAACTCTAATCTAATCAATCAGCAAACAGCTATTTCAGATTATAATAAAAAGATAAGGACTTTAGTTGAATGAATTCCCACATGAAGATCGGGCCATTGTACACAAGGCAATCAAAGGGTCTACCATGCCCGGAGTCGATGATGGATCAATGAACTACACAAGCATAAACAATGCTCAGAAGGTAAGCTACCAAGCTTAGAATCACTAAGAATCACATGAGCCCGGAGTCATCAAGAGATCAAAGTAAAACCAAACTAGTACTTGATTCAAACTCACATTAACTAAAATTAATCAATTAAATCATAAAAAGGAAACCTAGGTTGCATCAATCCATCAAAAATGAATTAAAAGCTTCACCTCTTAGCCCTAGCTAAGAGGTTTTAGTTCATCTCTAACATCCTTGAACTAGAAGCCTCAAAAACATAAAAAAAAACTACTAAAACAGGAAGAAAACTAAGAAACTCGAAGTAGAATCCGTCTCCCAAGCAATCCCCACGTCCTAGCATGCTCTGGTATGAAGAGAAGAAGTCCTTTTATAGCTTGGAGGTGTCCATTGCGTAAGAAATTTCCAGATTTTGCGTAAGGATACGCACTTGCGCAGAGAATTTCGGCGCCCGATTTAGAAACTGCCCGTTTTGCATGGCCGACCGGTCGGACTGGCCTGGCTGACCGGTCACGACCGGTCGTGCCCTACTAAGAAACAGTCCAGCATGTTATATAAAGTGGACGACCCGTTAGCCGACCGGTCACGACCGGTCGGACCCTGTATTTCCTCTGTCCAGTGAGTCTTCTAGGCAAGTAGTGGGGTGGCCGACCGGTCGTGACCGGTCTAGCTCCCGTGGCCGACCGGTCACACGACCGGTCTAAGCCCTTTTTCTTCTTCATTTCTTCTCTCCTTGCTTTGTCTTTCTTTGGTCCTCCTTCATGCTTGATCTTGTGGTCTTCAATGCTCGTAAGGAGCTCTATTTAGCCTTCAATCAGTGAAATCTCCATCTTGTCCCTTCAATCATAAATCATGCATTAGAGTAGCCCTTTAAACGTGTAAACTGTGCATAATGAGTGATGAATTGGGGTTAGAATATGCACAATTAAGAGCTCAACACATCAATCCATAAAAAACAAATCAAAAGTTTCACCTCTTAGCCCTAGCTAAGAGGTTTTAGTTCATCTCTAACATCCTTGAACTAGAAGCCTCAAAAACATAAAAACTATTAAAACAGGAAGAAAACTAAGAAAACTTGAAGTAGAATCCGTCTCCCAAGCAATCCCCACGTCCTAGTATGCCTTGGTATGAAGAGGAGAAATCCTTTTATAGCTTTCACACCCCATAAACGAAGAATCTTCGAGAATTTGCGTAGAATTTATGCACTGCGCAGAGAAAATCGGAGCCAGACTTGGAAATTTCTAAACTGGGCGCATTGTCGATTGATCGCTTAAACTGGGCGATCAATCGCTAGTTCAAATAACTGTAAAAACTGCCTTTTTCGGATCTGGCGATTAATCGACTGGCTGAGAGATCAATCGGTCACTTCTGGTGATCAATCGATCAGTGTCCAGCGATCAATCGGAGGGTGCAAAAAGTGTCCAGAGAGTTTTTTCCAAATTTCTTAAAAATCTGCATTCTGGCGATTGATCTATGGGATGAGCGATCAATCGCTCAGGCTGGGCGATCAATCGCAATTCTGCACTTCAGTCCAGCAACAATTTTGTCAATTTCTGCTGTGAGAGATCAATCGCTCAAGTCTGTCGATCAATCGCTTAGGCTGAGCGATCAATCGACGGATCAATCTCTAGATCAATCTTCAGAAACTGCAACTTTCTGCATTTTACTTTAATGGCCCTGCAGCTCTGCACTTTAGTTTTTCTGGCCTTGCCAGGTCTTTTAACATGATTTCTTCAGTGTTTTTCTTTGTTTCTCAACTCCATCTTCCATAGCTTCTTTCTTTCATTCTTGGGCTTTCTTCCTTTGATCCTCAAGGTGTCCTAAAGCGGTCTTTTAGCATTAGATTCAAAAGGTCTCTCTCTCATTCCTACAATCACAAACCATGCATTAGAATAGTCTTTAAACATAAAATCCATGCATAATGAGTGATGAATTGAGGTTAGAATATGCACAATTAAGAGCTCAACAGTAAGGGTGCCAAAACCTGATTGTGCAGCTCGATTTCGACCAAACAACTTTGACCCCAAGCACTAAGATAGGCAGATACGTCAAACTCAACCGTATATGATCGAGATCTAAGAAGATCAGTCGCCTATTTAGCCACTTTCAATGTGTTTCTTATGATGGTCAGGCAATTATTGGAGGGTAGGGTTCGTCCTCCGGAAATGAGTTACACCTTTGCCTTCAGTACGAAAGGACTTTCAAACACAGAAATGAACAAAAATGGAATACTTACAGTCAATCACAGAGAGAAACTGCGAAGTACCTTTCTGAATGAACAACTTGATTTGCTATGAAGAAGACCTAAGTCCAGCGTATGGTCGTAGACTTGGGTTATAGCTACGAATTAATGCTACTCCTAAGTAGGATTGATGTAGGGAGTAGACCCCATGATAGAGGGCAACGATGGACGATCTTATTGGAGGCTATGGACCAGAAGAAAACAAGAGAAAACGCAGACTTTCATCACTTGACGACCAGTTTGCGACTGGTCATGCAAGCTACAAGACCGGTCATCCGACCAGTCCCTTGGTCAGTCAAATTTCGTGGAGAAACTAGCCAGCTCACTAGACAGGAATGGACACTGGCCGACCGGTCAAATCCCCTAATCGACCAGTCGACAGACACACAATAGCCTCCGCGGTTTTGCGATTTATTTCCAATTTTTCTATTGTATTTCCTAATTATTTTAGGATTCTTTTCTTCCTTTGCAAGTTAGGGTTAGATACGTGATTAAAGTTAGGTTTAGCCTATTTAAAAAAAATTATGTTCATCGTTAGATAGCTTTTGATTATTTATTAATGAAAATTGAGTTTTTACTTCATTCTTCTTTGTGGATTCGAAGATAATCTTGTGGATTCGAGATCTTCAGTCGTGGATTTGATGAAGACTAGTTGAGGAGTCCCAGTAGATCCTTGGATTCGGATCAGTTATCCATGGAAGAGACAGTGTTCGATCTCACACCCCTCTCTGGCCGCATAAATTGGTATCAGAGTAAGGAACAACCTCAGGATGGTAGCTTTTAATGGTGGCTACGACAAAATCCTATGGACGGTGATCCAGGGATCTATCTTCTCAAAGTGGCAGCTTTTGGGGTCATGCTTGAGACACTCTAGTGGAAGAACCATCAAGCTATGCAAGGGTTGCAGGTTAGGTTCGACTTCGAAGAAAAATATCAAACGAGCATGATTATTTATGGAAGAGATCTGGTAGATCAGGCAAGTCAGGTCTACACAAAAATTGATCTTCCTAACTTCAATGGTCATGGTCTCATCAATGACTAGCTATGGGAAGTCAAGCACCTTTTCGAACTCACACAGATGCCTGAGGATAAGAAAGCTTTGTACTTGGCATGTAAATTAAAGAGCACTATATCAGTTTGGTGGGATTATGTTCAGCGTGGTCGGAAGAGAGAGATGAAGGCCTCGATATGCCCATGGTCGCGGATGAAGCGTAGGATGCTGGAACGGTTTGGATACACTTGTTGTGAAAATAAGTTATTATCCCCCAGCCCCGTCAGAAGTGCGCATGTTGTGCCTATGGAAACAGAAGGCCATCAGCAAAAAGAAGTTCCTCTTAAAACTTTTGAAGTGGAGGAGTGTTCTTCTATGCTTGTCCAAGATCATGATGAAGAATCTACTAATTTGACCTAGGTTGAAGCCAAGGAAGGAGAGGACGAGGTACAACCCACCATCATCTAAGAAATTATTAAAGTTCTTGAGGAAGTGGAGTTGATTATTACTCTAGATGTTGTGCACAAAGAGGACAATCCGGTAATCATTTTAGTGATTATGGATCCGGATTTGCAGGAATCTATGATCACCTCTACAAATACCACGCCAGCATTGCAAGGTTTCGAGGAGACCATGGACGCCCAATTCTTTGAAGATTTGTGTCCTCTGCAGGATTTTAACTTCCATCAGGTTGAGCCTATCTTCAACAGTACAGTTGGTATAACATATCCATTTGCGATTTTTCTTGCCCATGTTGAGAAGAAGACGAAGATGATTGTTATGTTATGCCAGGGATTGGCCAAGGACAGGTATCACCGATCATGTCCATTAGTGAGGCTGAGCACGAGTTACAAACCAAGGCCATGGAAGAAGGTGAAAGCGAATCTCCATCATAGCCTGAGGCAAAACTCAAGGTCGAGTTTTCTTCGAGTAAGGGAGACTGATGTAGGGAGTACACCTCATGATAGAGGGCGAGGATCAACGAACTTCTTGGAGGCAACGGACCGAAAGAAAAAAAGAGAAAAAGCAGACTTTCGTCACCTGACGATCGGTCAACAACCGATCGTGTAAGCTCTAGGACTGGTCATCCGACCGGTCCCCTGGTCGGTTAAATTTTGTGGAGAAACCAACCAGTTCGCTGGATAGGCATGGACGCTAGCCGACCGGTCGGAGCCCTGACTGACCGGTTGACGGACGCGCAATAGCCTCCGCGGTTTCGCGATTTATTTCTGATTTTTTTTGTTTTCTTTCCTAATTGTTTTAGGATTCTTTTATTCCTTTGCAAGTTAGGTTAGATACATAATTAAAGATAGGTTTATCCCATTTAAAGACATTTTATGTTCATTGTTAGATAGCTTTTAATTATTTCTTAATCAAAAGATGGCTTTTGAGTTTGTACTCCATTCTTCTTCGTGGATTCGAAGATAATCTCGTGGATTTGAGATCTCCCATCGTGGATTCAATGAAGACTGATTGAGGAGTCCCAGTAGATTCGTGGATTCAGATCAATTATCCGTGGGAGAGAGTGTTCGATATTATACCCTGCCCGGCCGTACAAATTGGTATGAGAGCGAGGAAAAACCTTGGGAAGATAGCTTTTAACGGTGGCTACGAAAAATCCTGTGGACGGTGATCTAAGGATCCATCTTCTCAAAGTAGTGGCTTTCTTTTGTTTTCTTCCGGTCCATCGCCTCCAAGAAGATTGTCGATCCTCGCCCTCTATCATGGGGTCTACTCCCTACATTAAGGATTAAGCTACTGATTATGCTAAGTAAATGATTATGCTAAGGTGTATAAAAGATACTTGAAAGATAAAAACTTAGGTTGATTTGTTTGGTATGAGATCCCTTGCTTCAGTTGAAGTCCTTTGTTATTTATTGGCCTTATCAACCATTTGGATGCTTCCCACGTCTTAATAGTTCCAACAACCGCTTCAGCACTACTTGGTCTTCTAGATCATTTTTCTCTTCTTGTCACTTATCTTGGTAACTGCTTGCAAGCTTAGCTGGGTCACTATACCTTTGGTTACAAACCTCGCTCGACCACTCCTTTAGTTGCAAACCTCACTCAGTCGCTCGCTCGGCCACTCCTTTAGTTGCAAACCTTGCCCAGCTGCTCCTTTAGTTGACTTGTGCAATGGCACGTATCCTCCTTTGATTGGTTCTCTAGGTAAAAATTGTTGCCTCTTGGTTTCAAATTTGGCAACATGTTATGTGTGTAGGCATGCCAGAACCGATTGTGCGGCTAGATTCCAACTGAACAACTTTGACCCCAAGCGCCAAGATAGGAAAAACAAAGACACCTTCAAAGAGCCCCGAAGACACCTGGGATTGCATTGTCTCGACAACATGAATTACATCTCGCAGAACTAAGACACCTTCAAAGAGTTGCTGCTAATGCTCTATTTTGAGACCTAAAAATAGGCTAGAGACAAGAGCATTATAGCCATAAATGGCCCAGAATGCAGAGGAATTCGTCAGGTTCCACTCTCTTGCAGGGTAATGATCTTTAGGTAGATCAGAGTGACAATAGAGACTGCCCTTTTCCTCCAATCTCCATCACACCAACAGGAGTTTCAAATGGAGTTAGGGAACATCTTACAGCTATTGCAGGAGTATTAAGAAAATCACCAGACAAATGTCCATAACAGAATGGAAGACATGCATTTGGAAAATCAAAATTCTACTATCAGATTTGAAGAATTGGGGACGCGGTTAAGCAACAACACAGAAGAGAACAATATTCAATAGAACATCCAACAAATTCCAAATCTAGTGAACGCTCTACAAATGAACCAGCAAGTTCTAGACCCTGCAAATGCTCCAGCAACGGCCCAAAATCTTCACCAGAATGTTGAGGATATAATCATCTCTTCAGCAACAGCCAGTTAGCTTCCTAGGTATGGACATACTTCTCTCGTCTCTTTGATATGCACTTGCAAGAGAACCAAACAATTGCGCAAAGGATTATCCAATGGATGAGCAGGGCTAGATCAACATTAAGGTTAACAATGCTGAGGGGTTTGGCCCCAACTGTCATTGTTTGGGAAATATGGTTGGGCAAAAACGCCTAAAGTTTTGATGATAAAAGAGTGTCGGTGTGAACCATTATTTCCAAAATCCTTAGATGGCTAAAACAAGTGGGTTTGAAGCTACAAATGCAAGGCAAGGAACCCCTCTCAGATAGCTCCTCTTTATAATCCCTGGGTTTGAAAAGTCCTCAAAACGGGGAGTTCATGAAGATAAGGATTGTTAGATGGACCAAACCAACGTGGGGTTGGCTCAAATTCAATGTGGATGGTTCGATTAGGGGGAACCCAGGCGAAGGAGGAGGGAGAGGAATCTATAGAAATGATCGAGGTCAAATTATCTTTGCTTTCCACAATACTTATGGCCAAGTGACAAACACAGTAGCAAAAGTTCAAGCACTTGCAGATGGGTTGAAGATATGTGAGAGTATGGGTCTCTCAAATGTTTTGGTTAAAACTGATTCTAAAATCATTGCGGAAGTAATAGATAATCCCCAGTCGGACACTCCCTACTGAAACATTTGGTATCAACTGGGGAACATTCACTTCATTTAGGAATCTTTAAATTTCAGGATATCCCATATCCTCCAAGAAGAGAATGTAGTAGCGGATGTGCTAGCCAAGCTGGGGAGTTGTGGCTGGCCTAATTCTATTTTTTTAAATAGAGTAGATCCTCATCCCCCCATCAGAGGCCTCATCACTCTTCATAACATATGTTTGGGGTCGATCAGAATGACCAAATGTTGACTCCATTTATTTCAGCTTCGGTCCTTCTTGAGTTTTCCTTCTTTCCTATTGGGGCATTGGCTAAATGATAGGTGAGGCCGCCGACTTTTTTGTGGTGCCCACCCGAATTTTTAAATTGTCCTTTGAGAAATAATACATATAGATCACTTTCGTTACAAAAAAAAAACTCCGAGATAGGCAGATACGTCAGACTCGACTGTATATGACTGAGATCTAAGAAAATCGACTGTCTATTCAGCCATTCGCAATGTGTTACTTATGATAATCAAGCGATTATCGGAGGGTATAGTTCATCCTCTGAAAATGAGTTGCACCTTCGCCTTCCGTATGAAAGTACTTTCAAACATAGAAATGAATAAAAAGGGACTACTTATAGTCGATCACAGAAAGCAACTGCGAAGTACCTTTCCGAATGAAGAACTTGCATTACACTAAAGAATAACTAAGTCTAGCTATCATCTGGGCGTAGACATGGGTTACAACTATGAATTACTGCTACTCCTAAGTAAGATTAAGCTACTGATTAATGATTATGCTAAGGAACATAAAAGATACTAAAAAGATAAACATGGGTTGATTTGTTTGGTACGAGACCCCTTGCTTTGTTGAAGTCTTTTACTATTTATCGGCTTCATCAACCATCTAGATGCTTCCCAAGTCTTCACGGTTACATCAACTGCTTCAACACTACTTGGACTTCCACATACTTCTTCTCTTCTTGCCACCTGTCCTGATAACTATTTGCAAGCTTAGCTCAGCCGTTATACCTTTGGTTGTAAATCTTGCCTAGCCGCTCCTTTAATTGCAAATCTCACTCAACCGCTCCTTTAATTGACGTTTGCAATGACATATATCCAATTTTAATTGGTTCTCTATGTAAAAAAATGTTGCCTCTCAGTTTCAAATTTGGCCACGTGCTATATGTGCAGGCATAGTAGAATTGACTATGCAGCTCGATTCCAACCGAACACTTTTCACCCAAAGCGCCAGCATAGGCAGATACATCGGAATCTACCGTATATGACCGAGATATAAGAAGATTGGCCGCCTATTCAACCACTCGCAATGTTTTTCTTTGCGATTAATGGAGGGTAGGGTTCGTCCTCCAAAAATGGGTTAACCTTCCCCTTCTGTACAAAAAGACTTTCAAACACAGAATGAAAATAAGGGGAATACTTACAGTCGATCATAGAGAGCAACTGCGAAGTACCTTTCCGAATGAAGAACTTTCTTTGCACTGAAGAAGAACTAAGTCCAACGTATGGGCATAAACTTGTGTTACAATTATGAATTGCTGCTACTCCTAAATAGGATTAAGCTACTGATTATGCTAAGGAAATGATTATAGTAAGGAATATAAAAGATACTTGAAAGATATACTTGGGTTGATTTGTTTGGTATAAGACCCCCTGCTTCGATGAAGTCCTTTGCTATTTATAGGCTTCATCAACCATCTGGATGTTTCCCACTTCTTGACGGTTACACCAACCGCTTCAGCACTACTTGGCTTTCTAGATCCTTCTTCTCTTCTTAACACCTGGCCTGATAACTGCTTGCAAGCTTAGCTCGGTTGTTATACCTTTCGTTGTAAACCTCGTTTGATCGCTTCTTTACTTGACATGTACAATGACACATATTCTCTTTGACTAGAGAACCTCCTTGGATTGGTCCTCATGAACGGTCAAAAAATAGGATACAACACATCCATCATCAAATCTTTTGCCCATTTTGCCTTGATGGTTTCACTTTATTCCCTCACTCTTTGTTAGTAAGCTAGGGATAGACTTGTATGTTGGGAAGCGAATTGCATCCTACCCCTCTCTAGAGGATAATACGTACGGGCAGGGCTATGTGGGGCCACCATGGTGTAACAGTTTTATCCATGCCGCTCATCCATATTTCTAAATCATTTTAGTTATGAACCTAAAAATGAGGCAGAACCAAGGCTTAAGTGGACCATACTAAAGGAAGCAGCGGTGATAATGGCACCTGCCATTGAAACCTTTTTATGGGCCACATGTTTTTTTTTACCATCCAACCTATTTATAAGGTCATGTAGACATGGATGAAGTGAAAACACAAATATCAGCTTGATTATAAACTTTTGCCGCTCCCAGGAAGTTTTTAATGGTGGGCATTCAATCCCCACTTTGTGCTCCAATTAAGCCTTGGTTTTGCCTTTTTTTGGGCTTCATACCCTAAAATGATATGTAAATATAGATGGTCGACCTGGATAAAACTGTTACATCACAGTGGACCCACAGAGCCCTGCCCGGACGGATTATCGTCTGGCCGGGGTAGGAGGCAATCCGCTTCCCGTACGTGGCGAACCCTTCAGGTACAGACGTTAGTACTGATCGGTGCTTTGTGACCCCGCTGGCCATCTATTTTTACATATCATTTTAGTGCTTAAAGCCCAAACATAAGGCAAATCTAAATTTCAGGTGGACCACACCAGAGGAAACAGTGGTGATCGAATGCCAACTGTAATGTTTATTTTCCTGCTAACCTGTTGATTAGGTTACACAGACCTCAAATATCAGCTTTATCCAAAACTTTTGTGGCCCCCAAGAAATTTTTAATGGTGGACGTTCAATCACCACTCTTTCCTATGGTGTGGTCCACCTGAGATATAGATCTGCCTCATTTTTCTAAAATGAGCCGGAAAAATGGATGGATGGTGTGGATAAAACACACATATCATGGTGGGGCCCACAAAGCTTTTCCAACACTGGCGTGGGCAATGGAGAGGTAACTCCCAAATCTGAGTCCAGAGATGGAAGGGTCAGAATCTTCCAAACTTCTAAGGTCATCTCCATTCACAGAAGGGGGCCATCAGATCGATGTTCAGGACGATTGAACCATCATCTCCATTCACAGACGCGGCCATCAGATCGATGATCAGGACGATTGAACCATGAGTCCACAAATAGCAGAATCGTTGATCAGGACCTGAATAGTAATAGAATAGATCACAATGGCCGTCCAACATCTGATTAGTGTACGGCTGAAGGCAACCGTCGGAGAGTTGAGATCCAACCTGCTATAATGACACTGATTGCGGATATTGTTTGAAAATGAGTGGTTGAGATAGAGTTGAACTTCCAATTGAGCCAGGCACAAGCAATCCCATCAGATGAAGAAATGTTCTTCGTCGATCCCATTGAATATCACTTGGAAGAGGAACCTCGGTCATGCTGTTCAAACAGGAATTGGTCCAAGTAAATGGTATTCCCGGAGCAATTGGGTTAATCACCCATTTGATCGAGTAGCGTTTGACTGGTATGAATTGCGATCATATCCCTTTTTCATTACGGTCCACCTGATGAACCGTCTAGATCATCTAAACTAAATGGACAAAGGCGACCTCTAAGCTAGCTTACTATGTTTGCTCAATTTGGAATTAAGAAGTTCTGGGGGGTTTGTCTTAATTGTGGATGTCTATGAGGTCAGTGAATTTGGATGGTTCATTTGGTGGGCCCTATGATGGATGATTCTAGCTGTCCAATTAATAGGCTTAACTCATTGGACAGCTGACTCTTTTTTGGTTTTGGTTTTGGTTTTGGTTTTGTTTTTGTTTTTTTGGTTTTTTCTCTGATTGGTATCAGAGAACTAAAACAGAGGATTAGTAAACCAGTATGGTATTCCTAAGCTGGGTTATCCAGAGTGTGGCCCAGTAGATGGAACATCTAGATTTACACATCTAGTTTAAAGCATTACCAATTGCAAAGATTCGCCACCATCAAAATATATGTTTTATATCCTTTTCTGTGAATACAAATACACAAAATAAAAGGGGAAGAAAAGGAGAAAAAACAGTATCCTTTTTCATTTGTGTCAATATACAAATAGCTCAATCAAAAACTACAAAGGTCTTGATTTCTCTTTCAATCAGGTGTTGCTTCAGGTATTTGGCTCTGTGGAGAAGAAAACGGCGGTGAATGATCCAAGCAAGAACATTCCTTATGCATGACCCTTTCCCACCTAGCATCTATTTGTGTACAGAACACGCAGAATCGTTGATGGCACTCTTCTTCCTCTCCATCCCAATCCGTTGTGTTTTCTGTACAATCTTGATCGGCTTGCTCCTCTGCCTCGATCCTCGGCGCCTCACAATCAAGATAATAAAAGGCACCTCTTGGGAAAATCATTAACACAACTCGATCAATGTGTTTGTTGTACCATCTCCTCCCTTCTGTCCAAAATAGAAGTGGACCAGCAAACATTCCCAATCCTCCTCCGAATCCCAATCCTATAAATATGAGTTCCCAATCGAATCCGCTTGCTGATAAGTCCACAGCTTCCACTACCAAGGGCGGCGGCGCACTGGAAACACATTTTATTGACAATGGTGGGCCACATAATCCTAAGTTTCCAGTGAAGCTCTCATTGGTAAATGTAGAGAATTGACGGTCTTGTGGTATGCTTCCATTAAGTTGGTTATGCGAGAGGTCCTAGCACTGAGAGAAATGTCAGGCTTGTCAGTTGCTGAGGAATCACCCCTGAGAGATTGTTTCGAGAGAGATCTAGCGACTCAAGCTGAGTCAAGTTCCCAAGCGATGCCGGGATTTGGCCCAAAAAGCCATTGTGCGACAGGTTAAGCATGTGGAGCAATTTGAGATCTCCTATTGCCATTGGAATCTCACCTTCAAAACTGTTGTTCGAAAGATCCACCGATGTGAAGATGGTCAAGATCTTCAAGAGTACCATTTCTCGCCCTTTGCTTGTGACGGTCACCGTGTCCTGGTAGTACAGATTGGTTAGATTCAGGAATCTGTATCTGATGATCTTATGATAGAGACCTGGGTCTTCATCCTCCTCCCCAGATATCATTGCCTTCAAACTTTGGAAGCAGTTCTCAGGCAATTTACCTGAAAACCCATTCGAAGAGAGATCGATGATTTGTAGCATTGGGAAGGACACATTAAGGGGCTGCGAAATAGAACCACTGAATTTATTGGACCGCAAAACAAGAACCCGCAATTTGGATAGAGTATAGTAAGGGAAAGTGCCAGTTATCCAATTATTTCCAATGTCAAGAACCTCTAGCTCGCTACAATAGGCCAAAGAACTTGGCAAGTGCCCTTCTAGTCGATTTCCATTCAGGTCTAGCGTCCTTAGACGGCAGCTCACACTTGAAATCTCAGGTATGATGCCCGTAAAGCTATTGTTCCGAAGATTCAGTATGTTGAGCACGCTGCTAATCTCACGCAAACATTCTGGAATTGAGCCACTCAAGTTGTTATTAGACAGATCAAGGACCTGCAAATAATTTGCATTGCAGATGGAACGAGGGATTTCACCGCTGATCTTGTTACCTGAGATTGAAAAGAAAACAGTGAAATTGAGGGAATTGGTGAAGTTAGACGGGATGCCTGATGTGAAGCTGTTGTTGGAGTAATCCAGGACGAT
This sequence comes from Liriodendron chinense, assembly GCA_003013855.2. Lineage (NCBI taxonomy): Eukaryota > Viridiplantae > Streptophyta > Magnoliopsida > Magnoliales > Magnoliaceae > Liriodendron > Liriodendron chinense. The sequence goes on from ML058565.1 coordinate 341,907, forward strand.
GACAGATAGAGGTGGAAGCAGGATCGATCCTTGCAGCTGATTGGAATGAAGGTCGAGGATGCTCAACATATTGAACCATGATAGATTATGAGGTTGTTCGAGACCAGTCAGCGAATTATGAGAAAGATTCAGAGAAGTCAAAGATCCATTTCCAATCTCCCACACCCACTTGGGTATTTCTCCATAAATGTTGTTGTTGGAAAGGTCCAGAAACAACATCTTCGATTGGTTTTTCAAGAATTCTGGGAATTTTGTTAGGTTGCAAGAAACCAAATACAATCTCCCGAGCTGAGGAAAGGAATCAATAGGGCCATCAGTGTTGACTGACAGGCGGTTATTTGAAAGATCGAGACTTGAGAGGTTCTTGAGGCCGTTGAGAATGGCTAGTTGCACGTTGCCATTGAACTTGTTGGATGAGAGATCGAGTACTTTAAGTCCCATGAGATTGAAGAGTGACTGCGGAATCTGACCTTGCAGCTGATTGTCGCTCAAATCAACCGTCTCCAACGTCGATGAAGGATTAGCAAACTCAACCAGTTGGCCATCGAGTCGGTTTTGGCTGAGTAGTAATGTCTGCAACGATGGGAGAGTAAACAGAGACGAGGGTATCATTCCATTTAGCGCATTTTTCTGTACGTTAAGCAATTTTAGCTTGTGAAGTCCATCTCCAAAGGAGTTAGGGATCGTGCCATTTAAATGATTAGAAGAAAGGACTATCTCGGTGACGCTCCTCAACGATTTCAGAGGTGGAATCGGACCACTGAAAGCATTCGATGAAAGGTCCAACCGAACCAGCTCTGTAAGACTCTCCAATGACGGGATTGCACCACTGAAATTGTTCATTGAAAGGTCCAAATACGTGAGTTTGGCAAGGTTATCCAGACTCGGAATTGAACCGTTAAATCCATTCGATGAAAGGTCCAAATGAACAATTCCTCTAATGTTCCTCACAGAAGACGGGATTGGACCAGAGAATTTGCAACCACTAATCTGTAATCTTTTCAAGCTCCTGAGATTACCGAAGGAATGTGGAAGCTCCCCGGAAAATCTGGCGTCGGTGAGTACCAACGTTTGTAAAGCATTTTCCGGAGGCAATTCAGAAGGGAAAGAACCATTCAGAAAAGGATTACCCGACACGTCGAGAACCTCCAACTTGGGCAATTGAAATATCTTTGCAGGGAATTCTCCCTGCAGCCGGCAAGAACTGAGGCGGAGGCATGTCAAATTAGTAAAATCCGACAAGAACTCGGGCACTTCAGAAGAGATATTTACACCGTCGAGATGGAGTTTTGTCAATCCGGACAGGTTCCAAAGGAGCTTTTCGATGCTCGGATCTTCTAGTTTGAGAGAAGTAAGAGGGTTGCCGAGAAAATAAGTAGATATATCGAGCGAGACCAGATTACGCATGTGAGCGATCGCGATCGGGATTTGTCCGGTAAAACCCGAATTGGAGAGGTTGAGATGGATGAGATTCGAGAGCAAATCAAGATTGGGTGGGATGGAAGAATTGAAATAATTGTAAGAGAGATTGAGACTTAGGAGGCTTGAGAGGCTGGCGAGGTTGGAGGAATTGATGAGGCCGGAGATGGAGCGGTTCGTGACATCGAGGGAGATGATGAGACCGGTGGCAGTTGTGGCACTTGATGCCATCCCAGGAGCAGCAATCGGAGCCGTTGGATGTCCAAGATCGGAGGGTCGAGCGATTTGAGAAAATTTGTAGTAATGCATTTTTCTGGTTTTCGTGGCATTGAGCTGAAACAATAGAAGGAGAGGTGAAGATGAAAAAGTGAGAGAAGAGAAGGAAGAGATGAGAGACTTGGAATCTCATTGAAAGAGATTGAGAGAAAGAAGGGTCATGAGCGAGATGGGCAGAAGCGAAACGATTTTAGGCTGGTGAGGATGAGATGGGAGCGGTTCGAGTTTGACTTTAGACTTTCACCGACCCACCGGGGGAGGATCCGAGGAAGAGAAATCTAAGAAAGGGAAGCGTAGTAGGTGCGGCCTCGCCTCACCCAACAATGTGCTACGGCCCTGACCATGCCGCCCACCTTTATACATGTATTGTAAATTCATGCCGTCCATACATTGTTTCCACCTCATTTTAGGGCATCATACCAAAAATGAAACAAATCAAAATCTTAGATGTATCACATATAAGGAAACAGTGATGATGGACCATTAAAAATTATTGTGAGCCATAAAAGTTTTGTATTGATTTTTGTTTTTCCTTCGTCAAGTTCTGTACGCTAGAAGGCTTTTAATTGCGGAACTTCAATCAGCAGTGTTTCCTCCTGTAGATATTTGAATCTACTTCATTTTTGGATCCACTCTAAAATGGGCTAAACAAACAGATGGACCGCGTTGATATATAATAGATACATCAAGATGGACCCCCGTTCAGGGCCGGACCGTCTTTGGTGAGTCCAGTGCCGCACAAATCCGCTTGCCTAAGGACGAGGAGTCTTCTCTTACTCGCGCGAGTAACTAAACTAGGTAAGAGTGTCGCGTGTGGGTGATGGGATCCGCGGAAGCGGATTAGTAGGGCTTTCTTTGGAGTGGGTTCGGTTAGTTAATGGACGGATTTGTATCTTAAAATAGTTCCGATTAATTAAATGAACCGGATATGGATTCACAGGAACATATCCGAGCTCGATAGAATCTAATTAAGATGACTCATTATCACCTTACTGTATATGTTATATTCATGCTGGCTATCCATTTTACAAATTATTTTATGCCATGTCGACCATACCATAGTAAATGATGTAGAACGGGTTGCTGATTATTTCATTCTCCCAATCCAGAATGAGTTTCGGGACATATAATATATTAATTTGGGGTAGCTCGAGCTACTTTAGCCAACCAACCCCACTATGCCGGGTTGCCCATGCCGGAATCGTGAGATTCGACCGTATCGACGGTCATTAGGCTACTTTATTTTCAGTTTTACTATTTATAGTAAGTTTTAATTCGATCATAACTTCGGATCTGTAGGGCTTTAGAGTTAGTGCCCAACATGAAAAGGGCTTAGAATATTTAGTAGAACAACATGGTTGAGGCCGTTTGATAACTTTCTATTTTTGGCTGAAAACCAAGAGTTCTAGTAGGATTGAATGACTTCTATAAATAGTAAGTTTACTATTTATAGTAAGTTGCGTTTTCTAGGAGTTTGAGTTTGAGTTGGAATCTGATACTTTACATAGGGTTTAGTTTCCTATTTATATGCATTGTAATTCCATTTCTATTCATTCAATTATCAATAAAGCAATTATTCGGAATTAATTTCCTCTTTTATCTTTTATTTCTTCTCGTGGATTCGAGAAACAATCGGTTAGAGAGACGGTGATCGACCTACCACGTTCTCCCTGCGTCATTGGTATCAGAAAGAGGTTTCTTCCTCAGGACGATGACCTCTAATGAAGGGTTGGATCCTCATCCTAAGGACGATGCTCCAAGGGACTATCTGACGGCGACAGCTTTCGAAGCAGCGCAACGGGAGAACTGGTTGATCCTGCAAGGTATACAGGCAACCCTCGACCAGATTGCAGCATCGCTAGCTCCACTTTGAGCCCAAGGCGACCAACAATCACCAACAGTTGCTATACGGGACAATCCTATTGTCAGTAAAGCACCCCAGGTGGATAATCGTAGGGCTACACCAGACGAATCAGAACCAAGCGATGACGAGGTCGAAGACATTTTGGTACGACGACCTGCGATAGGGAATGAGCGTGTGGAACGAGCAGAACGAGACTATCGGGGCAAAGCTGATCTTCCCAGCTTTAATGGCCTACTTCGAATAGAGGAGTTCCTCGACTAGTTGGCAGAAGTCGAGCGATACTTCGACTATATGGAAGTGCCGGACGACAAGAAGGTAAAACTAATTGCATATAAATTTAAATCCGGTGCTTCAGCATGGTGGAAAAACCTACAGGTTTCTCACACCCATCAGAATAAGACACCCATCTGAACATGGCCTCGGATGAGACAGCTTCTTAGAGCTCGATTCCTCCCTAGCGACTATGAACAAATTTTGTTCCAGCAATATCAAAATTGTCGTCAGGAAAATCAAACCGTAGCCGAATATTTTGAAGAATTCCAGCAATTAGCTACACGGAATAATTTATCGGAATCAGAGGCACAACAAGTATCACGATTCATTGGTGGGTTGCGATTTGCAATCCAGGATCGAGTCCAGATGCATCCAGTCTGGACGTTGAGTGAGGCCAACCAATTAGCCACCCGAGCAGAAACACAATTGTCACGGCCCCCTTGTCGACCCTATCCGACAACACGGAATCCCAATCACCGGACCCACTCAAGATACCACGTTGGCCAAAGGCAAGGAACCTATAGGAGGGCGTCCTTAACCTCCTACGATAACGAACCGGGACTGGGGAAGCGGTCCCTCAAGACCTTAAACCGTTGTTAAGGAATCAAAGAAAACGGGCGAAATATATGCCATTATGGTAAAAGGCGAGGAGTCAAGATTCTCTAATATTCCTCAACGCCTTAAACCGTTGCTAGAAGAATTCCGAAGTACTTGGCCTGGAGATTTACCTGATGAGTTGCCTCCCATGCGAGACATACAACATCACATCGACCTTGTCCTAGGGTCCAGTTTGCCCAACCGACCGCACTATCGGATGAGTCCAAAAGAGTGTGAAATTCTACAGGGACAAGTGGAGGAACTGATCCGTAAGGGTCTCATTAAAGAGAGCATGAACCAGTGTGTCGTTCCGACACTCCTTACCCCAAAGAAAGACGGAACTTGGCGCATGTGTATCGATAGTCGCGCGATCAATAAAATAACAGTTAAATATCGATTTCCAATAGCGCAGTTGGATGACATGCTTAACATGCTCGATGGCTCCAAGGTGTTCTCAAAACTGGACTTACGGAGTGGATACCATCAAATCCGTATTAGACCAAGTGACGGGTGGAAAACGGCCTTCAAGACTAAGGAAGGGCTATATGAGTGGCTGGTTATGCCCTTCGGTTTGACCAACGCACCAAGCACCTTCATGCGTTTAATGAATCAAGTGTTGAAGCCGTTTATTGGCCGTTTTATTGTCATTTACTTTGACGACATCCTAATATACAGTCAGGATGAAACGGAGCACATGACCCACATCAGAAAAGTGCTACAAGTGTTGGCCGACAACAAACTATACTTAAATCTGAAAAAGTGTAGCTTCTTAACTGATCGATTATTGTTTCTAAGGTTCATTGTGTCGTCCACGGGTATCCGAGTGGACAAAGAGAAAGTTCGAGCTATTTGGGATTGGCCGACTCCGACGAACATTCATGAGGTACGAAGTTTCCATGGCTTGGCGACCTTCTATCGTCGGTTTGTGTGGAACTTCAGCAGTATCGTCGCCCTGATTACCGACTGTATGAAGAAGGGTCCGTTTCAATGGACCGAAGGGGCAGAGAAGAGTTTTGTAGAAATCAAACATCGGTTGTCCACTACCCCAGTCCTGGTACTCCCTAATTTCAATAAGTTGTTTGAGGTAGAATGTGACGTATCTATTGTCGGCATTGTGGGAGTCCTTTCTCAGGAGGGCAGGCCAGTTGCCTTTTACAGTGAGAAACTCAGTGACGCACGACAGAAGTGGTCGACCTATGAGCTTGAATTATATGCAGTGGTTCAAGCACTGCACCATTGGCGCCATTATCTTATTCAAAGGGAATTTATACTGTACACTAATCATCAGGCCTTAAAATTTGTCAATACTCAGACTAATGTGAATCGTATGCATGCTAGATGGATTTCATTTTTATAGGAATTCATGTTCATTCTGAAACACAAGTCAGGGCAGCAGCACAAGGTAGCAGATGCACTTAGCCGACGTGCATCCCTTCTTATTACCGTAAGCAGTGAGGTGGTCGGATTCGACTGTCTCAAGGAACTTTATGCCGATGACGAGGATTTTGCGGATGCATGGAAAAAGTACCAAGAGGGTCACCCGAGTGACATTCTAATTCAAGATGGTCTCCTCTTCAAAGGAAATCGACTTTGCATTCCGCAGAGTTCATTACGGGATAAAATTATTATCGAGCTACATGGCGGTGGCCTCGGCAGTCATCTAGGACCAGATAAGACTCGAGCGATGGTGGAAGAGCGGTATTACTGGCCGCAACTTGCTCGTGATGTTAGCAGGGCGGTACAACGATGTCATATTTGTCAGACCGCTAAGGGACAATCTCAAAATACAGGTCTTTACACGCCATTACCCATGTCAGATGCCCCTTTGGAGGATTTATCTATGGATTTTGTATTAGGGCTCCCACGAACACAATGCGGCATAGACTCAGTGTTCGTGGTGATAGACCGATTCTCCAAGATGGCACACTTCATTCTGTGCAAGAAGACCTTTGATGCGGTACACGTTGCGAACATCTTCTTCAGAGAGGTTGTGCGACTACATGGGATTCCTAAGACGATCATTTCAGACCGGGACACAAAGTTCGTTAGCCATTTTTGGAGAGTCTTGTGGAATCGGTTCGGTACGCGACTTCAATTCAGCAGTGCTTATCATCCGCAAACAGATGGACAGACTGAGGTCATAAACCGCACATTGGGGAATCTCATCCCTTGCCTTTCAGGTGACAAACCGAAGCAGTGGGATATGGCCCTGGCTCAAGCAGAGTTTGCGTTCAACAACATGGTAAACCGATCGTCAGGAAAGTCCCCGTTCCAGATTGTTTATAGGTGCGTGCCTCGTCACACACTTGATTTAGTTCCCCTGCCCAAGCTTCCGGGCATGAGCATTACAGCTAAACATATGGCGGACCGAATTATGGACATACATGCAGACGTGTGCAACAAATTACAGACTTCGAACGAGAAGTACAAAGAAGCGGCCGACAAGCATCGGCGTGCTAAAGTGTTCGAAATAGGTGATCAGGTGATGGTTCACCTACGTAAAGAGTGGTTTCCTACCGGGACCTACAACAAGTTGAAACAAAAGAAGATTGGACCGGTACCGATCATTCGCAAGATTAATGACAATGCCTACATTATTGATCTTTCGAATGACATGGAGATTTCAAGGACTTTTAACATGGCAGATCTGTACGAATATCATGAACCAAAGCAAGACGAGAACTCGGGGTCGAGTTCTTTCGAAGTGGAGGAGACTGATGTAGAACGGGTCGCTGATTATTTCATGGCCTAGATGGATCAAAAGAAGACCGGTCGGAGTCGAAAGTGATCCGGACCGTCAGGATCGTAAACCGACTGTATCTCGCAATCCGGAATGAGTTTCGGGACATAATATATCAATTTGGGGTAGCTCGAGCTACTTTAGCCAACCAACCTCGCTATGCCTGGTTGCCCATGCCGGAATTGTGAGATTCGACCGTATCGACGGTCATTAGGCTAGTTTATTTTCAGTTTTACTATTTATAGTAAGTTTTAATTCGATCATAACTTGGGATCTGTAGGGCTTTAGAGTTAGTGCTCAACATGAAAAGGGCTTAGAATATTTAGTAGAACAACATGGTTGAGGCCGTTTGATAACTTTCTATTTTTGGCCGAAAACCAAGAGTTCTAGTAGGATTGAACGACTTCTATAAATAATAAGTTTACTATTTATAATAAGTTGCGTTTTCTAGGAGTTTGAGTTTGAGTTGGAATCTGATACTTTACCTAGGGTTTAGTTTCCTATTTATATGCATTGTAATTCCGTTTCTATTCATTCAACTATCAATAAAGCAATTATTCGGAATTAATTTCCTCTTTTAACTTTTATTTCTTCTCGTGGATTCGAGAAACAATCGGTTAGGGAGACGGTGATCGACCTACCACGTCCTCCCCGCGTCAATAAATAGTAGGATTTGCATCATGTTTCTACTAAAATAAATATATTATATTATATATTTTATATCATATATTTTTTTAGATTTGTAATAGGGTGGATTCTGACCTAGATCCGACCCGAATCGGATGGTTATATGGATTTTAGATTCGAAAGGGATCTAACAATTTATAAATGGATCGAATATGGATACCACCTCTCCGATCGAAGTTAGATCCAAATCCGTCTACAGATATATGTACTTGGAGCCGGATCCAACTGGATCTGATCCCGATCCAACCCATTGAGAACCCTACGGATTGGGTTGGTGCACTCTAAACCAGCTAATTTGCTGGTGTGAGTACGTGTCGCCTACATACACCTGCGTCAGTCCTCGAGCTCCCTGTCGTACCAATGGTTCAAAGAAAATCCAGATTATGTGGGCCCCACAATGATGTATTTAACATATCTACACCGTTCATCCAGTTTCCGAGATCATTTTATGGCATGATTCAAAAAATGAGATATATCCAAATCTCAAGTGGACCACACCACAAAAGGCAGTGGGGACAATGATTTTCACTGTTAAAACATTTCTAGGGCCCACCATGATGTTTTTTTTGCCATCCAAACAGTTCATAAGGTCACACAGACCGCGATGAAGGGTAAAAACAAATATCAGATTGATCTAAAACGTCTGTGACCAACAAGAAGGTTTCAATGGTAGACGTTCAATCTACCGCTGCAGAACAGTGTGGTCCACTTGATCATTGGATCTGTCTTATTTTTTTGCAGGACGGTTTGAATATACCACCAACCTCATGGTGGGGTGATAAGTACCTAATATTGTATAATTAACCCGGGTTCTTAAGGGCATTATCATTGTTGTTCCGGTTAATTATCCCTCATTAGGTGAATTTTCTGTCTTCAGGTGATCAGGAGAGGCTGGGCAAGATCTGAGCCAATTAGGGCGTTTAAAGGTCCAAAAGCAAGCAAGATCAACCATAAGGGCAGCTTGGAAGGAAATCAGACTGTAAAGATCAAAGGATGGATCATGTTCTATGGTGGACCGCATCACAACCGTTCATTTGAAAATCCTAGGTTATGTATGATGGTTATGATTAAGGCGATCGCACAAGTTTGGACGGTCAAGATTGGATGTCCACATGAGGGACCAACAATGCATCAAGGCGGGCCACACTTTCATGAGCATCAGATCAGCTATAGTAGACCCCACTTTCCAACGTAGAACATCCAATGCATCTGCAATGTCCGAAGCTCGGCCTATCATCAAGTGCCCGCTCAGCTCCTGCACGTATGCGCAAGGTGGAGCTTCCATCTCTAGCATCGTCATCACCGTCCATGGCTGGAGGCCGTCAAACCTCAGCCATCCATTAAGGTGGACCCCACCCTTTGAGCGTCGATCAGCAGCAGATCAAGTGGCTCCTTCAGCACGTTTTATCCAACCATCCATTTCTACAGTTGATCATCCAATAGCTGGTGGAATGGGTCCAGTCCACACGTGTGTAATCAGCACCCAGCATCAGTCGTCCATTTGCACATGTGCATTCCAGCACCAGCATCTATCCATTCAAACAGCTAGTGGACCCCACCTTGTACGTGTGAAGCATTGCAAGCATGTGGATCATCTCAACCGTCCAGATGGTGGGATCAATGGTCACCTCACGTCCAGTCCATCTCCAGGACGTCTGTCCAGCAAACCACTCCAGCAGATCTCAACAGCATCCAACAGCCAACATCTCCACCGTTCAGTTGCTGATCATCCACCTACTGGACACGGCCATCATCAGCAGCAGCCATCAACCGTCCCTCCATTCAGCCAAGCATTAGCGGCTAGCAATCACCATCCATTCATCATCAGAAATGGACGGCTGATCTTCATCACCGTCCAACACTTGGACCTGTAGATGATGAAGGGTTGATCGTCCAGCAGCTATCTCCTGCAGTAGCTGAAACTACAGCCGTCCATTATCAAACGGCCAATAACATCAGCCGTCCAGACCACCATCAAATCAAGCCAGCAGATCAGACGTCCACAACATCTGGACTGTCCATCTTCAGCACCACAAGCAGTTGATGTCTAGAGTTCAAATCCCAGCACGTCCAGTTCACCATCTACAGCAACTTCATCTCCACCGTCCAACAGCAGCCCACTCTCCACACGTGCCAATGGAGGAGAGTTAAATCTCCAGCAGATGAATGACCGATCTCCACCATCCACTTCATCCTCACCATCATCAAGTAGGCCGTTCACTCTCCAAGGCAGCAGCTCTTCTCCCCCACACGTTTGCAAACAAGAGAGAAGCTCTCTCTCTCTCTCTCTCTCTCTCTCTCTCTCTCTCTCTCTCTCCCCCACACATGTGTAAGGCATGGAATGCCACCTCATCATCCAAGCCTCACTCCAAGCCCAAACCTAAAAGAAAAGTTTGCTTTAGGCTTGGAGTGACACCTAGGATTGGAGTACTTTTCTTGCCACATGTCACTCCAAGCCTAACTCCAAGCCCTAACCTAAAAGAAAAGTTGCTTTGGGCACTCCAAGCCTAACTCCATTCCCAAACCTAAAGAAACTTTTGGAGTGCCACTTAGGATTGGGAGGAGGCTTGGAAGCCTCTCAAAAGTCTATAAAAGGAGGCCTCTCCTCCTCATTTCAATCATCCCTCAAATCCCATTCTCTACAACTCCTCTCTTCTCTTTAGTTTTCTTTCTTTCTTTCTTTCTTTCTTTCTTTTGTAGTGTAGAGTAGTTTTCTCTTTTGTAAAGAATTTAGTCTTCCATTGTAGCATGATTGGCTAAACCTCTAGCTAAGGCTAGGGGTGAAGCCTTTGAAGAAATTTTCAAGCTTTGGTTCTTTTGGTTCAACAATATGGTGTAAATGTTGGAGTTTTCTTTGGTTGATTGGTTTGGTTATCCACCTCGGCAGACGCTATTGTTGTGCAAGCCCCTTGATCCATCGTCGACTCCGGGCACGTTGGATGCTTGGGATCCCTTGCACACCAATTAGCTAGTTCATGATCGATGAAGTCCCTTGATCCATCGTCGACTCCGGGCACGTTGGATGCTTTGGATTCCCTAAGGTCATCGAGCTAGTGCAGGTAAAGTCATCGATCTGTAAAATTCCCTTGATCCATTGTAGACTCCGGGCACATTGGATGCTTTGGATTCCCTGCGATCGATAGACGAAATCTTAACGGTTGGATCGGTCAATCAAAGCCTCCTATCTTGTAAGTATGCATTTGATCGTGTGATTTGTGATCTTATCGGTTGACTTGTTGGCAAAGTTGTTGATCTGTACAATTCTTTGATCCATTGTCGACTCCGGGCACAAGTGGATGCTTGGAATTCCCTGCGATCAACTAACGAGTGCTTCATGGTCAAATCAATCGGTTCAGATCACCATCTTTTATGAAATATGCAAATGGATTAACTGTTTCATCTTCCGATTGGAATGAATCTTTATTCAATTCCAGTTGAGTTATAGTTGGACCAATGAATCAAATCTTGTGAATGAATCAAAGGTGGATCCCTAATGCCTTAGCCCCTTTTCTATTTTTGTTTTTCACCACACACAACTTGCTCCACTCTCGTGGATAAACCAGATTTCATCTTACTCACCTAAACTAATTCCTCTAAGTGTTCTTAACCCCAATCCCCGTGGATCGACCTCGGTCTTACCGAGTATTCTACTACTTCGCTACCTGCACTTGGGTGTGCAATCTTCGGATTGTAGCAAGTTTTTGGTGCCGTTGCCGGGGATTGGCATCGGTTTAAGAATATTTTTTGGAATTGGTTTATGTATATATATTGTCAATAGTCTACTAACTTATATTATTTTGTTGCTCTCAGGAATCACTCATAGCCAAGTGTTCTTCTTTCCGGGTAACCTCTTTCCTTATCTCCTTGTTTAGTGTTTATGCGTAAGTGGACTCGTGATCACACAAGACGTCTTCTAAGCGACGGAATTTTGGTTGAAGGTCTATCCAATCACTGTGTTAGAAAACTTCCTGATACTTATGAATTAACCATAAACATGGCTGAGAGTGAAAATGAATATGATCAAGATGAGAATGAAGTACACAATGAACCACCATTTAGGAGTTTACGTGATTACTTGCAACCTGCAAGAACGAGTACTCCTTCTTGTATGGTTTTTTCGGTGAATGCGGGCAACATTGATTTTAAACCTGGAGTGATACAGTTACTTCCTAAATTTCATGGACTCGACACTGAAAGTCCCTATTTACATTTGAGGGAATTTGATGAAGTAATCGCTACTTTGCATTACGACAACGTTTCTGATGACTTGGTTAGGTTAAAACTATTTCCTTTTTCTTTGAAGGAGAAAGCCAAGTTTTGGTTGCACTCCTTAAGGCCCAGAACCATAGGGACATGGCAAGAGATGACTAAGGAATTTCTAAAAAAGTTTTTCCCTATTCATAAGACCAACACCCTGAAACGAGATATAATGAATTTCTCCCAAAAGGAGAATGAAACTTTTTTTCAGTGTTGGGAACGTTTCAAGGAACTCTTACTTGCCTGCCCACCTCATGGCTACGAAACATGGCGCTTGATTAGCTTCTTCTATAATGGATTGAGCCCAGTCATGCGCCAATTCGTAGAAATGATGTGTAATGGGGAGTTTATGAGCAAAGGTTCTGATGAGGCTATGGAATACTTTGACTTCTTAGCAGAAAATTCCCAATCTTGGGACACATCTGACAAACCCGCTAAGACCAAGCCTGGGCCCAATGAAAAAAGAGATGTTTATCTTTTAACTGAGGATGACGATGTCAATGCAAAGATAGCAGGGCTCACACGTAAAATAGAAGCCATGGAATTAAGGAAGGTCAACACTATTAAAACCAGGGAGACTGAAAGTGTTTGTGACATTTGTAAGAGCGATGCACACATTACTAAGGGTTGTCCTACAATCCCAGCTCTTCAAGAAGTGTTGCACGAACAAGCCAATGCCATGAATACTTATCAAAGACCTTTTAATGCCCCAGTGTCAAACACGTATAATCCTAATTGGCGGAACCATCCCAACTTCAGTTGGAGAAACGGACCGACTGCCAATGCTCGGAATAATCCTCAAGTGCCTTCCACTAGCACTCCTTATGTGCCCCCACAGAGGAAGACTCAGGAGGACACCGTGCAAAATCAAATCAATCAGAGCATCATGCAAACCCTCCAAGAGCTTAAAACTTCGATGGAAAGATTCGAATCTCGCCTAATTGGACTCGAATCATGCCAGAATGTTAGGGAGCGAGGGACCTTTCCGGCCCAACCTCAACCTAACCCGAGGGGACAGTATGAGGTGAATGATTCGGGTTCTTCCAACCCTCATGTTGAGCACGCTAAGTCTGTCACCACCCTAAGAAGTGGTAAGGTGATTGAAAAAGATATTCCTAGGACAGTTGATAAACCTAAGGAATCATCTAAGAGTGATGACAGATCTAGTGATGATCAACCTGAGAAGGAGACAGAGCATGTTTTCGAACCAGTGGTCCCGTTTCCCCAATGCCTACTCTCATCTAAAGCAATGGTTAAAGCTCAAGATGTCTTGGAAGTTTTTAAACAAGTGAAAATCAACATACCCTTGTTGGATGCAATCAAGCAGATACCTTCATATGCTAAGTTTTTGAAAGATCTTTGTACTATTAAGCGCAAGCTCGATGTACAAAAGAAAGCCTTTTTGACTGAACAGGTCAGTGCTATCATTAACCAGAACTCTCCCCCAAAATACAAAGATCCAGGTAGTCCTACTATTACTTACATAATAGGGAACTTCCGGGTCGAACAAGCACTTCTTGACTTAGGGGCAAGTGTCAATCTTATACCTTTCTCGGTGTACGAACAGCTGGGACTCAGTGAATTGAAACCTACTAGGACCACCTTACAACTTGCCGATCGATCTGTACGGATACCGAGAGGAGTAGTGGAAGATGTGTTGGTACAAGTCGACAAATTCTACTTCCCAGTAGACTTCATCGTCTTGGATACCCAACCTGTAGCAAATGTTAGCACCCAGATACCTGTTATTCTTGGCCGACCATTCCTGGCAACTTCCAATGCTGTGATCAACTGCAGGAATGGGGTCGTGAAGTTTTCATTTGGCAATATGAAGTTAGAGCTAAATGTTTTCAACATGTGTAAACAACAAGGGAATGATGATGAGATCCATGAGGCCAACCTGATCGATACCCTCATGGAAGAAGAATTCCTTCTAACCTCTCTGTCCGAACCCTTAGAAGCATGTCTAGCCCACTTTGCTGATTCTGATGATGAGACAATTTTGGAAGTGGTGAATGGATTGTTAGAATTCACCCTTGTGCATGATACAAACCAGTGGAGGCCTCATTTTGAAAAACTCTCTCTGAATGATTCACGACCTCTACCATCAAGAATTGAAACACCAAAGCTTGACCTGAAGCCATTACCTTTGGAACTGAAATATACATACTTGGGTCAAGGCAATACTTTTCCTGTGGTTATTTCATCTCACCTTGATAAAGACCAAGAGGACAATTGATCAATGTTCTCAAGGAACACAAGGATGCCATAGGTTGGACAATTGCTGACATCAAGGGAATTGATCCCCTGATTTGTACCCATAGGATACACCTTGAGGAGAATGCTAAACCCTCTAGACAACCACAAAGGAGATTGAATCCAAACATGACTGAAGTGGTTAGAGCCGAGGTCCTCAAGCTATTGGATGTGGGTATCATCTACCTTATTTCAGATAGCCAATGGGTAAGTCCAACCCAAGTGGTACCCAAAAAATCTGGAGTTACAATAGTTGCGAATGCAGACAATGAGTTGGTACCAACTAGAGTCACTACTGGTTGGAGAATGTGTATCGACTATAGGAAACTGAATACTGTTACTAGGAAGGACCACTTTCCTTTACCATTCATTGATCAAATGTTAGAAAGGTTAGCTGGTCACTCCTATTACTGTTTCCTAGATGGGTACTCTGGATATAACCAAATAGAGATTGCCCTAGAAGATCAAGAGAAAACCACATTCACTTGTCCATTTAGCACCTTTGCATACAAGAGGATGCCTTTCGGACTGTGTAATGCTCCTGCCACTTTTCAGAGATGCATGCTCAGCATTTTCTCTGACATGGTTGGACATTTCTTGAAAGTCTTCATGGACGACTTCTCGGTATTTGGTTGTTCCTTTGATGAATGTTTGAACCATTTACAATTGGTCTTGACAAGGTGTGAAGAAAAGAATCTTGTTTTGAATTGGGAAAAGTGTCATTTTATGGTTCAAAAGGGAATTGTTCTTGGACATAATGTTTCATCCAACGGAATAGAAGTAGACAAGGCAAAGATCGACTTAATTGCTAACCTACCAGCCCCCATGAGTGTACGAAACATTCGTTCTTTTTTGGGTCATGCAGGATTCTATAGGAGATTTATAAAGGACTTCAGTCATATCTCTCGTCCATTATGCAATCTCCTGCAAAAGGATACTCCATTCGAGTGGACCAATGACTGCCAAGAAGCTTTTACCAAGCTTAAAGGCATGTTGACCAGCGCACCGATAATGCAACCACCCGATTGGACTATACCTTTTGAAATCATGTGTGACGCAAGTGACTACGCTGTTGGGGCAGTTTTGGGGCAAAGAAAAGACAAGAAGCCCTATGTTATATACTACGCAAGTAGAACCTTGAACAGTGCGCAAGTAAACTACTCTACTACGGAAAAGGAACTCTACTACGCAAGTAGTCTTTGTACTTGACAAGTTCAGGTCCTACTTGATTGGGTCCAAAATTGTGATTTTTACTGATCATGCGGCTCTCAAGTATCTTCTTTCTAAGAAAGATGCTAAGCCTCGCTTGCTCAGGTGGATCCTTTTGCTCCAAGAATTCGACCTTGAGATCCGAGACAAAAAGGGAGTAGAAAACGTAGTGGCTGATCACTTGTCCTACCTAGTACTCTCTGATTCCGTAGAGATGACACCGATAAAGGACACTTTCCCTGATGAACAGCTGTTTGAAGTCTCTTACCAACCTTGGTTTGCTGACATTGTTAACTATCTTGCTGCAGGAAGAATTCCGAGTCATTAGACCCCACAAGATAAAAGGAAATTTTTCACAGAGGTATGCAACTTTTTCTGGGATGATCCGTATTTGTTCAAATACTGCCCAGATCAAATCATAAGGAGGTGTGTTCCAGATAAGGAACAAACTAGTGTCATCTCCTTTTGCCATTCTTATGCATGTGGTGGTCATTTCTCTTCTAAGAAAATCGCTGCCAAGATTCTCCAGTGCGGTTTCTACTGGCCTTCAATATTCAAGGACACCCATGTTTTTTGCAAAGCATGTGACCGTTGTCAGAAGTTGGGAGGAATCTCCCGTAGAAATATGATGCCTTTAAATCCGATATTGATCATCGAAGTTTTCGACTGTTGGGGCATCGATTTCATGGGACCATTCCCTTCCTCATTTGGATATCTGTATATCCTATTGGCTGTCGATTATGTCTCCAAATGGGTTGAGGCAATCCCGTGTAGAACCAATGATCACAAAACGGTTCTACGATTTCTAAAAGAGAATATTCTATCAAGATTTGGGACGCCTCGAGCCATTATCAGTGATGGGGGTACACACTTCTGTAACAGACCTTTCGAGGCTTTGATGAAGAGATATGGTATCACACACAAGGTGAGTACGCCCTATCACCCACAAACAAGTGGTCAAGCAGAAGTTTCCAACAGGGAAATCAAACACATCTTGGAAAAAACTGTAAATCCAGATCGCAAGGATTGGTCTCTAAGACTAACCGATGCGTTGTGGGCTTACCGTACAGCGTACAAAACCCCGATTGGAATGTCTCCCTATAGACTTGTTTATGGGAAAGCTTGCCATCTGCCTGTGGAGTTGGAGCATAAAGCCTATTGGGCTATAAAGAAATTCAATTTCAATCTTGACAAGGCCAGCTCGCTTCGCAAACTCCAGCTGAACGAGTTGGAGGAAATCCGGAATGAGGCTTATGATAATGCCAGAATATACAAGGAACGAACGAAGGTATTCCATGACAGGAATATCCTTCGAAGATCTTTTGAACCATCTCAGAAAGTTCTCTTGTACAATTCTAGGCTACATCTATTTCCGGGAAAGCTGAAATCTCGATGGACCGGCCCTTTTGTAGTCAAAACTGTTTACCCTCATGGGGCTATTGAGATTGAGAACCCCAAAAATGGAAATGTATTCAAAGTGAACGGGCAGCGTTTGAAGCCCTTTCTTGAAGAATTTGCTCCAGAGGAGGAATCCACCCCTCTGGAAGATCCTGTTTATCAGGATTGATCTCCTAGTCTGACGGAGATCCCCTTTTGTATACTAGTAGGTTAGTTTGTTTGTCGTATTTTGTTTTGGCAACTTGGAAAATTCCAGCGCTTACAAGTATTCATCTTCTCAGGTACTCTTTACCCTCTATTCTTTACCATTTTGCTCTCATGTTGCATTTGTCTATGCATTCATTTTTCAACATTGAGGACAATGTTACATTTAGGTTGGGGGGTGTGAAATTCTGGTGAAAAATCTTTCCAATTGTCTAACTCTTTTGCCTATCTCTTTGCTATTTTTGGTTCAAAAATAATAAAAAATTTGGTTTTATTAGAAACATCCTGTTCGTGTTGAACGCACCGTGATAGAGGACCTTAGTTGGAAATCGCTGTTGAAACCGACAGATATTCCCTGTTCTCAGAAATCATGAAGGGGATTAAGGCAGCTGGGAGGTGAAGCACACTCTCATGGTATTATGAGCAGCGTAAGACCCTAAACTGAATTGATCATGGGAAATGTGAGGATGTGGCTCATCTTGTGGCCGAAGGAGTCTGTCGGATGATACGTGATCTATGTGCATTGCACAAAAGGAACAGGAAATTTTGTGGTTGTATTGTCTGTAAATTATTATTTCTTTAGCCTTAAAAAAAAATCTAGGGATTTATGTGATTCATGTGATTTTGAAATAATTTAAATAGTAGAATGAAAAGGCATTTAGTGATGACAATGTTAAAGCTTAGAGTTTAGTTGCTTTAGTAAATTTCAAAATTGAGTTCTTTCCATTAATTTTCTATTAGAAAATGATAAACATTGATTGAGTCATGAATTTTCACAAGTTCACATCTAGCTTGCATTGCCAGGATTTAAGTTTGATACTATAATGTTGACTTGATGATTGTTGAGAGTGATAGACACCAAGCATGGAGATCCTTGTCTACCTTGGTTAAAAAAAAAAAAAAAAAAAAAAAAAAAAAAAAGAGAATATTCATAGTAATTTGGGGCAAGGATTTTCATCCATTGTCGTTACCATTACAAAACATTACCATAGTACGAAGTGAGCCTTTTGGAGTCTTCGGCTATCGATTCTTCTTTAAAAAAAAAAAAAAAAGCTGGAAAAATATTGAAAAGAACAGTAACAAGGTTCGGAATCAGTGACTTGGTTGATCTGACCATTCTCTTCAATCATCAGTGTTAACATGAAAGTAGAAGACTGAACCCCTAGTTGTGTTAAGGTTAGACTTCACAGTGCACCATGGAACTCAATGTTTAGAATGATTCTATTAAATGATTAATGCTTTGAACTCAATTAGGTTGTTTACTAAGTAGCTAGAATCTAGGTTTATATATTCTCAAAACTATATGCCTTGGAAACTCTACTGTTTAGATAACTTGAAGGATCACATAAATACATTGAGCCTTTTCTTCTCTTTATTTTTGTTTTATTAGGAAATAAGAGGAAGTCTCGAGATTGTTTCGATTGATGAAAACTGTCGAGGATAAGATTGATTGCAGTATTTTGAAAAATCCTTAGATGATTTTTGCATGTTTTGCTCGAGACTAGCAAAATGCTGGTTGGGGGGTGTGATAAGTACCTAATATTGTATAATTAACCCGGGTTGTTAAGGGCATTATCATTGTTGTTCCGGTTAATTATCCCTCATTAGGTGAATTTTCTGACTTCAGGTGATTAGGAGAGGCTGGGCAAGATCTGAGCCAATCAGGGCGTTTAAAGGTCCAAAAGCAAGCAAGATCAACCATAAGGGCAGCTTGGAAGGAAATCAGACTGTAAAGATCAAAGGATGGATCATGTTCTATGGTGGACCGCATCACAACCGTTCATTTGAAAATCTAGGTTATGTATGATGGTTATGATTAAGGCGATCGCACAAGTTTGGACGGTCAAGATTGGATGTCCACATGAGGGACCAACAATGCATTAAGGCGGGCCACACTTTCAAGAGCATCAGATCAACTATAGTGGACCCCACTTTCCAACGTAGAACATCCAATGCATCTGCAATGTCCGAAGCTCGGCCTATCATCAAGTGCCCACTCAGCTCCTGCACGTATGCGCAAGGTGGAGCTTCCATCTCTAGCATCGTCATCACCGTCCATGGCTGGAGGCCGTCAAACCTCAGCCATCCATTAAGGTGGACCCCACCCTTTGAGCGTCGATCAGCAGCAGATCAAGTGGCTCCTTCAGCACGTTTCATCCAACCATCCATTTCTACAGCTGATCATCCAATAGCTGGAGGAATGGTTCCAGTCCACACGTGTGTAATCAGCACCCAGCATCAGCCGTCCATTTGCACATGTGCATTCCAGCACCAGCATCTATCCATTCAAACAGCCAGTGGACCCCACCTTGTACGTGTGAAGCATTGCAAGCATGTGGATCATCTCAACCGTCCAGATGGTGGGATCAATGGTCACCTCACGTCCAGTCCATCTCTAGGACGTCTGTCCAGCAAACCACTCCAGCAGATCTCAATAGCATCCAACAGCCAACATCTCCACCGTTCAGTTGCTGATCATCCACCTGCTGGACACGACCATCATCAGCAGCAGCCATCAACCGTCCCTCCATTCAGCCAAGATCAGCGGCTAGCAATCACCATCCATTCATCATCAGCAATGGACGGCTGATCTTCATCACCGTCCAACACTTGGACCTGTAGATGATGAAGGGCTGATCGTCCAGCAGCTATCTCCTGCAGTAGCTGAAACTACAGCCGTCCATTATCAAACGGCCAACAACATCAGCCGTCCAGACCACCATCAAATCAAGCCAGCAGATCAGACGTCCACAACATCTGGACTGTCCATCTTCAGCACCACAAGCAGTTGATGTCCAGAGTTCAAATCCCAGCACGTCCAATTCACCATCTACAGCAACTTCATCTCCACCGTCCAACAGCAACCCACTCTCCACACGTGCCAATGGAGGAGAGTTAAATCTCCAGCAGATGAATGACCGATCTCCACCATCCACTTCATCCTCACCATCATCAAGTAGGCCGTTCACTCTCCAAGGCAGCAGCTCTTCTCCCCCACACGTTTGCAAACAAGAGAGAAGCTCTCTCTCTCTCTCTCTCTCTCTCTCTCTCTCTCTATCCCCACACATGTGTAAGGCATGGAATGCCACCTCATCATCCAAGCCTCACTCCAAGCCCAAACCTAAAAGAAAAGTTTGCTTTAGGCTTGGAGTGACACCTAGGATTGGAGTACTTTTCTTGCCACATGTCACTCCAAGCCTAACTCCAAGCCCTAACCTAAAAGAAAAGTTGCTTTGGGCACTCCAAGCCTAACTCCATTCCCAAACCTAAAGAAACTTTTGGAGTGCCACCTAGGATTGGGAGGAGTCTTGGAAGCCTGTCAAAAGTCTATAAAAGGAGGCCTCTCCTCCTCATTTCAATCATCCCTCAAATCCCATTCTCTACAACTCCTCTCTTCTCTTTAGTTTTCTTTCTTTCTTTCTTTCTTTCTTTCTTTTGTAGTGTAGAGTAGTTTTCTCTTTTGTAAAGAATTTAGTCTTCCATTGTAGCATGGTTGGCTAAACCTCTAGCTAAGGCTAGGGTGAAGCCTTTGAAGAAATTTTCAAGCTTTGGTTCTTTTGGTTCAACAATATGGTGTAAATGTTGGAGTTTTCTTTTGTTGATTCGTTTGGTTATCCACCTCGACAGACGCTATTGTTGTGCAAGCCCCTTAATCCATCGTCGACTCCGGGCATGTTGGATGCTTGGGATCCCTTGCACACCAATTAGCTAGTTCATGATCGATGAAGTCCCTTGATCCATCGTCGACTCCGGGCACGTTGGATGCTTTGGATTCCCTACGGTCATCGAGCTAGTGCAGGTAAAGTCATCGATCTGTAAAATCCCTTGATCCATTGTAGACTCTGGGCACATTGGATGCT
Organism: Liriodendron chinense; assembly: GCA_003013855.2. Lineage (NCBI taxonomy): Eukaryota > Viridiplantae > Streptophyta > Magnoliopsida > Magnoliales > Magnoliaceae > Liriodendron > Liriodendron chinense. The sequence continues at coordinate 362,947 of ML058565.1, forward strand.
TTGGATTCCCTGCGATCGATAGACAAAATCTTAACAGTTGGATCGGTCAATCAAAGCCTCCTATCTTGTAAGTATGCATTTGATCGTGTGATTTGTGATCTTATCGGTTGACTTATTGGCAAAGTTGTTGATCTATACAATTCTTTGATCCATTGTCGACTCGAGGCACAGTGGATGCTTGGAATTCCCTGCGATCAACTAACGAGTGCTTCATGGTCAAATCAATCGGTTCAGATCACCATCTTTTATGAAATATGCAAATGGATTAACTGTTTCATCTTCCGATTGGAATGAATCTTTATTCAATTCCAGTTGAGTTATAGTTGGACCAATGAATCAAATCTTGTGAATGAATCAAATGTGGATCCCTAATGCCTTAGCCCCTTTTCTACTTTTGTTTTTCACCACACACAACTTGCTCCACTCTCGTGGATAAACCAGATTTCATCTCACTCACCTAAACTAATTCTTCTAAGTGTTCTTAACCCCAATCCCTGTGGATCGACCTCGGTCTTACCGAATATTTTACTACTTCGCTACCTGCACTTAGGTGTGTAATCTTCGGATTGTAGCATGGGGCCCACAGAAATTGGTGACGTCAGGACACTAGCGATCTCGTTGGTGTGCGGTGCACCACCTAATCCGCTTCCGGGATCCGCTCACCCGGTCAGATCGGGACGCGGATTGGCTAGTACACCAGCCGTGGGGCTGGTGTCAAAGCTGTGTGGGCCCACCATGATGTATGTGTTTTATCCACGCTGTCCATCCATATGTACACCTCCTTTTAGGGTATGAATGTAAAAATGAGGCAGATCCAAATCTCGGGTGGACCACACCACAGGAAAATAGTGTTGATTGAACGTCCACACTTAAAAACTTCCCAGGGCCCACCGTGATGTTTATTTGTCATCCAACCTGTTGATAAGGTCACACAGACCTGGATGAAGTGAAAACACAAATATCAGCTTGATCCAAAACTTTTGTGGGCTCCAAGAAGTTTTCAACGATGAGAATTCAATTCCCACTGTTTCTTGTGGTGTGGTCCACCTGAGATTTGGATCTGCCTTATTTTTGGGCTCATCACCTAAAATGAGGTGGAAAAATGAATGGACAGCATAGATAAAATACATACATCATGGTGGGGCCCACACAGCTTTGACATCAGCCCGGGGCTGGTGTTGGGGTCACTAGCCAATCCGCGTCCGTCAGATCCACCATTTTGCGGATCCGTGGTCAGTGATAAGACATGGCTTGCCAGGCAAATCCTCACCACGTACATTCCACCCCACTCATCATGTGCACGTCGGGAGCGGATTATGTGAGACCCCGGATCCACCGAGGTGGGTGGGACCCCTGACTTTGGGGCCACTGTGATGTATGTGACTGCATCCACGCCATCCATCCTCATTGAAAGCTCATTTTAGGACATGATCCAAAAAATGAAGTAGTTCCAAATCCTAGATGGGCCATAGTACAGGAAACAGTGGTGATTGACCATTAAAATCTTCCAATGGCCCACAAAAGCTTTGGATCAAGATGATATTTATGTGGTCTCTTCATCTAGGTGTTTGTTACCTTATCAACAGGTTGGATGGAAAATAAACATTCTGGTGGAGTCCATTGAAAATCCATGAAGTTTTCAATGGTAAAGATTCAATCACGACTGTTTCTGTGTTGTGGTCCACCTAACATTTTGAGTCAGCTTCATTTTTGGTATCATACCTTAAAATGTTCTTTAAAAATGGTTGGACGGTGTGGAGTTAAGACACATACATCACTGTGAGCCCCACAGTCAGGGGTCCCACCCACCTCGGTGGATCCGGGGTCTCACCTATTCCGCTCCCGTGCACGTCACTTGTAGTATGATTGATATTCATGCGAGTAAATGGGGCGTAGTTTGGGTGGATCCCCGGATCCACCAAAGTCGGTGGATCCCTAACTGTGGGCCCACTTTGATGTATGTGGAATCCACACCGTCTATCCATTTTGAAAGCTTAATTTAAGGCATGAATTCAAAAATTAATCAGATCCAATCTCAGGTGGACCATACCACATAAACCATTGTAATTGAATCCTTACCATTAAAAACTTTGTGGGGGCAACGGAATGTTTATTTTACATCCAACCTGTTGATAAGGTTACAAAGAGCTGGAGGAAGAGATGAAACAAATATCAGCTTGATCTAAAACTTTTGTAGATTACCACTATTTCTTGTATTATGGTCCACCTGATATTTGGATCTCCTTATGAGTTTTCAAAATGGATGGACGGTGTGAATTTAAGTAACCTACATCAAAGTGGGCCCCAAAGTTAGGGATCCATGGACCCCGGTGGATTCAGAGATCCACTCGAGCCGTACCCTAGTAAATGCATATCTTGATAGACTCTGCAAGTTTCAACAAGGGGTCTCAGTTTCAAAACCCATCAGTGGTGAAATATTCACGTTGCTGGCAGCACAATGAGTGCGTTGCATGACTAACTGGGTGGGTGTATTGCGCCATTGACTCGGTGGGTGGGTTGCATGAATGACAAAAAAAAAAAAAAGTATATCATGATAGTATGATTGATATTCATGCCCCATTTTAAATGAAAGTAGTAATGTAAATGTACATGTTTGTGGTCGGTAAGGCTCTCAATGGGTTGTATCCGGCTCCAAGTTCGAAAATCTGTAGACAGATTCAGATCGAATTAGAATCCAATTCGAATCCAAAAGGTGATATTCATATCCAACCCATTTATAAATAGCCAAATCCATTTTCGATCCAAAATCCATATAACCACCGGATTTGGACGATTCGGGTCAAATCTAGGTCCGAATCCACCCCATCACAAATATATATATATATATATATATATATATATATATATATATATATATATATATATATAATTTAGTAGTAAAATGATGCAAACCCCACTATTTACTGTGATATGGTCGACCTGAGATTGGCATATGTCTCAATTTTGAGGCTGTGACCTAAAATAATCTGGAACATTGATGGCCGGCATGGATATAACATATACAGTAAGGTGACAATTCGGATCTGGATCGGATTCAATTATATCGGACTCCAAGTCCCAAAATCTATAGACTGAATTCAGATCTATTTTCGTGAATCCAAATCCGGTCCATTTAATTAATCGGACCTATTTTAAGATCCAAATCTGGTCCATTTAATTAATCGGACCTATTTTAAGATCCAAATTTGGTCCATTTAATTAATCGGACCTATTTTAAGATCCAAATCCGCATTATATGGATTCAGAGAGAATCGGATCTCAGATATGATCCGCTCCATTGAGAGCCCTAGTGGCTGGTTCATCCTTATTTCCACATGTATATTAACTCTATAAATGAATAATAAAGGCCACGTAAACTAGAACCCTAATGCCATGAAATTAACACCTAATGTCAGGCTCGAGCTTTTAGAGCAAGTGGTTATTTGATATGATATCAAAGGAGTCCATGGAGACCGTGCGATGCGGGGGTTGCCAACAGTCAGGACTCGCCTGGGTTTACCTTGGGAGGACCTGTATATAGGGATAAATTAGTACTTGTTAGCTCTGGAGCTTTTGGTGGACTAATCGGTCTGTCAGAAGTCTCACACTACAACAAATTAGCCTTTTTGCCGCAATCAAACTCGTCGCCTAAAAACCCCAAATTTGTCGTGAATGTGTTTTAGCGACGAACTCACTCGTCGCTAATTTTGTCGCAGATACGGCGTCACAAATTATATTTTGTGATGAAAAGATGAACTCGTCGCCGATTGATTAATTATTTGCGACGACTAACTAACTCGTCACAAAATATAGCTAATTAGCGACGAGTTCACACGTTGCCATTACATATCATAAATCATCGCTAAACACGAACTCGTCGCTAATAATGGTTTTTTTTACAACGAGTAACTCGCCATTAAAAAAACCCCAACTCGTCGCAAAAACCTTTTTGCAACGAGTGTTGCTCATCACCAATTTGTCGCAGATACGACGTCACAAATTATATTGTACAATGAGTAACTAACTCGTCGCAAAATATAGCTAATTAGCGACGAGTTCACACGTTGCAATTACATATCATAAATCATCGCTAAACACGAACTCGTCGGCTAATAACAATTTTTTTACGATGGGTAACTCGTCATTAAAAAAACTCCAATTCGTCGCAAAAACCTTTTTGCAACGAGTGTTGCTCGTCACCAATTTTGTCGCAGATACGACGTTACAAATTATATTTTACAACAAGCAACTAATTCGTCGCAAAATATAGCTAATTAGCGACGAGTTGGCATGTCGCCATTACATATTGTAAATCGTCGTTAAACATGTAACCCGTCGCTAATAACAACCTTTTACAACGGGTCAACTCGTCGTTAAAAACGTCCAGCTCGTCGCAAAAACTTTTTTCAACAAGTGTTGCTTGTTACCAATTTTGTCGCAGAAACAGCGTCACAAATTATATTTAGTGACGAAACAGTAAACTGTCGCCAATGAATTAATTATTTGTGACGAAAAACTAACTCGTCGCAAAATGTAGATATTTAGTGATGAGTTGATACGTCGCCATTACGTATAATAAGGATTTTTACGATGGCTTAACTCGTTGCTAAAAACCCCCAACTCGTCGCAAAAGCCTTTTTGCAGTGAGTGTTCTTCGTCACCAATTTTATTGTAGATACGCCGTCACAAATTATATTTAGCAACGAAACCAACAACTCGTCGCCAATGAGTTAATTATTTGTGACGACCTAATAACTTGTCACAAAATATAGCTAATTAGCGACGAGTTGACATGTCACCATTACATATCGTAAAATGTCACTAAACATGCCACGAATTGCCACCGAGAACTTTTTTGCGACTAGTCAACTCATCACAAAAATCTTTTTGCGACGAGTGGTGCTCATCACCAAATTTTGTCGCAGATCATCAATGAGTTAATTATTTGCGACGACCAATATAGCTAATTAATTAGTAACGAGTTGACATCATCACGAATAATATTTATTTATTTCTTAGCGACAAGTGAAAGTCATCACTAATAGAAATATTTTTTTTAATTTTTTATGTATTTCCCTATTTGAACCAGTTAATCCAAAAAACAACCCGTATCAATATTCATCATCATCCATTGAAATATAAAAATAATTTAATTAAATTAACATCAAATTTATAATTATCCCAAACAAATAAAAATATGTACACATATGTCCAAATTGTTCTACAAAAATCAAAAAATAAATAAAAAACTGCGCGTCCTCGATAATGCGGTGGGGCCCTAGAAGATAGCACCATTCTCTAGAAAAATCTATAAAATAATTGAAATAAATTATGATTAGTGATTATTTTACACTACTTATATAATTCAAATGTGACATTCAATTTACCATTAAGGATGTGATTGCGATAGCTGTGACATGACGGTATGCACCATCTCTCCAATTGAGTCTGTCGTGTTTGCATGAGCTGCACCTCAGTCCTAAGCTCAGCCACCGTTGCCTCTGCTTGCTCGGCCCTCCTCGTAGCCTCATCCACATCAACATGGCTACGACGGGTGAATACAGGCACCTCCCCATGTCCAAGACCACGAACGTAGCCAGATTTAGAGCCAAGGGTCCTAAAACATGCCTCGTCTGCTGTTAATGGTGCAGTGTCCCCCGATTCAGATTGAGTATAGAGTTGTACCATATCGTTCTGCAATATTAACAAAACATTATGAGTACAAAATGAATAAATAATAAAATAACTTTAAAATAAGTTTAATGATTCTTACATACAACTCCTCACAACGCGGAGTCAGCCACATGCCCGTCGTCTTCCTCATGTGTGTTTTTCGATAGAAAGTAATGAGATCAGGCTCTTGCTGGGTCTCCTGGTCAGACTATTCCATTTAAAAGAGAAATATCATATTTACAGTATTCTGATAAGTAATGCGATCAATAAAATAAATTAATAAATGTAAGACAATCAAAGTAAATTATACCATCTCATTACGAAGCCGGACAAACGGCTTCGAACCAACCGTATGGTTCACCATGAGCTTAGAGCGATTCTCTGTAGTTTATCTTGCTCATTGCCTACATTAAAAGTATAAACAAGTTATTGTAATACTTATAATAAAGTCATTGAAAACTAAACATTAATAAAAATTATATCTTACCAAGAATGCATCGGACTCGAAAATATGGCAAATTTTATCCCAATCTTCGGGGGAGATGCCATCGTACAGGTGTTGTCGTGCTCCCTCATGACCTCCATTATTCTTATAGTGGGAATGGCATCGGTTCTTATATTGTCTGAATCGGTTGCCTAAATACATATTAAGACCCTTTTTTATATTATAGAGTTCCATATCGATGTCAAATTTATCCTGAAAAATAGTACATTACATGAATCGATAATTAATTTGTAAATAAATTTAAAGACATATTATTAAAAGAAAAAAATGATAAAATGAAAATTAGCTTTCAGTTACCAATATCCGATTGCGTATGACTGTCTTATCTATATCAGGCACTGGACTCCCAAGACCCACAGGTAAGGGGCGCCCACCGTCGACATATCACCCCCACCTCAGTAGAGAATATGGCTGCCCATGGTCCCATTGGTCTATACTTCCCTGGTGGTGTAACGTCCCGAGATTTTCGACTTTCGTGTATAACACAACAGTCGAATTCCCAAGTAACTTATGGAATAACTAATTTATCAAATAATAAAATATAGCATTCAAAGCACAATGGCGGAAACAATTATCATCTTATTCTATCAAACTTACTACGTCATCATCAATGTTTAAATAAGGAACCAACCAATATCCATAATGATTAATTAAAATACAAAACCATGTCTTCTCTTGAATACCTATTACAATTCCATAAATGTATCAACTACTCAAAAGAAATATTTAATAAATGATAACATCAATTAAGTTTCTCTAACATCGTCATCCGCCATGTGATTGTACGAACATCGAACTCTTTTCCTTAAAAATCGGGTTCAATACCTGGATCTTCACCTGCATCATCTAAATTGTGTTGGGGATAGCGTTAAACGCTATCATAGTGGGGAATATTTCCTCCAAGACAATCAAGAATAATAATGTACAAAACTCAGAGTAACGCAACACAATAATATCTTTATTCAAACAAAACAATCAAGTAAAAATCTTTATTAATGCGATGCATGGAATGCATGCTCTGGCTAAGGCACCTTGGCTAGAATCACAATACATGAAGTGGGAGACTCCCTGTTACGACTTCACGCTAGCCACTAGTCACCAGAGGTTCCTGGGACGCACAAGCCCATAGTTTTGCCCGACCACGTGAGAAACGGGACGCTCATAGCCCAAATCTACACGTGACAGTGTAGGGAGAAGTAGGACGCTCTAGCCTCTTCTCAATTCCGTACACCCACATGGAGCCAAGTGAATGCATGACTTTAGTTTCACCTTTATTTAAGTGTTTTCGCATACAACCGATTTAAATAAAACTCAATGGTCACTATGGGGAGTCGCAAGCAACCCAGCATAGGCCGACAGCACGGGATTAGTGTCCATAGCACCAACCACGGCTCATGAGAATTTGTATACCATTAGTGTCCACTCATTGTCCCGTTTTATGATTTCATCATGTCCCAAAAAGCTAAGGTTGTACGTCATGACCAAATTCATTAAAATACCCATGTAATGTAAATGGATCCAATCAAGCATCATATCCATGTAAGGATCCATTGACAAACAAGCACTTCATTCTCTCAGTTAAGTCAAGAGATATTCTTCCATCATGGACACCTCTCATGGGTTCCATCTCTCTACATCGAATAATTTTACCAACTTAGGGACAAAGAGTATACAATAATGGGATATCTATATGATGATCTTATACACATATTTCATATCACAATATGAAAACCAATGTTACTTGTAAAACACAGATTAAGGAAATAAGGGCATAGATTTCACAAAAATAAATAATACAAATACACATGCTTCTTAGTCAAAAATCTAAACAATGAATCACATCATTATATAATGATATTCATTATAAATCCTACATTAAACTTCATGTTATATGGATCAGCAATTCAAAACAAAACAACTTCACATGCCACAAAAGAAACTTATGATAATCATAATATTATTAATGAAAGGCTTGAAGGAAAATCCTCACCTTAGGATGGACTTAGAAGAAGAGGGTTGTAGAAGATCCTAGCCGCTGGAAAAATATGAGAAAGAACTCTCTCCTTCTTCTCTCTCTCTCTCTCTCTCTCTCTCTACGGCATGGAGGCTAGGGTTAGGAGAAGGATTTGAAGATGCGTAGTAGAAATATGGAGAGCGATGTGCACGCGAGGTCTTGTGTAACAACTTCTTGAGGTGGGTTTCTCAAATCTCAATATTCGGATGATCTATGATCAATTCTAATCTGTTCATCTTATTAAGCTCGAAGAGTAGAGTCAGAAGACGTAAATTTCTTGATGATCCACATTCTAGATTGGCCGATCCTTGAAAATGGCCTAACGGGTGCTAAAATGGGCTAGATCTTAATTAACGGTCTACGCTTGATGATCAGGGCCCAAATTTTGAAAAAATATGTAGTCATGATAGGCAAACAATTGTACAAAATTTAGTAGTTGATTGATGGTGAGAAATGCCTAGATCTGAAATTTCAATTTTTGGCGGAAAAGGAAGGTGCTGGCTTTGTGGTTCAACGGTGTAGGATTATAGATCGGGGTCCAAACTTTGTGTAAACTCGTAGTCATATGAGTATAATAAATGGTCCAAATTTGAGAAGCGATTGATGGTGAGAAGTGAGTAAATTAAAAGGTTCAGATTTAAAAAGAGTTGGTAACTCATTAATTTCTAAAACGGGATAACTTCGCGCATAAGAAAGATGCTTATCAAGGTGGGGCACTCAAATCACATTATTGGTCCATGATAAAGATAATCCAAGTCACTCATATTAAGAGAAATATTCGACTACGACTAACCATCTACTTTCCTCAGTCGATGAAGATGAAAATCAAGGGTTAAGGGGCTGATTTGACAATCGGACCACTTCTACTATGATTTAAGGGCTGAAATTTAATGTGTATGGTTAATATGTGCCCAAAAGCTTAAATCCATAGTTTTACGTGAAAGTGATCGTCAGAAACTATAATACTTAAAAATGACATCTTAACTTAAGTTTAACTAATGGCATTTTCGTAATTATCTGAAAAGTGCGTGATTTTTTGAAATCTGATCTTTCCACGATGTTTATGGGATCATTCTAAGCAACTTTTGTAAAGGGTCCCCTATCGGATCTCCTACGGATGTCCCGCTATTCGCAAATCAACAGTAAATGTACGATAATTAATAAAAAAATAAATTAAAAATGAATTTTCAAAAAGTTTCAAATAAATCTCGAAAATCTGGGGCGTTACAAACCACCCCCCTTAAAAACAAACTTCGTCCCCGAAGTTTCCTAAGCATCGTCGATAAACGATTGAGGGCAATCTCACTTCATAACTTCTCGCCTAACTTTCTGAACTATTCCGGGTCAAACGCGATCACAATCCACCCACCTTAAAAATAAATCCGTACTCGACATCGATTTTTACAATTCCCCAAATTTATTTCCTGTCATGCTTCCACTGCGCACTCTGATTCCTAGATGGTTCTGAATATATTGATTGGTCTCTCAAATCATTCAATCATCTAGCGCCCTAATATTTCTCAGGTTTGGGTAGGTGCTCTTATTGTCAAGGATCTAAGACGATTAGGGTTAGATAATTATCAAGGATATCTAATCGCTAACGAATGACTGATTAAGAGTTTAAAAGATAGATCTGGGTTTGATTAGGTTGGCATGATCGGATGGTCACTTGAATGAGTGGATAAACAAGCGGATAACAAAGTGAATGAGATATCATCGACAGTTCTTTAATAGCTGAAAGTGCGACAGAAAGGTGAGGTTAGGGATACCGTATTCTAACTCTTTATAGGGTCTAAGTGGCTAAGGTTCTATGTCCTAGGATCGTCTATACATCTATCTTATTTTAGTCATCCAAAGAAAACAATCACACACATTCCAAGAGAATGCACAAAAGTCGTCCAGTTAGAACAAGGATGCGATTTGTATTGTGTCGACATCACGGGTGAACAGTTCAAGTAGATTCGGATCCGATACTTAGATCTTCTACTCGCATCTGAGTATTGAATTCATTAGTAATCCATTCGAAATTCCGAGTGTCGACCCTCGGGATTTGAACGAAGATCCAATCATTTACACAATATATTAGGTATGGTTTTGCTCTCCCGTGCGGCCGATTTAGTCTAACATTGTGGGGACCTTCATGTATTCTCCAACAAAGAAAACATCAACAAAGATCACTAAATTGAAATCCAACAATACAAAACATTAAAACCTTACGAGATCTTATTTACTTTCATTGTTAGACATGGTCGAAGATCTATGTGAGGGATTGGTAAATGGCATTTTATGGTTACGATAATCTACCTAAAGTAACATAGTTGGGCCTAAAATTCGTAGGGATGTATGAGAATATGCTAGGAAGTACTTCTAAGGGTGCCATATTACAATAACTAAGCCTAAACAAGGGGTTCAGAGGTTTTCAAAGCTAAGGAACTAGGATAGTGTCGAATCTGGAACACAGGACTTATAAGCGCTCTTAGAATTTTATCTCTCAAACCGAACGTGTTTTTTGCCTGAAATTTGGAGGGTAATCTGAAGGTTAGGTGAAGAATCACCAAAATTTTTCTCAGAATGAAATTCCTATGGTAAGATATGATTCTGACCTCTAAAAGTCTGAAAAACGTAACAGTCCAGCAGTTTCTAGCGCAAGATTTTCTCTACTATCAGAATTTTCACGATTTATCTAAATGTCGGATTGATCTGAAATTTTATGAAGGTGTTGGGTGATGAGTTAGAAATATGTATACAAATTTTTAAAAATTTATCTATTCCAAAAATATAATTCTTAGTGGTGACATTGCCAAAGGGTCAGGAAATTTGTCCTACCAAAAACAATTCAAAATAAAATAGTTATCCTTAAAATTTGAGGGAGATAAATCCCATGACTTAGCGTAACGCTGATATAAATATGAGAAAATGATGAGAGCTCCAAAACTTCTAGAAAAAGTGAGAATCCACTTCCCAAAAATCCTAAAATTTCATATTTTTTTTGTTCATCGACTATCCTAACGATTTTAATGGGCCTATGTTTGAGTCTCTAGATTTATAACATCTCATGCATCCAATGGGGGATGAACCTAAGTGTTTTTGTTTCTATTTCATGGGAACCTAAGCCCTAAGGGATATTTATTATGAAAATGGTTGGGCTTCTCACCCAGAGGTCCCGATTGTGCTCTGATACCAACTGTAACGTCCCGAGATTTTTGACTTTCGTGTATAACACAACAGTCGAATTCCCAAGTAACTTATGGAATAACTAATTTATCAAATAATAAAATATAGCATTCAAGCACAATGGCGGAAACAATTATCATCTTATTCTATCAAACTTACTACGTCATCATCAATGTTTAAATAAGGGAACCAACCAATATCCATAATGATTAATTAAAATACAAAACCATGTCTTCTCTTGAATACCTATTACAATTCCATAAATGTATCAACTACTCAAAAGAAATATTTAATAAATGATAACATCAATTAAGTTTCTCTAACATCGTCATCCGCCATGTGATTGTACGAACATCGAACTCTTTTCCTTAAAAATCGGGTTCAATACCTGGATCTTCACCTGCATCATCTAAATTGTGTTGGGGATAGCGTTAAACGCTATCATAGTGGGGAATATTTCCTCCAAGACAATCAAGAATAATAATGTACAAAACTCAGAGTAACGCAACACAATAATATCTTTATTCAAACAAAACAATCAAGTAAAAATCTTTATTAATGCGATGCATGGAATGCATGCTCTGGCTAAGGCACCTTGGCTAGAATCACAATACATGAAGTGGGAGACTCCCTGTTACGACTTCACGCTAGCCACTAGTCACCAGAGGTTCCTGGGACGCACAAGCCCATAGTTTTGCCCGACCACGTGAGAAACGGGACGCTCATAGCCCAAATCTACACGTGACAGTGTAGGGAGAAGTAGGACGCTCTAGCCTCTTCTCAATTCCGTACACCCACATGGAGCCAAGTGAATGCATGACTTTAGTTTCACCTTTATTTAAGTGTTTTCGCATACAACCGATTTAAATAAAACTCAATGGTCACTATGGGGAGTCGCAAGCAACCCAGCATAGGCCGACAGCACGGGATTAGTGTCCATAGCACCAACCACGGCTCATGAGAATTTGTATACCATTAGTGTCCACTCATTGTCCCGTTTTATGATTTCATCATGTCCCAAAAAGCTAAGGTTGTACGTCATGACCAAATTCATTAAAATACCCATGTAATGTAAATGGATCCAATCAAGCATCATATCCATGTAAGGATCCATTGACAAACAAGCACTTCATTCTCTCAGTTAAGTCAAGAGATATTCTTCCATCATGGACACCTCTCATGGGTTCCATCTCTCTACATCGAATAATTTTACCAACTTAGGGACAAAGAGTATACAATAATGGGATATCTATATGATGATCTTATACACATATTTCATATCACAATATGAAAACCAATGTTACTTGTAAAACACAGATTAAGGAAATAAGGGCATAGATTTCACAAAAATAAATAATACAAATACACATGCTTCTTAGTCAAAAATCTAAACAATGAATCACATCATTATATAATGATATTCATTATAAATCCTACATTAAACTTCATGTTATATGGATCAGCAATTCAAAACAAAACAACTTCACATGCCACAAAAGAAACTTATGATAATCATAATATTATTAATGAAAGGCTTGAAGGAAAATCCTCACCTTAGGATGGACTTAGAAGAAGAGGGTTGTAGAAGATCCTAGCCGCTGGAAAAATATGAGAAAGAACTCTCTCCTTCTTCTCTCTCTCTCTCTCTCTCTCTCTCTCTCTCTCTCTCTACGGCATGGAGGCTAGGGTTAGGAGAAGGATTTGGAGGTGCGTAGTAGAAATATGGAGAGGGATGTGCACGCGAGGTCTTGTGCAACAACTTCTTGAGGTGGGTTTCTCAAATCTCAATATTCGGATGATCTATGATCAATTCTAATCTGTTCATCTTATTAAGCTCGAAGAGTAGAGTCAGAAGACGTAAATTTCTTGATGATCCACATTCTAGATTGACCGATCCTTGAAAATGGCCTAACGGGTGCTAAAATGGGCTAGATCTCAATTAACGGTCTACGCTTGATGATCAGGGCCCAAATTTTGAAAAAATATGTAGTCATGATAGGCAAACAATTGTACAAAATTTAGTAGTTGATTGATGGTGAGAAATGCCTAGATCTGAAATTTCAATTTTTGGTGGAAAAGGAAGGTGCTGGCTTTTGTGGTTTAACGGTGTAGGATTATAGATCGGGGTCCAAACTTTGTGTAAACTCGTAGTCATATGAGTATAATAAATGGTCCAAATTTGAGAAGCGATTGATGGTGAGAAGTGGGTAAATTAAAATGTTCAGATTTAAAAAGAGTTGGTAACTCATTAATTTCTAAAACGGGATAACTTCGCGCATAAGAAAGATGCTTATCAAGGTGGGACACTCAAATCACATTATTGGTCCATGATAAAGACGATCCAAGTCACTCATATTAAGAGAAATATTCGACTACGACTAACCATCTACTTTCCTCAGTCGATGGAGATGAAAATCAAGGGTTAAGGGGCTGATTTGACAATCGGACCACTTCTACTATGATTTAAGGGCTGAAATTTGATGTGTATGAGTAATATGTGCCCAAAAGCTTAAATCCAGAGTTTTGCATGAAAGTGATCGTCAGAAACTATAATACTTAAAAATGACATCTTAACTTAAGTTTAACTAATGGCATTTTCGTAATTATCTGAAAAGTGCGTGATTTTTTGAAATCTGATCTTTCTACGATGTTTATGGGATCATTCTAAGTAACTTTTGTAAAGGGTCCCCTATAGGATCTCCTACGGATGTCCCGCTATTCGCAAATCAACAGTAAATGTACGATAATTAATAAAAAAATAAATTAAAAATGAATTTTCAAAAAGTTTCAAATGAATCTCGAAAATCTGGGGCGTTACAGGTGGAAATGTGATACAGGGCCGCTTACCCGTCATCTCCAAATGCCTAGCGAGAGCAAGTCCCCGTGACCTACCACGTCCTTTTCTAGATGTGGTAGAAGTTTCAGCTACAAAATAGAAATAATACAATTTAATATATAAATTGAATATTACTTAAATGTAAGAGACAATGCCGTGTACACGCCTAAGTTTTCATTGAATTTCATAAAAATCTTACTTTTAAATTGTATCCTAAAACCTACCTAAAGTTTTGAAATATGAAATTATTTTAAAAGTAAGCACTTTTTGTAGATGAGCTAAAAGTTAAGCCCCAATATGACCTTATCACTTGAAAATAGTATGAGCCATCCCTTTTTTTTTTATAATGGGCCATACCATTTTTTATTAATACAGTCTAATCGGCATTGTTAAATCTTGTGGAGTCCATTTGATATTTTGATTTTTTTCATTTTTGAGATTATGCCATGAAATAATGATATAGAAGGATGGACAGTGTGGATAAAACAAATGCATCATTGTGGGGTCTAAGGCATTATCTACTATTAGAGTGGATTCCACTAAGCTTGCTCAAGTAATAAAATGCTTGTCAAAATAAGTAGCTTTTTACCATATTTCAAAACCTTTGGTGCATTTTAAGAATTAGTTTCAAAATAGGGTTTTTTTTTAATTCAACAAAAACTTAGGCGTCTGTATGGCATTATCTCTAAATTTAAACATATGAATGAAATATATGTAAATCTTACCCACACTAGATGGATTTGTGGATGTTGGCATCACTCCATGGGATGGACCTACGACATCCGATGGTGACTGTTGGGCGGAGGAAGGATGGATGGAAGCTTGGGAGGAGGAAGTCCGGTAGGTGGGACTCTGGCTTGGGGGTAATTGGGGTAAGGAAGATCGTGCAGTGGAAGGCTCACTGGGAGATGATTGGGAGGAGGCCATTATACGTCTCTTGACACTACCACCGGGTGCCATGCCTGTTGTAGATTCAAAATACAAATAATACAATTCAAACAACATAAATAAATAAACATCATACGAAGAAAAGATTGAACATCAAGAAAATAACATACATTTACAATCTTAAAATAATATACAAGCTAAAACTTACATGGTCATTTCATATTTCGTCATCACTACATAGAAGTTCTACATCGTCATCGCGGTTATCTCCACTATCATTTTCATTATCATTGATGGAATTTTTATCTTCTTCAACATTTATCTCATTGGCATCAACATACTCTGAGCCCATATCATCCCTAAGCAATAGGTCGACATCATGATTGTCATCTTGGACAGTCCCATCAACCCTGTATGACGTTCCCGAATCTTCATCTTCCTCCTTAACTTGTTCATCTTCTTCCACCTTTGGAATATCATCCTAGTTTCTAGGCGGTGCCCTCAAAACGACTTGCCAATTGCCTTTCAATTTAGTGTCCTTGAGGTAAAAAACTTGTTCAGCCTGAACAACTAGTACAAACGGGTCATCCTTATACCATTTACGGGACACATTAACGCTCGTGAAATAATTCTCTCTTTGTATTCCCGTTTTGTTATTACTAACATCCCACCAATCACATTTGAAAAGAAAAACCTGATTTCCCCCAGAATAGTTTAAAACAATAATGTCCATTAATATACCAAAGAAGTCAAAGTGTAAGTTTTCTTCATGATCTTCATTCACAACCACGCCACTATTTTGAGTTTTATGATTTTCATCGCGCTCTTTGGTATGGAATCTAATTCCCTTAATAATGCAACCACTATATCGAATGACTCGTGAATCAGGACCGCATGCTAATGAATACAGTTCATCCGTCGCTTCAAGTGAATTACGTGCGTGTGTTGAGCTCTTAATTGTGTATATTCTAACCCCAATTCATCACTCATTGTGCGAGGTTTTCATGATTCAAAGGCTAATTAAATGCATGTTTTGTAATTACAGGAATGAGAGTGGACTCCACCTAATTGAAGATGAAAAGGTCCATTTAGAACCATTGGAATGAAGATCAAGGAGGACCAAAGAAAGAAGGAAGCAAAGAGAGAAGAAAAGTAGAAGAACATGAAGAAGCAATGGCCATGACCGGTCAGTCCGACCGGTCGGTCAAGGGAGCCAGACCGGTCGGCCAACCCTGTGCACACGCTGGACTGAATACAAGGGAGGTCCGACCGGTCGTGACCGGTCGGCCAACCCAGTCTGACCGGTCAAGACCGGTCGGCCAGAGGATTTTTGTGGCCTGGAAGCTTGCTGGACTGATGGGATTGCCAGTCCGACCGGTCGGGCGACCGGTCGGCCAAGTGTTTAAAACAGAAACTTTCCGTTTTCAGTCCGATTTTCTCTGCGCACTGCGTAAGTGTTACGCAAATTCTCGAATCTTCTGAAGTTGCAGAGCCTCCCCACTATAAAAGGACACCTAGGGATCGTTCCTAGGGTATCTTAGGAGGGTTTAAGCAAGGTTAGAGGCGACGGAAGTGGATTTCGGAGTTCCACAACTCCTTCTAGTTTGTTTTTACTGTTTTATGCTTTTCTTAAGTTGTTTCATGTTTCCTTGGATCATGAGCAGCTAAACCTCTTAGCTAGGGCTAAGAGGTGAAGCTTGTAGTGGATCTAAGATGTTTCAATTAGTATTTGGTTGGTTTTAAGATTGGAATTCATGTTTATGAACAATGGTTTGAAGTTTATACAAGTTCTAAGTAGTTTTTCTTAGTCTTATGATGAATCATAGATGTTTGGGAGATTTACTTAAGTTCTTAACTTCTTTGTATTAGTCTAGACCTATATGATCCGAGGAATTGGAGTACGCTCTAGTACTATGATCTTCATGTGGGGACTTCCTACTAAAGTTCTACTTTTCTGGTTTTCTGAATTATGTATGGGACTGTGCATGTGATTTAAATCAAGTTCACATTGTAGTCTAGCCTTGTCTTGTGACAGGACTTGAGGATGGTTATGATTGTGATCTGAGCCTATTGGAATTGGGACTGACCTATGCAATTGAGCATGCTCAGCCTAGCTTGCATTGAGTGAATCATATGCATTGGACTTACATATGACAGATTGTTTGGTTCAACAAGCTCTATCATCCGGCTAGATAGATCTTAATATCGATTCTAGTTGAGAAAGTGAGAAACCACAGCGGATTGAACATCAAGGATTGCTACAAGTGGATCCTTGAAACCCTAGTGCCTTTTTATAATTGTTTACCTTCAATTTAGTTTAAAATTGTTACTCACATTAATTTCATACAAACTTTGGTTGTTAGCTCTCAGTAGACACTATTGGAAGTGTTTGTGAATTCCTACATAAGTCCCTGTGGATCAACCTCGGTCTTACCGAGTTTATTACTACATCGCAACCCTACACTTGGGGAAGCGAACAGCGTGCAATCGTTTCATCTATTGAAAACAAATGTAAAAGAGAAATAAATTATAACAAATATTATAAACATTTATAAGGATGTTTAAGTAACCACGGTCTTGGTCACTCACACGTTCCTCAAACCAATTTGAGAACTGTTGTTCATGCCTCTGTTGAACATTAGTTGTATACTGGCTCTCGATATATTGCTTGTGTTCCCTACAAATAAAGTGAATAAATCTATAAACTGAATGCAAACATATGAAATATGAGTAAAATCCAAAATAGCTTACTTACATTAAATAGTCATTGATCTCAGGACTATTATTCAGCACGTACATTCGTGCCTTTGCAAGCTCAGTTACACCGATATAATCATGTGTTGCGGCTCCTAAAGGGCGTACATTTTGTGCAAAGACATACAACCCCGCACGCTATTGTCCTTGAACAACATCATAATTCCGCTCTTGTCGATTGAATCTTGTCTCAACATCTTCAAAATACATTGAGCAAAAATTCATACACTCATTATCTATGTAGGTTTCCTCAATGGAACCTTCTGGCCTTGCTCTATTTTTCACATACTTCTTCAAAGTATATAAGAATCTGTTGACATGCATGATCAAACCTTTAAATGAAAAAAATATACAAGCATTACTAGCATGATAATTGAATAACGATCAAATTTAAATTTACACGTTACCTTTCGATTGGATACATCCATCGAAATGATACAGGTCCGGCAATGATCGCCTCACGAGGAAGGTGCACAGCTAAATGTACCATGACATCAAAGAATGTAGGCGGAAATATCATTTCGAGCTTGCATAGTATTATTGGGATATTCTGCTCTAATTGCTCTAATCTTCTCAAATTCAACGTCTTGGAACACAACTCCTTGAAAAAGAATCCCAACTCAATTAATGCATTGGAGACATCTTTACACTTGAACCCACGAATTGCCACCGGTAGTAGATGTTGAAGAAGAACATGACAATCGTGACTTTTCATGCCCAATACCTTACAATCATTGATGTTTACACGTCGCGTGATGTTTGATGCAAAACCATCTGGAAACTTTACATCCTTTAACCATTCACATAAACTCTTTTTCTCATCCTTGGACATTGTGTAGCAAGCTGGTGGTACCGTATATTTATCACCATTCGGAACTAGCCACAATTCATCCCTTATCCCCATTTCCTTCAAGTCCATTCGAGCGCTTGGACTATCCTTTGTTTTTCCTTCGATGTTCATTATTGTTCCCAGGACATTATCACAAATATTCTTCTCGATGTGCATCACATCCAGATTGTGCCTCAGCTTCAATGTTCGCCAATATGACAACTCAAAGAAAATGCTCTTTTTCCTCCAATTTAAGGAGTTTTTAGCAAGTTCATCTTCTTATTATTCAGTCTCTTTCCAAATTTTACATCTTTGACTGCCTCCATTTGAGTTAATATGTCGTCCCTAGACAGACGCTTAGGTTTCAACCGCATGTCCTCCTTACCATCAAAATCCTTAACTCTTTTTCGCTATCTATGCTTCCGAGGGAGGAAGCGACGATGGCCCATATAACAAATCTTTTTCCAATTCTTCAAATAATATGAAGTTGTTTCCTTGTTGCACGTAGGACATGCCATCTTTCCTTTTGTACTCCACCCAGACAAGTTCTCATAGGCAGGAAAGTCATTAATTGTCCATAACAATGCTGCATGCAACCGAAAATTTTCTTTCTTCGACGCATCATATGTCTCCACACCATCTTCCCACAAATCTTTTAACTCATCTATCAACGGGCGCAAATACACGTCGATGTCATTTTCAGGAGACTTTGGGCCTGGAATAAGTAAGGACATCATGAAGAATGGCTCTTTCATGCATTTCCAAGGCGGCAGATTATACGGAATAAGTATAACCGGCCACACGCTTTAACCCGTACTCATGTTTCCAAATGGGTTAAAACCGTCGCTAGCCAGTCCAAGTCGTACATTTCGAGGATCGTCGGCAAACCAACTGTGATTCTTATCAAATTCTTGCCACTCTTCAGAATCTGCTGGATGCCTTAATACCTTCTCCCTTGCGTCTGTAGTGCGCTTTTCTTTATGCCACCTCATATCAGAAGCTATCTTCCTACACATAAATAACCTCTGTAGCCTTGGTTTTAGTAGAAAATAACACAAGACCTTGTGCGGGATCTTCTTACCCCTAACATTTACTTGTTTGTATCTAGACTCTTTGTATTTTGGACATGTATCATCATTCTCATGTTCCTTCCAGAAAAGTATACAGTCATTCTTACACGCATGTATGGACACATATCCGAGTCCCAGGTCCTGCAAAACCTTCTTAGCTTCATAATAGGACTTTGGCAATGTCTCTCCTTCAGGAAGTATATCTTTAATGAACTCAAGTATCATGTTGAATGATTTGTTGCTCCAACCATTCATTAGCTTCAAATGTAGCAACTTTATCAAGCACGACAACATTGAATATTTTTGGCAGCCCGGATACAATTCACGCTCAGCATCTCTCAATAAGCACGTAAATTTATCCGTTTTCCCTTCCCCTATTGTCACATCTATAGTATGGTTGTATTTTAATGCTCCCACATAATTATCCATAGATGTTCCTGCGCACAAGTCTTCTATAACGTTTTGCATGGCATTAGAACACATATCTTCATCTTCCGCCATATCATCATTATCATCCTCAATCATTGGGGCTTCATTAGTTTCACCATGATGATACCATTGCGTACATGTCCTATCCATCCCATTATCATGCAAATGCACCTGCACTTCATTTATATCTTTGTAGTATAAGTTGCTGCACTTGTGACACGGGCATCGGGTGCTATTAAGTCCGCCTGTATGATGTCTTGCCACCTTCATGAACTCCTCAATTCCTTCTAAATACTCTTTCGAAGTCCTATTCTTAATTTGTATCCAACTCCTATCCATGTTTGTGTCCCTATTACAAGTTAAATAAACACATTAGTCTTCATTTCATACCCCAAAGATAGATATTTGAGAATTTTGTTGGACGCGGACGGCTTACTAAATTACCTTGTTATTGTACCATACTCTTGCAGACTACGGTAAGTGAGGGAGGAAGGATCGCCCTCAACATAAAGATCAGACGGTGATTCATTAGTTCAAAGGCAGTTTGATATAAGTGACAAGGCTAGTAATGGGCCCTGAATAGGCCTAGCTAAACAAGTTTAAAATTCGAGCATGAACCAACCTCAGTCCTTCCCTTTGTTGGGCCTATAATTGGTCAGCTGG
The DNA here is from genome assembly GCA_003013855.2 of Liriodendron chinense. Classification (NCBI taxonomy): domain Eukaryota; kingdom Viridiplantae; phylum Streptophyta; class Magnoliopsida; order Magnoliales; family Magnoliaceae; genus Liriodendron; species Liriodendron chinense. The sequence continues at coordinate 383,782 of ML058565.1, forward strand.
GCCTGGTGATGTTCAGGACTCAGCTCCTCAGTTCATGGGTTGGACCTGAATATGAATCAGACCGGTCCAACCTTATTCTAAGCCTAAATTACTAAAAAAAATTCGAGGACTGATCTCCTAGTGTCCTAGAAATATTTAAGCAGATCAACGGTCCATCCAATTGCTTAACTAACCACAGAGGGGAGATCTCAAGTGCAAGTCCAGTCGATTAATCAAAATGATAATAGCCATGCATTTTTCATTAGCAAAATAGTGATATAAAATTTTATTAGTCGGATGATAAATAACACTCATGGAGCACAAACACATTAAGATGATAAATAATATTGGGGCTCACATGCAGAGATGGTCGGATGATCAAAACCTTTTTCGGGGTGCGACCCCAGATGATGCATGGTAAGAAACTAACTCTGAATGGATAATTCTTGCTATTGATATGTTCAGCGCTGAATGCAGACCGTTGAAAGGAAAGCTTACTAATGGCTTACATTCAACATAATAAATCAATGGTTTGCATAATTTTTTGAAGCATGATTGCCATTTAAAATAACATTGAAAAGGATGGATTAATTTTCCAGCCATGTTTAAATGTGGGCCCTACAGGGTTAGATATGCTGATGATCCCGAGTTTCGACATGGAAAAAATGATTTGGTAAATTTTATTATTGGAATAGTTGTGTTAATGGTGTACATGATCTTTGTATCTTGTGTTTACTGTTATATATATATATATATATATATATATATATATATATATATATATAAGTCATAAAATGCACAAAACTCTCTATACTATGAGCCGTTTGCTAATTCCATGCGTGGAACCCTTCCACGCAGGCCCTTGTCCTAATATGGAATGCGTGTATGACATCTGAGCTTTCCATCTGTTTGGAAGTAATGAGATTTTCTGCTATAAAAATTAGGCAATTTCACTCCCAGTGTAGGCCAAAATATACAAGTAGCCCAAGGTATTGAATACTAAACCCAAGTGCAGCTGGGGTGGGTCAGCTAATATCTCGTTGGGCCAAATTAACACTTGTAATTAGTAATCTAACACATAAAATCAAACTTCTAGCCCATTAGGACATTGATACCATGGGTCACATGGCAGAATCTACAATATAGATTATCTGCATTCGTCGGGACCACTCGCCATATGGCTTTAGGAAAGTTCCAATCATTAAACTCTATTTTCCATGTATGGACGGGCTTTGATCATGAACCTTATATAACATAGAGTGTATATAGACAATTTTAATCACGAAACCTATTTTCCATGCAAGGCATGATTTTACATTTATGAATGGGCTAGATTTGTGAACCACATCTCGGTAGAACACACATAATGGATGGGCTGGATTTGTGAACCACATCTCTGTGGGCCCAATCAACGATCATGAAGGTTTTAATGAGCGGATACCCCCTCCCAAATGTTGTCTGTGGTGTGGCCCACCTAAATCATGGATTGACCTGATTCTTTAGCCCATGGCCCACCACTGAATGTTGTATCCAACTGATGGAGTAGATGTTCAACACACATCACGGTGGGTCCCACACAGCTCGACTTCATGGGAAGTTTTGTTGAGCTCTTAATTGTGTATATTCTAACCCCAATTCATCACTCATTGTGTGAGGTTTTCATGATTCAAAGACTAATTAAATGCATGTTTTGTAATTATAGGAATGAGAGTGAACTCTGCTTAATTGAAGGTGAAAAGGACCTCATTCAGAACTATTGGGATGAAGATGGAAGAAGGACCAAAGAAAGAAGGAAGCAAGGAAAGAAGAAAAGAAGAAAGAAAGAAGAATCTGAAGAAGAAGAGAGCCAGACCGGTCGTCCGACCAGTCGGCTAAACCAATTGTATATGCTGTAGATGGTCCGACCGGTCTTGACCGGTCGGCCAAGGACGCTGGACTGATTTCAATAGCCAGGCCGACCGGTCAAGACCAGTCGGCCAGAAGCAATTCCATGTCCGGAGGCTTGCTGGACTGATGAGAGAACCAGCCCGGCCGGTCAAGACCGGTCGGCCATGTAATTCAAAGCGAAAATTTCTATTTTCAGTCCGATTATCTCTGCGCACTGCGTAACTCTTACGCAGATTCTCTATCTTTCTGAAGTTGCAGAGCCTCCCCACTATAAAAGGACACCTAGGGATCGTTCCTAGGGTATCTTAGAAGGGTTTAAGCAAGCTTGGAAGCGGCGAAAGTGGATTTCGGAGTTCCACAACTCCTTCTAGTTTGTTTTACTGTTTTATGAGTTTTTTGGGTTGTTTCATGTTTCCTTGGATCATGAGCAGCTAAACCTCTTAGCTAGGGCTAAGAGGTGAAGCTTGTAGTGAATCTAAGATGTTTCAATTCGTTGGTTTTAAGTTTGGAATTCATGTTTATAAACAATGGTTTGAAGTTTATACAAGTTTTTAAGTAGTTTTTCTTAGTCTTATGATGACTCGTGGATGTTTGGGAGAATTACTTAACTTCTTAATTGGTTTGTATCAGTCTAGACCTGTATGATCCGAGGAATTGGAGTACGCTCTAGTACTATGATCTTCATGAAGGGACTTCCTACCAAAGTTCTATTTTTCTGATTTTCTGAATTATGTAAGGGACTGTGCATGTGATTTGAATCAAGTTCAAATCATGATCTAGCCTTGTCTTGTGACAGGACTTGAGGATGGTTATGATTGTGAACTGGACCTTTTGGAAAGGGGAATGACCTATGCAATTGAGCATGCTCAGCTCAGCCTACATTGAGTGAATCCTATGCATTGAACTTACATATAACAGATTGTTTGGTTTAACAGCTCTATCATCCGACTAGATAGATCTTAATATCGATTCTAGTTGAGAGAATGAGAAACCACAGTGGATTGAACATCAAGGATTGCTACAAGTAGATCCTTGAACCCCTAGTGCCTTTTTATAATTACTTACCTTCAATTTAATTCAATTTTGTTACTCAAATCAAATCCATACAAAATCTGGTTATTAGCTTTCAATAGACACTTTTGGATGTGTTTGTGAAATCCTACATAAGTCCTTGTGGATCGACCTCGGTCTTACCGAGTTTATTACTACATTGCAACCCTACACTTGGGGAAGCGAACAAGTTTTTAGCGCCGTTGCCGGGGATTTTGACGGTTTTTCACAAATTTCTGAAATTAGTATCTATTTAGGATTTTTAGAATTTTAGGACTAACTTAGCTTGTTTATTTGATTTTTCTTTTTAGGGATTTCTAGGAAGCTGAAGAAGATACAAGGATTTCAAGTGCCGAATCAGGTTCTATCTTTCTAAACCTTACTCTTCTCCTTCTCTTATTCATTCCTATCATATTCATCTCTTGTAGAGTGGGTGGAGACTCCTTTTGGATCTCTGAAAGGTCGGCCTTGTGCCACCTGGATTCCTATTGGTCGGCTCTGCCGTCTTGGATCACCTTGTGATCAGAGATTTCTTTTCTCACCTCTACTCCTCTTTCTCCTTTTTCTGCACTTTTTCTCAAAAGATTCAAAGAGTGGGTGGGGAGTTCTCTGAACACCTATTGACCAAGAGAAATCGGTCTCTATCCTTGCTTCTGGCTTAGCCATTGCAAGACACCTTGTGCTTCGGTCTTAGAGAAAAGTAAAGAAAGGGAGGAAGAATTCTTCTTTCCCTTTGTTTCATATTTTTTTGGTTTTGCATGCCACATTGGGCTCGGGATTCCAATAACCGACTCATAAGTGAAGGGGGGATAGTAGAAGGAATTGACAGAGAACCACGTGCTAGGAGACAGCTAAACTCTCCAATTTTGTCTGAAAGTATAGCTGTGAATCAACCTAATCAGATGGCCAATCCTAATCCGGGCCAAAACCAAACTGAAACAGGGGAGAATGTGGTTGAGAATGTTCCCCGACCTAGAACTTTACGTGATTTCTTGCAACCCGCAAGAGCGAGCACTCCCTCATGCATAGTTTTCCACAAAATGCAGGGAATGTGGATTTGAAACCGGGAGTGATCCAACTTCTCCCTAAATTCCATGGATTAGACAGTGAAAGTGCCTATCAACACCTTAAGGAGTTTGATGAGGTAATAATCACCATGCACTTTGCAAATGTGACTGAAGATGTAGTGAGACTCAAATTCTTCCCTTTCACTCTTAAAGATAAAGCTAAGGGTTGGCTTTATGCATTGAAGCCAAGATTAATTGGTGCATGGACTGATATGCACATAGAATTCATAAAAAAATTCTTCCCTACTCACAAAACGAACATGTTGAAGCGCCTTATCATGAACTTTGCCCAAAAGGAAGATGAAACCTTCTTCCAATGTTGGGAGAGGTTTAAGGATTTATTAAATGCATGCCCACATCATGGCTATGAAATTTGGCGGGTTATAAGCTTTTTCTATGAAGAACTGACTTCACCCATGCGCCAATTTGTAGAGATGATGTGTAATGGGGAGTTTATGAATAAGGAAGCTGATGAAGCATGGGATTATTTGGAAGAATTGGCTGAGAATGCACAGTCTTGGGACACATCGAAACCAACAAATTCCAAGACTGGCCAACAAAAGGAAAAAGGGGGAATGTATGTCTTATCAGAAGAGGATAGCTTAAGTGCACGTGTGGCTAGCCTCACAAGAAAAGTCGAGGCCATGGAATTAAGGAAAGGAGAGACGATAAACTCTAATGACGTTGAAACTGTTTGTGGAATTTGTGCCGGAAATCAACATGCAACACAAGATTGTCCCACAATTTTAGCAGTTCATGGCATCTTACAAGAACAAACAAATGCCATAAACAGTTATCAACAGCAATTTGGTGCTCCAAACTCAAACACGTTTAATTCTAATTGGAAGAACCATCCCAACTTCAGTTGGAGGAATGGACCCACTGCGAATGCAAACAACACTCCAAAAGTGACGCTAGAGGAGATGTTGGGTGCATTTATATGGGTCCAAGCTGAGTATAACAAGATTAATTCTCTGAAAATAGATGGGTTCATGCAAGAGCAATTGAAATTTAATCAAAATACAACCCAAGCCATCAATGACTTGAAAACCTCAATGGCTAGGGTTGAATCTCACCTCAGTGCTAGGGAGAAAGGCACACTTCCTGCCCAACCTCTTCCAAACCCAAAGACCCAATTTGAGATACAAGATGCAAGCTCATCTTCCCAACATATAGAGCATGTTCAAGCTATCACCACTTTGGGAAGTGGGAAAATAATTGATAAATCTAATCCGGTGAAGGCCCCACAGCCTAATGATCCAGAAATTTCCAAAGAGGATGATAACCTGAACAACACTCCACAAGAGAAAGAACCAGAAAGGCAATACAAGCCGGTTGCCCCATTTCCCCAAAGGTTGATTTCACCCAAACCTTTAGACAAAAATCTGAAAATTTTAGAGGTTTTCAAGCAGGTGAAGATCAACATCCCATTGTTGGATGCCATTAAACAAATACCTTCATATGCTAAGTTTTTGAAGAATCTTTGCACGATAAAAAGAAAAATACATGTGCAAAAGAAAGCATTTTTGACAGAGAATGTAAGCGCCATTATAAATCACGGGATGCCCAAGAAATACAAAGATCCTGGTAGTCCGACAATATCATGCATAATTGGAGACTACCGGGTGAAGCATGCCTTACTTGATCTAGGAGCAAGTGTAAACTTAATACCCTTTTCGGTCTATGAACAATTGGGTTTAGGTGAATTAAAACCCACCAAAACCACATTACAACTCGCTGACCGATCGATTCGTATTCTGAGAGGGGTGATTGAGGACGTTCTTGTCCAAGTTGACAAGGCTACTACCCAGTGGACTTCATTGTCTTAGACACACAACCCATGGTTAATATTGGCCCTCAAATTCTTGTCATACTTGGCCGCCCATTCCTAGCCACATCAAACGCTATCATAAATTGTAGGAGTGGGGTCATACAAATGTCCTTTGGTAATATGACGATTGAGTTAAATGCATTTAATGTTGACAACCAACAAGAGGATGAAGATGAAGAGGTCCACGTGATAAACATGATCAATTCTATCGTGGAAGATGTGTCCCTCTCAACTACTTACCCCAATCACTTAGAAGAAGATACGGCCTATTCGCTTGATAAGAATGTTGATGTGATAGGGGACATAGTCGCATCTTTTGAGTCAGTATTGGCACATAATGTTAGCCAAGAGAAGGATATGGAAACAACACTTTGTTGTACTGAGAAATCAATTCATATCTCCACACCTCTATGGATTATGCATACCGACCCCTACCAACCCTGGGATGAACCATAATTGCAAAATCAATGCCCAGGAAAATCTGAATGGAGACATATTTTTTCTGATAAATATGACGATGTCTCCTCTTATACATGTGGTGAAAACATTAATGAACCCACTAAAATTTTTTGGAATCTTCAGTGGCTTATCTGGATCACTCACACATGTGTATTGTAACACAGGATATTGGATGACGTTATTGCAAAACCTTTTGATCCATCTAATGATTCTGCTTAAATTTATGCTTTTGGATGAGTTGTTGGAATTGATCTCCTAGTCTGATGGAGGTATAAAGTAGTTAGGATTAGGATTTTGTTGCTTTTGTTTACGTTTTTTTTTAGGTTTGTTAGAAGGAGGAAGAATTCCACTTTTCACTCTCTCAGGTACTCTCATTCCTCACTCCCTTTTATGTTCAAATTGCTCTCATGTTTTGTTTATTGCACATCTTTTACATTGAGGACAATGCAAGATTTGGTTGGGGGGTGTAGGATCACTTGGATGAATCCAGTGTTTTGTAACATTTCAAACAATTATGTGGAAATTTTTTCGATTTTTTTAAAATTCAAAACTCTTTTGGAAAATTTTGGTTCTATGCACTCAAGATGATATGAGCATAAGAAGAAGAGATATGAAGTGTATGAGGATGTAAATCTTGATCTTCTCTTGGCATAATAGTTTTATAAGAGAATTCCCCTAATTCCGTGATCAATAAAAAATCTGAACACTTTTACACCTAGTCCACATTACACGATTTTCATGAGTTGAAGGGATTATGTGATTTATGGATTAGCTAGACTTTGAATTAAGGTGTTGAGAAATCAGGCCGGGGTACTTTGTCCATCCTTGTCCATGGGAAAACAACGAAAGATATGGATTTCTAAAAATCCTATCTAAATTAAAAGAAAAAGGAAAAGGAAGGATGAAATTGGGAATGATAGAAAAATGGTGGAAAATTCCGATTAGGGCTACCTACTACCAACCGGGGGATGGTCTACCCGTAACCAAAGCCGGTAATGGGACGTAGTGTGAAAGTCGTCGGAAGGACGGTAAGGCAAATTCCTGTCATTGGCTTGATGTGGCTCTATGTACCTTGAGATCTAGAGTCTGGTTGATCTATGAAGAAGATAATCCTAGTAACTCGTGAGATGAATTTTCACTATCCACACTAGATTGAATTTGTTCAAGTCCTTCTATTTATCAACCAATCAGCGGGAATTTCATATGAATGCTTATTATGTTTCGAGGGTTTACGGTTTCAACCTCTGTCGCCTAATATTTCTGAATCTTACACTTGTATGTCTTGGGATGTATAGAAGAATGGTTTCTGAAAGAGAGTTGAGTTTTGAAGAATGGAATTAGTTTCACGCATGTTTTGCTCGGGACTAGCAAAATGCTGGTTGGGGGGGTGTGTTGAGCTCTTAATTGTGCATATTTTAACCCCAATTCATTACTCATTGTGTGAGGTTTTCATGATTCAAAGACTAATTAAATGCATGTTTTGTAATTACAGGAATGAGAGTGAACTCTGCTTAATTGAAGGTGAAAAGGACCTCATTCCAAACTATTAGGATGAAGATCGAAGAAGGACCAAAGAAAGAAGGAAGCAAGGAAAGAAGAAAAGAAGAAAGAAAGAAGAATCTGAAGAAGAAGAGAGCCAGACCGGTCGGCTAAACCAATTGTATATGCTGTAGATGGTCCGACCGGTCTTGACCGGTCGGCCAAGGACGCTGGACTGATTTCAATAGCCAGGCCGACCGGTCAAGACCGGTCGGCCAGAAGCAATTCCATGTCCAGAGGCTTGCTGGACTGATAAGAGAACCAGCCCGACCGGTTAAGACCGGTCGGCCATGTAATTCAAAGCGAAAATTGCTATTTTCAGTCCGATTTTCTCTGCGCACTGCGTAACTCTTACGCAGATTCTCGATCTTTCTGAAGTTGCGGAGCCTCCCCACTATAAAGGACACCTAGGGATCGTTCCTAGGGTATCTTAGAAGGGTTTAAGCATGCTTGGAAGCGGCGGAAGTGGATTTTGGAGTTCCACAACTCCTTCTAGTTTGTTTTACTGTTTTATGAGTTTTTTTTGTTGTTTCATATTTCCTTGGATCATGAGTAGCTAAACCTCTTAGCTAGGGCTAAGAAGTGAAGCTTGTAGTGAATCTAAGATGTTTCAATTCGTATTTAGTTGGTTTTAAGTTTGGAATTCATTTTTATGAACAATGGTTTAAAGTTTATACAAGTTTTTAAGTAGTTTTTCTTAGTCTTATGATGACTCGTGGATGTTTGGGAGAATTACTTAACTTCTTAATTGGTTTGTATCAGTCTAGACCTGTATGATCCGAGGAATTGGAGTACGCTCTAGTACTATGATCTTCATGAAGGGACTTCCTACCAAAGTTCTATTTTTCTGATTTTCTGAATTATGTAAGGGACTGTGCATGTGATTTGAATCAAGTTCAAATCATGATCTAGCCTTGTCTTGTGACAGGACTTGAGGATGGTTATGATTGTGAACTGGACCTTTCGGAAAGGGGAATGACCTATGCAATTGAGCATGCTCAGCTCAGCCTACATTGAGTGAATCCTATGCATTGAACTTACATATAACAGATTGTTTGGTTTAACAGCTCTATCATCCGACTAGATAGATCTTAATATCGATTCTAGTTGAGAGAATGAGAAACCACAGCGGATTGAACATCAAGGATTGCTACAAGTGGATCCTTGAACCCCTAGTGCCTTTTTATAATTACTTACCTTCAATTTAATTCAATTTTGTTACTCAAATCAAATCTATACAAAATCTGGTTATTAGCTTTCAATAGACACTTTTGGATGTGTTTGTGAAATCCTACATAAGTCCTTGTGGATCGACCTCGGTCTTACTGAGTTTATTACTACATCGCAACCCTACACTTGGGGAAGCGAACAAGTTTCCATGAGGTCGACCTCATAGTACCATTTCCTTATATATATATATATATATATATATATATATATATATATATATATATATATATATATATATATATATATATATATATATATGTAAACGCTTCCTAGATTCATGAAAACCAAGGAAGCATTGAAAGCTTTGTTGGTTATGTAGAGTAGGCTAAGAACAAACGGACAGGAATTAGGTACATTTAGCTGTACCCGCACATGAATGGCCCCTTGAACCAGACGAGCATACTATTGGCAGTGATCAACAACGAAGAATGTAAAGGTGATTGAAGATGGAACTTGCAGAGTGCAGTGTACAGGGGCCGAACACAACCATGTCAATGTTATTAGGACAAGTTCTGCCCATTCAGGTGCAATATTTGTACAACAGAATATCCCTAGGATTTAAACAGCCCACTCTCAGAGTGTATCTCAACTATGCTCTAGACCATGAAGAGTGATTTACGAGATTTCTTGTGCTTTGCAAATGACCCTGGCAAGGGTTTATATAGATGCTCTAGATGACGAGTGGTCATGAGCATTGGAAAGGCTACATAACTGTTGAGAGAACCATTATAAAAGAAATCATCATCATCATCTAAGCCTTATCCCAGTTAATTGGGGTTAATCACGAAACCTATTTTCCATAATTAATTTTTCATCCTCTATTTATGAAATTGCTGTCTATGGCGGGTAATGAGATCATGAGATATCGGTCTGGGTGTTGAGAACGGGCAGAATAGTCATTAGAAAGAAGGAGAAAAAAATGGAAGAGTGTTTACTGAGTAAACTATGTGGACAAGGCAGGTATATCCAATGAATGGTTAGGATCTTGCAATCTCTACTTTTTGTGGTTGGTGGCCCAAGCCCACATACACCTCCAGCTGAGGTCCCGTGGGAACCTGGCAGTTAGCATCGTGTGTGACATCCAGGTCGCACATTAGGTGGGCCATGCCATCCTTATAACTTGCACTGATTATCAGGTTGGTCAACTCATTAGGTAGGTCAGTTTCCTTCAACCATCACCTCGAGAGATGATCAATCAGCAATAGTAATGCCCACCTGATGATTGACTTGGATCTTGCACACGTGTACTGCATCGCTATCTACTGCAAGTGCCCAAAAAAATCTTGCTAGTGCACTTATCTCCTCATTTTTTTAATACTTGAGCATTCCTATAAATTCTATTTACCACGGAGAGAGATTGGATACATTGAAAAGGAAGAAGAGTTTTTCATGCCTTAATGACAGAAGAAAATTAGATATCCATACCTCTAAGTATGAATGAAGAAATCCACGCCAAATGGTTGATGCTCTTCACCAAACCTCCTTTCTTCCTGACACCGAACCAAGTCCTGGATTTGCCTTGACTCACCACAAGACTCAGTCCCGACTCAAACCAAGTTGCACAATGCGGCGCTAAAGCTTACAATCTCTATTACGAGCTATTGAGTTTTTAGAGTTTGATCAAAAGCCACTAATCAACACACGAACTCTGTCCATTTTAAATTGAGCCAGCGGAAACTATGGAAAGAAGAAGAAGATGAAGCGTTTCGTCGCTTCGTCTTCTAGTGTGGATTGCGTCCTACCTGCCCGTCTCCAGCTGTGAAAACGCAGGGGCTCCGAGTGGCCATTGTGATGTATGGGTTTTATCCACACCGTCCATCCATTTTTACTTATCATTTCCAATTATAGGCCTGAAACTAAGTCAGATCAGAGACACAGGTGGGCCATACAATGGGGATTAAACTCTTACCGTTGAAAACTTCTTGGGGCCACAGAAGATTTGGATCAAGCTTATATTATTTCCCTTCATCCAGGTCTATGTAAGTACTTTACAAATAGGTTGGATCGCATATACATCAAGGTGGTCCCCAAGTTAAAGGTCGTGTACCGTCTTGGGTTAGTCCGGGAGTTACGAGCGCGAATTAGCTCTTATGGTAACAAATTAGGGGTGCCACTTGGGTGAGACCCCGGAACCAGCAATGTGGGTGAGACACTGAACCTAGGGCCCACCTGGATGTATTCGTTGTAGATCCATGCCGTTAATCTGATTTTCCAGCTTATTTTATGCTATAGTACAAAAAATGAAGACGATGGAAATTTCAAGTGGACTCCAGAAAGTTTTTAATGGTAGGGGTTCAATGAGCGCTGTTTCCTATAGTGTGGTCCACTTAAACTTTTCATCTGCTTCATTTTTGGCACTGCATCCTAAAATAATATGAAGAAACATATAAACGGCATGGATCTACAATGAATACATCCAGGTGGGCCCCAGGTTCAGGTCCTACCACATCGCTGGTTCCGGGGTCTCATCCAAGTTGCGCCCACAAATTAGTGGGTGTTACACGGAGTCTGATTGCATGCGGAGTAACTCCGCACGCCCTTATCGTGCGGAGTAAACTCAATTGAGCCCACCTAGGATGTATGTACTTTATCTATTCCGTTCATATGTTTTTCCAGCTTATTTTAGTGGTTGAGCCCAAAATTTAAGCATATCCAAATCTCAAGTGGACCATGCCACGGGAAACAGTGGGAATAATGATTTCCACCGTTGAAACCTTCCCAGGCCCTACAGTGATGTTTATTTGTCATCCAACCTGTTCATAAGATCACATGGATATGGATGAAGGGAAAACACAAATATCAGCTTGATCCAAAACTTCTGTGTCCTCCGAGAATTTTTCAATGGTAGACATTCATTTCACACATTTCTTGTGGTGTGGTCCACTTTAGATTTTGATATACTTCATTTTTTGGCACCATACCTAAAATTTTCTGTTAAGATGGATGGACGGAGTGGATAAAATACATAAACCACTATGGGCCCCACAGAGTTTACTCCGCACGCTAGCGTGCGGAGTTACTTAGTACGTAATCCGCTTCCGTGTTACACTAGGGCACGAATTAGATGCTACCTTGGGAACAGCTTAGTGGGTGTTACCCCTACCGTGAGAGGCCCATATTGATGTATTTTTTGTATATCTACGCCGTCTATCTGTTTTTTCATATCATTTTAGGATGTGATCCAAAACACTAGGAAGATTCAAATCTCAGGTGGACCATACCAATAGAAACAGTGATGAATAACCATTAAAAACGTTTTGTGGGCCATAAAGGTTTTGGATCAATCTGATATTTATATTTTCCCTTCATCAAGAACTTATTAACATTATTAAGAGCTTGGATTGTAAATAAACATTACCAAAACCTTACAATGAGCTCTTTGGAATTTTAATGGTGAGGCACTAAATCACCACTGTTTCCTGTGGTATGGTCCACATGATATTTGGATCTGCATAATATTTGGTACTTCATCCTAAAATGGACTGACGAAATGGATAGACGGTGTTAATATACAACTAATCATCAAGGTGGGCCCAATAAGCTGTTCGCATATGGAGGCGGGTGAGAGTAGGATGCAATCCACGTCCGGGAGTCGTGGGATTTTTACTACAAACCGGAAGCGGATTGCGTACTGAGTAACTCCGCACGCTAGCGTGCAGAGTAAACTCTGTGGGGCCCACAGTGATTTACATATTTTATCCACTCCGTCCATCCATCTTAACAGAAAATTTTAGGTATGGTGCCAAAAAATGAAGCATATCAAAATCTAAAGTGGACCGCACAACAAGAAATGTGTGAACTGAATGTCTACCATTGAAAAATTCTCGGAGGACACAGAAGTTTTGGATCAAGCTGATATTTTTATTTTCCCTTCATCCATATCCATGTGATCTTATGAACAGGTTAGATGACAAATAAACATCACTGTAGGGCTTGGGAAGGTTTCAACGGTGGAAATCATTATTCCCACTGTTTCCCGTGGCATGGTCCACTTGAGATTTGGATATGCTTTAATTTTGGGCTCAACCACTAAAATGAGCTGGAAAAACATATGGACGGAATAGATAAAGTACATACATTCTAGGTGGGCCCAACTGAGTTTACTCCGCATGATAAGAGCGTGCGGAGTTACTTCGCATGCAATCCGATTCCCTGCAAACCATCCTGGGCCTCTGTGATGTTTTCGTGCCCTCAAACCTATCTAAACCTGATCTCCTTAGGTCCACCACGAGTTGAACAGAACGATGGACGGATTAGATCTCTCACATGAACCCACCTACAAGTGTATAAAATAAACCATAGGGTCCCATGCTTCCTCATTTTAGGCCATGGGCCCCTGATTGATATCGACCCCATGAGGTGGGCCACTGCTGGGAAACGGTGGAGATTGAATGGCCACCATTGGAAACGGTGGACCACACCATGGGAAATGGTGGAGATTGAATGGCCACCAATGGAAAAGGGTGGGGCCACTGCTGCTGCACGTGTGGGCCCCATCGTGAGGTTTATATGCCACCTAACTTGTGGGGTCCACTTGAGGTTGGACGGTGTGGATACGATACATACGTCATGGTGGGACCCATAAATTTTGGTGGAAGCCATAAAATGATCCCTCCAAATGGTTGGACGGTGTGGATACAATACATATATCATGGTGGGACCCATAAATTTTGGTGGAAGCCATAAAATGATCCCTCCAAATGGTTGGATGGTGTGGATACAATACATACATCATGGTGGGCCCTACTATCAGGAAATAGTGAGGCAATGATGCTTACATTTGAAGCCTTCCTTAGGCTCACCTTGATGTTTGCTTGCTACCTAGACCTCACAAGTATGGGTGAAGGGGAAAACATAAATATCAGTTTGATTCAAAACTCCTGAGGCCCCATTCAGGTGCCACATTGTAGGCAGCCAATGGCACTCAAGATCCCCCGAGCACTGTGGATTCCCCCTGAACATTGTGGATTCCTCCTGAGCACAATGTGGAGGGTCAAATAATGCACCACACAGTGTGGGTCTATGTAACCTTATTAACAAGTTGGAGTCAAATAATACACCACGATGGGCCCCCATAGAAGGTTTCAATGGTGGACAACCATCATCGCTGCCAACTGCAACAGGGTCCACTTAAGTTGGATCTACCTCATTTGTGGGCCCTACCCGAAGTCTTAGTTTGAGTGACCTTATGGGTAAGGTAAATGGCAAATATCTATCACGGTGGGCCCTAGAGGAGGTTTCTACAGTGGGAGTTCCAATCACCGTTGTTCCCTTGTGTTCCTTAATTTGGTGGGGTGCATTGGAGCTTTGAAGCATTCTCGTTTTGGGGCTCGTGCCAAGAAATGAGCTGGCAATGTAGATGGACAACATGGATAAAATACCTACATCAAGGTGGGCGGGTGGGCATCTAATAGACAATGTGCGGAAGCATGTTGCCTGCAAGTGTTGAGGCAAGAATTAAAAGTGAAGAAATGAAGAAGGGAAGAAGAATAAAGAGAAATCAATAAGAAAACAAGGATGAAATTAAAGATGATTCCGAAGACCTATCTTTCTCCCTTCGGGTTGAGCATACTTTATATAACTCCCGTAAGTGGATGTCACGATAAATGATGTTAACATGGAGCAGAAGGCCCTTCTCTCTCCCTTCAGATTGAGCACTTGGTGCAATCCCTAGAAGTAGTAAATGTACTGGGTGATACTATCATTTTGGAATATTATGGAGTTCTATGAACATCACAAAGGAATGAAGCCTAGTCTGGTTGACTTGTCTCAAACATGAACAGAAAGACTATCTTGACTTGGATGATCATTCAACCATTTTCTTGTCATCTGGACAGGATGAAAGAAGAATAGGGTAAAGCTATTTGTGCTTTCCCTTCATCTAGGTACATGTGACCTAATCAACAGGTTGGATGGAAAATAAACAATACAATGGATCACCATTGTTTTCCCATTGTATGGTCCAGTTGACATTTTTATCTACCTCATTTTTCGCCTCATGCTCTAAAATGATTCGTAAAAATGGATGGATGGTCAACAACATTTTTTGTCATTCGATTGTTGATTGGGAGTCGATCAAGCGATCGTCGGTGATGTGCACCATTCAATCGTCGATCAGGGACTTGATGACACGATATATAGTGGTTTGTACCATTCAATTGTTGATTGGAGGTTGGTTGGATAGTCGACAACATTATTTGACATCTGATTGTTGATTGGAAGGTTGATCGGGCGATCATCGGTAATGCGCATTGTTTGATCATTGATCGGGAACTTAACGAAGCGATCTACGTTGGCTTCCACCATTTAATCGATGAGCACACGAGCAGATGAAGGAAAACTATTCATAAGAGTTTGAATTTTTTATCACCTTTATCCAAAACTTTAAATCTTAATTTTTTATTAAGATTTTGAATTTCTCTCAAACATTGTCAATTTTTTCTTACTTCAAAACCTTTTTTAATCGAAATCACAATTTTTTAAACTTTTCAATTTTCTTTTTCAAAATCTTATTTTTCTTCTTAAATCACATTTTTTTTTCAAACTTTTCCATTTCTTTAAAAGTCAATTTTTTTCAAACTTCTCAATTTCTTTTTTCAAAATCTCATTTTTATCAAACTTCTCAATTTTTTAAAAATATGAATCTTAATTTCTTTATAAAAATCTCAATTTCTTTTTTTTTTTAAAACTTCAATTTTTAGATCTCAATTTTTCTCAAAGATTGTCAATTACTTTTCAAACTTCGCAACTCTTTTTTTTCAAAATCACAATTTTTTAACTTCTCAATTTTCATTAAAATTGTCAATTTTTCAAAATATATATTTTTATTCTCAATTTTGTAACAATCTTTACTAATTTTATCAATTATATTCTCATTTTTTCTAAATTTTATTATTAATCTTATTATCAATTTTTATAAATTTTATTCTCAATTATATCGTATATTTTATTTTATATGAACTATTAGCGACGAAACAAATTACTTTTTGCCACGACACAAATTCGTCGCAAAACGAAGCTCGTCGTTAAAAGATACTTTTTTGCGACGAGCTTTGTCTTCGCAAACAATATTTTTTGAGACGGCACCCAATTCGTCGCTAAAAATTCTTTCTGCCACCGCTTATTAGCGACGATTTGAAATGTCGTTGCAAATAGTCACTTTTTGTGATGGAACCATATTCATCGCAAATAGTAAAAATGGTGCTTTTGCGACGAGTCCAACAAGTTAGTCGCTAAATAATTTTTTATGACAGGACGCAATTCATCGCAAAAAGTCTCTTTTAGTGACAATAATGGAAGGTCATTGCTAAAAGTCATTCCCGCCACCATGAATAATTCACGCGAGATTTAGTTTACGACGGCAGTGGCAGGTCGTTGCAAAAAAGTAGCTTCTTAACGTAGTCACTTTTTGCAATGAAATGATATTCGTCGTAAATAGTAAAAATGGTTCTTTTGCAACGAGTTTTAATTCGTTGTAAAAATGGTTTTTAGCAACAACAACTGAAACTCCTTGCTAAAAGTCTTTCCCGTCACCGTGGAAAATTCGCGCGCGATTTTTTTCGCGACAATGGTAGCAGGTTGTCGCAAAAAATTAGCTTACTAGCGACGACTTAAAATTTCGTCGCAATAGTCTTTTTTGCGATGGAACCATATTAGTTGCAATTAGTAAAATGATGCTTTTGCGACGAGTCCAACAAGTTAGTCGCTAAATAATTTTTTACGACAGTACGCAATTCATCGCAAAAAGTCGCTTTTAGTGACAATAATGGAAGGTCGTCGCTAAAAGTCATTCCCGCTACCTTGAATAATTCGCACGAGATTTATTTTACAACGACAGTGGCAGGTCGTTGCAAAAAAGTAGCTTCTCAACGTAGTCACTTTTTGCGATGAAATGATATTCGTCGTAAATAGTAAAAATGGTTATTTAGCAACGAGTTTTAATTTGTCGTAAAAATGGTTTTTAGCAACAACAACTGAAACTCGTTGCTAAAAGTATTTCCCGCCACCGCGGAATATTTGCGTGCGATTTTTTTCGCGACAACGGTAGCAGGTTGTCACAAAAAATTAGCTTACTAAAGACGACTTAAAATTTTGTCGCAAATAGTCCTTTTTGCGATGGAACCATATTCGTCGCAAATAGTAAAAATGATGCTTTTGCGACAAGTTTAACTAGTCGTCGTAAAAATCCTCTTTTCACGACGACTTTTGCGTCATTGAAAAATTATTTTTTTTGCGACGGGAATCAATTCGTTGCTAAAAATGGCCTTTAGCGACAACACTTGAAAATCATCGCTAACAGTCCTTCCCGCCACATTTTTTATTCTTCCCGCCACATTTTTTATGGAAAAAATTTGTGGGAAAATATTTCCACTAAGTTTTTGCAACGATAATTGCGTCTCGCCACAAAAAACATAATTTTTTGCGACGCCTTTTCTATTTTTCGCAAATAATCATTTGTTTGCAACGAGTTTTGAATCTCATCGCAAAAAATGGACTTTTTACGACGAAATTTGACTCATCACTAAAAAAGTCGTGGCAAAATGTCTAGTTTGTTGTAGTGTCAGCATTGAATAATACTTCATTTTGCAAAGTAGAAGGCATTTACATGAAGTTCGTACTGCTTGTTGTGATGGATTGTGATACTCTGCCACCCATTTTACCGACTTCTTAAAACAACCAAGTTTGTGGGGCCCACAATGTTGTGTGAAATCCATTCCCTTTGTCAGGTTCTATCCTCGATGTTATGACCAAAGGCAAAAAATCAGCTAGTTTCACAAGTCACATGGGCCACATTACAGAGAAGAACGGGGATGGGATGCCGATGATAGGCTTGTTTCTGAGGCCACAATGATGTATATCTTTCCTCAAACCCCTTAGTCACATGTAAGTCACCACGATGAAGAAAAACAAAAAAAAAAAATCAGCTTATTGCAAAACTCGGCGGGCCACACCATGTAAACTTAGCATTTCGTGAGCAATTTCACTTAATTCTCATTGGTGTGGCTCGTATGAGTTTTTAACCAGTCTTATCTTCTAAATGTACAGTCCAAATAATGGTTATCACAGAAGCGGATTGATACCAAAAGATCAAGTCCCACCAAAACTAGTTTGCTATGTTTTGTGATGCAGGGATTGACAGGTTATGGGGGAGCAATCTGAAGAGGAGCAGCTTAGTTTAGGCATGTCAAGAGTCCTGTATTTAATGCTTTATCAATGTAATCTCTTGTACATGTATCTTGTTTTGGTAGGTTAGGTTTTTGTAAGTAATTGACAAAGGGGGAGATTGTTAGTGCACTTTTTTGTGGCATACTAGTGCACCTTGTTTGTCAATTACTTAGGTCAGTGAGTCTAGTGTCGGTTGAGCTTAATGAAGATGAAGAACGAAGACTCAAGACGAACCGGCTGCATCAAGGAAGAAGAAACAGGTAAATGTGATGCTTTGGTGTGCCTTGCCTTGACCAAAACCTAACCCATAACCTCTTAGATGACTTGGACCAACTAGGTATACCCTTAGTCATCATCATTAGTCTTAGAACTCCATGAAAAACATGATAAGATAGACTAATTTAAGAGGTGGAAGCTGTAATACCCCGAAAATTTAGTACACGAGTAGGTACACGAGTGTTATAGTTCACACGTTAGAATTTAAATTTTAGGCCGCGTCGTTCATACGCATACACACACGCCACACTTTTATACGTATTCTGACACTTTTAAGACTTTAAAAACTTAGTGTACTTAGTTAAGTCAATAGACGGACCGTTAGAATGATCTATCATTGCTAGGTAGGAATATCTAACCGTCCACCTCGATTTTGAACAAGCCGATCATAGTAAACTAAACCCCTTGATCTCCATAGCCGCTCATACACAAATCAATTTAACATTCTGATCCGTTCATCTTGTTTATCATACATTCAAATGCTTAACCTACCGTCAAAACTGTGATCTGATGAAATTTCATGAGTAGACAAGTCATTAAAGTCTAACGGTGTATATGTCTCACCAATAGGCCACCCAAAGACCATATTAGGAATATCAGTTTAAGAAACTGACCGTACAATAACTCATACTTGTGTTTAAGAACATAAACATCTAATTAGAAAAAAATTGGCCTCTCATATAACCATCCATCGAATTCGTATCCGCTAATTGGGCCACACAAATAACAAACCAAACCGATCATTTCGAAGATCATAGGATATATACTAAGGCTACCGGTTAAATTTTCTATTGGATATGTACAAATGTCACTTTGGATCACCTAGTGTGATGGATCACTAAAAAGGCATCTTTGTCATCTGTAAGAGATCAATGCCCGAACTTAACCCGTATAAAGAGCGCGAAAAATAACAGGCCTTGGGGAAGTTTCACCGAAAAATGATGGTGTATACGATTGGTACAGGTGTTGGAAGTCAATACTAAAGGAAAGGGTAGAATTGGAATTATATGAATATATACCCTAGTAATCTGTTAAAATTTCACCTAAGATTTTAACGGTGAGGTAGAAGCACACTAACTCTCATCATGTGACCCACATGGTTATCGGATCTAGATCATTTTTTATCTTATGTCTAAAGTAATCGTGCTACACCAGATGAGTGGAGCAGATTTTGGTTACAAGCATCATGGTGGGACCCACATACACTACTGCACAAGATTCGACCGGTCAACACGTGTTGACCACGTGTTACAAAGGCGCGCACCGTATTACAAAGACGTCCGTCCGCTGCCGGTTTGCACCATCCACACCGTCCGTCTGTGGACCCTGCATTTAAAATCCAACCCGTCCAATTGATCCCTCTCCCCCACGCATAGAGTCCCCTTGAATATTTTCCACATCGGTCGTCTATCCGATCTTCTTCAAATCACCGTCCAAACCAAAAGCGGCCAAGATCCTGGCCATTACTGTGCATGGTAGCCTGGGAACTGCTCTGTTAGGGTCGTATGGACCCCACCTAGGTCTCCAACGTCTCACTTAAGATTTGTTTCGCAAGAAACGAAAAGTGGAGTCCTTCTCCAACTCAAACTCCACCACCATTTTTAAATATAATACTTTCTGGAAATCACTTTCATAAAAAAAACTTTATATACGAGTTTTAGGACACAATTTAACCGTAGACGTCGAATTGTAACCGTCCGATCATCCTACAAATGCCCCAATCAGAAATTGGTCCATAAATGGCCCACCTTAATTCGGATCTGCCTCATTTTTTTCGTCAGCGGTTATTTTTGTGTTGCCCACCTATTGGACGGAGCACGTGGTCAAAATCGATCGTATGTGGACCCCACTTGTGAGGGAACCTGTATGGGCGTGTTGCACTTGCGGTGCACGGAAAGAACAAGAGAGAAGTCCTCTTCTTCTACGCTACCCGCTGCAACAGCGGGCAGCGTCCTCGCGACCCAACCCATGCCAACACCGCTGACCTTCAGGTGGTCCCCATCTAGTTAATCCAACCCGTCCATCGGTTTTGTAGCCCAGCTAAGCTCAATCCTTTTTAATCTTCCAAACCACCGTTGATCCTGTGGCCCACTCCAAACCTTTCGTTTCAAACCCAAGAAGAATCAAGGACGCGAGATCTCCACTTTTACTTCGCATGGACGGTTCAAACTCCACCTAGATCTTCTAGTGGACCCTATCAATCAAGCTAACGGTTTCCAAAGCACCCAAACTCTTTTAAATAACGAGTCTAAGTCTCCTACTCTAACTCCAACTCCCGAATCCGACGCTCCTTTCCCATCGCCCTGGCCATCTATAAAACCGTCCGTCCATCTCTTCCCCTTCTAGAAACGCCAGAGAGAGACCGTGGAGAAGAGAGAAAGAGAGATCGTGGGAAGGACGAGAGACCGTGAGTAGAGAGAGAGAGAGAGAGAGAGAGAGAGAGAGAGAGAGAGAAGCCGGTAGAGAGAGAGGAGTGGTGTGCAGCGTATAGCTGCTGTTGCATCAGTGCTACTGGGCAGCAAGAAAAGAAGAAAGAGAAAGAAAAGAAGAAGAAAAGAAGAAGAAGAAAGAAAGGAAGAAGAAAGGAGAAAGAAGGGAGAAAGAAAGAAGAAAAGAAAGAAGAGGGCCAACTGAGTCGACTCGGTGAGCCGACTCCGACTCGATTTGGGTGTATAGTTCATTACATGTGAGTGATTCATCTTGGGTTATTCTTGTTGATTTTCCTTGAGTTGCTTCTTGTTTCATTCGAAGCTTTGCCTTCCTTATTCATTCGTAATACAATTCTAGGTAAGGGATTTGTTTTCTTCTTTTCCTTTCTTAATTAAGTCTTAGATGTGAATTGTTATTATTTCCTTCCGCCATACATATCAGGTCGTAACTAATGGATTCATATCTTAATGCGTTCTTAAGTTTCAATTATTCCTTCTTAGTTGCACAAGTCTAGATTCTAGATAAGACGAAACTTAGAAGCACCAAGACAGTGATGTTAGTACAAAACCTCACTGACGTACGTCCTTCTCAACTCTCTTGATTTACGATAAACTAAAACATTTAGATGATGAATTATTTGAATAGGATTAATCATGCATAGTGTGTTTGGATTTGAATTTGAGATGCATTGTATGCTTGGAGATATGCTTACATAATTCATGACATTCATATACATCTTGTATACACAACGACAGAACAGGAGCATGGTTGATTTGACTCCTGGCGTGCATGGTTGATTTGCCGCCTCGCTGTACCGGTTAGGTGAGCATGGTTGACTTGCGACAGGTTCCTAATGTTCAGTGGCAGCGAGTTCTGGTCGTTTCACTTATTGAGCATGGTTGATTTGCTCGGTTGGATCAGTGGTGCATGGTTGATTTGCCCACTGGCGTGCATGGTTGATTTGCCGCCTCGTTGTACCGGTTAGGTGAGCATGGTTGATTTGCGACAGGTTCCTAATGTTCAGTGGCAACGAGTTCCTAGACGTTTATTGCTCTCACACGTATCATAACATCCATGACATCATGATAATCATATTCCATTGATAATAAATCATAAAGTGTAAAATCATAACCTCATCCTCGTATATTTCATACAATTTTATCTGTTGAGATTCGCATCTTATCTATGATTAACTGGAATATTACCTGTGATGGGAATGACCTCACTGGGCTTTTAGCTCACCAAAATCACCACAGTTCTTGCAGGTTCACAAGAAGAAAAAGACATAGACGGATCAAAGTACTCAGAGGGTCACGTATCACACGAGCGTCGAATGTAATCGATTTGTTTTAGTTTTGTAAAATTCAATGTAATAAGACATTAGTGGAAAAGAAATTTTATATTTGGGAATTTATTTTAGATATATAATGTGTTGGATGGAATCTCAAGGAATCTATGCTCGAATTTTCAATTCACACCCTGGAACTCGGGCTTCGGGTTGTTGTACTCGGGTTCCGAATTTCAGGGCGTGACAGAAGCTGCTGCAATAAAAAAGGCTCAAACAGCAGTTTCCGATAGGTGTTCCGATAGGACTCCGATCAATCGGACACTGGCTCCGATAGGACTCCGATCAATCGGACAGAAGCTCCGATCAATCGGACAGAATCTCCGATCAATCGGAAATTTTTCCAGCAACCTTGAAAATCCACTGGACATATTTCCGATCAATCGGACAGTCTTCCAATCTATCGGAAGGGGTCCGTCCGATCAATCGGACAGTGTTCCGATCAATCGGAATATCTTCCAGAGACTTCACTGGATAGATTTCCGATCAATCGGACTTGTCTCCGATCAATCGGACAGGTCTCCGATCAATCGGACCTTCTTCCGATCAATCGGAGATGCGCGAATCTGCCCGTTTTTTGACCGTTGGAAGAAAATCTATTTAAGAGGGGGATTCGATTTTTGAGCCAAGAGAGGGGATTTTGAGGAGATAGAAGCCACCATTGCTAGAGATCATTAGAGGCTCTATCCCAAACCTAAAGCAAGTCATTCTCCTTGTGTTTTCATCACAAGCTTGGGCCATTCAATGGCATCTTGAGAATGGACTTGTTCCCTCTTGATTCCTAGGGTTTAGACACCTTGATGATAGTTAAATCCTTTGTCTAAACACTACCTAGGAGTCCATTTAGGTGCATTCCTTTAGGAAACCCATTTCCTACCATTTGTAGAGGTTTCACCATTCCCTAGCACCTTGGGCATCTCCAATGGAGCATCACATGCAAGGTAGCTGATCTTGGAGCTGAAGCCTTGGCAAAGCAACGGCGTCAACGATCGGGGTAGCCTAACACGACACCCTACGCATACGCGTGCGGAAGCTTGAGGAGCAACTAGAATTATGGCTAAACCTATAGGAGGGGGGTGATTAGGACCTTTTTAAATTCTTTTCGCCTACTTATCAGATTTAACAAATTAAACTACGTAAGCGATAAACACTTCGGCTTCCAAGCCTAAGTGGGTCCAATTAATAGACTAGCAAAAGATAAAGCAATTAACAACCTAGTCTAATCAACTCATGTGGACTAGAGAGGATAGATCAAGAAATGCTCAAGTCAACATGAGGTAGTGAAAGTACATCTTGTGAGTGTGGATGTGTCAATCAAGTGCCTAGCATGCATTCCTAACTAAGCATTCATAATTAACCAATTTAAACACAATGCTTAAAGAGAAATGTGCTCAAGAACAATCACAAACACAAGGATGTATAGTGGTTCGACTACTTGTCTACTCCACTCCCGGTTCAAGTACTCAACCCCTTTGAGCACACCGGCATTCACTGGGGAGTTTAAATCTGGTTCCTCCCAACCAAGGTGTTTTAACTCGGATCCACCCAACCGGGGAGTTTACAGGTTCCTCCCAACCTACACGTTTGCACCCGTGTTGGTGGCTCCCCCTTGGAGACTTTGTTTTAGGCCCGACTGACGTGCCAAGGAACGGCTGACGTCCCTAGATTTTAGGCCCAACTAATAGGCCAAGGATCGACTGACGACCCCGGGGCGAGTTTGTCAAACAAACTCTACACTCAACTCCCACAGGGAATTGAGTGGATGGACTCTTAACAAGACAACCTTACTTGTCGGATTGAGCCCCTTGTTGCGCCGTCTTGGGTTGCTTCTTCTCGCTCTCCCGTGCTTGAATCAGCTCCCCTTGTGCTCCCCCGATCGTTGACGCCGTTGCTTTGCCAAGGCTTCAGCTCCAAGATCAGCTACCTTGCATGTGATGCTCCATTGGAGATGCCCAAGGTGCTAGGGAATGGTGAAACCTCTATAAATGGTAGGAAATGGGTTTCCTAGAGGAATGCACCTAAATAGACTCCTAGGTAGTGTTTAGACAAAGGATTTAACTATCATCAAGGTGTCTAAACCCTAGGAATCAAGAGGGAACAAGTCCATTCTCAAGATGCCATTGAATGGCCCAAGCTTGTGATGAAAACACAAGGAGAATGACTTGCTTTAGGTTTGGGATAGAGCCTCTAATGATCTCTAGCAATGGTGGCTTCTATCTCCTCAAAATCCCCTCTCTTGGCTCAAAAATCGAATCCCCCTCTTAAATAGATTTTCTTCCAACGGTCAAAAAACGGGCAGATTCGCGCATCTCCAATTGATCGGAAGAAGGTCCGATTGATCGGAGACCTGTCCGATTGATCGGAGACAAGTCCGATTGATCGGAAATCTATCCAGTGAAGTCTCTGGAAGATATTCCGATTGATCGGAACACTGTCCGATTGATTGGACGGACCCCTTCCGATGGATCGGAAGACTGTCTGATTGATCGGAAATATGTCCAGTGGATTTTCAAGGTTGCTGGAAAAATTTTCGATTGATCGGAGATTCTGTCCGATTGATTGGAGCTTCTGTCCGATTGATCGGAGTCCTATCGGAGCCAGTGTCCGATTTATCGGAGTCGTATCGGAACACCTATCGGAAACTGCTGTTTGAGCCTTTTTTATTGCAGCAGCTTCCACCTCTTAAATTAGTCTATCTTATCATGTTTTTCATGGAGTTCTAAGACTAATGATGATGACTAAGGGTATACCTAGTTGGTCCAAGTCATCTAAGAGGTTATGGGTTAGGTTTTGGTCAAGGCAAGGCACACCAAGGCATCACATTTACCTGTTTCTTCTTCCTTGATGCAGCCGGTTCGTCTTGAGTCTTCGTTCTTCATCTTCATTAAGCTCAACAGACACTAGACTCACTGACCTAAGTAATTGACAAACAAGGTGCACTAGTATGCCACAAAAAAGTGCACTAATAATCTCCCCCTTTGTCAATTACTTACAAAAACCTAACCTACCAAAACAAGATACATGTACAAGAGATTACATTGATAAAGCATTAAATACAGGACTCTTGACATGCCTAAACTAAGCTGCTCCTCTTCAGATTGCTCCCCCATAACCTGTCAATCCCTGCATCACAAAACATAGCAAACTAGTTTTGGTGGGACTTGATCTTTCTCCCCCTTTTTGTTAGCAATTGACAAACTATTCTCTCCCCCTTAATGATATATCAATTAAGGTTAAGGTAAGAGAAGATGGTATGTCGCAGTTATAACTATAAGCACATGCTAACTAGAGAGAGTATAGGGTGCATGATCATATAAAACATGGAGCATGCTAAGGAACATGATTAACAAGAAAATGTAACTATCTAAGCATAGTTAATCATGCTTAATTGGTCATCTATGATATACACTAAGCATTAAAGCTCAAGGGCTTATAGCCCAATCAACCAACCTCCCCTATTGGTATATCAAGACCAATACTAAGCAAAGATTAGCATACAATGAAGCATAAAACTCAAGATGATTAGCTAATCTAAGCATGGTGATAATCTAGCAAGCAAATGTATCAAATAAAAGCAAGGCTAAATTACCAAAATTTGGGCTCATGAGGCTTGAATCCTCTGATTTGCCCATACACACATAAATGAGGCTGAAATCCTCAGATTTTCCTATATAAGCACAATATGGTCTCCTAAGGTCACCTAACCTAGATCACAACCCCCTTGGGTATGATAAATAGGACCCAACATGCTTGTTGGGAGGGAATTCATCTATCCTAGATTTTCTCCCTTAGGTTCATTCCAAGTTGGAGAGCAATGTACGGTAGGGGATATGACAATAGTTCCTACCCTAGTTATTGTTGACCTCAACTAATCATTTTACTTATAATTCAACATGAGGCAACATAGATTCTCCTTTTTTGTTAGACATGATGCTAGTGCTCCGGTATCGGATCTTACTCTAGACGGTTACGTCCTTGAAGAGCAACCCGCTTTGATACCAATTGAAATTGCGTCGGGTAGCCTAACACGACACCCTACGCATACGCGTGCGGAAGCTTGAGGAGCAACTAGAATTATGGCTAAACCTATAGGAGGGGGGTGATTAGGACCTTTTTAAATTCTTTTCGCCTACTTATCAGATTTAACAAATTAAACTACGTAAGCGATAAACACTTCGGCTTCCAAGCCTAAGTGGGTCCAATTAATAGACTAGCAAAAGATAAAGCAATTAACAACCTAGTCTAATCAACTCATGTGGACTAGAGAGGATAGATCAAGAAATGCTCAAGTCAACATGAGGTAGTGAAAGTACATCTTGTGAGTGTGGATGTGTCAATCAAGTGCCTAGCATGCATTCCTAACTAAGCATTCATAATTAACCAATTTAAACACAATGCTTAAAGAGAAATGTGCTCAAGAACAATCACAAACACAAGGATGTATAGTGGTTCGACTACTTGTCTACTCCACTCCCGGTTCAAGTACTCAACCCCTTTGAGCACACCGGCATTCACTGGGGAGTTTAAATCTGGTTCCTCCCAACCAAGGTGTTTTAACTCGGATCCACCCAACCGGGGAGTTTACAGGTTCCTCCCAACCTACACGTTTGCACCCGTGTTGGTGGCTCCCCCTTGGAGACTTCGTTTTAGGCCCGACTGACGTGCCAAGGAACGGCTGACGTCCCTAGATTTTAGGCCCAACTAATAGGCCAAGGATCGACTGACGACCCCGGGGCGAGTTTGTCAAACAAACTCTACACTCAACTCCCACAGGGAATTGAGTGGATGGACTCTTAACAAGACAACCTTACTTGTCGGATTGAGCCCCGTGTTGCGCCGTCTTGGGTTGCTTCTTCTCGCTCTCCCGTGCTTGAATCAGCTCCCCTTGTGCTCCCCCGATCGTTGACGCCGTTGCTTTGCCAAGGCTTCAGCTCCAAGATCAGCTACCTTGCATGTGATGCTCCATTGGAGATGCCCAAGGTGCTAGGGAATGGTGAAACCTCTACAAATGGTAGGAAATGGGTTTCCTAGAGGAATGCACCTAAATGGACTCCTATGTAGTGTTTAGACAAAGGATTTAACTATCATCAAGGTGTCTAAACCCTAGGAATCAAGAGGGAACAAGTCCATTCTCAAGATGCCATTGAATGGCCCAAGCTTGTGATGAAAACACAAGGAGAATGACTTGCTTTAGGTTTGGGATAGAGCCTCTAATGATCTCTAGCAATGGTGGCTTCTATCTCCTCAAAATCCCTTCTCTTGGCTCAAAAATCGAATCCCCCTCTTAAATAGATTTTCTTCCAACGGTCAAAAAACGGGCAGATTCGCGCATCTCCGATTGATCGGAAGAAGGTCCGATTGATCGGAGACCTGTCCGATTGATCGGAGACAAGTCCGATTGATCGGAAATCTATCCAGTGAAGTCTCTGGAAGATATTCCGATTGATCGGAACACTGTCCGATTGATTGGACGGACCCCTTCCGATGGATCGGAAGACTGTCTGATTGATCGGAAATATGTCCAGTGGATTTTCAAGGTTGCTGGAAAAATTTCCGATTGATCGGAGATTCTGTCCGATTGATTGGAGCTTCTGTCCGATTGATCGGAGTCCTATCGGAGCCAGTGTCCGATTGATCGGAGTCGTATCGGAACACCTATCGGAAACTGCTGTTTGAGCCTTTTTTATTGCAGCAGCTTCCACCTCTTAAATTAGTCTATCTTATCATGTTTTTCATGGAGTTCTAAGACTAATGATGATGACTAAGGGTATACCTAGTTGGTCCAAGTCATCTAAGAGGTTATGGGTTAGGTTTTGGTCAAGGCAAGGCACACCAAGGCATCACATTTACCTGTTTCTTCTTCCTTGATGCAGCCGGTTCGTCTTGAGTCTTCGTTCTTCATCTTCATTAAGCTCAACCGACACTAGACTCACTGACCTAAGTAATTGACAAACAAGGTGCACTAGTATGCCACAAAAAAGTGCACTAACAGATTGCGTAGTCAGTTACTCCGCACGCCTATGGGGCCCACTGTGATTTACGTATTTTATCCACTCCGTCCATCCATCTTAATAGATACTTTTAGGTATGATGCCAAAAAAATGAAGCATATCAGAATCTAAAATGGACCACACCACAGCAAAAGTGTGAACTGAATGTCTATCATTGAAAAATTCTCGGAGGACACAGAAGTTTTGGATCAAGCTGATATTTGTGTTTTCCCTTCATCCATGTCCATGTGATCTTATGAACAGGTTGGATGACAAATAAACATCACTGTGGGGCCTGGGAAGGCTTCAACGGTGGAAATCATTATTCCCACTGTTTCACGTGGCATGGTCCACTTGAGATTTGGATATGCTTAAATTTTGGGCTCAACCCCTAAAATGGGCTGTAAAAACATATGGACGGAATAGATAAAGCACATACATTCTATGTGGGCCCAACAGAGTTTACTCCGCACGTTACTCCGCACGCAATCCGATTTCGGTTATCACCTGATGCTCAGTGGATTCTATATACACGCATGGTGGGCCCCACAAAGCTTGGGCGTTTTACGCGCCGCATAAAACAGGAGTTGTGGACGATCCTGTTGTAGAGGATTCTGGTCCTATTGTGTTAGTTGTGTATAATTATGTGCGTTGTGGATCTGCTGCACAAGATTCTATACATCTTGACCGTCCATCCAAGGGAGCGTCATGTGGTTCACAGGCAATGACTTGTAGATTCATCGTCAAATGTTTTGCCCGTTTTGCATTGATGGTTTCACTTTATTCCTTAAGTAGGCAAATTAAAAGACAGCGGACTCGGATTCATGGTGACCCTCAGTACTGGTCGGTGCTTCACCATGATGTATGTGTTTTGTCCCTCAGGCACATCCAAACTCAGATTGATCACAACGAAAGAGTGGTGGTTAAACATCCACCATTAAAACATCTTGGGTAGAGTTGTACACGAACTGAGTTTAACCGTTTGGATCGACTCGGATCGACTCGGTAAAACCCTGTTCGAACAGAAAGTCTTATTGTTCGAACTTTGTTCGAACACACATGGTGTGTTCGAAAAAAATTCAATTCAATTTCAAACACGGTCCTGTTCGACTCGACTTGACTCGTTCGTTCGACTCGATTATATATATATATATATATATATATATATATATATATATATATATATATATATATATATATATATATAGAGAGAGAGAGAGAGAGAGAGAGAGAGAGAGAGAGAGGTGGATGACAAATAAACGTGACTGTGAGCCCAGGAATGTTTCAATGGCGGACATCATTTTCCTCACCATTTCCTATGGTGTGGTCCATTTGAGTTTTGTATCTGCCTCATTTCTTATTTAATGCCTTAAAATAAGCTATACAAATGGATGGACGTAGTGGATAAAACAAATACATCATGGTGGGACACACAGAACGAAAAAAATCGATATTTACTATTCAGTAGTAGAAAAAATATTTTCAAAAGAAAAAAGCGAAATTGTTCGAACTTGTTCGAACTCGTAAAAATTGTTCAAAATCCATATGTTCGAACATGATTGGGCTAGACTAAATTGAGTTCGAATAGAGCCATCCTGTCCGAATGTTTGTTCGAACATTGTTCGAACACACCCACTCAAGCAGCCGAACAATCCGATCTGGTCTATGTTCGACTCGGATCGGATCGTTGTCCAGCTCTAATCTTGGGGCCACAAAAGTTTTGGTTCAAGGTAATATTTTGATATAGAGTGGGCTGTAAACTATTTCATGGCCAAGATATATCAGAGGAAGTCCAATCAAAGACGGACATGATCCGGGCCATTAGGATCGTAAAACAATCATATCCCACAATTCGGGATGAGTTTTGAGATGTATAATATATAATCACATGCTAGATTCACGAGATTCAACCAAGTCGATAGTCATTAGCCTAGTTTTATTTCATTTTTACCATTTGAAGTAAGTTTTGTTTTTATTATAACTTTTGATCCGTTGAGATTAGGATTCGTGCCCAACATGAAAAGGGCTTAGAAAAATTAGTAGAACAACATGGTTGGACTGGATTGAAAATTGTCTATTTTTTTCAAAACCATGAAATTTAGTAGAAATAAGAGATGTCTATAAATAGTAAGTTTACTATTTATAATAAGTAGCAGTTTTTTAGGAGTTTTAGTTGGAGTTGGACTCTGATACTTCATCCTAGGGTTTAGTTTATTATTTAAAACATTGTAACCACGTTTTTACTCATTCAATCAATTATTACAAATTTTCTACAAATTATTTCATGTTTTCTTATTTCTCCCTCGTGGATTCGAGGAAGTTCAGTTGAGGATTCCCAGAAGTCTCGTGGACTCAAGGTATTTATCTAGTAAGGAATATAGTGCTAGACCTTACCATGCTCTCCCTATGTCATATTTGAAGTCTGTGTGACCCTAATCAACAAGTTGGATGGAAAATAAACATTATAATGGGCCCTTGGAAGTTTTTAATGGTGGGCGTTCAATCACCACTATTTCATATGATGTGGTCCACCTGAGATTTGGATCTGCCTCATTTTGGGCTCATGTTGAGGAAAAATGGATGGACGGTGTGAATAAAACACTTATCATGGTGGGCCCACAGAGCTTTACGGGAACTGAACGCGGGCAATGATGAGGTTGTTAATGCACTTTTCTGTAGCGTAGTAGTGCACCTTATTTGTTAATTACGTAGGTCATTGAGTTTAGGTGTTGGTTGAGCCCAAAGAAGATGAAGACCGAAGACTCAAGTGGACCAGCTGCATTGAGGAAGAAGGCATAGGTAAATGAGATGCCTTGGTAAGCCAAAACCCATAAATCTAAACCAAAATTCAAACATCTAGATGGCATAACCTAATAGGTAAACTTTTAGTCATCTCAGAATGGCCTTAGTTGTCCTAAAAGACCACCCAAATGATGGCCTAAGAGGTTGCATGAGTTGTTGTAAACAAGACTGAAAAAATATCAGAATTCATGGGTCTGCGACTTGTCGCCAAAGGCCAAAATAGGGACAACAACTACACCCAATCCCTGGCCTTAATTCGACCGTTCTGGGACGGATCAACTAGTCCATGCGACTGGTCGGTGACTTGTCTACGAATGGTCGTCAAAGGCCCTTTTTGGGACAGCAAGCAGACATCCGTCCCTAGCTAAATTCGATCAGTCCACACTTAAGAGTGACCAGTCGGGTACCCTGTGCGATCGGTCAACGACTAGTAGCCAGTTAGTCATTTCTGCCCGTTTTGTATCTATTAGAGCTTATACTCTATATATTGGCAATTCGGTTTCTAGGGTTCTAAGAGAGAATTTAGTGCATTAGAAGCCACCCTTTCTGATCAAGTCCCACCAAAACAATTTGTTATATTTTGTGTTGCAGAGATTGACAGGTTATGGGAGAGAAGTTGAAGAGGAGCAGTGCTTGTATTGTACATGTCTAGAATTGTATTTCATTTAAATATCATTGTAATCTTGTACATGTACTTTATTTTGGAAGGTTAGATTTTTGTTGCGTAATTGACAAAGAGGGAGATTATTAGTGCACTTTTCTATGACATACTAGTACACCTTATTTGTCAATTACGTAGGTCAGTGAGTGTTCGCTCGCCTCAAGTGTAAGGCTGCGATGTAGTAATAAAACTCGGTAAGACCGAGGTCGATCCACAGGGAAAGAGTAACAGCTTCCTAATTACTCCAGCAACTCAGTTTAATAGAGTAAATTCAGATTCAATGGGATGTTTAATTAAAACAGTAACTTAATAAAAAATCAGAGATATAATGTACTAAGGCTTTCAAGGATCCACTTGTAGCAATCCTATGTCAATTCAGTCAATCCAAGTAGAGAACACAACTAGATTTGAAGTCCTATCTCTCATCTAGTTGGAAAGTAAAGCATTCACACACATTCATCCAATTCAAGTTGAACTTCCAAGTTCAAGTCCATTCAATCAATGTAGAATCCAAATTCATAGCCTGCGGAGTAACAGCCATGCCTATGGACTATGGCCTGCTCAAGGATTACTATAATTCGAATCTAAACAAGCAACCTGTGATAATCTCAGAGAATTAAAAGGAATTCATGTCCGGAGCACATAAACTCAGATAAGACATCTCAAACTACCACCTATTGGACTGAAACATAAGAAAAATCCAACTTTGAATTAAAAAATACTTGAATCAAACTGAAATTAACATAGAACTGGCTACAAGCTTCACCTCTCCGCCTTAGCTGAGAGGTTTTAGCCGAGCATAGTCATGCAACAACTAAAAACTCTGAAATAAAAGCATAAACTAAGAAAAACTGGATAGAAGAGTTGCAGTCGCTCCACAATCGCTTCCTCCCTCCAAACTCACGTTCCTTCTCCTCTCTGATACCTTAGGGAGAGCCCCTAGGTGGCCTTTTATAGCAACAATCCTTCCTTGCGTCGGATTCTGCGAAATCCTACGCATTGCGCAGCAATTTTCGGAGTCCCAATTAGGAAAGGACTTCCCCTACGCAGAGCCGACCGATCGTGACCGGTCGGACTGATGTTTTACACCTTCCAGAGATTGCTGCCGACCGGTCATGACCGGTCGGACAGACTTTCCTATATGTCCAGCGTGCATGCCCGACCGGTCATGACCGGTCGGGCTAGTTTTTGCCTTAGTATATACAGCCTTCATGTGTGGCCGACCGGTCAAGACCGGTCGGCCTTCTCTTTCTTTTGATCAGCAACTGCACAGTGTGCATGGCCGACCGGTCATGACCGGTCGGCCTCTCTTCTACTTAATCCTTTGATGTGGCTGACCGGTCGGACGACCGGTCAGCCTTGTATTTCTTCATCTTTTTCTTCTTTTCTTCATTCTCTTTTCTCTCTTTTTCTTCTTCTCTCTTTGGTCCATCTTAGGACTTCATGCAATGTCTTCAAATATATTCTTTTGGCTCCAATTTGATGAAATCCACTCTTATCCCTACAATCACAAAAACACGTGTTAGGTGGGCCTTTAAACCATGAAAATCATGCAAACTATGTAGTGTAATGGGCAATGCAATGTATAAATTGGAGGTTCAACACACCCCCCAACCAGCTTTTTGCTAGTCCC
Organism: Liriodendron chinense; assembly: GCA_003013855.2. Lineage (NCBI taxonomy): Eukaryota > Viridiplantae > Streptophyta > Magnoliopsida > Magnoliales > Magnoliaceae > Liriodendron > Liriodendron chinense. Next base: position 417,126 of record ML058565.1, read on the forward strand.
GAGCAAAACATGCGTAAAACAATTTCAAACCTCCAAATCCAACTCTCTTCCAGAAACCATGTTTCTATCCATTCCAAGATGTATAAGTGAAAATTTTGGAAAAATTAGGTGCTAGAAGCTGAAACCTTGGACTCTCAAAACATAAGAAGTGTTTACATGAAATCCCCGCTGACTGATTGATAAATAGAAGAATTCGAACAAATTCAACCTAGTGTGGATAGTGAAAATTCATCTCATGAGTTCCTGGGATCATCTTCTTCATAGATTAGGTAAACCAATGATTTTAAGGTGCACAGAGCAACAGCAAGCCTATGATAGGAATTTGCCTTACCGTCCTTCCGACGGCTTTCACACTACGTCCCATTTCCGGCTTTGGTTACGGTTCGACCATCCCCCGGTTGGTAATAGGTAGCCCTTTTCAGAATTTTCCACCATTTTTCTTTCCTTCCCGATTTCATCATTTCTTTCCTTTTTCTTTTAAATTAGATAGGATTTTTAGAAATCCATATCTTCTGTTATTTTCCCATGGACAAGGATGGACAAAATACCCCGGCTTGGCTGCTCAACACCTCTAAACCAAGGTCTAGCTAATCCACAAATCACATAAACCTGTCACTCATGAAAATCGTGTAATGTGAACTTGGTGTAAAGGTGTTCAACTTTTCTATTAATCACAACAATAGGGGAACTATCATATAAAACCATTATGTTGGGAGAAATTCAAAACTACAACATCACACACTTCGTTTTTCCTCCTCTTCTACTCATAACCTCTCGAATGTATAGAAACAAGATTTTCTAAAGGATTTTTGAGATGTTAGAAAATTTGAAAAAAATTTCGTGCATATGAAGCTCGAAATGTGGCAATATGCTAGATGAGGAATCTCGTCTCACCCCCCAACCAAATCTTGCATTGTCCTCAATGTAAAAAGATAGTCAAGTAGCATGAACATGAGAGCAATGGTAAAATATGAGAGAGTGAGAACAATAATACCTGGGAGAGCGATCATGGAGGTCTGCAACTACAACAACTAAATCCTACTAAGACAGTAAAACTAAATAAAACCTACCTATGCTATACCTCCATCAGACTAGGAGATCAATGATCCTGATAGATAGGATCATTCAGGGAGATGGACATGTCCTCTGAATCAAATTTCTCAATAAATGGTTTAAGGCGTTGTCCATTAACTTTGAAACAGTCACCATTCGCTGCATTCTCAATCTCAACAGCCCCATGAGGAAAAACTTCTTTAACAATATATGGGCCGGTCCATCGAGATCGTAATTTTTCCGGAAAAAGATGAAGTCGGGCATTATACAAGAGCACTTTCTGCCCTTCATGGAAAGATTTCCTTAAGATATGCTTGTCATGAAAGGCCTTCATCTTGCTCTTGTAAATCCTCGAATTCTCATATGCATCGTTCCGGATCTCATCAAGCTCATTTATTTGAAGTTTGCGAAGCGAGCTAGCCTTGTCAATGTCAAAATTTAAAGCCCGAATTGCCCAATAGGCTTTGTGTTCTATCTCCACAGGCAAGTGGCAAGCTTTCCCATAGACAAGTCTATAAGGGGACATTCCAATGGGTGTCTTGTAGGCAGTACGGTGAGCCCAAAGTGCATCATCTAATCTTAGGGACCAATCCTTGCGATCCGGTCTCACCGTCTTTTCCAAAATCTGCTTGATTTCCCTATTGGAAATTTCAGCTTGCCCACTTGTTTGTGGGTGGTATGGGGTACTCACTTTGTGCCTAATACCATATTTCTTCATCAAAGTTTCAAAAGGTCTATTGCAAAAGTGAGAACCACCATCACTAATAATGGCTCGAGGCGTCCCAAATCTAGAAAGTATGTTTTCTTTGAGAAACTTGAGAACTGTACGATGATCGTTGGTTCTACATGGGATAGCCTCTATCCATTTAGACACATAGTCTACGGCCAACAGAATATAGACATGTCCAAAAGATGAGGGGAATGGTCCCATGAAATCGATGCCCCAACAGTCAAAGACTTCAAGATGTTGAATTGGGGTGAGGGGCATCATATTGCGACGGGATAATCCTCCTAACTTCTGGCAGCGCTCGCATGCTTTGCAAAACTCGTGGGTATCTTTAAATAATGTGGGCCAATAAAAACCACACTGCAGAATTTTTGCAGTTGTTTTCTTGGCTGAAAAATGACCCCCACATGCTTGATCATGACAAAAGGAGATGACTGAATTGTGTTCATCATCGGGGACGCATCTCCTTATAATTTGGTCTGGGCAATATTTAAACAATAGAGGTTCATCCCAGAAAAATCTGCGCACTTCCCTTAGAAATTTACGTTTGTCTTGCGCAGTCCAATGAGTCGGTATCGCACCTGTGGAAAGATAATTGGCTATATCAGCGTACCATGGTGGATGCATAGCAACAAAGAGTTGCTCATCAGGGAATGAGTCCTCAATAGGTGACTCGTCAATGGAATTTGGTAGGACTAGGCGGGATAGATGATCCGCCACCACATTTTCTACCCCCTTCTTATCTTTGATCTCCAAATCGAATTCTTGAAGGAGTAGGATCCATCTTAGCAAACGGGGCTTAGCATCCTTCTTGGAAAGAAGGTATTTCAGCGCCGCATGATCTGTATAAACAATAACTTTGAATCCTATTAAGTATGGCCTGAATTTGTCCAAGGCAAAAATGATAGCTAGGAGCTCTTTCTCCGTAGTCGAATAGTTAACTTGGGCAGGATTCAAGGTCCTACTTGCGTAGTAGATGACATGGGGCTTTTTATCCTTCTTTTGGCCTAACACCGCCCCAATAGCAAAATCGCTTGCATCGCACATCAACTCAAAGGAGTGGACCAATCTGGAGGTTGCATGATAGGAGCGGTTGTTAACATGTCTTTTAGCTTTGAAAAAGCTAATTGACATTCGGCACTCCACTCAAATTGGTTTTCCTTTTGTAGAAGGTTGCATAAAGGCCTTGAGATGTGACTAAAGTCCTTTATAAACCTTCGATAGAAACCGACGTGTCCAAGGAAGGACCGCACATCGCGTATGCTTTTGGGTGGTGGTAGATTGGAAATTATGTCAATTTTCGCCCGGCTACTTCTATTCCATTGGACGAGATGATATGTCCAAGGACTATTCCTCTTTGTACCATGAAATGGCACTTTTCCCAGTTTAATACAAGTTGCTTTTCCTCACACCTCATCAAGACCAACTTCAAGTGCTCGAGACACTCATCAAATGTACAACCAAAAACAGAAAAGTCATCCATGAACACCTCAAGAAACTCGCCCACCATGTCCGAGAAAATACTCAACATGCATCGTTGGAATGTGGCGGGTGCATTGCATAACCCGAATGGCATCCTTCGGTAAGCGAAGGTACCAACCGGGCATGTAAATGTGGTTTTCTCTTGGTCTTCCGGAGCTATCTCAATTTGGTTGTATCCGGAATAGCCATCTAGGAAGCAATAATAGGGATGGCCTGCCAACCTCTCCAAAATTTGATCCATAAATGGGAGAGGGAAGTGGTCTTTCCTAGTAACCGTGTTGAGCTTCCTATAATCAATGCACATACGCCAACCGGTGGTCACCCTAGTCGGTATAAGCTCGTTGTTGGCGTTTTCAATGATGGTAATACCGGATTTCTTGGGGACAACTTGGGTGGGACTCACCCATTGGCTATCTGAGATGGGGTAGATGATACCCACATCCAATAGCTTTAACACCTCGGCTTTGACAACCTCCATCATGTTTGGATTTAGCCTTCTTTGAGGTTGTCTAGACGTTTTTGCATTTTCTTCAAGGTGTATACGGTGAGTGCAAACCGAAGGATCTATCCCTTTGAGATCCGCTATTGTCCAACCTATGGCTTCCCGATGTTCTTTGAGTAGCTCAATCAACTTGAGCTCTTGGTCTTTCTCTAGGTGGGAGGCAATGACGACTGGGAATGTTTCCTCTTGACCCAAATATACGTATTTAAGCTCTGATGGCAGCGGTTTGAGGTCAAGCTTTGGTGGTTTGATGTTAGACGGTGGAGGCCTTGATGTGGTTTGTGGCAATTTTTCAAAGTGGGGCCTCCACCGGCTAGTATCAACTACCGGTCTTTCTATATTTAATGCCTGCACACTCTCACTAATGATAGGATCTTCGGAATCCATGAAATGTGCTAAGCATGTCTCCAAGCTTTCTAGTGGTTCAAGTTGGAGGAGTTCTTCTTCTTCAAAAGTTTCGAGCATGTTCACATCGAAGAACTCATCATCATCGACATCCCTATGTCTTTTGCCCAAATGAAACACATTTACCTCTAGTGTCATGTTTCCAAAAGATAGTTGCATCACCCCATTCCGGCAATTGATGATCGCATTTAATGTGGCAAGGAATGGGCGGCCTAATATCACCGGTATTTGGGTGCTAGCATCCAAAACCGGTTGTGTGTCCAAGACTATAAAATCTACCGGGTAGTAGAATTTGTCAACTTCGACTAGAACATCCTCAACTATCCCCCTCGGTACACGGATAGATCTATCAGCGAGTTGCAATGTGGTTTTGGTGGGTTTTAATTCACCAAGGCCCAATTGCTCATATACCGAATATGGGATCAAGTTCACACTCGCCCCCAAGTCTAACAAGGCACGTTCAATCCGGTAGTCTCCAATGATACATGAGACGGTGGGACTACCGGGATCTTTGAATTTTGGGAGAGTCTTTTGAGTGAGGATGGCACTAACTTGCTCAGTTAAGAAGGCCTTTTGCTGCACATTATATTTGCGTTTTGTTGTGCATAGGTCTTTTAGAAACTTGGCAGAAGAGGGAATTTGTTTGATGGCATCAAGCAAAGGGATATTGATCTTGACTTGTCTGAAAATCTCTAGAATATCTTGAGAATTTGGGAGAGATTTTAGGGCAACCAATCTCGATGGGAATGGTGCTATGGGCTTGTAAATGCGTTCCGGTTGTTGTGGGGTTAAGTTAGATCCATTTTCATCCTCAGAATTTACCGGATCATTAGGCTCATCGGCCTTCACCGAAATAGTTTTGTCAATTTGTTTACCACTTCTAAGGGTGGTAATGGATTTAGCTTGCTCCATGTTTTGGTTGGACGAATTTGGGATGCTTACTTCATGTACTTGCTTTGGATTGGGCTGAGGTTGGGCCGGAAAGGTCCCTTTCCTAGCATTCAAGCGTCCCTTAATCTCATCAACCGAGACTTTCAGCTCTTGGAGCAATTGCTGATTCGATTCATTTATTTACGCTTGCCCTTGCATAAACGCTCTCAAGGTATCCTCCAATGAGAATTGAGGTGGGGCCATATTTTGCATGGGTGGCCCTCTTTGGGAGTTGGTAGGATTGCCCGTAGGAGCATTCTTCCAACTGAAATTCGGGTGGTTCTTCCAACTCTCATTGTATGTATTACCTACCGGTCCATTGAAAGGCCGTTGATAACCATATGTGGCATTGGTTGTCTCTTGTAGCACTTCCTTAAATGCAGGAATTGTGGGACAATCTTGCGTAGCGTGTAAGTCGGTGAGACAAATCCCACATGTGGTTTCAACAGCTTCCTTGGACTTGGAAACTCCATTTTTGCTAAGTTCCATGGCCTCAACCTTCCTTGTGAGGTTGGCTATCCTTCCATTCACGTCGTCTTCCTCTTTAAGGACATATATCCCTTCTTTCTCTTGAGTAGGCTTGGGGTTCTTGGGTTTATCCTAGGTATCCCAAGATTGGGCGTTTTCGGCCAACATGTCCAAGTAACTCCAAGCATCATCTGGATTTTTACTCATAAACTCGCCATTGCACATCATTTCCACAAATTGGCGCATATTGGAACTTAATCCATCATTGAAAAAATTTATAACTCGCCAACTCTCATAGCCATGATGTGGGCAAGCAAGCAGGAGTTCCTTAAATCTTTCCCAACATTGAAAGAATGATTCACCCTCTTTAGCTGAGAAATTCATTATGGCCCTTCGAAGAGTGTTTGTTTTATGAGCTAGGAAGAACTTTTTCAAGAATTCCCGGTTCATCTCAACCCATGACCCAATCGAATGTGGTCTAAGAGAGTGAAGCCAATCTTTGGCTCTTTCTTTCAAAGTGAAGGGAAAAAGTTTAAGTCTGATTGTATCCCAGAAACATTGGGATAATGCAAGGGGGCCAACACTTCTTCAAATTCTTGCAAGTGTAAGTATGGGCGGTCAGAGTCTAGCCCATGGAATTTAGGTAAAAGTTGGATTACTCCCGGTTTTATGTCAAGGGTCCCACCGTTAGCTGGTAGAACTATGCAAGAAGGTGTAATTGTACGAGCAGGTTGTAGGTAATCCCGTAGTGATATCATTGGAGGAACATTATGTACCTCATTCTCTCCTACTCCTTGATTTGCGTTTGTGGTTGGAGTAGGGGGGGGAGGATTCCTTAAGGGGGTTTGATCCATACTCCCCAAACTTTCACAATGCTCTTGATAATTCCGGACTCGTCTATGGACTGACAATGGTCCAACTAAACCACCTTCAGATTGGAGACGATTTGAATGATTACGTTCCCAACGGGACATAAACCACTCAACCAGAAACTGAAACTAATCCTATTCTAGAAAACTAAAATCTGAAACTGAAAGAAAGTTCTGCAGAAGCTAAGTTAGAAGGGTATCACCTGATGCGCTTGAACTAGAGAAAAACTCCTACAAAACAGAAAAACTTGTTAGTTCTAAGAAAATAAAAAAGCCTAACTATTTCTACTTCTACAGCCACTGAAATTATTTGAAAACCGTTATCTAATCTCCCCGGCAGCAGCGCCAAAAACTTGTTCACTCGCCTCAAGTGTAAGGCTGCGATGTAGTAATAAAACTCGGTAAGACCGAGGTCGATCCACAGGGAAAGAGTAACAGCTTCCTAATTACTCCAGCAACTCAGTTTAATAGAGTAAATTCAGATTCAATGGGATGTTTAATTAAAACAGTAACTTAATGAAAAATCAGAGATATAATGTACTAAGGCTTTCAAGGATCCACTTGTAGCAATCCTATGTCAATTCAGTCAATCCAAGTAGAGAACACAACTAGATTTGAAGTCCTATCTCTCATCTAGTTGGAAAGTAAAGCATTCACACACATTCATCCAATTCAAGTTGAACTTCCAAGTTCAAGTCCATTCAATCAATGTAAAATTCAAATTCATAGCCTGCGGAGTAACAGCCATGCCTATGGACTATGGCCTGCTCAAGGATTACTATAATTCGAATCTAAACAAGCAACCTGTGATAATCTCAGAGAATTAAAAGGAATTCATGTCCGGAGCACATAAACTCAGATAAGACATCTCAAACTACCTCCTATTGGACTGAAACATAAGAAAAATCTAACTTTGAATTAAAAAATACTTGAATCAAACTGAAATTAACATAGAACTGGCTACAAGCTTCACCTCTCCGCCTTAGCTGAGAGGTTTTAGCCGAGCATAGTCATGCAACAACTAAAAGCTCTGAAATAAAAGCATAAACTAAGAAAATCCGGATAGAAGAGTTGCAATCGCTCCACAATCGCTTCCTCCCTCCAAACTCACGTTCCTTCTCCTCTCTGATACCTTAGGGAGAGCCCCTAGGTGGCCTTTTATAGCAACAATCCTTCCTTGCGTCGGATTCTGCAAAATCCTACGCATTGCGCAACAATTTTCGGAGTCCCAATTAGGAAAGGACTTCCCCTATGCAGAGCCGACCGGTACTGATGTTTTACACCTTCCAGAGATTGCTGCCGACCGGTCATGACCGGTCGGACAGACTTTCCTATATGTCCAGCGTGCATGCCCGACCGGTCATGACCGGTCGGGCTAGTTTTTGCCTTAGTATATACAGCCTTCATGTGTGGCCGACCGGTCAAGACCGGTCGGCCTTCTCTTTCTTCTGATCAGCAACTGCACAGTGTGCATGGCCGACCGGTCATGACCGGTCGGCCTCTCTTCTACTTAATCCTTTGATGTGGCTGACCGGTCGGACGACCGGTCAGCCTTGTATTTCTTCATCTTTTTCTTCTTTTCTTCATTCTCTTTTCTCTCTTTTTCTTCTTCTCTCTTTGGTCCATCTTAGGACTTCATGCAATGTCTTCAAATATATTCTTTTGGCTCCAATTTGATGAAATCCACTCTTATCCCTACAATCACAAAAACACGTGTTAGGTGGGCCTTTAAACCATGAAAATCATGCAAACTATGTAGTGTAATGGGCAATGCAATGTATAAATTGGAGGTTCAACAGTGAGTTTAGGTGTTGGTTGAGCCCAAAGAAGATGAAGACCGAAGACTCAAGTGGATCAACTGCATTAAGGAAGAAGACATAGGTAAATGAGATGCCTTGGTGAGCTAAAACCCTTGAACCTAAACTAAAATCCAAACATCTAGATGGCATGACATAATAAGTAAACTTTTAGTCATCTTAGAATGACCTTAGGTGTCCCAAAAGACCATCCAAATGATGGCCTAAGAGGTTGCATGAGCTGCTGTAAACAAGACTGAACAAATAACATAACTCATGGGTCGGTGACCTGTCGCCAAAGGCCAAAATAAGGACAGTAACTACACCCAATCCTTAGACTTAAATCGACCGATCTAAGACTGGTCAATTGGTCCATGCGACCAGTTGGTGACCTGTCTACAACTGGTCGTCAGAGGCCCTTTTTGGGACAGCAAGCAGACATTCGTCCCTGGCTAAATTCGACCGGTCCGAGTTCAACAAGCGACCGATTGGGTACCCCGTGCGGCCGGTCTCCAATTAGTTATTTTTACCCATTTTGTATCTGTTGGAGCTTTTGCTCTATATATTGGCATCTCGATTTTTGAGGTTCTGAGAGAGAATTTAGTGCATTAGAAGCCACCCTCATTGCCTATACTATTAGGCTTTAATCTTAATCATTTCAAATCATGTTCCTTGTGATTCATCAAAAGATGGAGCATTCAAAGCTTATATGAAGATGAACGTGTTCTCTCTTGATCTCTAGATGTTTTAGACACCTACACCATATATATATATATATACCTAAAGATCCATATAGGTGAATCCTTCTAGGCTTGTAACACACAACCATTTATAAAAGATTCAACCTATTTCCCATCACCATGGTCATCTCAAGAAGATCAAATGCAAGTTGATTGATCGTTGGAGCTGAAGCATTAGCAACGCATCAGCAATAAGATCAGGGGAGTAAAGGAGAGCTTATTCGAGCATGGGAGATTTAGAAGAAGAAACCCGAAGCGGCGGTTCAAAAGGGGCTCAATTTGATAAGTTAGTGTCAATTGTAAGAGTCCAGTAGCACTCCTTCCTTTTGGTAGGATTGAGTATGAATTTAATGTTGATGGTTGGCCTATTGAAAACTACGTAAGTCTTCAAGGGGAGCCACCAACATGAGTGTGTACATGTAGGTTATTGGTTAGCCTGAGAAACCATTGTAGGTTCTTGAATTGGACCTAAAGGGTTGGGAGGAACCTCGTTAAAATTCTTAGGTTAGGAGGAACCTTGTTTAAACTCCTGGGTTGGATAGAACTTATAAATATCTGGGTTGAGAGGTGAACCTATAAAACCACTGTTCAGGTTAAGAGGTGAACCTATGTAAAAACATCCATGTAAAGGTTGGGAGGAACCTATTTAAAACTCTTATGGTTGGGAGGAACCTGATTTAAACTCCCTAGTGAAATTCAGTGTTATCATGGGTTGGGAATGATAACCGGGAGTGGAGTAAGCAAGTAGTCGAACCATTATACATGCTTGTATTTGAGATTGTCATTTAAGCCATTTCTATTTTAGCATTATTTCTTTAATTGTTAATTATATGAATGTTGAAATGAAATGTATGTTATGCATTTATAGGTAAATTCTCACACACATCTTATAGTTTCACTTCTAGACTAGGTGCTTGATTAGTAACATCTATTGTAGTTTACATTGCATATAAATCAGTTGCTTGATAGTCATATAATTTATAATGTATATGCTTGGCTAGTTTGCTTAATTGCTTATTTATTTCTAGCCATTGTGATTAGACCCACTTAAGCTTGGAAGCTAAGTATTCTTGTTTAATTAGTTTATAATTTCTAAATTAGTTTAATTAGGCATCACCCCCCCCCCCCCCCCCCCCCCCCCCCCCCAAATCGAGGACTTAGCAATAGTTCTAATAGCTCCGCCAAGCTTCCGCACGTATTATAGGATGTTGTGTTATATTATCCGACGCAACTTCAGAGGTCACTACCAAATCCAAGTTCAGAAATAAAAGGGTGAGAATCTTCCAAAATTGGATATCTAAGGTCATCTCCATCCATAGAGGCGACCGCCAGATCAATGATCAGGACAACTAAGCCACAAATCCACATATACTAAAATCATTGACCAGGACCTCATATCATTCAGTAATGGTATAAATTACAATTCAAATTGGATCTAGAGTATAATAAGGGATTTGCCTCTTCTATTGTTTCTTATGGATTGAATTAAAAAAAAAAATCTTAAATGATGTAATCAATTCCAAGGATGATTTCATAAAGAATTTTCCATCTATTTTTTATGAAGTCAATGAATCTTTTTATGAAGGATCAAAAGCCCAAATTTCATGCTGGAATGATTTGAAAGATCCAAAACAAAAACTATGCACATGTGGACCAGCAGTTGGATGATCAAGACCAGGACTCTGAACGGTGCTAATGGCCATCTAATTAATGGATTTTCCTGTGTTGAATGTGGATTGCCGACCACTTTTTTTTGGGGATGATTGTTTTTTCATTTACATATGTATTTACGGATAAATGAATAATGATTATTTACCTATGTAATTCAACAATAGTCTCGAGGTTGACATTGACAATGAGCTTGCTTAAAAAGCTTCTCATTCCAGAGAATTGAATTTGTACAAGTTCCATGTATAAAAATTATGGGGCCCACCATGATGTTTGTATCTTATCCACGTCGTTCATTTGTTCTGCGAGCTCATTGTAATACTCAAGGCGTGTTTGTTAAAGGCTCAGAATTTCAATAATATAACTGTCCAAATGTCACCAATCATTAGGTAACAACAAGCCCAAGAGAAGTCCTACACCAAACAAACTTCTCTCTTATAAAAGTCTTCGTTAGCATGTTAACTACGTTGTTATCGGTGTGAATCTTCTGTAATGAAATCTAATCATCTCCCACAACATCGCAAACAAAGTGATACTGAACATTGATGCGCTTGGTCTGAGCATGAAATACTAAATTTTTAGCCAAATGTAACGTGCTTTGACTGTCATAATGAATCACCACCACTATTTGCTTGAATTTTAATTCTTCTAGCAACATCTTCAATCAAATAACTTCCTTGCATGCTTGTGTAAATAACATGTACTCTATCTTTTTAGTAAATAAGGTCACCACTAACTGTAGTCTCGACATCCAACTAACCACACCGCTGGCCAAAGAGAAAATATAACATGTGGTAAATCTTCTTTTATCATGATCTCTTGCATAATCTTCAACCACAAACCCAACCAATTTTAAATTTTAGCTTCTATAACAAATAGTTGCTTCAGAAGTACCCTTCAAGTAATGAAGGATCCACTTCACAACAATCCAATGATCTCTACTGGGTTCTCTATTTATTTATTGATTTCTCTCACTGGTTGTATAATTTCTGGTCTGGTGCACACCACGGCAAACATAAGACTCCCTATCACCAATGGATATGGTACTTGATACATATACTCCCTTCTCCGCTTTTGTGTTAAGATACTAATCAGAAGACAACTTGCAACCAACAGGAAATGGAGTACTAAATGGATTAGAATTCTATACGTTGAAGCGGCAAAAAATTCTTTTAACATAACCCTTCTAGGTTATCCACACTTTTCTATTCTTCTTGTCTCTAAGTACGGTCATCCCAAGAATCTGATTAACATCACTCAAATCCTTTATATCAAATTTCTTAGTCAAATGAGCTTTTAATATTACAATAGTATCTTATTAATACCTATAACCAATATGTCATCCATATATAATAATAAGATAATAAAGTCACTATTTCCATAACTATAAATATAAGCACAATAATCTTCCTTACGTCTCTGAAATTCCAAGTTCACAATGAATGAATAAACTGTTTATACCAATACCTTGGCGCCTATTTTAAACTGTAAAGCGATCTGTTTGGATAACAGAGTAGTTTTTTTCCTTCAATAAAGCCTTCGATTTGAGTCATATAAATTTCTTCATCAGGATTTTCATACAGAAAAATAATTTTTACATCTAACTGCTCAAGCTCAAAGTCAAGTACTGTTGTTATACTCAACAAAATACAAATATTACTTAAACGGACAACTAGAGAGAAAATTTCATTAAAGTCAATACTTAATTTCTTAGTATATCATTTTACCACTAATCGGGCTTTATCTATTTCAATGTTCCCTTTAGTATCTTTTCTCATCTTGTAAATCCATTTGTAACCAATGACCTTCTGCCCTTTGGATAATTCAACTAATGTTCAAGTCATGTTTTTATGCAGAGCTTTCATGTCCTCCTTCATGGACACTCTCCATTGGCTAGCTTCCACAAATTCACATGACTCTCAGTATGAACAAGGCTCAAGCTCTTCTATTATATAAGCATAAGCGATAATATAATCCTTGAGCCAAATAAAAGGTTTTGTAGCCATCTTTGGTCAACCTTGATAACTTTGAATTTTTTTCACCTGATATCTCATCTGAATGATTTTCATCAACTTCATTTTTAATGATATCATTAACTTATTGATTATCTGAATTAGTATGTTAATTTTAAACATCATTTAAAGATTTCAATTTAATTATCTCTTGTGACTCCGAACTCGGTAATTATCTATCTTTCTATAGTGAATCTTCATTAAAAATCATATCTCAGCTAATTATTAATTTGTGGGCAATAGGGTCCCGCAATCTATACTCCTTTGTTCCATCTATATAACCAAGAAAAATACACTTTCTAGACCTTGTATTCAGATTAGTCACGTGCTCTTTAAAAATTCATACATAAGCGTCACAACAAAAGGACAAAGGAATGAATAATTAATAAGTTTTTCATACCATACCTCTACAGGGATCATAAAATCTAGTACAATCGTAGAAGAACAGTTTACTAAATAACAACTTGTATTAATGACTTCTGCTGAAAAAACATTGCTTGAGCCTAATTGAACTTAACATGCTCCTAACACGATCCATAAGTTTACGGTTTATACCTTTTGAACTCCGTTCTACTGGAGAGTACCGGGGATTGTGCAGTGCCTCTCAATGCCATGCTCACTGCGAAAATCCTTAATTTTTTTTAGGCATACTCTCCTCCATTATCAGTTCTCAGACACTTAATTTTCTTTTCCTTTTGATTTTCAATTAATGAATTAAACTTGATAAAAAAAAGTAAAAGAATTCCTCTTCCTTTTTAACATGTAAACCCATGCATTTCTGGAGAAATCGTTAATAAAGAAAATAAAATATTTTGAACCTCCCAAAGATTTGACTGGGGCCTCCCAAGTATCAGAATGAATTAAATTTAAAGCATCCTTACTTTTAGTAATAGATGAGGGAAACAAGCTTAATGAAGCTTTCCAAATATGCAATCTGTTTGCTTCCCCAAGTGTAGGGTTGCGATGTAGTAATAATCTCGGTAAGACCGAGGTCAATCCACAGGGACTTGTGTAGGACTTCACAAAACACTTCCAATGGTCTCTAGTTGAGAGCTAACTAAACTGAATTTTAGAGTTGAATGTTGATAGCAATTTTAAACTAAAATTGAATGTAAACAATGTAAAAGAGCATTAGGGGTTCAAGGATCCACTTGTAGCAATCCTTGATGTTTAATTCGTTGTGGTTTCACAATTACACAACTAGAATCGAAATCAAATCCTATCTAGTTGGATGATAGGACGGTTATAACAAATAATCTGTCATATGTATGATTCATATACATGATTCCCTCAATTCAAGTTAGGACTTGAGCACACTCAATTGCATAGGTCAATCCTAGTTCCAATAGATTAAGATCATAATCATCATTAAACTCTGCCACAAAGCATAACTAGATCATGATTTGAACTTCATTCAAATCACATACATAATCATTCATAATTCAGAAATTCAGGAAAGTAGAATTTTAGTTAGAAGTTCCCACATGAGAATCCAAGGTCTAGAGCGTATTAAATCCGATTCCTTGGAGCGTACAGGTCTAGATCCATTCAAAACAATTAAGAATTAAAGTAACCCTTTCAAACATCCATGAGCCATCATAAGATTAAGAAAAGTACTTAGAAACTTTATTCAAACTTCAAACCATTGTTCTTTAATGAAAATTCCAACTTGAAACCAATGCAAATGAATTAAAACAGTCTTAGATTCACTACACGCTTCACCTCTTATCCCTAGCTAAGAGGTTTAGTCGTTCATGATCTAAGGAAACATGAAAGTAACTAAGGAAAATATAAAAACTAGAAGAACAAACTAGGAGGAGTTGCAAAACTTCGGATCCGACTTCCACTGCCTCCTACCGTGGTACTTCTCTTCTCGAATACCTTAGGAACGAGCTAGAGGAGTCCTTTTATAGGTTTGGGGCCCTAGGTGTGAAGAAACTTCGAGAAAATTCGTAAAAACTGCATTTTGTACAGAGAATTCAGAGCTTGTAGAAGAAGCTCTGTTACGCAGACAACCAGTCGAGTGACCGGTATGTGCTCATGGACGACTGGTCGCACGACTGGTTGTAAAAGGCCAAAAATAGTCCAGAGAGTTTTCTGGAAATTCGAACCCCATTTTTAATTCAACGACCGGTCTGAGTAGTGGACGACCGATCGTGATTGGTCCAGTAAGGTTTGGCAATAGGGTCCTCCTGTTGAGTGTTCGGACCTATCGGACAACTAGTCCTGGGCTATGGCCGACCGGTCGGACGACTGGTCTTAAGTGCAATTTTCTACACTTCTTTCTTCTCTCATTCTCTTTCTCCCTTGCTTCTTTCTTCCACCCTTTTGCCCTTGGTCTTTTAATCTTCAATGTGTACAGAGTGACCTTCTAAGCATTGAATTGGTGAAGTCCCTTTCTCGTTCCTACAATCACAAAACATGCTTTAGAATAGTCTTTAAACATGAAAACCATGCATAATGAGTGATGAATTGGGTTTAGAATATACACAATTAAGAGCTCAACACAATCCTCACAAAAATATAAATTAATAAGCTTTAAACCAAGAAGTAAATTTCGATCAAGAAGTACCTCTAGTCCTTGCTTGCTCATGTGGCCCAAACACTTGTTCCAGATTGTAGTAAAGTTTGTTACAACATTGACAATAATAACATCTCCAATCAAGGTATCTCCAATCAAATGATATAAACTGCCCATTAATTCTCCTTTTGCCACCACCATCGCCCCCTTTAATAATCTTCAATTATGACTCTTTTTATTAGAAAATTTATAGCCATCTTCATTGAACTTTCGTAATGATAGAAGACTCTTCTGCAGGTTCGATACATACCACGCACCAGAAACTATACGTATGATACCATCAAACATAGTACTTACAACATATCCAATCCCCACAATTTTATACTTGCTATCATCACCCATGTAAATTGTGCTGCCATCACATGACTAATATATGTAAAAATAATTTATGTGTGGATTTATATAGAATGAAGTGCTTGAATCTAAGATCCATCGATGGCTTAGATTCTCTCGTGGAATCACTATCGACAACACTTTCCTATCCCTAGATGAATTGTCATTTTTACTAAAATTCTTAGAAACCCTTTGAATTTGATGATTGATCATGCGAATTAAGTTTATAAGTTTCCTGATTTGCATTCTTGGGTCTACAATTTTTACACAAGTGGCCATTATTTCCATAATTTTCATACTTGTTTTGTGCTCTTTCAACTTGGATCTCATTTAATCTCTCCCACCAGTCCCTTCTCATTAGATCTTCCTTTGACCATCATAGCATCACCAGCAGATTCTTCATTTTTTTCTACGAGATTTTTCAGTAAGCAATGTAGACACGACTAACTCCATCGTGAGATCTGGACCGTTGCTGAGATTTATAATAAACCATCCCACAAATCTGACATCGAACAGAGAAGAAGTGCGACCTTTTCTTTATTGTCAATCTTCACATCGACCGCCACCCATCTGTTAATAAGGGTGTTAAACCCATTAAAGTGTTCTCATAAAGAGGACCCTTCATTCATCTCTAAATTGTATAGTTATTGTTGGAGAAATATCTTGTTTGACGTCGAATTTCCTTCATATAGGTTTCGCAATTTGTCATATAAACCTATTACAATTGTTTAATCGGACAAAACACGTTGAACAAAACCGAATCATCCAATGCAAGAAGAAGATCCGTCATAGCTAATTGATTTTTCTCCTCTAATATCTCGTCTTTCATCTCTACAGGCTTCTTTTCTTTTCCTTAAATCACAATTGCACATCCTTTGTTCATAAACATCGTGTTTATCTTTAGTTTCCACAATGAATAATTGGATCTATTAAACTTCGGCACCTCAAATTGAGTAGAACTCGATCTAGCCATCTAAAACACAATTGCAAAACAGACATAAACATCGATCTTGTGCTAAAAGGTTTATCAACCTTTAGCTCTATTACTAATTTTAAGACCCATACCCTGATTAGCTGATCGTAAGCTTAGTTTCTGGCACCGGTATGTCCCGGACTGATCAAATTGGAGAGTTTAGATTGAACGCCTTCTTTTAGTACTACAACGACCTGAGACCTATACATTGGTGTTCGCTCGCCTCAAGTGTAAGGCTGTGATGTAGTAATAATCTTGGTAAGACCGAGGTCAATCCTCAGGGATTGTCGTAACAATTCTAAACTTTATAACTAGGATGTGGTAAATTGAATTTTTATCGATGGATGAAAATTAAGAACATAAACTATCTATTTTAGAACTAAATCAAAGAAATAAACACTAGAGCACCAAGGATCCACTAATAATCATTCACAATGCCAATTCAAATCATTCAAGCCATTAACTCAATTGGAATCGGAGTTCTATTCCTATCCAATAAGAATATAGAGCAATCAAATCATCACAACATGTCTAACATAGATGGATTATTTACTAATATGGTTCTCTCATAATCAACTAAGGTATTGGGTGTATTCGATCACACAACACAATCCTTCACAAAACAAGCAAGATCACATTCATAATTCTTCCTCAAGCCTTGTCACTAGACTTAATTTAGAAGCATGAATTGAATTTCCATTGAACCAAAATCAATACATAAACATCTACCTTAGATCAAAACCCAAAGATAAGAACTTCTTCTAGTCTAGTTTTAGATAAGCATTTAGGAAACTTAGTTTGTAAGATCCCCTAGCATCCAACATATCATGATGGATTTAGGATCTCTACAACCCAAAATTCTATCAATCAAAACCCCATTAAGCAATCTCAGTAATCAAAACATCCCATGTAAGAGAAATCACAAGAGATAGAAGATTAACTAAAAATACTAACTTTATTTTAAACTTGAACTAGAAGTGTTCTTCATTAAACCAAAATTACTTGAACCAATTCGAATTAGACATTGCAAACAACTAAAAGCTTCACCTCTTAGCCCTGGCTAAGAAGTTTAAACAACCATTAATAGGTTAAACTAAAACTCAAAAGAAAACTAATAAAAAACATAGAAAAATCGAGTTTGGAGGAGTTGCAGACGCTCCACAGCGATTCTCTTCACCTCCCACGAAGTCCCAAGCCTTCTGTGATCTCTTAGGAAGAGACCCTAGGTGTCCTTTTATAGCTTTACAGCTCCTCCGCATGAGAAAAATTGCAACACCGGATGTCCTTCACGCACTAGGAAACCCAGAAAATCAGAGCTTGCTGAGCAAGCTGCTGGAGTCTTGCTAAATTTACACTGGCTGACTGGTGGGAGATGGTTGGCCGACCGGTCAAGACTGGTCGGACCTGTCTATGCTTGGTCCAGAGTGTACAAAAGAGAGGGGGGGCCTATGGCTGACCGGTCTTAACCGGTCGAGGCTTGTTTGGCTGACCGGTCATGACCGATCGCACCCATTTGTTTGCCTTTTCTTTCTTTATCTTTTCTCCTTACTTCTTCCTTCTTCTCTTTGACCCACCATCCTTCCTCATCAAAAGGCTTCTAAGGTGGTCTTTTAGCTTTAAATACGTGAAGTCTCTCTTTCCATCCTACAATCACAAAACATGCATTAGTTAGGTGCTTTGAACATGTAAATCATGCATAATGAGTGATGAAATGGGGTTAGAATATGCATAATTCAGAGCTCAACACACCCCCCACTAGCATTTTGCTAGTCCCGAGCAAAACATGCATGAAACAAATCTCTCCTCTAAAAGCTCAACTTTCTCTTGGAAACTATACTTCTATAGACTCGAAGACATACAAGTATGAAATTCAGAGAAACTTAATGATATGAGACTGAAATCCTAAACTCTCCTAAACATAATAAGTGTTTCATATAGAATCCTCACCGATTGATTGAGAAATAGAAGAATTCGAACAAGTGCGGTCTAGTGTGCATGGTGAATTTTCATCTCATGAATTTCCAGGATTATCTTCTTCATAAATCAACGAAACTGAAGCTCTAAAAGTGTACAGATCAACCAAATGCCTACGACAAGATTTTGCCTTACCGTTCCTTCGGCAGCTTTCACATTACTTTCTATTTCCAGCTTTGGTTATGGGTAGACCATCCCTTGGTTGGTAATAGATAGCCCTTTTCAAAAAATTTCAACATATATTCAATGATAACCATTTTTTTTTTCTTTTTCATATACATTAGATAGGATTTTTAGAAATCCATATCTTTCGTTCTTTTCTCATTACTTCTCATGAACAAGGATGGACAAAGTTCCCCGACTTGGTTCCTTAACGCCTTACATCTCAGTTTAGCCAATTTAGAAATCTACATAATCCTTTCAAACCATGAGAATCGTGTAATGTGAGCTAGACTCAAAGGTGTTCAAACATTCTATCGACCATATAAATAGGAGAATTCATATAGAAAACTATTATATTAGAGATAATTCAAGGCTTTCAACATCAATCACTTCATCTCTCTTTCTCTCATACTCATACCATCCCAAGTGCATAGAAATGATGCTTTCCAAAAGAGTTTCGATTTTTCAGAAAAATTAAAAATTTTACTATAAAATTTTGCTCGAAATGTAACAAATTGCTAGATTCATCTAGGAATCTCACCCCCAACTAAACCTTGCATTGTGCTCAATGTAAAATGATATGTAATAAAAAAACATGAGAGTGATGATATAGATAAAGGAGAGTGAGAACGAGAGTACCTGAGAGAGTTGATCATGGAAGTTTGCAACTTTAAACAACTAAATAATCAAAATGAATAAAACTACTCTATACCTCCGTCAGACTAGGAGGTCAATCTTGATACTCATGATCATCCAAAGGAATGGAATCTAGCAGGATTATGAGGTGGAGTAAAAGATTTTTCAGTAAAACCATCCACCATCTCGCTTCATAATGCACATGGGTGATGTTCATCATTCTAATCCATTGAAAATCCTGCTAAAAAAGTTCAGCGGGTTATTCAAAGTTATCACATTCTAATCCATTGAAAATCCTGCTGAAAAAGTTCAGTGGGTTACTCAAAGTTATCACCCCATGTGTTAGGAAAGGAGAATTTCTTTTGTTGGAAATTATTAAACAAGACTCTCCTTTCCAACTTGTCCGGGAAAAAAACATTCAAGTAAGGGTCATCCAAGAGATGGTGCACTTCGGTTTGAACAAACCAAAGAGATGTGGAGACATGTATTTCTTCTTCACAAGTCGGTATGGTCTCCATATTTTCAGATTCTACCAGTGCTTCCACTATTAATACTTCGGTGTTACACTTTGTAAAAAGGAACTTTTTTGGGCACCGGTGAAGTTTCCCTTAAGGCATTGATAATGTCATGGATCATAGGATCATCTCAATCCTCAAAATATGCCAAACACTCCTCTAGAGTGTAAGAAACTTCGACCTTCCCAGTCACTTGTGTAGGTTGGAATACGTCATCAACCTCTACACTTTCAGCAATTGGCTCCTCCATAGGCAAATCAAGCACCAATCCATCAATTTCCTGCATGAAAAAATTGTTCAAGTCAGCGATTGGTGTCTTGTCAATCAAATTTTTAAAATTTGGCTTTTCTAAGGCCTCATCAATATCCAAAATTACTTCTTCCTTGGAATGAGCTAAGTAAACTTTTAAAGTTTTAGAAAATTTAGCTGAGGGTGGCTCATCATCATCCACAATTGTATCTATGAAATTAATCATGTAGATCTCATCTTCATCCTCATCCTCTTGTTGTTTGTGTAAGTGAAAAATATTCAACTTTATAGTCATATTTCCAAAGGATATTTTCATAACCCCATTCCTACAATTGATTATAGCATTGGCAGTTGCTAGGAATGGTCGGCCTAGAATGACGGGAACCTGAGTGCATACATTTGTAACTGTTTGTGTATCCAAAATAATAAAGTCTACTGGGTAGTAAAACTTATCGATTTGGACTAACACATCTTCAATTACTCCTCTCAGTATTTTAACGGAGCGATCCGTAAGTTGTAAAGTTATCTTGGTGGGTTTTAATTCACCAAGTCCAAGTTGCTCATATACCAAGTAGGGAATCAAGTTAACACTGGCCCCTAGAATAAGAAGTGCTCTATTGATCTGGAAGTTACCTATCATGCAAGAGATTATAGGGCTTTTATAATCTTTGAATTTTGGGAAATTATTTTATTGTCTGATAGCACTCATTTGTTCTGTAAAAAATGCCCTCTTGTGTATGTTTTGCTTACGCTTTATGACACATAGATCCTTTAGAAATTTGGCGTATGAAGGAATTTACTTAATTGCATCCAACAAGGGAATGTTGATTTTGACTTATTGGAAGACTTATAGGATGTCCTGATTTTCACTTGGCCTTTTTGTTGAGACAAGACGTTGGGGGAATGGGGCGACAGGTTTATACACACGCTCCGGTTCTTCATCTTGTGGAGCATTGCTCAATTCACCATCGCTCTTAGAATCAACCATGTCATTAGGCTTTGTGGCCTTCACCAGTTCAAAATTTTCAATCATTTTTCCACTTCTAAGAGTGGTGATGGCTTGAACATGTCCACATGAGGATATGTTGAAGAATTGGTGTTTGTTTCTAATTGTTCCTTGGGTTTAGGATGGCATTGGGTCAAACTAGTTCATTTCTCCCTAACTCCTAGATGTGTTTCAATTCTTTCAACTGAGATTTTATGTTCATTCATGGCTTGCATGTTGGACTGATTTATCTGAGTTTGTCCAATCATGAATGCGTTCAATGTATCTTCAAGAGTACTCTTTTGAGGAAGCCCTTGGGAAGCATTATTTGTATTTACCATAGCTTCATTTCTCCCATTAAAATTTGGTTCACACCGTTAATCAGGATTTTGCAAGTTAGAATTTGATGCACTGAAGGGGCATTGGTAAGCGTTTGTGGCGTTCGATTGAGTTTGCAAATTTTTTGAAACGCAGGGATTGTTGGGCAATCCTTTGTTAAGTGAACATCACTCTCACAAATACCAATACACTTTCAACGGCCCCCCCGGTGGTTATCATGTTAACACTTCTTAATTCTATAGCCTCAACCTTCTTTGTGAAACCCGCCACCTTTGAATTTAAATCATCCTTCTCATCTAATACAGTGTACTTGTGGACCCTCGCCGTTCCGCGCTCCCTGTACGTTCTCCCTTCCCTTCTGAAAAGAAGAAGGGGTGCGTGCGCGCGAATCGTCGTTTGTGCCACTGGCTTGCCTCATTCTCGAGGGCTTTGTTCGGTTGTCGTGTTAAGCTGGATGTGTTTGGATGAGTTTGTATAAGACCAGAGTCGCCACTATCCAGTTACTTCGAATCTACAGTCGGCTAGACCCCGTAGAAACTGTTAGAGAAGGGGATCCGGAGATTCCTTCCTCTAAAATAACTCCTTTTGATCTGCGGCCAGAGATTCGAGGTAAGGGATCACGGTTACAGGGTGGGAAGAGGTTAAGCACCCCGCACACTGCCCGTACCGAAGTGCGGTCTCTACTTCACAGAATCGAACTAATACTTGAAAGTCTGATTTAATCCTCGTACATTCTCATGAATGACATGATGCATGAATGCAGGTCTGAACAGTAAGAGTTTCTGATGGGCAGGTTTCCATTAACAGGCAAGCCCAGAGCATACGCTCGAACTGACAGGTGCTTTATGCGAGATGCATGCTGTGTGTTTGAATAATCAAAGTGCTTATAGTGACATGTACATGAATGCAAGTCTAAACAGTAAGAGTTTTTGATGGGCAGGTTTCCATTAACAGGCAAGCCCAGAGAATACGTTCGAACTGACAAGTGCTTTATGCGAGATGCATGTTGTGTGTTTGAATAATCAAAGTGCTTGTAGTGAAGCAGGGGGGTTGGGAAGAAAAGTAAATGTTGCACTTATGCTAAATGCGAATGAGATGATGCTGGCAAAAGAATAGCTGGATGGACGAAGGTGTCGCAAGGATTGGCTTCGAGTGGCTGGATCAAGACTTGGATGGCTTGGGAGACTTAGACCAGTGGTCAGGCTGGGTTGGACCAGGGCTAGGCTCTCCTCACTCGGGCTCTCCTTGGTGGAAAAGTGGGCTAAAGAGGGGAGAAGGACTCGGAACGACTAGATCGCACTCGGGCTGAAAGGCTTCTGAGGGATGCTAGAATGAGAAGGGGAGGGGGGTATTTATAGCAACGGGGAGTGGCAGAACCCGTAAATAAGTTTGGGCGGCCCTCAGGGGGCCCCCGTACGGCCTTTCTTAGGATTCAAGCGGGTAGTACGGACCTGCTCCGAGGCTGCGATCTGGAACTCGGTGAGTTGACTGGGTTTGAGAGATGGGTTGACACGGTGAGTTGACTTGATGGGTTGACTTAGCGGGTTGACTCGCCGAGTTTGACTTTTTTTGGGATTTTTTTTACTGGTTTTTCTTATGGGGGGTTTTTCAGGCTGATGTTTAGGGGTGAGTTGACTGGGTTCAGGCTTGAGTTGGGCTATGGATTGGGGCTTATAAGGGTGAGTTTGGCTGAGTTTGGACATGGGATTTGGGTGTATGGTCCTCCATTCATTCAGCTATCTCTACCAACATTGTAGCCGAAGGTGGGGTGTCTACAGATGCCCCTCTTTGGCAGAGGTTGCGTGCAACCGAATACCAAAGCGAGTGGACACCCCACTTCTGACCCGGTCATTCATAGATCATGGTCTGAAATTTTTGCTTGCCTTTGCATCTGCGTTAGTTGATCGTCTGGAAATTGATCACTCGCACATACCGCGGGAGTTTGGAGAAAATGTTGCGATTGTCCCTGCAATGCGCTACAACCTGGGTACCCAATCGCAACCCTTCCATTCTCGATAGGTACTAACATCGGAAAGGTACAGCAGAGCCTCTTCGTCGTAGTCTTACGAGGATACTGACCCTGTGATTGATTGGTCAATGCTTTCCCTGATCACTCCAGGAGTACTTGTTTCGCTTGACTGTCAAAGTGGTTAGCTGCCCTGCGTCATGTAGTCTTACGGGAGTCCACTACGCCGACTTGGAATCAGTCAAGGTACTCCAGGCATCCACGCCTAGGTATGTGTGGGTGGACTTTTTCCACCCGATCTGCTGGTTTTGATGCTTGGTTTGCAATTCATTCTTTCCTAGATTGTGGTAGTGGAATCTTTGTTGTCCTTTGTATCTGAGTCAGTTGATTGTTTAGAGATTGATAACTCGCACATACCGTGGGAGTTTGGAGAAAACGTTGCGATTGTCCCTGCAATGCGCTGCAACCTGGGTACCCAATCGCAACCCTTCCATTCCCGATCGGTACTAACATTGGAAAGGTGCAGCAGAGCCTCTGCGTCGTAGTCTTACGAGGATACTGACCCTGTGATGGATTGTATGATGTTTTCCCGCATCAATCCAGGAGTACTTGTTTCGCTTGACTGTCAAAGTGGTTAGCTGCCCTGCGTCATGTAGTCTTACGGGAGTCCACTACGCTGACTTGGACTCAGTCAAGGTACTTCAGGCATCCACGCCTAGGTATGTGCGGGTGAACTCTTTCCACCCAACCTGCTGATTTTGATACTTGGGTGACAATTCATCGTTTCCACCTATTCAAATGGTTTCTTTGATCGAGCCTTTTGGCTTTCATCTTTTCATATCTTGGCCTGTGGTACGACCGCACTGACACTGGAGTTCAGTTCGACCGTACTTTGAGTGCATTGGATCCGATGGTCTCCGGGGAAACCGCGAGACATCGGATCTTATTTGATTTTTGCATCGGCTCCTACCTAGAGATATGGAAGATCTCTCGGTGTTTTGAAGGCCGAACGCTCTACTGGGAAAATATTTTTGAATTTTTGAAAAGATACCCACTCTGGGGAGTGATACTCCGTGGGGTTTTTATTTACAAATAGGAATATTTTTTGTCTTTTTGAAATGGAAATTTGGCTTGCACATGCCTCCACTAGGAATGCCTGTGGGGTCTTTGGCTAACCGACTTTTATTTTGAAAGCAGGTAAACATGATGATTGATGCGATGCATGGGGATGCATGGAGATGCATATTTGATGATGGATGCATGGTTTGGCTCATTCTCTTTTAGTTCGATGATTGTGCTTCTGCTGGGGATGCAGAGGGCTTTTGAGCTTATTGCTCGCAGGGTTGTGCTCCCATGGGGATTTCTTTTTTTTTTGGATGTTTAGTCAGCGGGTTGGTCAAGATCCCAACCCGTGGTCGATCAGGTCCATTGTCCCAAGATGCTGTTTCTTTGCTAATGAGAATGTACGAGGATGTTATCCGACTTCAAGATTTTCTTCTGGGCATAGATGTGATTGGGACGATGCTTGGTCGCCAGTTTTGGTCAAGATTCCAATTTGCGGGCGATCGGATCCGTCATCCCAAACTACGAAATGAGTGAGTGGAGTTCGAGATTCCTGAAATGTAGTGCTGAGGATAGTGACACTTTTTGTGATTTTTTGTAAATATGTGGTCCGAATCTTTACCTGAGTAGTCAGGATGGAGATCGGTTATTGTAAACAAGGAAAATATTTTTGTGATTTTGAAAATATTTTGTCCGAGTAAAGATCGGTATTATTAAAAGCAAGGGAAATATTTTGTGATTTTTGAAATATTTTCTTTGAAAGCAAGAGAAATATTTTTGTGATTTTTGAAAATATTTTGTTTGAAAGTAAGGGAAATATTTTGTGATTTTTGAAAGGTAATTTTGCAATGTTTTGGTGTTTTTTTTTTCTGATTTTTCTGAAATGCAGGGAAAAGTGTGGAATTTTCATCCACTTCCAGCTTCTATTGCCGGTAAGGCACCCGATCCATTTTACGTCAGCGAGCAAGACGAATCTCGCACAGCTAAGTGTCGTAGTTTTACATCTTCAAATGAGGAGATTTTGAGGATTTTCAGTCAACACACCCACAAAGTTGTCTGTTCCTCATGTGCAATGCACATAGACCACGTATCGTCCGGCGGACTCCTTCTGCCACAGAATGAGCCACATCCTCACATTTCCCTTTATCAATCCATTTTGGGGCCTTATGTTGCTCACAATTCCGTGAGGGTGCGCTTCACCTCCCAACTGCCTTAATCCACTTCATGAGTTTTAGGAATAGGGAACATCCGTCAGATTCAACAGCGACTTCCAAATCAAGGTTTTCTATCACGGTGCGTTCAACACGAACAGGATTGCAGGGTTCTGTCCGCCTCAGCCTTTACCTGTTTAGAAGATTCCGGACATCCATACCATCAAGTGTCAGCCATGTCCGGAACAGATTGGGAAAGAAAGCCCCCGAGAAGTTAATCCCAGTGTAGTTTTAGGTCTTCGGACCGCTCGGGGTGAATTTGTGTAGTTGAAATTGATGGTGAAATTTTTTTTATTTTTGTTTTGGAAAAGTTCCAGGCTTCAACTCGAGTAATCGAGATTGATGCTGGTTTTTATGGAAAGCTCAGAATATTTTTGGTATTTTAGAAATGATCCGGGTTATTGAACCTTGATCCGAGCGGTCGAGGCCAATGCCGGTTTTTGGTTGAAAGCAAGAAAGGTCCCCTGAGAAATCAATCCCAGTGTAGTTTAAGGTCTTCGGACCACAAATATGTACAAAATAGGGCAACACCTTTTTCTTTTTGAAATGATCCAGGTCATCAGATCTTGGCTCGCGTGGCTGGGATTGATGCCGGTTTTTATTGAAAATCTCTCTGGATGTCGATCCCGACGTAGTTTAAGGTCTTCGGATCACAGCTTATGTTCATGAAGCACGACACATTTTTTCGTATATTTTTTTTTCAAAAGATCCAGTCTATCTGACCCCTTCCTTGATCGGTTGAGGTCAAATGATGGTTTTTATTATGAACTCCCTCGGGATGTTGATCCCGACGTAGTTTAAGGTCTTCGGACCACAAAACTGTACAGAACAAGGCAAACGCATTTTTTTGTTTTTGAAAAATGTCCGGTGTCAGTGGATCTTGATTCGAATGATCCAGACTGCTACCGGTTTTTATTTAAAAGGTCCCTCGGGATCTTAATCCCGATGTAGTTTAAGTCTTCGGACCCGAACTTTACAAGCGAGGGCTGGAAATGCATTGACAGATTTTTTTTGTTTTTAAAAAAATGTCCGGAGTCATCGGATCTTGATTCGAACGATCAAGACCGATGTCGGTTTTTATTGAAAATCCCTCGGGATCTTGATCCCGACGTAGTTTAAGGTCTTCGGACCCAAACTTAAGAGCGAGACTGGTAATATATTTTTGTGATTTTGAAAAGTGCTCTGAGTCATTGATTCTGATTTTGTTGGTCAAGATTGATGCCCATTTTTTATTAAAAATCCCTCGGGATCTTGATCCCGACGTAGTTTAAGGTCTTCGGACTAAGACTTTGTACGAGAAGCAGCAATCAAGGTTGGAGATTCCGGGGATTCTTCTTAGAATGGTTCAGATCATCAGGCCATGATTTTAGATGGTTGAGATCACTGTTTGACCAAGTCAATTCTCTTTCTTTTTCTTGAAAATTTCATGGAACTTTTTCCACATCATCAAGCCAATTTCTCCCCAATTTCTCACAAGATGAGATTTTGGTGAGATTCCTTACTTTTCCTCATCCTTCTCTTTCATCACTTCATTCTTATATGGAGGTACAAGATTCACTTGCAACCACCCTTCCTAAGGAGGAGTTCTTCCCAAGGAGAGAGGGTGAGGGGTCGTTTCAACTAGGTGGGAGGAAGGACGGCCCCCTGGGTGCCGCCCAAACCGTCTCTGCCCACTGGTCTTTCCAGTGGGTCGGGTAAAGGGGTGCCCTCCCTTTTCTATATAGCATGGGGCACCCTTGGCCCCTCCAACGTGCAATCTCTCTCTTCTCTCTCTCATACTCTCTCTTTCTTTTGGTGGTTCCTTGCTCTTTTCAAGTGGTGGGCCTTAGTGAAGCTTTGGGACAGCAAGGTGGTCCCCCTTTTGTGAGTGGTAAAGGTATGGACCACTCCCTTTTTCTTTCTTGTCCTTTTTCTTCTTCATTGTCTCTTCTCATGTTTCCTTTCCTTTTTCCATGTAGTTATTCCAAAGGGGTCAAGGTGGGCCCAAGTCTTTTTGGCCTTTTTCTAGATCTCCAATCTCTTCTAAAGGTGGTGAATGGAGAAGGACATTGCAAGCTTCTATTTCATTCTTTCTTTTCTTCTTTCACACTCCCTTTATGTGTATGTAAAGGGTAATTTTGCCATGTCCATCAAGTGTGCATGGCAAAATATCCTATCTTTCTTCATGGGAGTTGGGCCACTTTTCATGTGTATCAAATGGGCTCAAAGTGAAGTCATGGCCCTTGGTGTTTTTGACGGGCCCAATACTTCATTTTGGGCTCCCTCATGCTCTCTTTTCCTTGTCTTTTTTCTTGGAGCTTTCTTTTCTTTTTCATCTTCCTTTCAAGGTTTGGGCCCATGAGATTGGTAGGGCCCACCTCATGTTTTAGGCTCATAGAGCTCACTTTGGGTGGCCCCATCTTTCTTCACGTGTGTATGGACAAAGGTGACTAGCCCATTCTTCACTTAGATCTTTCAAGTGGGCTAGATTTCCTAGTTGGGCCTTTATGGACAAGTAGCTCAAATCTTCCACCATTTCTTGATTATGATGTACATCCTTGTACACAAAGTGTGGTGGGTTCCTTGGAATTCCTCCATATAGATGGGCTTTTGAGCCCTCTTTGAAACTTGTGTATTTCTTTGAGTCATGTGTGCACCACTACAGTTTGTGCATGTAGGATTCTTTTCCTTCATGCCTTTTCTTTGGATGGATGGAGGACTTGGGTTACTTGATCACCTACAAGTCCCTTGAGTGAGTTGTTTCAACCATCTCACTAACTTCTCATGTTTGTAGGAAAGTGGTTCTCAAGAGCTTAATGTTCCTAATCTCAAATGGATGACTCTCCTTCAAGTGGGCTATCCATGCAACCATAGCTTCTTTAACTTCTCTTGGGGGCTTGGTGGGTCATCCACCATCATTCTCAAAGATGAGTGACTTTTCTTTAAATTTGTGGGAAAGAATGATACCCATAAGTTGCCCAATTTTGTCCCATGCTTTGGGGCATTTTGGATTTTGATCTTCAAGTGGGCTATGTATATCACTCTTAGCCATTTTCATGATGGTTGGGTGACTCATCAAGCCATGCCTTCTTGTGCTCAAATGGTCCCCTTTTTTGTAAAGAAAATGGTGCACATAAGTTGCCCAAATTTGTCCTTGCATGGACATCTCCAACTTTGGTTCTTCATGTGGGCTATGTGCATCAATTTTTTACCATTGGCTTCTTTGATTCATATATTTGTGGGTAGACCACCATGTTGTACTTTCATGGTTAAAACATTCATTAAGATGATGCACATAGGGTCCTATGGTTAACCCATGAATGGGTCCTCATGTTCTTCAAATGGGCTATGTGCACTCCTCATTCCATTGAGATGAGGCACTTGGGTTGCTCTTGGGGACCCATTTCCTTCCTATTCCCCGCTTGTCCATGTACATGTGTAAAAAGATGGAAACATCTTAAATGAGAATCATGGCCTTTGTACGAGAAGTGAACCAATCCTTGGCCACCTAAGGACTTTGAAGAGGGATTTCTCATATGGAATTGGATTCTTATCCCTTTGATCTCATGGCACTTGAGTGCATTTGTTGTCCAAAATGTGTCCTTGGATGATGGACTTTCCTTACCTAGGTCATGGCGTGCAACCTTCTTTAAGGTGGGCCTTGTCTTCTTCGATGGGGCCAACACTTATCCTAGGCAACACATGGACTTGGACATATGATTTTGCATTTGAATGTAAGTCCGAATCCAAGGGTTTCCTGGATAATGATTTGGATTTTAACGGGTAAAGAGTAGAGACTCACCTCGCTAAGCTTGTAGGATTCGATGGCGGATGGTACTGAAATTGCGTCGGGTAGTCTAACACGACACCCTACGCATACGCGTGCGGAAGCTTGAGGAGCAACTTAGAATTATGGCTAAACCTATAGGAGGGGGTGATTAGGACCTTTTCAAATACTTTTCGCCTACTTACCAGGTTTAACAAATTAAGCTACGTAAGCGATAAACACTTCCGCTTCCAAGCCTAAGTGGGTCCAATCAAAAGACTAGCATCTGATAAAAGCTATAAACAACCTAGTCTAAACAAGCATAGATCAATTAAATGATTAAGATAATGAAGAACCTAATCTATGCTACTCAAATAGACTTGAGTGAGGATGGATTAAGAAGTTCAAGTCTACTTGAGGTAGTGAAAGTACATCTTATGAGTGTAGATGTGCCTATCAAGTGACTAGCATACATTCCTAACTAAGCATTCATAATTAACAAGTTAAACGCAATGCATAAGGAGAAATGTGCTCAAGAACAATCACAAACACAATGATGTATAGTGGTTCGACTACGTGTCTACTCCACTCCCGGTTCAAGTACTCAACCCCTTTGAGTACACCGGCATTCACTGGGGAGTTTAAATCTGGTTCCTCCCAACCAAGGTGTTTTAACTCGGATCCACCCAACCGGGGAGTTTACAGGTTCCTCCCAACCTACACGTTTGCACTCGTGTTGGTGGCTCCCCCTTGAAGACTTTATTTTAGGCCCGACTAACGTGCTAAGGAACGGCTGACGTCCCTAGATTTTAGGCCCAACTAATAGGCCAAGGATCGGCTAACGAACCCGGGCGAGTTTGTCAAACAAACTCTACACTCAACTCCCACAGGGAATTGAGTGGATGGACTCTTAACAAGACAACCTTACTTGTCGGATTGAGCCCCTTGTTGCGCCGTCTTGGGTTGCTTCTTCTCGCGCTCCCGTGCTTGAATCAGCTCCCCTTGTGCTCCCCCGATCGTTGACGCCGTTGCTTTGCCAAGGCTTCAGCTCCAAGATCAGCTACCTTGCATGTGATGCTCCATTGGAGATGCCCAAGGTGCTAGGGAATGGTGAAACCTCTACAAATGGTAGGAAATGGGTTTCCTAGAGGAATGCACCTAAATGGACTCCTAGGTAGTGTTTAGACAAAGGATTTAACTATTATCAAGGTGTCTAAACCCTAGGAATCAAGAGGGAACAAGTCCATTCTCAAGATGCCATTGAATGGCCCAAGCTTGTGATGAAAACACAAGGAGAATGACTTGCTTTAGGTTTGGGATAGAGCCTCTAATGATCTTTAGCAATGGTGGCTTCTATCTCCTCAAAATCCTTTCTCTTAGCTCAAAAAGTGAATCCCCCTTTTAAATAGATTTTCTTCCAACGGTAAAAAAACGGGCAGATTCGTGCATCTCCGATTGATCGGAAAAATGGTCCGATTGATCGGAGCCCAGTACGATTGATCGGAGACATGTCCGATTGATCGGAAATCCATCCAGTGAAGTCTCTGGAGGATTTTTTGATTGATCGGAACACAGTGCGATTGATCGGACGACCCCTTCCGATGGATCGGAGGCATGTCCGATTGATTGAAAATATGTCCAGTGGATTTTCAAACTTTTCTGGAACAATTTCCGATTGATCGGAACTTCTCTCCGATTGATTGGAGTCCTATCGGAGCCAGTGTCCGATTGATCGAAGTCCTATCGGAAACTGCTGTTTGAGCCTTTTTTATTGCAGCAGCTTCCACCTCTTTAATTAGTCTAATTTATCATGTTTTTCATGGAGTTCTAAGACTAATGATGATGACTAAAGGTATACCTAGGTGGTGCAAGTCATCTAAGAGGTTATGGGTTAGGTTTTGGTCAAGGCAAGGCACACCAAGGCATCACATTTACCTGTTTCTTCTTTCTTGATGCAGCCGGGCACTTGAGTCTTCGGTCTTCGTCTTCATTAAGCTCAACCGACACTAGACCTACTGACCTAAGTAATTGACAAACAAGGTGCACTAGTATACCACAGAAAAGTGCACTAACAATCTCCCCCTTTGTCAATTACTTACAAAAACCTAACCTACCAAAACAAATACATGTACAAGAGGTTACATTGATATAGAATGAAATACAGGACTCTTGACATGCCTAATCTAAGCAGCTCCTCTTCAGTTTGCTCCCCCATAACCTGTCAATCCCTGCATCACAAAACATAGCAAACTAGTTTTGGTGGGTCTTGATCTTTCTCCCCCTTTTTTGTTAGCAATTGACAAGCTATTCTCTCCCCCTTAATGATGCAACAATTAAGGTCAAGGTAAGAGAAGATAGTATGTCACAATTATAACTATAAACACATGCTAACAAGGAGAGTATAGGGTGCATGATACATAAATACATGGAGCATGCTAAGGAACATGATTAGCAAGAAATGTATCTATCTAAGCATAGTTAATCATGCATAATTGGTCATCTATGATATACACTAAGCATTAAAACTCAAGGGCTTATAGCCCAATCAACCAACCTCCCCTATTGGTATATCAAAATCAATACTAAGCAAAGATTAGCATACAATGAAGCATAAAACTCAAGATGATTAGCTAATCTAAGCATGATGATAATCTAGCAAGCAAATGTATCAAATAAAAGCAAGGCTAAATTATCAAAATTTGGGCTAATGAGGCTTGAATCCTCTGATTTGCCCATACACATAGAAATGAGGCTGAAATCCTCAGATTTTCCTATAGTTCCAAAGAGGCTAAATTCCTCAAGTTCATCAATTTGCTCAAAATGAGGCTTGATCCTCAGATATTATTTGAGCTCAATATGGTCTCCTAAGGTCACCTAACCTAGATCACAACCCCCTTGGGTATGATAATTAGGACCCAACATGCTTGTTGGGAGGGAATTCATCTATCCTAGATTTTCTCCCTTAGGTTCATTCCAAGTTGGAGAGCAATGTTCGGTAGGGGATATGACAATAGTTCCTACCCTAGTTATTGTTGACCTCAACTAATCATTTTACTTATAGTTCAACATGAGGCAACATAGATTCTCCTTTTTGGTTAGACATGATGCTAGTGCTCCAGTATTGGATCTTACTCTAGACGGTAACGTCCTTGAAGAGCAACCCGCTCTGATACCAATTGAAATTGCGTCGGGTAATCTAACACGACACCCTACGCATACGCGTGCGGAAGCTTGAGGAGCAACTAGAATTATGGCTAAACCTATAGGAGGGGGTGATTAGGACCTTTTCAAATACTTTTCGCCTACTTACCAGGTTTAACAAATTAAGCTACGTAAGCGATAAACACTTCGGCTTCCAAGCCTAAGTGGGTCCAATCAAAAGACTAGCATCTGATAAAAGCTATAAACAACCTAGTCTAAACAAGCATAGATCAATTAAATGATTAAGATAATGAAGAACCTAATCTATGCTACTCAAATAGACTTGAGTGAGCTGATGGATCAAGAAGTTCAAGTCTACTTGAGGTAGTGAAAGTACATCTTATGAGTGTGGATGTGCCTATCAAGTGCCTAGCATACATTCCTAACTAAGCATTCATAATTAACAAGTTAAACGCAATGCATAAGGAGAAATGTGCTCAAGAACAATCACAAACACAATGATGTATAGTGGTTCGACTACGTGTCTACTCCACTCCCGGTTCAAGTACTCAACCCCTTTGAGTACACTGGCATTCACTGGGGAGTTTAAATCTGGTTCCTCCCAACCAAGGTGTTTTAACTCGGATCCACCCAACCGGGGAGTTTACAGGTTCCTCCCAACCTACACGTTTGCACCCATGTTGGTGGCTCCCCCTTGGAGACTTTGTTTTAGGCCCGACTAACGTGCCAAGAAACGGCTGACGTCCCTAGATTTTAGGCCCAACTAATAGGCGAAGGATCAGCTAACGACCCCGGGGCGAGTTTGTCAAACAAACTCTACACTCAACTCCCACAGGGAATTGAGTGGATGGACTCTTAACAAGACAACCTTACTTGTCAGATTGAGCCCCTTGTTGCGCCGTCTTGGGTTGCTTCTTCTCGCGCTCCCGTGCTTGAATTAGCTCCCCTTGTGCTCCCCCGATCGTTGACGCCGTTACTTTGCCAAGGCTTCAGCTCCAAGATCAGCTACCTTGCATGTGATGCTCCATTGGAGATGCCCAAGGTGCTAGGGAATGGTGAAACCTCTACAAATGGTAGGAAATGGGTTTCCTAGAGGAATGCACCTAAATGGACTCCTAGGTAGTGTTTAGACAAAGGATTTAACTATTATCAAGGTGTCTAAACCCTAGGAATCAAGAGGGAACAAGTCCATTCTCAAGATGCCATTGAATGGCCCAAGCTTGTGATGAAAACACAAGGAGAATGACTTGCTTTAGGTTTGGGATAGAGCCTCTAATGATCTCTAGCAATGGTGGCTTCTATCTCCTCAAAATCCCCTCTCTTAGCTCAAAAAGCGAATCCCCCTTTTAAATAGATTTTCTTCCAACGGTAAAAAAACGAGCAGATTCATGCATCTCCGATTGATCGAAAAAATGGTCCGATTGATCGGAGCCCAGTACGATTGATCGGAGACATGTCCGATTGATCGGAAATCCATCCAGTGAAGTCTCTGGAGGATTTTTCGATTGATCGGAACACAGTGCGATTGATCGGACGACCCCTTCCGATGGATCGGAGGCATGTCCGATTGATTGAAAATATGTCCAGTGGATTTTCAAACTTTTCTGGAACAATTTTCGATTGATCGGAACTTCTCTCCGATTGATCGAAGTCCTATCGGAGCCAGTGTCCGATTGATCGGAGTCCTATCGGAAACTGCTGTTTGAGCCTTTTTTATTGCAGCAGCTTCCACCTCTTTAATTAGTCTAATTTATCATGTTTTTCATGGAGTTCTAAGACTAATGATGATGACTAAAGGTATACCTAGGTGGTGCAAGTCATCTAAGAGGTTATGGGTTAGGTTTTGGTCAAGGCAAGGCACACCAAGGCATCACAT
Source organism: Liriodendron chinense (assembly GCA_003013855.2). Lineage (NCBI taxonomy): Eukaryota > Viridiplantae > Streptophyta > Magnoliopsida > Magnoliales > Magnoliaceae > Liriodendron > Liriodendron chinense. The sequence goes on from ML058565.1 coordinate 451,547, forward strand.
TTACCTGTTTCTTCTTTCTTGATGCAGCCGGGCACTTGAGTCTTCGGTCTTCGTCTTCATTAAGCTCAACCGACACTAGACCTACTGATCTAAGTAATTGACAAACAAGGTGCACTAGTATACCACAGAAAAGTGCACTAACAGGTACAAGAGGACGATGGGTGATCGATGAGGATGATTCGACCTTTATTATCCGCCGAGGGGCCCATAGTGTTCCTCGGGTAAGGAACACCAACCTCTCCCCTCTATTAAGGGTCGAGGTACCAGAGATCATTGGGATGACTCGGTGAAACACCCACAGCCTTTGCTTGAACGAGTTCTGGCTGACACTCCTTTTGCTGGCCTCCTTACCTTGCGCTTCCATAACAACAATGCCAACCGCATGCTGCTTGCGGCTCTTTGTGAGAGGTGGCGGGATGAGACCCACACCTTTCAACTCCCTTGTGGCGAGTGGGGAATAACTCCCCTGGATATATATATGCAAATCGGCTTTCCATTCCATGGGACAGTTGTCCCCCAGGTCGGCTCTCTTACTCCCATCACTTCCACTGACTGGCTACGGCTTGTAGGTGACGTCCCACCTGAGGATGAATTCTAGGGCCATCAAGTAAAATTGTGATGGTTCTACAACACCTTTGCTACCGTCACCCCTACTACCGAGCTAGAGGCCCTCCACAAAGCACGGGCCATGATTGCTTACGCCTTCGGGTCCTTCCTTTTCTATCACGCGAACGAGAGGATCGATCCTAAATTTCTTCATTTGGTTGAGGATCTTTACCATCCCTACAATTGGACCGGGGCTATCTTGACTCATGTTTTTCTGGGTTTAGATAAGACCTCTCAGAATAGCCGGTCCTTCACAGGTTTCTGGCCTGTCGTAGAGGTATTCTTTTTAACCTTCCCTGGAGACATTTACCTTCTTTCTTTCTCTGATCGTTATGTGTGCCCTTGCCCAAACTTACTTTTATGACCATTTTGCTCATCTCGCGCCGAGGATATGAGACGACATTGAGCCACCTCTGTACCGCCATATGCACTGGCATCAGCAAAATCGTCAACGGAACTCTCATGTATCTGGGGACAATTGACGCGCTGACATAGACGGATTGACCGTCGAGGATGTAAGTATCTTGTTTTTCTTATCCCTCGTGCTGCTCTGTAGGCTGATTGTGATGGCCTCATTTACTGTAGTTTGTTCGGATGCCATACGCCAACTTTCCTCTCTACTACACCCCTCAGCATGTGGAGGCATATGATTCTTCATGCCTTCGGATCATGCTTTCTGACGCTGAATCATTTCAGTGGTATTTGGGTGAGAGGCTACTTCGACAGATTACTGGGGTGGCTCGAGTCCCTTGTTCCACACCTCCTCCGGCTGCTCAGATCCCAGCTGATGAGATAGCTGATGCTCTTGTGGGCCAGCCTAGGTTTCGCTTCACGATCCCGGATCATGACTATGACGAGTGGTACTTGCTGTACGGGCAGAGGCCTCTGCTTCCTCCGCTCTATGTTCCAGGGGGTTGTCGCAGGTACGCTGGAGGATCATTGACAGCTCCTTTGATGGATCTTCATCGTCGAGAGCAGGACGAGAGGAGGGATGATGACGATTATGTTGGTGATTTGTAGCCTGCTTCTGTATTCAGCTTTGTATGACCTTCTTTGCCTTGTAAAACCCTTTTGCTTTTATCTTTCTGATGTATCCAGACTTTCTGAATGAATATACAACCTCAATTTGTCTCGAATTGCTTGATGATGCCTAGATGCTTTGATTTCTGACTCATTCTTTAATGATTTGTGGGAGATGAGGACTTCTTAACTGCATGGATGATGACTTGAACGGTTTAGATTGCTTGATTTGGCCCTGTGGGTCCCTTCCAGATCTCAGCTTTGCTTTGGAGCACCTTTTCTTGATGTTTTATGAGGCTAAGAAGGCTTCTCATGGTGTGGATGATGACTTGAACGGCTCAGATCGCTCTTTTCAGCCATGTGGACCCACTTGATGATCAGATTTTGGATTCTGGCCCTCTTTCTTGATGATCAAGCCTTCGATCTTGCTTTTTTATGACTCATGTGAATTCTTCCATGGTTTAGATTATGATGATCTGGTCTTTGAATGACTCAAATTGCTTGTGGTCCTCTTTTGATAAGTTTTTCTTATCTTTGACTCGATCAGGCCCATGTTGGCTGTAATACTTTGTGATTGGACAGGTGGGGTATCTTCCAGATGATTCTGATCATCTTCAAACAAAATTTGGAGCGGATTGGAGCTTTGGGCGGCCCTCAGGGTGCTATCTGTTGACGTCGACTGTCAGCCTCACGTACCAACAACTGTGAAGCCAATCCCGCGGAGAGAGAGGGAGCTACGTCCGTACGGGCGGCCCACAGCGGGCCGCCCAAGGCTCGCCTCTTATACGGTCTGGGCTGGCTCTGGTTCGAACATTCCCTTCTGTCCACTGCTCTTGTCCCCACCTTCTTTGTACTGGAGAATTCGATTCCAGCCATGAATCCTCTTTTCTCTTTGTCTTTTCTCTTCATCTTGTCCTCTTCCTATTTTGTCCTTTCTTGGGCAGCCTTTGATGGTGATTTGGGGGCCATTGTGGGAGAGGTTGGTGGGTCCCACACTCCAGCAATTGGTGAAGGCTTTAATGATGGAGAGATTTCTTTAATGGATGGTAGATATGGAGCATTGAATAGGGGCATTGATGATGGATTAGGGGTGGTTGTTGGTGGAGCTTTGAATGGCCCCATTAATGGTAGCCATGTTGGAATTTCAGATTTGAATGGGCCATTGATTATAGGAGAAATGGATGGTATGGATGGGATGATGAGGTCAGACATAGGTGAGGCTATGCATCCCTTGAGTGTGGGCCACATAGATGATGTGATTGATGGGGGTGATGGGGGTATGATGGACATAGATGGGCTGATCTCATGTTTGGATGGTATGGATGGTTCAGATGATACCTTTGATGGCTTGGATGCTCTTGATGATGGCCGAGATGTGTGGCACACTTGCTTGGGTGGACTTGATGTGATCATTGATGATGTCCCCTTGATGATGGATGGTGTGGATGCCTCGATGATCCCTTTGATTGGACAGGATGATGATTGGATTCACGACTTTATGTTGGAGAGGGCCACAGGTCCAGATTTGACCGTTGATTCTTCGATCGGGGTTGCCGGGACCCTTCTTGATGGTTCAGATGCCTTTTTCGACGGTCAGATTGGTCAGGATGCTACGATGTGTGGTGTGATCTTTGTTGATAGCCCTTTTAGTGGGGAGTATCGCCCTTCTCCTGATCATCGGTCCTTTACGCACTCAATTCACGAGGTGGGCGAGTCTTCTCACGCGGCTGAGGTCGTGACAGTTTCAGACAGCGATGCGACTATATCGGACATAGCCGTTACTAGGGGACAGGTCAGGGGCTGTTGAGTCTGCAGAGGTCCCAGCTTTTCCTTCTCCTTCGCCCGTTGATCTTCCGATCCTTGATGAGTTGTCATTGATTTCTGGGCCTTTTGTCCTGGAAGGGATTCCTATGAGGACTTGTCAGCTGCTTCCTCGTCCTTCTTGCTCGCCACGACTGCTTGCTTGGCTTGACAGCTTGTCAGCATATGAGATTCGAGATTTAGAGTCCTATGGCTTCGGCGGTTTGATCCATATGGCTAGAGTTGACATTGACTGGAGGATGCTCGGGGCTGCACTGATTGACTGGGTCCCTTCATTGAACTTGTTTGCATTTCCGACATGGAGATGGGACCTTCTTTGGAGGAGCTTGCGTGTTTGACCGGTCTTCCTTGGGATTATTCTCAGTATTTTTCGCCAAAGACTTTGCCGAAGACGGCCACACTGCAGAACTAGTTCGGGATCCCCTATCTTGTTCAGCCTGCAGCTGCTGGTCAGGATGCTGTGGTGTTCTCCTTGGACTTGCTGTATGATCTTTTTTCGGGTCCTTGGAGTGTGGCAGGGTCTTTACTTGCTCGGAATGCACTGATGTTCTGCTTGATTGCTGAGGTGCTATTCTCGGGATGGCGCAGGTCTCAGACCCCTTTACTTTTTGAGGTGATGAGCCGAGTTATCCGACATCAGGGGATCATTTCTCTCGTCCTGGCTGAGCTTTTTAATGGGCTGACTGACTGTGCCCTGGGCCGCACTCGTGTCCTTTGCGGCTGCTGTGCATTTCTCCAGGTATCTTCTTTGCGCCTTTCTTTTCTTTTCCTGTCTTTTAGGGATTGCTCTACTCTAGCTGAATTTCTTTTCTTCTTGTGATCAGGTCTGGCTATGGGAGCATCTTTCACTGACTGTTCCTGTACCATTTCCTAGCACCCGTCGCCTAGACCTTATGCGACACATCATGGAGTTTCTTCCGCATATGGTTAGGATGAGTGAGCCCTTATATCGCAGGATGTTCGCTGAGCTTCGTGACTGGAATGTTCCTTGGGAGTCATCTTGGCTTTCACTTCCTCCAGTACTTTGTGATGCGCACCGCCTTCCTCTGATGCTGGTAGGGCTTTCGATCTTACTTTTCTTACCACCCTATCCAGTTCTTGCGGCAGTTTGGGTACGAGCAGGATGTTCCTCTCTTTGCTTTCACGGGTATCGGGCGTCGAGTACTTCCATCTAGAACATCTGACTTTAGGACTCGGGTTGATGGATCCTGGGTGAGTTACTTGACTGCGGATTTGCTTGGTTTTGAGCTGCGGGCTTTTTCGATAGCGACCGCCCCATACCAGTACTGGGTTGCTGAGCAGTCTCTGTATCGACGCATCCCTTGCTGGCACCAGACTGCCGATGAGGATGAGCAGGATATTCTTGGAGATGCCGGCTCTTCATCTGGTTCATATGAGCCCTTTGAGGAGCGCCCATTCATCAATCCTGGTTTCCTTTTAGCCACTCATGGCCATTTACTGTCGGAGATTTCCGCGCTTCGGTATCATTGTGAGATGATGTCGAGGAGATTGGCTGTCGATCAGAGGTTGTCTGATGAGGAGACAACGATCCGTATCCTTGAGCGCGATGAGGTGCATTACCTTGCGTATGGAGGTGAGCAGGTTGAGAGCGAGGCTACTTCATTATGAGTCACAGGACTTACCTGATATGGCCGAGGAGGAGGGTAGAGATTGATTGCGTTGACTGTACGTCCCCTTTTTGCATAGCTGGTGATGATGCATTTTTTATATTTTTTGAAAAAGATGACATGATATATGTAAAAGAAATATGTTGCATTTAATGAAAAAGGAGAAAACTGTTTGAAAATCTATTATGCTATGAGTTGTCTTGTGAGTGTGTGTCTGGGTTTTGTGTCAGGACATAGGAATCAGAACTGAGGCTCGGCCAATGTTTTGACTGATGTCTCCAGATTGGCTTGTGAGATCCCTTTGGTTCCCTAGAGGTGTAAGCAATGGAAACTTGTTGCTTCCTGACATTGTCAGAGTTGTAGAGTTCTTTTGTTCCCGACTGTACTTCTTCCTGTTCTTGAACTGCAACCGCTTGAACTGATTCGGACCGTCTGATTTCTTGGTACCTGCACTTTTAATTTTTCTTTTTCTATTTGAGCCATTTTTGCCTGCAGCACTCTTTCGAGTTTTCACTACAGCCGGCCTTTTCCCGTCATTTTTGCCCGTGGCGCCCTTTCGGGTTTTCACCACGTCCCAGGTATTTGATCTTGCCTGCCCCTTGGCAGCAATGCTATTTTTACCCTCAGCGCCCTTTCGGGTTTTCACCAAGTCCGCTGTATGCCCACTGTTTTTACTCGGAGCGCCCTTTCGGGTTTTCACTCCGCCCTCTTTGTTTAGGCACACATTTTTTTCTTTTTTTTTCTTTTTTCTCTGGATTTTTTTATAACTGCGGTGGCTAGAGGTTGGGAATCCGTCGTTGCCGGCCGATGGCAGTCTTTCAGCCCTCATCCTAAGTTACGATGACAGAGCTGTTGGTCTTAGCTAAAGACCCTTCTGAGATAAATGGATGGATGACTGTGTTTCTTCTTGGGTTGATTTTTCTCGAGTGCCTTGTTTTGGCTTCCCACTTTTTCTTGTATTCTTTTTTCTCTCTTTTTTTTTGTATTCTCTCTTCTTTTTTAATCCCTTATTTGAGACACTTGTTGGTGGATGGAAACGATTTCTCAGAGGTTTTAGCTTCGACCTCTTGACTTCAGCTCTATTAAAGTAACCGTTGATAAAGTCAGAATGACTTACCCGTGAAAGATCTTCACTTTGTCGGCGTTGATTGGCTCAGGAAGATCCACCCCTCTCATGCTGGTAAGTCTGAGGGCGCCTCCAGGAAGTACTTCTCTGATGATTAGCGGTCCGTCCCACAAGGGTTTGAACTTTCTCTAGGATCCGGAAGGTGCGACGGTAGAATCTTCTTCATGACCATGTCGCCTACCTTGAAGCTTCTTTTTTGGACTATCTTGTTGTAAGCTCGAGCGATCCTTTTCTGATAGCACTGTGAATGACTTAACGCACGCATGCGCTTCTCATCTGCTAGCTGCAACTGATCGAATCTTGCCCGTTGCCATTCTCCTTCTTCAATTCCGCTTTCTAGTAATACCTGTAGTGATGGTATTTCCACCTCGACTGGTAGAACCGCTTTCATTCCATAAGTAAGTTCAAAAGGAGTAACGCCTGTAGCAGACCGTACAGACGTTCGATAGGCCTAAAGTGCATATGGGAGCATGTCTGACCAATCTCGATAAGTCACGACCATCTTCTCGAGTATCCTGACAATTGTTTTATTTGCGGCTTCTACCCCACCATTCATCTGAGGACGATAGGGGCTTGATCGATGACGCTGAATCTTGAACTTGCTGAGAAAGTCATCCATCTTCTTGTTGACGAACGGGGTCCCATTATCTGTGATGATAGTATTAGGGATTCCATATGGGCATATGATGTTGTTCTTCATGAATTTGATCACCTGGGATGCTGCAATTGTGGTGTAGGAGGCTGCTTCTACCCACTTGGTGAAGTAGTCGACTGCCACAAGTATATACTCATGACCATATGATGCTCTGGGACTAATCTTCCCAATGATGTCGAGTCCCCACATAGAGAAGGGCCAGGGAGTCGTCAGGTTGTACAGCTCTGATGAGGGGACATGAATTTGATTCGCATGCTCCTGACATTTGAAGCATTTTCTGACGATGCTGACAGCAGTCTGTCTCCATGGTGAGCCAATAGTAGCCGAGTCGTAGAATCTTCTTTGCCATCATGTGCCCGTTCATGTGTGGGCCATAGATTCCTTCGTGTATTTCTTTCACGATCTTTGCAACTTCTGTTTCATTAACGCATCGAAGGATAATGTGATTGTAGGATCGCTTGTAAAGAATTTCGCCACCGATGGTGAACTGGCTGGCCAAACGCTGGATGGTTCGGCGATCTGTTGCTGTTGCCGACTCCGGATACTCCTGGGCTTCGAGATATTGCTTGATGTCGGCATACCAGGGTTTATCAGGGACAGCTTCGGCTTCTTCTATTTGCAGGCAGAAAGCAGGTTCATCTTGAGTTTCGACTGTAAGCTCCCATTCTGAAGCTCCTTTCGGGATCTCGAGCATTGACGCGAGTGTAGCGAGAGCATCTGCAAACTGATTTTTAGCTCTAGGCATGTACAAGAAGGTGATTTCTTTGAATTCTTTGATCAGATTTTCAAGATACACATGATATGGTATCAACTTCTCGTCCTTGTTTTTCCATTAGTCTGATTGATGATAAGTTGCGAGTCTCCAAATACTCGTAGCTTCTTGACGCCCAAGATTTTGGCTTCCCTTAAGCCAGCGATGCATGCTTCATACTCTGCCATGTTGTTGGTGCACTCGAATGCTATGCGCCTTGAGATAGGATTAGGGACATCATCTGGAGAGTAGAGGATTGCTCCGATACCACTCCCTTTAGCATTTGCTGCGCCGTCGAAGAATAATGTCCACTCATCTTTCTTCTTCTTTTCTTCACCTTCGACCAGCAGGAGATCTTCATCAGGGAAGAATGTCTTGAGCGGTTGATAATCCAGGAGAGAGTGAGCGGCAAGATGATTGGAGAGGGCCTGCCCCTTGATTGCCTTCTGAGTGACATAGATGATGTCAAATTCAGACAGGAGTAGCTGCCATTTAGCTATCCTTCCAGTGAGTGCTGGTTTCTTGAACAGGTACTTGAGCGGATCCATGTGAGCGAGTAGGAGAATAGGGAATGCAATCATGTATTGACGGAGTCGCTGAGTTGCCCAGACTAGGGTGAGGCAAGTCTTCTCCATCGGGGAATACCTGGTCTCGTAGTCGGTGAACTTTCGACTCAAGTAGTATATTGCTTGTTCCTTCTTCCTGGTCTCATCGTGCTGGCCGAGAACACAGCCAATGGCTTCTGCTGCTACCGAGATGTATAACAATAGTGGTCGTCCGGGAGTAGGCGGCACTAGGACTGGAGGATTCATGAGGTATTTCTTGATGCGGTTGAAGGCGACTTGGCAATCGTCATTCCATTCTTTTGGAACGTTCTTCCGAAGGAGCTTGAATATGGGTTCATAAATACGTGTGAGCTGTGCGATGAAGCGACTGATGTATTGAATTCTGCCGAGGAAGCCACGAATTTCTTTCTCTGTTCTAGGAGGGGGCATCTCGATGATTGCTCTGGTTTTGGTCTCGTCGACCTTGATGCCATCCTCGCTCACCATAAAGCCAAGGAGCTTGCCTCCCATTGCACTAAAGACGGATTTCTGAGGGTTGAGGCGAAGCTTGTACTTTTCTAATCTGTTGAATAACTTCTTCAGATCTTTCAAGTGTCCTTCAATTGTGCGAGATTTGATGATCATATCGTCCACATATACTTCAAGCTCTTTGTTCATCATGTCATGGAATAATGCTGTCATTGCTCGCTGATATGTTGCTTCCTGCGTTCTTCAGACCAAACGGCATTACCCTGTAACAGAAAGTTCCCCAGGGAGTGATAAACGATGTCTTCTCGCGATCTTCGACGGCCATCTTGATCTGATTGTAACCTGAGAACCCGTCCATGAATGAGAAGACCTTGTACCCAGCGGTGTTGTCGACCAGAGTGTCGATATGTGGCAAAGGGAAGTCATCTTTAGGACTGGCTTTGTTGAGATCTCGGAAGTCGATGCACATTCAAACCTTGCCATCCTTCTTTGGTACTAGTACGATGTTGGCGAGCCATTCAGGGTAGTTGGAGACTACCAAGAATCCCGCATTGTACTGCTTGATGACTTTATCTCGGACTTTCAGAGCCCATTCTGGCTTCAGTCTTCGAAGTTTCTGCTTCACTAGTTTCATATCTGGCTTGGGTGGCAGATGGTGTACAACGAGCTCTTCATCGAGCCCTGGCATGTCTTCATATGAGAACGCGAAGTTGGACAATCTTGGATCTAGGAACTCTATCATTCTCTGCTTCATCTCTGGTGGCAACGATTTTCCAATGTGTACTTCCCTAGGGATCTCAGGTGTCCCCAAGTTTACTATCTCGAAATCATCGGCTACGACATTGGCTTTAGATTCGAACTTTTTGAGGAGATCCTCTAGTTCGGGAGCCGGGTCATCATCTTCCTCATTCCGAGCTTCTTCCAGACCCATGAGCTCGAAGTCTAATTCGATGTCAAAATCATATGACTCGACTTCAAACTCATGCAACTCTTTAGACGAACTTGGCACATTATTGAATGCAGGAAAAGACATGTTTTTTTATTTTTGAGACTTTTCTAGAATTGAAATGCTAGATATTTTTGGCTTTTGAAAGTTTTTAATTTTTTGGATTTTTAAAATTCACGGGACTTTGAACAAGCGGGCATTGCAGATCATGATTGTTCCCAGCTTGTCCCAAAGTTCTGCTCGCTGCTCAAACCAGCATTTTTTTTGGAAGCCAGAGCCCTCAGATGACTCTCTGGCTGATTCAAAAGTTAGGGGAACGGATGACCATTAAGGACCCCACACTTCTTCCCCTGGAGAGGTGGGGGTTGATGATTTGGGCGAAGAATCACAGTCTGGCCCAATGACCATGATTTCTTTCTAGTTGGGTTCGAGATCTGAGTCGTACTCAGTCCCTCCCAGATCACTTACCTCGCATTGCAATTCATCTGGTTCCACAGCGAGACACAAGTTCGGAATCTGGACATCGGACCAATCCAGGGCTGGCCATTTCCCTTTCTTGGTCCAATGGATGGGCTGCTTCTGCCCCTGGCTGATGGTTGATGATGTTGATTCCGCAGAGATGGGCAAGCCGTGCCCCTTGCTGATCGATGTTGAGATGGGCAAGTTGTGCCCTTGGTTGGCTGGAATTGAAGTGAGCAGGTTAGTGCCCCTTGTTGAGAACAGGTATCAGAGTACTTTGATCCTGAAGCTGTTGTATTTGACTTTCTTCTTCGTCTTCATCCTCTTCTTCTTTTTCCGGAGGCTTAAATGGTTCAAGAATCTGGTCCCATCGAATGGGGGGCCATGTGGCCCAAGCTAGGCTCATCGGGAGGCCTTTGTGTAGTGCAGTCGGTTGATTCCCTCTTGGGTCTTTGCAGAGTTCTCCTGGCTTGACGAATTGGATGGGTGAGCACCGAAATTTCTTCCTTCTTTTGTCCATGAAGATTGCCCTTGTACCCAAGTCCCCATTTGCGTTGATTATATACCAGCGGTATCTTTCTGGACTTGAAATGATTCTTCATTCGATACATTGAGGCTCAGACGTTCTGCTGGCGAGAAGACACGATCCACACTTATCGGTTCTGGATTGGCGATAACGTTCATGGTCTTGAATTCGAAACTATGAAACTGGGACGTCGTCTTCAGAATGCTGGATATCGATGACAGGGATGTCTGGTTCAATGGCAGCAGCATTAGAAGGAATGATGAGCTCCTTCTCTGCATGGATAGAGATCACTTGATTTTCACAGATGTACTTCACCCGTTGATGCAGGGTTGATGGCACAACTCCAACCTTGTGTAGCCAAGGCTGTCCGAGCAACATGTTGAAAGAGGCTGATATATCCAGGATTTGAAATGGTGGAGGTTTCCAGACCTATCTGTACCTTTATGTCAACCTCCCCTTCTACTGATCGGCGGGTGTTGTCGAATGCTCTGACGCATATGGTGCTGGGTCGAAATGAAGAGGGATTGATTCCCAGACGTTCCGCAGTCTTGAGGAGCAGACATTTAAGCTTGAGCCGTTATCGATAAGGACCAGCGGGACACAGAGGTCTTTGTATCGTAAGGCTATGTTGAGGGATCGCCCATGATCGCGCCCTTCTGGTGGCAACTCATTATCGGTGAAGGTGAGGGCGCGTGGAGCCAGGAGTTGTTCGATCATCAATGCTATCATTTCAGGTGCCGTATCGGAGGAGACGTGAGCATCACTCAAGGTTTTGGCAAACATCTCTCTATGTATGAGCGACGTGCAGAGTAGCTTCCATACTGAAATTTGAGCAGGGATTGACTTGAGCTGAGTCGCCACATCATATGCAGCTTCGTTTTTGTTGCCAAGGCCCGAGGGAACGCTTTTGGGATCTCCTCTATTTTGATTATCTCTTCGGATGCAACGCCCATTGGGATTCATGTTTCCCACCTCTGCACATTCCGGATAATGCCATGGGACTTCTTTATAGTTTTCCTCTCCCTTACTTTCCAAGACCACTGGTTCTTGCAACGAGGCTGGTGCTGGTACCAGATCTTCCTCGTATGGAGCTTTTGCCTTGAAGACTACATTTTTACCTATGCTGAAGGGATAATGTCGAGGCTTGTCTTCATAGATCACATAAGGTTGCGGTCCTGACTTGACTGTTCCTGGAGCAGGAGGCTCCCATGGAATGAATACTGGTCCCCTTGATATGGCAGGGGGTTTTCCTATTCGTTCCAGCTGTCGTAGTGTGATTGACATGCCTCCGGGATTTGCCCCTTGCAATATGACTGGCTCGACTGGAGGAGCCCCTTCCAAGACAATGGGTTCTTGCTGCTCATGAGTGTGATCCCTCCATTGCGGATTGTATTGTTCCTGTGCTGAAATTGCCCTTTGCAAGATGACAGGTTCGTATGTGGGCTCGATGTATGACTGTACTCCTTCTAGGACAACCGGCTCCCAACATGAATGGTTGTAAGATGCCCTTTGAACAACCGGCACATCATATGGAGGTGCTCCTTCGAGTACTAACGGCTCGGAGACTGAAGGAGGAAAGGGGTTTGCCCCTTACAAGATCAGGGGAGGATCTGTTAGCCCATAAGTGTAAGCATGAATGGACTGGATAGGGGAGAAGAAGCAATCGAGTCGCTCTCCTTCTTCTATGCTGTTGACGGCAAGGGTCCATGAGATGAACTGGGGTCCGTCGGATGCTGAGGCAAAGGATTCTGAAGGATGTTGGTGGAAGCTGCTGGAGGAGTTCCGGGGACCGAGATAATGATTTTACGGTCGTCAATAAGATCTTATATGGCATTCTTCAAAGTAAAGCATCGATCAGTGATGTGGCCACGCCCTTGATGGTAGGCACAATACTCATTTTCTCGGTAGGTTGGAGGTAGAGGATTTGGAGGAGGCATGGGTGTCATCAGAGTGAGTAATTGCTTCTGTACCAGCATAGCCATGACTTGACTAAGTGGTTGAGTGAGTGGAGTGAATTTCCTGAGCTCCCTCTAATTCTGCCTATTCTGGTATGAGTATTGGCCGTTCCCTCTGGACTGCTGCTGTTGTCGAGGTGGTTGTGGCTGTGGTTGAGGATTCGGTTGCGGCTGATACCGCTGAGGTTGGTACTGAACCTGATTCTGCTGATATTGTTGACATCCCTGTGGGGGAGCATATTGATTACCCTGAGCAGTGGTGCTGATGTTGTTTACCTCTGTCGGGAGAGGAGGAGAACCGCTGCGGTTTTCGTTCCCATATCTGATGGGTCTTCCCTCCACTCTGTTCCTCTTGACTGGAGTGGCTTGATGAGGCCATGGGGAGATTGTCCTGGCACGGATTCCTGCTTCGACTTGCTCTCCAGCACGGATCAACTGTGAGAAATTCGCATATGGATGCGAGATGAGATATCCAGATATGCCAGGATATGTTGAATGAACAATCATGGAGATTTGTTCTTCGTCGTCGATAGGTGTCCGCATTCTGGCTGCCATAGCTCGCCAACGTTCCACATAAGCTGATAGTGTTTCATCACTCTTTTTGCCTGAGAGCCGCGAGGTCGGCCCTTCTAGGTGCCATGTTGAGATTGTACGCGAATCTGTCAACGAAAGCCTGGGAAAGTTGTTCCCAAGTCCTGATGCGGTGGCAGTCCAATGAGGTGTACCAATCTAGGGCATCGCCCTTCAGAGATTTTTGGACCAAACGAATGATGGCCCCTTCATTTCCTGAGATTGCACTCAGCTCTACACAGAAGGCCTTGAGATGTGCTGTGGGACAACCGCTGCCATCGTATCTTTTGAATTTTGGTACCTCAAAGTTTTGAGGTACTTGAGCATCTGGGAAAGGACACAAGCTTTTGAACTTGGTCGAAGGTAGATCGATTCCTTGTTGTCGCTGAAGCTAATTTTGCAAGATCTGGAACTGCTCTCACAACTCGTCCAGTCCTGAGTGATCTGCTCGAGCGACTAGTGCCTCTTGGAGTAAGGCACGTTCTTCTTCGGCATAGTGATCGATGTCTTCGACCCTATGGGCTTGCTGAAAAGCAACCACGGGTTGCTGAAATTGATTTGATGACTGGACTGGATTCTGATGAACTTGTGCTTGAAAGGATTGTAACTGAACTGGAGATTGTACTGAAGGTTGAATTGGAACTTGCTGGAAATTAACTGGAGTTTGCTGAATTGAAGATTGCTAAAAATTAACTGGAATCCCATCGGCAGGGATGTGCTGGAATTGAAAAGTGCTCCTGTTTGTAGGAGGCTGAGATGCTGAGAAGTGACCCCCTTGTTGGGTATTCGCCACTGTCCGCTGATTGATGTGGGCTTGACACTGACCCCCATTCAGGGCATTCGCCAGTGTTGTCCCTGTTGCTGGAAATTGAATTGAAATCCCATCGGCGGGGATGTGCTGAAATTGGAAAGGGGTCCCATCGGCGGGGACATGCTGAGAAAGAAAAGGAGTCCCATCGATGGGGACATGCTGAGATCTACTGAGATTATTGTTTGCCAGATTGACTGGAAGCTGACTGGAAGTTCCTGCGACAGGAGTGCTCTGAGGCGGCCTTGTCGTCGCGGGAAGGTACTGAGGGGGATGCCCCATAGCGAAGGGCTGAGACGGCTGCTGTCGGTAGTCTTGGGCAGACTCCGATGGTTGTGCTTCATTTGAACTGGAGGCCGGAGGGACCCGGCACGGCTGCTGGGATTGCTGAGCTGGGCCAACCTGATTGTTGGCTGCCGTGGTAGCTTGTGCTTGCATGAATTGCAAGAGCATTTCTTGCATTGCTCTCATTCCTTGTGCCAATTCTTATATGATTGGCGTATTCTCAATTGGCTGTTGCGCTGGAGGTTGCGCTTCGGTCATCTCAAGAGCGGGGAAGAGGTGAGTTTCCTCTTCTTAGTCGGACATGGCTTGCTGAGCCCGAGTGCGAATTATGCTGCGAAAGGGAAGTTGTTTCCGAACAATTTGAGCCCGAGGAGGCGCAATGGTGAGGACTATACTTTACTCTTTTTTGGGTTTTGGGATTTTCTATTTTTTTTTGTTTTGGGTAGAATGCTATGCAAATGAGATTGTAGGAGGACTAATGACTTTCAAGTATAGGAAGGATTCTGTTTTTCAAGTCGGATCACGACTAGTGGGACTAGTTTATGCCCAGCAGATTCACCATTCTATGGACCCTCGCCGTTCCGCGCTCCGTACGTTCTCCCTTCCCTTCCGGAAAAGAAGAAAGGGTGCGTGCGCGCGAATCGTCGTTTGTGCCACTGGCTTGCCTTGTTCTCAAGGGCTTTGCTCGGTTGTCGTGTTAAGCTGGATGTGTTTGGATGAGTTTGTATAAGACCAGAGTCGCCACTAGCCAGTTACTTCGAATCTACAGTCGGCTAGACCCCTGTAGAAACGTTAGAGAAGGGGATCCGGAGATTCCTTCCTCTAAAATGACTCCTTTTGATCTGCGGCTAGAGATTCGAGGTAAGGGATCACGGTTACAGGGTGGGAAGAGGTTAAGCACCCCACACACTGCCCGTACCGAAGTACGGTCCTTACTTCACAGAATCGAACTAATACTTGAAAGTCTGATTTAATCCTCATACATTCTCATGAATGACATGATGCATGAATGCAGGTCTGAACAGTAAGAGTTTCTGATGGGCAGGTTTCCATTAACAGGCAAGCCCAGAGCATACGCTCGAACTGACAGGTGCTTTATGCGAGATGCATGCTGTGTGTTTGAATAATCAAAGTGCTTGTAGTGACATGTACATGAATGCAGGTCTGAACAGTAAGAGTTTCTGATGGGCAGGTTTCCATTAACAGGCAAGCCTAGAGCATACGCTTGAACTGACAGGTGCTTTATGCGAGATGCATGTTGTGTGTTTGAATAATCAAAGTGCTTGTAGTGAAGCAGGGGGGTTGGGAAGAAAAGTAAATGTTGCACTTATGCTAGATGCGAATGAGATGATGCTGACAAAAGAGTAGCTGGATGGACGGAGGTGTCGCAAGGATTGGCTTCGAGTGGCTGGATCAAGACTTGGATGGCTTAGGAGACTTGGACCAGTAGTCAGGCTAGGCCGAACCAGGGCTAGGCTCTCCTCACTCGGGCTCTCCTTGGTGGAAAAGTGGGCTAAAGAGGGGAGAAGGACTCGGAACGACTGGATCGCACTCGGGTTGAAAGGCTTTTGAGGGATGCTAGAATGAGAAGGGGAGGGGGGAGTGGCAGTACGGACCTACGGCAACGGGGAGTGGCAAAACCCGTAAATAAGTTTGAGGGCCGCCCGTACGGCCTTTCTTAGGATTCAGCGGGCAGTACGGACCTGCTCCGAGGCTGCGGTCTGGAACTCGGTGAGTTGACTGGGTTTAAGAGATGGGTTGACACGGTGAGTTGACTCGACAGGTTGACTCAGCGGGTTGACTAGGGGATTTGACTCATCGGGTTGACTCACCGAGTTTGACTTTTTTTGAGATTTTTTTTTACTGATTTTTCTTATGGGAGTTTTTCAGGCTGATGTTTAGGGGTGAGTTGACTGGGTTCAGGTTTGAGTTGGGCTATGGATTGGGGCTTACAAGGGTGAGTTTGGCTGAGTTTGGACATGGGATTTGGGTGTATGGTCCTCCATTCATTCAGCTATCTCTACCAACATTGTAGCCGAAGGTGGGGTGTCTACAGTACTCCTTTTTCTCTTGGGGCTGACTTGGGATTACTAGTTGGAGTGGAGATGTCCCAAGATTGGGCATTCTCGGCTACCATATCAAAGTAATCCCAAGCCTCATCGGTGCTTTGTTCAAAAACTCACCACTACGTATTATTTGGACAAATTGGCCCATGTTTGAACTTAATCCGTCATGGAAGAAGTCAATTAAGCACCACTTTTCATAACCATGGTGAGGGTACTCTAATAAAAGATCATTGAACCTCTCTCAACATTGAAAAAATGTTTCATCTCCTTTTCGGGAGAAGTTCATGATAGTCCGTCTTAGTACATTGGTTTTATGAACCGGAAAGTACTTTTTAAGGAACTCCCGAGTCATTTCAGCCAATGTCCTGATGCTTCTAGGTTTAAGAGATTGAAGCCATGATTTGGATTTGTCCTTTAGAGAGAAGGGGAACAATTTTAGTTTGATTATATGTTGGGAGACATCATTAAATTGAAAGGTATTGGCTATCTCCTCAAATTCACTTAGGTGCACATATGGACTTTCAAAATTGAGTCCATGAAATTTTGGAAGTAATTTGATAATCCACAATTTAAGGTCCGCGTTTCCTGCATTAGTTAGAAAAACAATGTAGGAAGATGTGCTTGTTCTCTTCGGTTGTAGATAATCTCGCAATGTTTTAATCGGAGGAATGAAGTGCTCCTCATTCTCATTACGTTTCGTCCTAATTGGTGGTGCATCGTGCTCAACATTCTCGACATTATGTGGTTTATTCTCAGCCATGATTTCAGACGATTCAGGATTTCTTAGACGTTTTTTAACTCGTCTGTGATAGACTAGGTCTTCAACTAAACCTTCCTCACTTAGAAGTCGCGATGTATGATCACGCTCCCAATGTAACATAAACTCACACAAAAGCTACTAAAATCTAAAAACAAAAATAAAAATCTAAAAAATTAAAAGAGTCTAAAGTTAGAATGGTGTTACTGAATTTGAAGAACTAGGTTAGTGAAGAAAATCCTACAAAATAAACAAAATCTGTTAGTAGTAGAAAATTATGAGGAAAATCTATTTAAGCAATAAATCTTAATATAACTTATCTAACCTAACCATACCATAATTACAAAATTTAGAACCGTTAACGTAATCCCTGACAGCGGTGTCAAAAACTTGTTCGCTCGCCTTAAGTGCAAGGCTGTGATGTAGTAATAATCTCGGTAAGACCGAGGTCGATCCTCAGGGATTGTCGTAACAATTCTAAACTTTATAACTAGGATGGGGTAAATTCGGATTTGTATCGATGGATGAAAATTAAGAACATAAACTATCTATTTTAGAACTAAATCAAGGAAATAAACACTAGAGCGCTAAGGATCTACTAATTATCATTCACAATGCCAATTCAAATCATTTAAGCCATTAACTCAATTGGAATCAGAGTTCTATCCCTATCCAATCGGAATATAGAGCAATCAAATAATCACAACATGTCTAACATAGATGGATCATCTACTAATATGGTTCACTCATAATCAACTAAGGCATTGGGTGTATTCGATCACACAACCCAATCCTTCACAAAACAAGCAAGATCACATTCATGATTCTTCCTCAAGCTTTGTCACTAGACGTGATTTAGAAGCATGAATTGAACTTCTATTGAACCAAAATTAATACATAAACACCTACCTTAGATTAAAATCCAAAGATAAGAACTTCTTCTAGTCTAGTTCTAGATAAGCACTTAGGAAACTTAGTTTGTAAGATCCTGTTCGCTTCCCCAAGTGTAGGGTTGTGATGTGGTAATAATCTTGGTATGACCAAGGTCGATCCACAGGGAAGGAGGTAAACAATTCTAACTACTCTAATGACTAGAATCTAAAAGGGCTTATAAAATCAGTTTTTAAACATGAAATAAAAAAATCAGATAATAAGGAGAACTAGAGCATCAAGGATTCACTTATAGCTATCTTTAATGTATAATTCGCATAGGTTTTTCAATTACACAACTAGAATCGAAATCAAATCCTATCTAGCTGGAAGATAGAGCGGTTATAACAAACACTCTGTCTTATGTATGATTCATATACATGATTCCCTCAATTCAAGTTAGGACTTGAGCACACTCAATTACATAGGTCAATCCTATTTCCAATAGGTTAAGATCACAACCATGATAATCATTAAACTCTGTCACAAAGCATAACTATACCATGATTTGAACTTCATTCAAATCACATAAATAATCATATATAATTCAGAATTTCTAGAAAAATAGAACTTTGGTTTCAGTTCCCACATGAAGAGTCAAGTTCTATAGCATCTTGAATCTGATTCCTCAGAGCGTACAGGTCTAGATCTTTGCAAAATAGTTAAGAAACTAATGTAATTCTTCCAAACATCCATGAGTCATCAAAAGATTAAGAAAACTACTTAGATCTTTATTAAAACTCAACAAACCATTGTTCAACGTTAAGAATTCAACTTGAAACCATTAAAAATGAATTAAACAATCTAAGAAAACTATAAGCTTCATTTCTTAGGTCTAGCTAAGAGGTTAACTAATGAAAATCATAAAAACAAACTAGAACTAGAACTAGAAAAAGAAGAAAACTAGTTATGAAAGGATAGAAAGCCTCCTAAGCCTTGAATCCTTTGCTCCCCACGTTGCTCGATGCCTTAGGAAGAGAGTAGAGGTGACCTTCTATAAGAGAAATCCCGCAACAACTTGGAAACTTCGATAAAACGCAGGAATCTTCCGCAATTTGGAAACTTAAAATTGAAAATCGAATTCTTTAACACCTTAGACTTGTTTGATGACCGGTCTGAGAAACACAAAAACAGTTCAGTAACCTTTGTTTCTCTGGACTCCTGAAGACCTATCTGGCGACCAGTCTAACAATGTAGACCTGTATGGCGACCGTCCTGGGACAGGTCTTGGGACAGGTCTTGAGACAGGTTGTCTTGGAACTATTTTTTCATATTTTCTTCTCTTTCTTTCTTCTTCTTTCCTCCACCTTTTGGCACTTGTTCTATTGATCTTCAATGCATACAAAGTGACTTTTTTAACCATGAATTAGTGAAGTCTCCCTCTCATTCCAACAATCAGAAAAACATGTATTCGATTAGTCTTTAAAGATGAAAACCATGCATAATATGATGATGAAAAGGGGTTAGAATATGTAATATTCATGGCTCAACACACCCTCCAACCAGCATTTTACTAGTCCCGAGCAAAACATTCATGAAACAAGTTCAAATCTCCAAAACCAAACTCTCCTTCAGAAACTATGCTTTTATACATTACAAGACATACAAGTGCAAAAATCACAGAAACTGGGTGATAGAAGCTGAAACCTTAAACTCTTAAAACATAATAACTGTTCATATAGAATTCCCGCTGATTGATTGATAAATAGAAGAACTTGAACAAATTCAACCTAGTGTGCATAATGAATGTTCATCTCATGAGTTTCCGGGATTATCTTCTTCATAGATTAACTAACTATGGATCTAAAAGTGTATAGATCAACAACAAGCCTATGATAGGAATTTACCTTACCGTCCTTCCGACGGCTTTTACACTACGTCCCATTTTCGGCTTTGGTTACGGGTAGACCAACCCCCGATTGGTAATTGGTAGCCCTTTTCAGAATTTTCCACCATATTCTCAATCATACCCATATTTCTTTCCTTCTTTCCTTTTCATACACATTAGATAGGATTTTTAGAAATCCATATCTTTCGTTATTTTTTCATAGGACAAGGATGGACAAAGTACCTCGGCTTGGTTCCTTAACACCTTAAATCTAAGCCTAGCCAATCCACAAATATACATAATCATTTCAAACCATAAGAATCGTGTAATGTCAACCGGGCTCAAAAGTGTTCAAAATTTTCTATCGATAGTATAAATAGAGGAATTCATATAGAAAACTATTATATTTAAGTTAATTTAGAGGTCTCAAAATCATATCAATTCGTTTCTCATCCTTTCATACCTATGACATCCGAGTGCATAGAAACATAGTTTTTCAAAGGAGTTTTGAATTTTCAGAAAAATAAAAAAATTTCTACATAATTGCTCGAAATGTCACAAAAGCTAGTAGATTCATCTAAGGAATCTCACCTCCAACCAAAATATTACATTGTCCTCAATGTAATAAGATATGCAATATGCATGACATGAAAGCAATGACATAAAATAAAGGAGAGTGAGGACGAGAGTACCTAAGTTAGCAAGTTGATCAATTCTAGCATCTTCCATTGTCTCGATGAGACTTATTCAATAATAAATGCAGAAAAAGAAATCCTAACCTACCTACCTACCATTTATTAGTTTGATCGACTACATGATCAAATTTGAGCAGGATCTTCATGAATTTCAATAAGTTTCTTATGAGGACCATCCAAAGTCCTGCTCGACAGTACACATGGGTGCATTTCTTCATTAAAGTCCACTCATAGTGTGCAGCACCACATACATGTAAGGAGGAGATAAGAGTATCGAAAAGATATCTCCTCAAATTCTGAATTGGGTTGTGATTGATTAAAAATGGGTCCTCCCAATCAGACTTGTCAATGGGCTGAAGAACCTATGATGGTGGAGAGACATTCATCAAGTATGGTTCAGTTCGGTTTGTCTCCTCCACAAATTCAGAATTGCATGGTGCTTTCACAAACAACGGTAAAGAGTGTAAATCAATGGAATGGTGTTCTTCAGGCATCGACACCATGTCTAAAAAAATGTCTAACTCCGTAGTCATCTTATCATCAAGACTATAGGAGTGGGCCATGCATTCCTCTAGAAAATCGAGAGAGTCGGATGAAGGGTCCTCGTTCTCCCTAACCGATTGAATATATTCTGTTTCAATGGTAAGGGATTCCTCTTCTTTAGAGAGAAGGTTTTCCATATAAAGTTCCTCGGGGTTGGTGGAAGACGCAACATCACTCATAAGTTGATTGTTTGGAATTTTAGATTGTGTCACCCCATGTTCTCTCACCTCAAGTGCAAGGCTACGATGTAGTAATAATTCTCGGTAAGACCGAGGTCGATCCACAGGGAATTAGGTAAACCAATTGTAATTATCTCAGCAACTTCAAATTCAATCAATTTAGAAGTTCAAATCATAAACTAACTTAAAACAGTAAATTTGTAAAATCTGTAATTAACGGAACTAAGGCCTCAGAGATCCACTTGTGGAAGCCCTCATGTGAATTCACTCATCCAAGCATCACAAAACTAGAATTGAAGTCCTATCTCTCTTCTAGTTGGAAGATATAGCATTTAAACATAAACAATCCCCACTCAAGTTGAAGAATAGACTTCTAGTTCTAATGAAGCACGTAGAAGTCAAACATGTAGCCTTCGAAGTAACAACCATGCCAATGGACAATGGTATGCTCAGGGGTTACTACAATTCGAATCTAAACAACCCAAACATGATAATTTTAGAGAATTAGCAAGGAACTCATGTCCGCAGCACATGAACTCAAATAAAACATCAAAAAATACCAACTTTTATTCAAACTATAACTCGAAAATCCAACTTAAAGTAAAGTACTTGAATTAAAACGAATTTAACATGATTACTACCCACAAGCTTAACCTCTTAGCCTTAGCTAGGAGGTTCTAGCTGAGCATTATCATGCTTTAACTAGAAACAATGAAAAACAAACTAAAAAGCATAAAAACCCGGATTTGGGAGAGTTGCAGACACTCCATGATGTTCGCTTCCCCAAGTGTAGGGTTGTGATGTAGTAGTAATCTCGGTAAGACCGAGGTCGATCCACAGGGACTTATGTAGGAATCCACAAAACACTTCCAATAGTTCTATTGGAAAGCTAAGAAATAGATTTGTAGAAGATTGATGTGAATAACAACTTTGAACTAAACTGAAAGTAATCAATTAAATAAAAGGCACTAGGGGTTTAAGGATCCACTTGTAGCAATCCTTGATGCTCAATTCACTGTGGTTTCTCACTTTCTCAACTAGAATCTAAATTAAGTTCTATCTAGTCGGATGATAGAACAGTTAAACCAATAATCTGCCATATGTAAGATCCATGCATATGATTCACTCAATACAAGCTAGGACGAGCATACTCAATTGTATAGGTTAGTCTCAATTCCAATAGGCTAAGATCACAACCATAATCATCATTAAATCCTGTCACAAGACAAAACTAGATTATGATTTAAACTTATTCAAATCACATGCACAGTCTCACACATACTTCAGATATCCAATAAAAATAGAACTTTGGTAGGAAGTTCCCAAATGAAGATCATACATCTAGACCGTATTCCGATTCCTCAGATCATACAGGTCTAGACTAGTTCACAACAATTAAGAACTCAAGCAATTCTTCCAAACATCCATAAGTCATCATAAGACTAAGAAAAACTACTTAGTACTTGAATTAAACTTCAAACCATTGTTCTTAAGCATGAAATCCAACTTAAAACCAACTTAAACGAATTGAAACATCTTAGATTCACTACAAGCTTCACCTCTTAGCCCTAGCTAAGAGGTTTTTAGCCGTTCATGATCCAAGGAAACATGAAACAAACTAAAGAAAACATAAAAACAGCAAACAAACTAGGAGTTGTGGAACTTTGAAATCCACTTCCGCCGTCTCCCAACGTGCTTAATCCGTTCTTAGATACCCTAGGAACGATCCCTAGGTGTCCTTTTATAGTGGGGAAGCTCCGCAGCGTCAGAATCTTCTTGAATTTGCATAAGATTACGCAGTGCGCAGAGAAATTCGGGACTGTAGAACATGCATCATTACGCAGACGACCGGTCGCACGACCGGTCTGAGCTCTTAGACGACCGGTCGCACGACTGGTCGTAAAAACGTGAAAAACGTCCAGAGAGTTTTCAGAAATTCAAAACCCAAAATTTTAATTCAAGGACCGGTCGCACGACCGATCTGAGCAGTGGACGACCAGTCTTCGACAGTCCAGTGAGCTGTGGCCGTAGGGCCCCTCTGTTGAATGATCGGACCGGTCGGACGACCGGTCTTCAGTATCTTCTTCTTCCTTCTTTTCTTCTTTTCTTTGCTTCTTTCTTCCACCCTTTCACACTTAGTCTTGTGATCTTCAATGCTCATAAATAATGTCTTTAAGTCTTCAATTGATAACTCCTCTCTCTTATTCCCACAATCACAAATCCATGCATTAGATTAGTCTTTAAATCATGAAACCAAGCATAATGAGTGATGAATTGGGGTTAGAATATGCACAATTAAGAGCTCAATACATGACGACTCTCTTCACCTCCCACGAAGTTCCTCTGCTTCTATGATGCCCTAGGAAGAGACCCTAGGTGTCCTTTTATAGTAAAGAGGCTCTACCACTTCAGAAACTTTTAGAATCGCGGACTACTTACGCACTGCGCACAAAATTTGGAGCTTGATGATCAAGCCTGCTGGAGTCCTGGTCGAACTACACTAGCCGACCGGTCAAGACCAGTCGGACCAAGCTGGGTCTTGTTCCAGTGAGTTGCACAAGAGAGGGGGGCCTGTGGCCGACCGGTTAAGACCGGTCGGACCAAGCTGGTCCTTTGTCCAGCAATGTTGAGAGGTCAGTAGGGGTTGGCCGACCGGTCATGACCGGTCAGACTTCTCCTTTTGACACTTTATTTCTTTCTTTCTTTCTTCTCTCTCCTCTCCTATCTTTCTTCTTTCTTTGTCCCACCTTAGGTCTTCATCAAAGGGCTTCTAAATATGCTCTTTTAGCTATCATTCGTGCAAAGTCTCTCTCTCAATCCTACATTCACAAAACAAAGCATTAGATGGGTCTTTTAGCTATGCAAACCATGCATATAATGCGATATAATGGGCTAGATCATGTATAAATTGGAGGTTCAACACCCCCCACTAGCATTTTGCTAGTCTAGAGCAAAACATGCATGAAGCAAGTTCAATTTTTCAAAATCCAACTCTCCTTCAGAAACGAGACTTCTATTCATTCCAAGACATATAAGTGCAAAAATTAGAGAAACTGGGTGGTAGAGGTTGCAACCTCAAACTCTCAAAACATACAAAGTGTTCATATAGAATTCCCGCTGATTGATTGATAAATAAAAGAACTTTGAACAAATTCAACCTAATGTGCTTAGTGATGGCTCATCTCATGAGTTTCTGGGATCATCTTCTTCATAGATCAACTAAACTATGGATCTCAAGGTGTATAGATCAACAATAAGCCTATGACAAGAATTTGCCTTACCGTCCTTCTGACGGCTTTCACACTACGTCCCATTTCCGACTTTGGTTACGGGTAGACCATCCCCCGATTGGTAATAGGTAGCCCTTTTCAGAATTTTCCACCATATTCTCCATCATTCCCATATTTTCATTCTTCCTTTCCTTTTTATACATATTAGATAGGATTTTTAGAAATCCATATCTTTCGCTATTTTCCCATGGACAAGGATGGACAAAGTACCCTCGGCTTGGTTCCTCAACACCTTAAATCAAAGTCTAGCCAATCCATAAATCAACATAGTCCTTTCAAACTAAGAGAATCGTGTAATGTGAATTAGGTGTAAAAAGTGTTCAAATTGTTTATCAATCATATAAATAGGGGAATTCACATATAAAACCATTATATTAAAAATAGTTTAAGACTTGCAACATCACTCACTTCATATCTCCTTTTCTTATACTTGTATCATCTCTGATGCATAGAAACAAGGTTTTCCAAAACAGTTTTGAAATTTTAGAAAAATTAAAAAAAAAATTTCAACATATAATGCTTGAAATGTCCACAAACTACTAGATGAGGAATCTCATCTCACCCCCCCAACCAAATCCTACATTATCCTCGATGTAAAAAGATATGCAATGAGCATGAACATGAGAGCAATGGTAAAATAAAAGAGAGTGAGAATGATAGTACCTGAGAGAGTTGATCATGGAAGTGTACAACTCCAGTATCAAAATCTACTAAAGCAAGTAAAACTAAAACAGAAAAACAATTAAACATAATCCTATGCCATACCTCCATCAGACTAGGAGATCAATCGTCCTGATACACAGGATCATCCAGAGTGATGAACATGTCCTCTGAGTCAAATTTCTCAACGAATGGTTTAAGGCATTGACCATTCACTTTAAAACAGTTACCATTCGCCACGTTTTCTACCTCGACAGTCCCATGAGGAAAAACTTCTTTAACAATATATGGGTAGGTCCATCGAGATCTCAATTTTTTCGGAAAAAGATGAAGTTGAGAATTGTACAAGAGCACTTTTTGACCTTCATAGAAAGATTTTCTGAAGATGTGCTTGTCATGAAAGGCCTTCATCCTATTCTTGTAAATCCTCGAGTTCTCGTAAGCATCATTCCGGATCTCATCAAGCTCATTCAGTTGGAGTTTGCGAAGCGGGCTAGCCTTGTAGATGAAAAAATTCAATGCCCGAATTGCCCAATAGGCTTTGTGTTCAAGTTCCACAGGCAAGTGGCAAGCCTTCCCATAGACAAGTCTATAGGGAGACATTCCAATGGGGGTCTTGTAAGCGGTACAGTGAGCCCAAAGAGCATCAACTAATCTAAGCGACCAATCTTTGTGATCCGGCCTCACCGTCTTTTCCAAAATTTGTTTGATTTCCCGATTGGAAATTTCAGCTTGCCCACTTGTTTGTGGGCGGTATGGGGCACTCACTTTATGTCGAATGTCATATTTCTTCATTGAGGCTTCAAAAGGCCTATTGCAAAAGTGAGAACCGCCATCACTAATGATGGCCCGAGGCGTTCCAAATTTAGATAATATGTTTTCTTTAAGGAACTTTAGAACCGTACAATGATCGTTGGTTCTATATGGAATAGCCTTTATCCATTTAGACACATAGTCTACGGCAAGTAATATGTAGACATGTCCAAAAGATTAGGGGAATGGCCCCATGAAATCGATGCCCCAACAGTCAAAGACTTCAAGATGTTGAATTGGGGTAAGAGGTATCATATTCGATGGGACAATCCTCCTAGCTTTTGACAGCAGTCGCATGCTTTGCAAAACTCGTGGGTGTCCTTAAATAAAGTAGGCCAATAAAAACCACACTGTAGAATTTTTGCAGTGGTTTTCTTGGCGAAAAAATGACCCCCACATGCTTGATCATGACAAAAGGAGATGATAGAATTATGTTCATCATCAGGGACACATCTCTTAATAATTTGATCTGGGCAATATTTAAAAAGTAAAGGTTCATCCCAGAAAAATCTGCGCACTTCCCTTAGAAATTTTCATTTATCCTGCGCAGTCCAATGAGTCGGCATCGTACCTGTGGAAAGATAGTTTGCAATATCAGCGTACCATGGTGGATGCGTGGCAACAAAGAGTTACTCATCAGGGAATGAGTCCTCAATAGGTGATTCGTCAATAGAACTCGGTAAAACTAGATGGTCCGCCACCATGTTCTCTACTCCTTTCTTATCCTTGATCTTTAAGTCGAATTCTTGAAGAAGTAGGATCCATCTAAGCAAACGGGGCTTAGCATCCTTCTTAGAAAGAAGGTATTTCAGCGCCGCATGGTCCGTGTAGACTATGACTTTGGATCCTATCAAGTACGCCTTGAAGTTGTCCAAGGCAAAAACAATGGCTAGAGTTCCTTCTCCATAGTCGAGTAATTGACTTAGGGGCAGGGTTCAGGGTCATACTCGCATAGTAGATAACGTGGGGCTTCTTGTCCTTCCTTTGTCCTAACACCACCCCAATAGCATAATCACTCGCATCGCACATCAACTCAAAAGGAATGGACCAATTCGGTGGTTGCATAATAGGAGTGGTTGTCAACATGTCTTTTAGCTTTGAAAAAGCTAATTGACAATCGACACTCCACTCGAATTGGTTCTCCTTTTGGAGAGGGTTGCATAAGGGCCTAGAAATATGACTGAAATCCTTAATGAACCTTCTATAAAAACCGACGTGTCCAAGGAAGTGCTCTTGGGTGGTGGTAAGTTGGAAATAATATCAATTTTAGCCTGGTCTACCTCTACTTCATTGGATGAGATGATATGTCCAAGGACTATTCCTCTTTGTACCATAAAATGAAACTTCTCCCAGATTAAAATAAGGTTCTTCTCCTCACACCTTGTCAAGACCAACTTTAAGTGATTAAGGCACTTATCAAAAGTACAACAAAAAAATAGAAAAATCATCCATGAATACCTCGAAAAATTCACCCACCATGTCTGAGAAAATACTCAACATGCATCGTTGGAATGTGGCGGGTGCATTACATAGCCTGAATGGCATTCTTCGGTATGCGAAGGTGCCAAACGGGCATGTAAAGGTGGTCTTCTCTTGGTCTTCCGGGGCTATCTCAATTTGGTTGTAACCGGAATAGCCATCTATGAAGCGATAATAAGAGTGACCCACTATCCTCTCCAAAATTTGATCCATGAATGGGAGAGGGAAGTGGTCCTTCCTAGTGACCGTGTTTAGCTTCCGATAATCTATGAACATACGCCAACTGTTTGCTCGCCTCAAGTGTAAGGCTACGATGTAGTAATAAATCTCGGTAAGACCGAGGTCGATCCACAGGGAATTAGAGAACAAATTTTAAGTTATTCCAAGCAACTAGGATTGCAACAATTTAGAGATTCAATTGAGAGAATTATGCTAAAACAGTAACTTAAAAAAATTCAGTAATTAAGGAACTAAGGCTTTCAAGGATCCACTTGTAACAATCCCATGTCAATCCAATCAATCTAAGCATAAATACAACTAGATTCGAAGTCCTATCTCTCATCTAGTTGGAAGATAAAGCATTAAACACATTCAATCTCACTTAAATTGAACTTCCAAGTTCTAGTCCCATTCAACTACACATAGAATTCAAAATCATAGCCTTTGGAGTAACAGCCATGCCTATGAACTATGGCATGCTCAAGGGTTACCATAATTCGAATCTAATCAAGCAAAACATGATAATCTCAGAGAATTGCAAGGAATCCATGTCCGGAGCACATGAACTCTTATAAAACTTCTAAAAATATCAACTTTAAGAACTAGAACATTCAAAATTCGAATTTGAAGTGAAACTACTTGAATTAAACTGAATCAAACATGAAATTGGCTACAAGCTTCACCTCTTAGCCTTAGCTGAGAGATTTTAATCGAACATTGTCATACTACAACTAGAACTCATAAAAGAAAACTAGAAAACATAAAAACCCGGAGTTTGGAGGGTTGCAAACGCTCCACGACGGCTTCCTTCCTCTCCCACGAAGTTCCTCAGCTTTTATAATGCCCTAGGAAGAGCCCCTAGGTGTCCTTTTATAGTGGGGAAGCTCTATTGCATCAGAATCTTCCAGAATTTGCGTAAGGTTATGCACTTGCGTAGAGAAAATCAGATCCTGATTTAGAAACTTGCTATTTTTACACATGGTCGACCGGTCACGGCCGGTCGGACTACTTTGTAGTTAGTCCAGGGAATAAATAGAGGCAGCCGACCCGTTGGCCGACCGGTCAAGACCGGTCGGACCATACTGGTCCTTGTTCCAGTAACTCCTAGCAGGGTGGCCGACCGGTCTTGACCGGTTTAACTCCCTTGGCCGACCGGTCAAGACCGGTCGGACGTTCTTCTCTTCATATTTTTTTTCTTCCTTTCTTCCTCTCTCTCCTCTCCTTGCTTTCTTCTTTCTTTGGTCCTCCTTCAATCTTCATCCAATGGTTCTAAATGGCTCCTTTTGGTCACCAATTGGGCAAAGTCGCTCTCATACCTACAATCACAAAACAATCATTTAGATGGGCCTTTTAAACATGCAAAACATACATATAATGTGATGTAGTGGGCTAAAGTATGTATAAATTGGAGGTTCAACACCAACCGGTAGTCACTCTAGTCGGTATAAGCTCGTTGTTGGCATTTTCTACGATAGTAATACGGGACTTCTTAGGGACAACTTGGGTAGGACTCACCCATTGGCTATCCGAGATGGGGTAGATGATACCACATCTAGTAGCTTTAATACCTCATCTTTGAAAACCTCCTTCATATTTGGATTTAACCTTATTTGAGGTTGTCTAGTCATTTTCGCATTCTCTTCAAGGTGTATACGGTAAGTACATATCGAAGCATCTATCCTTTTGAGGTCCGCTATTGTCCATCCTATGGCTCCCCTATGTTCTTTGAGTAGCTTAATCAACTTAAGCTCTTGGTCTTTTCCTAGGTGAGAGGTGATGACTACCGGAAACATTTCTTCTTGACCCAAATATACATATTTTAGCTCGGATGGCAATGGCTTAAGGTCAAGCTTCAGCGGTTTGATGTTAGACGGTAGAGGCTTTGGTGTGGTTGGTGGAAATCTTTCAAAATGGGGCCTTCACCGGCTAATACCAACTACCGATTTCTCAAAACTCAATGCTTGCACAATTTCACTAATAATGGGGTCTTTGGAATCCATGAAATGTGCCAAGCATGTCTCCAAGCTTTCTAGTGGTTCAAGTTGGAGAAGCTCCTCTTCTTCGAAAGATTCGAGCATGTTTACCTCGAAGAGCTCGTCATCATCAACATTCTTATGCCTTTTGCCCAAATGGAACACATTTACCTCCAATGTCATGTTTCCAAAGGACAATTGCATTACCCCATTCCAGCAATTGATAATTGCATTTGATGTAGCAAGGAAGGGGCGGCCTAGAATCACCGGTATTTGAGTGCTAGCATCCAATACCAGTTGTGTGTCTAAGACAATGAAATCTACCGGATAGTAGAATTTATCAACTTGGACCAAGACATCCTCAACAATCTCTCACGGTACACGGATGGATCTATCAGCGAGTTGTAACGTGGTTTTGGTGGGTTTTAATTCACCAAGACCCAATTGCTCATATACCGAATATGGGATTAAATTTACACTTGCCCCCAAGTCTAGCAATGCACGTTCAATCCGGTATTCACCAATGATGCATGAAATTATGTGACTACCAAGATTCTTGAATTTTGGGGGGTCTTTTGAGTGAGAATGGCACTCACTTGCTCATTCAAAAAGGCCTTTTGTTGCAAATTATATTTCCGTTTGGTTGTGCATAGGTCCTTTAGAAACTTGGCATAAGAGGGGATTTGTTTAATGGCATCAAGCAATGGAATATTGATCTTGACTTGTCTGAAAATCTCTAGAATATCATGAGAGTTTGGAAGAGATTTTGGAGCAACCAATCTCGAAGGGAATGGTGCTACGGGCTTATAAACGCGTTTTGTTTCTTGTGGGGCTGAGTTAGATCCAGCATCATCCTCATAATTTACCAGATCATTAGGCTTGTCAGCCTTCACCGAAATGGATTTGTCAATTTTCTTACCACTTCTAAGAGTGGTGACGGATTTTGCTTGCTCCACATGTTGGTTCGGGAGATTAGGGATGCTTACTTCATGTACTTGTTTTGGATTAAGCTGAGGTTGGGCTGGAAAGGTCCCCTCCCTAGCATTCAAGAGTCCCTTAATCTTATCAATCGAGACTTTAAGCTCTTGGAACATTTGTTGGTTCGTTTGGTTTATTTGCGTTTGCCCTTGCATAAACGCCTTTAGAGTATCCTCCATTGAGAATTGGGGTGGGGCCATGTTTTACATAGGTGGCCCTCCTTGAGAGTTGATGTGATTACCCGTGGGATTATTCTTCCAACTGAAATTTGGGTGATTCTTCCAAGTAGAGTTATACGTGTTACCCACCGGTCCATGAAAAGGCCGTTGATATCCATATGTGGCATTTGCATGTTCTTGTAACACCTCTTGAAATGCAGGAATTGTAGGACAATCTTACGTAGTGTGTATATTAGTGGCACAAATTCCACATATGTTCTTAATAGCTTTATTAGACTTTGAAACTCCACTCTTACTAAGTTCCATGACCTCGACTTTCCTTGTGAGGTTGGCTAGCCTTGCATTAACATCATCTTCCTCTTTAAGGATGTAGATGCCTCCTTTGTCATTTTGTTAAGGAGGCTTGAGGTTACTAGATTTATCTGAAGTATCCCATGGTTGGGCATTCTTGGCCAACATATCCAAGTAACTCCAATCTTCATCTGGATTTTTACTCATAAACTCGCTGTTGCACATCATCTCTACAAATTGGCGCATGTTGGAACTTAATCCATCGTTGAAGAAGTTTATGATTCGCCAGCTTTCGTAGCCATGATGTGGGCAAGCAAATAGGAGATCCTTGAATCTTTCCCAACATTGGAAGAATGATTCATTCTTTTTAACGAAAAAGTTCATTATATCTCTTCGAAGGGTTCGTTTTATGAGCCGGGAAGAACTTTTTCAAGAATTTCTGAGTCATCTCATTCCACAACCCTATCGAATGTGGTCTAAGAGAGTCAAGCCAACTCTTGGCTCTTTCTTTCAATGAAAAGGGAAAAAGTTTAAGTTTAATTGCATCTTCTGAAACATTAGCATATTGCAAAGTAGCCACCACTTCTTCAAATTCCTTTAAGTGTAAATATGGGCTCTCAGAGTCTAGCCCATGGAACTTTGGTAAAAGTTGAATCATACCCAGCTTTATATCAATGTTTCCCCCGGTTGGTGGTAAGACCACGCACGAGGGTGTAGTTGTACGGACTGGTTGTAGGTGGTCCCGTAAAGATCTCATTGGAGGAACATTGTGTACCTCATTTTCTCCTACTCCCTCTTGATTTGTGTTTGTAGTTGGAGTAGGGGGGGAGGATTCCTTAAAGGTGTTTGATCCATACTCCCCAGACTATCACAAAGCTCTTGGTATTTTCGGACTCATCTATGGACTGATAATGGTCCAGCTAGACCACCTTCGGATTGGAGACGATTGGTGTGGTCACGTTCCCAATGGGACATAAACCATACAACTAAGAACTAAACTAATCCTAAGTCTGAAAACAGAATTGAAAAAAAAATTAAAAATCGAAAAATCTGTAAAAAGCACTAAGTTAGAAGGATATTACCCGATTCGCTTGAACAATAGAAGAATTCCTACAAAACAAAACAACTTGATAGTCCTAGAAAATCAGAAAAAATCTATCTACTTCTACTTCTATAGCCACTGAAACAATCTAGAACCGTTTATCTAAAATCCTCGGCAGTGGTGCCAACAACTTGTTTGCTCACCTTAAGTGCAAGGCTGCAATGTAGTAATAATTCTCGGTAAGACCGAGGTCGATCCACAGGGAATTAGGTAAACCAATTGTCTAAGCAACTTCAAATTCAATCAATTTAAAAGTTCAAATCATAAACTAACTTAAAACAGTAAAGTTGTAAAATCTGTAATTAATGAAAGTAAGGCCTCAAGGATCCACTTGTGGAGGCCCTCATGTGAATTCACTCATCCAAGCATCACACAACTAAAATTGATGTCCTATCTCTCTTCTAGTTGGAAGATATAGCATTCAAACACAAACAATCCCCACTCAAGTTGAAGAATAGACTTCGAGTTCTAATGAAGCACGTAGAAGTCGAACATGTAGCCTTCGAAGTAACAACCATGCCAATGGACAATGGTATGCTCAGGGGTTACTACAATTTGAATCTAAACAACCCAAACATGATAATTTCAGAGAATTAGCAAGGAACTCATGTCCGCAGCACATGAACTCAAATAAAACATAAAAAAATACCAACTTTTATTCAAACTAGAACTCAAAATCCAACTTAAAGTAGAGTACTGGAATTAAAACGAATTCAACATGATTACTACCCACAAGCTTCACCTCTTAGCATTAGTTAAGAGGTTTTAGCCGAGCATTATCATGCTTTAACTAAAAACAATGAAAAACAAACTAAAAAACATAAAAACCCGAATTCGGGAGAGTTGCAGACGCTTCACGACAGCTCTCTTCACCTCCCATGAAGTTCCTCCGCTTCTATGATGCCTTAAGAAGAGACCCTAGGTGTCCTTTTATAGTAGAGAGGCTCTACTGCTTCTAAAACTTCCAGAATCGTGGAGTACTTACGCACTGCGCACAAAATTCAGAGCTTGAGAATCAAGCCTGCTGGAGTCCTGGTCGAACTACACTAGCCGACCTGTCAAGACCAGTCGGACCAAGCTGGTCCTTTGTCCAGCAATGTTGAGAGGTTAGTAGGGGGTGGTCGACCGATCTTGACCGGTCGTGGCTCCCTTGGCCAACCGGTCATGACCAGTCGGACTTCTCCTTTTCACTCTCCTCTCCTTGCTTTCTTCTTTCTTTGGCCTATCTTGGGTCTTCATCAAAGGGCTCCTAAATATACTCTTTTAGCAATTATTTGTGCAAAGTCTCTCTCTCAATCCTACATTCACAAAATAAGCATTAGATGGGTCTTCTAGCTATGCAAACCATGTATATAATGCGATGTAATGGGCTAGATCATGTATAAATTGAAGGTTTAACACCACGTCATCCAATGAAACAAAATTTTCAACCCAAGGGAGTTCTTCCAAAATAGAATTTGACATGTGTTGTTGGTGCAAGGACTCAAAAAGATTGACTTCGGCCATCTCTCTAGCAAGAATATCTTCCGGCGACTCATAAACATTCAGCCCTTCGGAATAAGAAATCATGGGCTCACAATCATCCATTGAACCCTCATTGTAGTTAATCATACTATCACTTTCAAATTTTGTAGATTCCTCGGGTTCGTTAATCGTCATTAAAATCTCTTCATCATTCAAATCGGAATATCTAAAAGAGATAGTTGATTCACCATAATCGATGGTAATGTTGGGATCACTGAGATCTACATCCTCTAAAAGTTTAGTCATTAAATTGGAAGAGGGCTGGGCTTGGATAGCCTCATCCTCCTCAATGTTGGGGAGTGATTCGGTGTTTCCTATATCGATTTCAAGATTTCGAGAGGTTGGCGAGAGGTTTTGTAAGCATTGCTCAGTTATTTTCATAAACTCTCACAGCGTATCCTCAAGAGTTTGTGTTGGTTGCGGCTCATCAGAAAGAAACTCTTGAGGATAATTGTTGGCATCCATGATTGGCTCATCTTCTAAGTTGAAATTTTGATGCTCCAACCAATTTGGATTATGCATGTCATATGTTGGGCTTTTAGATGGTTGTTGATATGTGTAGCCATACAAGTCATAATGCATTAGAACATTATTCATCTCTTTCTGATACTCTCCTATTGTCTTACCCGATGAAGCGTTATGCACATTGTTCTTATTCTGGTAATCTCTCATGTCTTACATGGGGGAGTATTAGGAGTAGATTGAGTCTTAGGAAAATACTCATGCTTATAATGGTTTCAATCATAATGAGTTTGGATTCCATGCTCTGACATCTCATCTTCCAAAAGATATGCATAAGCACCACTCATCCAATCAGCCATAATGAGATTTTAAGAAGTTGAAACTACCCGAATCTAAGAAGAAGAACAAAAAGAATAAAGAGAGATGGGGAGATGTTACCCGTAAAGGTGAGAACTGTTAAGCTCTTAAATGTGTATATTCTAACCCCATTTCATCACTAACTATGCTTGAAATACAAGATTAAAGACCCAATTAATACATGGTTTCGTGATTGTAGGAATGAGAGAGAATTCACCAATTGAAGGTTTAGAGACGCTATTTACAAGTATTGAAGATCAGAAGACCAAGCGTCAAAGGGTGGAAGAAAGAAGCAAAGGAGAGAAGAAAAGAGGGCAGAAAAATATACAAAAGACCGGTCGTCCATAGCCTAGGACCGGTCGTCCGATCGGTCCAAACACTCAAAGAAGGACCCCTACAGCAAACCTTGCTGGACCATCCACGACTGGTCGTCCGACCGGTCGTTGAATTAATTTTTGGGCAGAAAACTCTCTGGACGTTTTTTCCACTTTTGAGACCGTCGGCCGACTGGTCGTCCATGGGCTTCGACCGGTCGGCTGCGTAACAGAGCTTCTTCTACAAGCTCTGAAAATCTCTGCTCAACGTCCACCACAATCGAATGAAATAGCGAGAAGGCGGCGAGTCAAGGGATAGAAGCAGGCATCGTACGAATTATAAGTCTCTCATGTACGCTTCACACCTAGGGATCCAAAGCTATAAAAGGACTACTCTAGCTCGTTCCTAGGGCATCCTAGAAGAGAATTACCATGGTGGGAGGTGGGGGAAGTCGGATCCAGAGTTCTACAACTCCTACTAGTTTATTTTTCTAGTTTTATGTTTTTCTTAATAGCTTTCATCTTTCCTTGGATCATGAACGACTAAACCTCTTAGCTAGGGCTAAGAGGTGAGGCTTGTAGTGAATCTAAGATGTTTCAATTCCTTTGTTTTGGTTTCAAGTTGAATTATTAGTGAAGAACAATGGTTTGAAGTTTGAATAAAGTTCTAAGTAGTTTTTCTTAATCTTATGATGGCTCATGGATGTTTAGAAGAATTGCTTGAGTTCTTAATTATTTTGAATGATTCTAGACCTGTACGCTCCGAGGAATCGGATTTAATACGCTCTAGACCTTTGATTCTCATGTGGGAACTTCATACCAAGTGTTCTACTTTTTTGAATTTCTGAAATATGTGTGATTTTGTAAGTGATTTGAATGAAGTTCAAATCATGATCTAGTTATGCTTTGTGACAAAGTTTAATGATGATTATGATTGTGATCTTAACCTATTAGAACTAGGATTAACTTATGCAATTGAGTGTGCTCAAGTCCTAGCTTGAATTGAGAGAATCATGTACTTGAATCACACATATGGAAGATTGTTTGTTTTAACTACTCTATCATCCGGCTAGATAGGATTTAATTTCAATTCAAGTTGAGAAAGTGAGAAACCACAGTGAATTAAGCATCAAGGATTGCTACAAGTGAATCCTTGAACCCCTAGTGCTTTTTATTATTGGTTACATTCAATTTAGTTCAAAATATCTATCAACATTCAATTTCAAAATCCTGTTTAGTTAGTTCTCAATTAGAAATCATTGGAAGTGTTTTGTGAATTCCTACACAAGTCCCTATGGATCGACCTCGATCTTACTGAGATTATTACTACATTGCAACCCTACACTTGGGGAAGCAAACAAGTTTTTAGCGTTGTTGCCAGGGACTTTGACGATTTTTTTACAAAATTTCTGAAAGTAGTTTCTATTTGAGGTTTTTAGGACTCCTTTACTAACTTTGTTGTTTGTTTTGTTTTATTTTTTCAAAAATTCTAGGAGTCGAAGTAGTCACTTCAAATTAGGTTTGTAAGACCCGTACCCTGAATTGCCCTCCGTACGTTTAGTTTTCGGTACTGGTACGTCCTGGATGGACCAGATTAGCGAGCCTTGATTGCGACCCTATTTTAGTACCGCATCGATCCAAGACCTATACCCCGGCGACCGCGTAGGCGCTGCGATTCCAACGCCGCGCTGCACGCCCCATTGCGATCCTCGGTGTGTAAGATGCGTACTTTTGCGTAGTTCGAGGTGGGCCACGCAACGCACGTGTGGCGTGGGCCCCACTTGCACAAATCCCAACAACATGTCAAATCAATCACCATCACCCTCACCCATACCCCTATCATTACCCTAGCCTACACACACCATACCTATCCCATTCCTCTCTCACCAAAGTCAACTCCAACCCATTACTCCCATGTCCTCTCCCATCATCATGATCATTACCTCATGCACCCCCTCTTCCCATACAAGAGCCATATGTAGGGGGGGTGGCCTTCTCATTTTCCATATTTGCAAGGAGAGAGAAAGAGATTTGAGAGAGAGAGAGAAGAGAAAGAAGAGAGAAGTAGAGAGATTTAGAGGGAGATCAAGAGAGAGAAAGAGAGAGTTAGAGAGATTAAAGGAGGAGATCAAGCTTGGAGGACCCCGATCATCATCTGGACCGTCCGATCGGCAATCCAACCGTCCAACCATCAAGGTGAGTGCAAACTTCCCCCCCTTTTTTCTCGTTTACCTTTCATTTTCTTTCCTTGGGCCCATCTTGTGATGGGCAATGAGATGGATGGGCTGGATCATCCATGTATAGGCCCCACATAACTATAATAATAATAATAATAATAATAATAATAATAAATAGGGGAGAAGAGGAGGCCGCTGGACAGACAGCGTCCAGAGGACGCTGCTGCCCAACAGCGCCTAGCCCAATTTGGGCGTTAGCATTGGGGCCAACTCATGGGACCCACCTTGATGCATGTAGTTGATCCACGCCGTCTGTCTATTTCTCCAGCCCATTTTATGTCTGGACACCAAGAATAAAGAAGATCCAGATCTCGGGTGGACCACACCATCAAAAACAGTGGAGAACACAATGTCCACTATTGAAACTACCATGGCCCACCGTGATGTTTGTAGACGGAATCACCTGCCCAATATTGGGCTTATTAGGTCCCCAACGAGCTGGGAAACCTGATGAATGGATTGGATCTTCCCTAAGTGGGCCCCACCTGAAATAAGCTAAGAGACAAAAAAAAGAAAAAAAAATAACGTCCAGACGTTGGACGTTCACAGCGTCTGGGACGCTGGAACCGTCCAGCGTCAGGACGGCTGGAATGGGGTGCCCACTCGTGGGACCCACGTTGATGTTTTGTTGTATCCACACCGTCTATTGGTTTTCCCAGATCATTTTAGGGCCGGAGCCCAAGGACGAACCAGATCCAAATCTTAAGCGGACCGCACCACCTGAAACAGTGGAGATCATGACTTCTACTGTTGAAATTTCTCTGGCCCATCTTTCATTTTGTAGATCTTATAAGCTGTCCAATATGGGGCTCTACGGGGCCCCCATGATCTGGGGAATATGACGAGCGGAGTGGATCACCCTTATGTGGGCCCCATTCGATCAAAACCATTGAGAAAAAAAAAAGAGAAAACAAAAGAAAAGAAGAGAGGATGAGCAGCTATCTCGCTGACGGGATGAACAACTATCTCGCTGCTGCGTGACGTCACCAGCTTCTATGGGCCCCACAGTGTTGTATGTGTTGTATCCACACCGTCCATCCATTTGGGGAGATCGTCTTAAGACATGACCTTAAGAATGAGATAGATCCAAATCCCCAACGGACCCCGCTTGGGAGGAATCAGCGGGGGTAGCGGCCCTGCCGTTAGAACCTTCCTACGGCCCGCCATGATGTTTATTTGAGATCCAACCTGTTCATAAGTTCACTCATGCGTGTGAAGAAGGGAAAGCAACAATATCAGCTTGATCCAAAGCTTTTGTGGGCCCCACTTGTTAATATATATATATATATATATATATATATATATATATATATATATATATATATATGGGGGGTCTGCCAAGCCGGTGGCCACTCATGGGACCCACCTAGAATGTATGTGCTTTATCAATTCCGTCTATATGTCTTTCCAGCTCATTTTAGTGGCTGAGCCCAAAATCTAAGCATATCCAAATGTCAAGTGGGCCATGCCACAGGAAACAGTGGGAATAATGATTTCCACCGTTGAGACCTTCCCAGGCCCTACAGTGATGTTTATTTGTCATTCAACCTGTTCATCAAATCACATGGATATGGATATAAGAGAAAACCAAAAATATCAGTTTGATTTAAAACTCTTGGGGCCCATTTGGGTGCCATGCTCCAAGCAGCGTGCTTTGGCACGCTGCCCAGCAGGTGGCCTACCCTGTAGGTCCCACCACTATGCATTTGTTTTATCTATGCCGACCACTATTTCTCCATATTATTTTAGGGCCGTGGGCCCTCATAATGAGGTAAATGCAAACCTCAAGTGGACCACATTGTAAGAAACCGTGGCCATTGATGCCCACCTTTGAAACCTTCCTTGGGGCCATTGTAATGTTTATTTTTTTCCATCCAACCAAAGGTGATGGGGCCCAACTTTAGGTCCCACCTTGATGAATGTTGGGTATACCTTGTCTTTCTTCTTGGCAGGGGTGTGGGCCCAGTTTTGGGTGGGCCACATGTAGGAAATAAGGGTGATTGAATGCCTACCATTGGAAACTTTACAGCACCCATCTGTTATGTTTATTTTCCATTCTTCCTGTTCATAAGTCACCCAGCCATGGGTGGGGTTCCACACGTGTGGTGTGCGGGCCCCACCATGGTGTTTGATTGCCATCTCACTTGATTAGTGGGAAAGCACAAATATCGGGTTGATCCCAAACTGTTGTGGCCCATTGATGTATGTGGCTTCCCCACTCCTTTGTGCGGTTATACCCAACCACGGGTCCACCTTGTTATGCATGTGTTCTATCCACGTCAGTCATTGGCCACTATGGTGCGATATGTATGTTGGCCATCCATTAGGACTGCCTTAAATTTGTGCTTGATCCAAACCATCCGAATGAATGGACCCTAGCATGTTATGTACAGGATGGCCTTGGGACCACCTTAGTGTGCATGTCCGAATGACCGCGTTGTCCATCCCGTGGATCCACCTTGATGATTAGTTGTGTAAACCCTTATCGAAAGGTCATCCCTAAAGTTCGCTCGATCCAAGTCACAGGGCTACTTTCTTAAACTCACCCTGTTAAACCGTCTTATCAATTCACCTTGTTAACTCACCATGTTGACCCGCCTTGTCAACCTGCCTTATTGACTCACCTTGTTAACTCACCATATTGACCCATCTTGTCAACCTGCCTTATGACTCACCTTGTTGACTCACCATATTGATTGACCCTGGTAACTCAGCTTGTGTATACTCATATGACTCACCCCTCCTACCCTTGTACCCAACTATTAAAGACTACCATATCGTGTATATCTCATCCACATCATCCATTTACCTATAGGACGAGTATGGGGCTCATCCTCGACGTTTGTATGTCATCTAGGCCATCCATTATATAGAGCCTATCTTGTAGTATGAGGTTAGACCTGTTGTCCCTTTTTGGACCTCATTGTATTGACCATCTATCGCAGATTACCCTACCATTTATAATCCTCTGTCATGACATGTCTATCTTACAACCCCTTCTATGACATTCCTTTTACGGACCATTATTGTGTTCATCTCCACTGTACTACAGGATTATGGGTCTCAGCATGATTTTGAGTATTCCACTCTTGCCGCTCAAGTAGGTTCTACCTTTGATGTGTCGGTAGTGTTTTCAATCATTTTCTTTCCATTTGGGTTATCTGAATATTGAAGGTTAATCCACACCGTTCAGTTGTTGGACCGTCTGTATTGTTGTATACCATCCATTGAGAGTCTTATCTCTTTATGTTTCCTTGTATTATAAGTGAATTATCT
This sequence comes from Liriodendron chinense, assembly GCA_003013855.2. NCBI lineage: Eukaryota > Viridiplantae > Streptophyta > Magnoliopsida > Magnoliales > Magnoliaceae > Liriodendron > Liriodendron chinense. The sequence goes on from ML058565.1 coordinate 491,889, forward strand.
TTTTATGCTATTTTTAGTATGTCTGTTGCCACATGTACTGTTATTTGGAATACTCTTATGCGACCTATATAGTATATGCTTTGACGACCACTATGCATGTGTAATGAGTATGCATCCCGAATCACCATTGTTAGTTGGGGACCACTAGGGCATAAACGCATTTATAAAGCATTCGAGATGTAGTCGCGCAAATGTAATTCACGTGCTCTCTATCGCAAACCTCTCCAATAGGTATGGGACTATTCGAGGACAGGAATCTATCATCCTGACTTACACTGTATGGTAAGCATAACTTAGCATACCTTGTAGCCCTTGGTGCGAGATTCCCTGGCTAGCGACATCCCGCACTATGACTCGATCATTCATATGTGTCCCCTCATCTTAATCATATCTCAAATAAGTTGGACTAGATTGATTTATAGCCATCGTGGTAGATGGACTACTTGTTTGCACTCATACTATATACTTGACTCATGCATCATGAATGCTTGGCTCATCTGATTGTCTTGTATCAACCGGCCATATCGGTCGTGATTGTCGTGCAGTTCATTACCAGCTGACGGTGACATTGTGTTTGAGACCTTATAGTTTTATAGTGCTCTTTGGAGACTTGCACGGGCACGTCGTCCCACGTTTGTATGCATGGTTGCATTTCGCACCGTCTGCTTGTGCCCCATATAGCATGGTTACTACATTGCAACCACAGCTCCATCGTGGTTTGTAGAACACCGAAAATATGTGATCTTTAAACTGGATGCCAAAGATGTCCCTGGGTGAAAGTCCCTAAACCCATTGGTACCAAGGTGGGTGCTCCATTCAAGGACCGGGTGGTTTAATCATACACCAGTATTCCGAATACTAAACGGCGGTGTTTTCCATTGCACGTGGCCAGTTTGTAAGGAGGTCTGACCTAACCTGTCGGAAGAGTGTTAGCAAAGTGGGTTGAGTTTGACCAGCTGTGAGTAGGTCCGCTATTGCACCAGTTAGGCTTTGGCATTCTACTGGTGAGTAGTGAGGTCTGTGAGACCCCGGTGATGTTTCGTTTCAGAGATGGTATTGGTATCAGTGATGTGACTGATGTTCTGTATGGTGTGGGACGGTCCTGATGTGGGCGGGTGTGATGTGGGCGGGGCTGTAAGCCTGGGCGAGCTACCAGTTCCGAGTCCTGCATTGCTAACGTGATTGCGTTATGACTATTCGTATCTGGACCACTGTACTTAGAGGTGGTGATTTGCATACATGCATTGGATCATTATATGCGACATTAGGCCCTGTAGGCCATGGCATAGTATGAGTATATAGCCTTGGTAGGCTGGTTACCTGTATTGCATGCTTGCATAGCCATGGCAGGTTAGTTATCTGTATTGCATGCTTGCATAGCCATTGTAGGCTGGTTATTCATATCATATGATCGTGTAGCCTAATTAGGCTAAGTTTTGGTTTAGATTTCTCATTATGCTTTACTGCTTACTCTGATATTTATCATGCTTGTCATACGCATTGTGCACGCACACACGCACTCACAAAGCTTCGTTCGAAGCTTATGCGCGTTTGTTACACTGCAGGTTATAACAGAGTGTATCAGCAACGTTGAGTTGGAGTTGGGAGTGCAGTAATAGGAGGTGCCGGATTGTGCACAGTTTTTATATTTACGCATTGTGTATTTACTTTTCAGTACTGTATATAAACGAAATGACTTAGTGGAAATATTATGTTTGTCTTTGATGGTACTCATATGGTGATGCTCATGTTTCAAAAAAAAATTCAGACCCTAAAATCTTCCTTGTGGTATCCCAGGATCGGAACCTGGCGTGTGGGGTTAGGATCCGAGATCGGGGTACTACGGAGGCTGCCACCTCTGAATTCGGGTTACGACAAATGGACGTCGAGAACCGAATTTGGGGCATGACAGGAGTTGGTATCAGAGCATGACTTGGGAGCTACCTGTGAACAACACAATGTTTCTACTTAGTATTTTAGGATTAGATCACCCATCACTTGTTGATATTTGCAAACTTAGAATCACTAGAATTCCCAATGGTATAGTTCTTTAATCGTAGTATGTTTGCAGTTTTCTGAGGCTAAGGGTTTCTTGTCCCTTTTTTTTTAAAGATGGACACGACACCAGTAGCTGAAGTTGAGGCTGGTACGTCCCAGCCAGAGTTAGCACCTGTCACCCTAGTAAGCGCAGAGCAATTCAAGGGGATGCTCCGGTTGATGACCGCTTTGTTCGAGCAACAACAAGCACCCCCGAGTGACAGCAGGAAGAGGAAGTTCTCCCCTAGCAGTTCCCAGACGACACAGTTTTCAGAGAAGACCCCATCGCAGATCTCAGGTCACTGTTTCGAGTGCGGTGAAGCTGGCCATCGAAGGAAGGAATGCCCTCAGCGACCAAGAGCACCTAAACAACAACCATGGCACAGAGCACCGATTGCACCAATCCCTCCGATCGTAGGTCCTCGAAGAACTAGGCGTCATAGGAAGGTTCATCCGCAGAAGCCGCCTACGACACCAGGAGCACCAGACCTCCAAAAGCCATTCAAGGGCACTTGTTTCGAGTGTGGCGAGATTGGACACCGAATTAGGGACTGCCCATCCCGTCAGCAGCAGTAGTAGAGCGTCATTCCCTCGACCCCGACATTTTGCGGTAGACACCAGAGAAGATTGACACCATCAAGAGGTGTACGCATGCTATGTGGACTTAGCGATGTTTGCAAACTTTCATTGATTTTTTGTATACTTTTTAGCTTCTATCTATATATATATATATGTGTGTGGTTTGCTTTGACTTCGTTTGGTTGTGAATTTCGAGGACGAAGTTTTTATAAGGAGGGGAGAGTTGTCAGACCCGTACCCGAAATTGCCCTCCGTATGTTTAGTTTTCGGTACTGGTACGTCCTAGATGGACCAGATTAGCGAGCCTTGATCGCGACCCTATTTTAGTACCGCATCGATCCAAGACCTATACCCCGGTGACTGCGTAGGCGCTGCGATTCCAACGCCGCGCGGCACGTCCCAGTGCGATCCCCGGTGTGTAAGAAGCGTACTTTTGCGTAGTTCGAGGTGGGCCACGCAACGCGCGTGTGGCGTGGGCCCCACTTGCACAAATCCCAACAACATGTCAAATCAATCACCATCACCCTCACCCATACCCCTATCATTACCCTAGCCTACACACACCATACCTATCCCATTCCTCTCTCACCAAAGTCAACTCCAACCCATTACTCCCATGTCCTCTCCCATCATCATGATCATTACCTCATGCACCCCCTCTTCCCATACAAGAGCCATATGTAGGGGGGGTGGCCTTCTCATTTTCCATATTTGCAAGGAGAGAGAAAGAGATTTGAGAGAGAGAGAGAAGAGAAAGAAGAGAGAAGTAGAGAGATTTAGAGGGAGATCAAGAGAGAGAAAGAGAGAGTTAGAGAGATTAAAGGAGGAGATCAAGCTTGGAGGACCCCGATCATCATCTGGACCGTCCGATCGGCAATCCAACCGTCCAACCATCAAGGTGAGTGCAAACTTCCCCCCCTTTTTTCTCGTTTACCTTTCATTTTCTTTCCTTGGGCCCATCTTGTGATGGGCAATGAGATGGATGGGCTGGATCATCCATGTATAGGCCCCACATAACTATAATAATAATAATAAAAAAAATAATAAATAGGGGAGAAGAGGAGGCCGCTGGACAGACAGCGTCCAGAGGACGCTGCTGCCCAACAGCGCCTAGCCCAATTTGGGCGTTAGCATTGGGGCCAACTCATGGGACCCACCTTGATGCATGTAGTTGATCCACGCCGTCTGTCTGTTTCTCCAGCCCATTTTATGTCTGGACACCAAGAATAAAGAAGATCCAGATCTCGGGTGGACCACACCATCAAAAACAGTGGAGAACACAATGTCCACTATTGAAACTACCATGGCCCACCGTGATGTTTGTAGACGGAATCACCTGCCCAATATTGGGCTTATTAGGTCCCCAACGAGCTGGGAAACCTGATGAATGGATTGGATCTTCCCTAAGTGGGCCCCACCTGAAATAAGCTAAGAGAGAAAAAAAAAGAAAAAAAAAAATAACGTCCAGACGCTGGACGTTCACAGCGTCTGGGACGCTGGAACCGTCCAGCGTCAGGACGGCTGGAATGGGGTCCCCACTCGTGGGACCCACGTTGATGTTTTGTTGTATCCACACCGTCTATTGGTTTTCCCAGATCATTTTAGGGCCGGAGCCCAGGACGAACCAGATCCAAATCTTAAGCGGACCGCACCACCTGAAACAGTGAAGATCATGACTTCTACTGTTGAAATTTCTCTGGCCCATCTTTCATTTTGTACATCTTATAAGCTGTCCAATATGGGGCTCTACGGGTCCCCCATGAGCTGGGGAATATGACGAGCGGAGTGGATCACCCTTATGTGGGCCCCATTCGATCAAAACCATTGAGAAAAAAAAAAAAGAGAAAACAAAAGAAAAGAAGAGAGGATGAGCAGCTATCTCGCTGACGGGATGAACAGCTATCTCGCTGCTGCGTGACGTCACCAGCTTCTATGGGCCCCACAGTGTTGTATGTGTTGTATCCACACCGTCCATCCATTTGGGGAGATCGTCTTAAGACATGACCTTAAGAATGAGATAGATCCAAATCCCCAACGGAGCCCGCTTGGGAGGAATCAGTGAGGGTAGCGGCCCTGCTGTCAGAACCTTCCTACGGCCCGCCATGATGTTTATTTGAGATCCAACCTGTTCATAAGTTCACACATGCGTGTGAAGAAGGGAAAGCAACAATATCAGCTTGATCCAAAGCTTTTGTGGGCCCCACTTGTTAATATATATATATATGGGGGGTCTGCCAAGCCGGTGGCCACTCATGGGACCCACCTAGAATGTATGTGCTTTATCAATTCCGTCTATATGTCTTTCCAGCTCATTTTAGTGGCTGAGCCCAAAATCTAAGCATATCCAAATGTCAAGTGGGCCATGCCACAGGAAACAGTGGGAATAATGATTTCCACCGTTGAGACCTTCCCAGGCCCTACAGTGATGTTTATTTGTCATTCAACCTGTTCATCAGATCACATGGATATGGATATAAGAGAAAACCAAAAATATCAGTGCCATGCTCCAAGCAGCGTGCTTTGGCACGCTGCCCAGCAGGTGGCCTACCCTATGGGTCCCACCACGATGCATTTGTTTTATCTATGCCGACCACTATTTCTCCATATTATTTTAGGGCCGTGGGCCCTCATAATGAGGTAAATGCAAACCTCAAGTGGACCACATTGTAAGAAACCGTGGCCATTGATGCCCACCTTTGAAACCTTCCTTGGGGCCATTGTAATGTTTATTTTTTTCCATCCAACCAAAGGTGATGGGGCCCAACTTTGGGTCCCACCTTGATGAATGTTGGGTATACCTTGTCTTTCTTCTTGGCAGGGGTGTGGGCCCAGTTTTGGGTGGGCCACATGTAGGAAATAAGGGTGATTGAATGCCTACCATTGGAAACTTTACAGCACCCATCTGTTATGTTTATTTTCCATTCTTCCTGTTCATAAGTCACCCAGCCATGAGTGGGGTTCCACACGTGTGGTGTGCGGGCCCCACCATGGTGTTTGATTGCCATCTCACTTGATTAGTGGGAAAGCACAAATATCGGGTTGATCCCAAACTGTTGTGGCCCATTGATGTATGTGGCTTCCCCACTCCTTTGTGCGGTTATACCCAACCACGGGTCCACCTTGTTATGCATGTGTTCTATCCACGTCAGTCATTGGCCACTATGGTGCGATATGTATGTTGGCCATCCATTAGGACTGCCTTAAATTTGTGCTTGATCCAAACCATCCGAATGAATGGACCCTAGCATGTTATGTACAGGATGGCCTTGGGACCACCTTAGTGTGCATGTCCGAATGACCACGTTGTCCATCCCGTGGATCCACCTTGATGATTAGTTGTGTAAACCCTTATTGAAAGGTCATCCCTAAAGTTTGCTCGATCCAAGTCACAGGGCTACTTTCTTAAACTCACCCTGTTGAACCGTCTTGTCAATTCACCTTGTTAACTCACCATGTTGACCCGCCTTGTCAACCTGCCTTATTGACTCACCTTGTTAACTCACCATGTTGACCCATCTTGTCAACCTACCTTATTGACTCACCATGTTGATTGACCCTGGCAACTCAGCTTGTGTATACTCATATGACTCATCCCTCCTCCCTTGTACCCAACTATTAAAGACTACCATATCGTGTATATCTCATCCACACCGTCCATTTACCAATAGGACGAGTATGGGGCTCATCCTCGACGTTCGTATGTCATCTTGGCCATCCATTATATGGAGCCTATCTTGTAGTATGAGGTTAGACCTGTTGTTCCTTTTTGGACCTCATTGTATTGACCATCTATCGCAGATTACCCTACCATTTATACTCCTCTGTCATGACATGTCTATCTTGCAACCCCTTCTATGACATTCCTTTTACGGACCATTATTGTGTTCATCTCCACTGTACTACAGGATTATGGGTCTCAGCATGATTTTGAGTATTCCACTCTTGCCGCTCAAGTAGGTTCTACCTTTGATGTGTCGGTAGTGTTTTCAATCATTTTCTTTCCATTTGGGTTATCTGAATATTGAAGGTTAATCCACACCGTTCAGTTGTTGGACCGTCTGTATTGTTGTATACCATCCATTGAGAGTCTTATCTCTTTATGTTTCCTTGTATTATAAGTGAATTATCTTTTTATGCTATTTTTAGTATGTCTGTTGCCACACGTACTGTTATTTGGAATACTCTTATGCGACCTATATAGTATATGCTTTGACGACCACTATGCATGTGTAATGAGTATGCATCCCGAATCACCATTGTTAATTGGGGACCACTAGGGCATAAACGCATTCATAAAGCATTCGAGATGTAGTCGCGCAAATGTAATTCACGTGCTCTCTATCGCAAACCTCTCCAATAGGTATGTGACTATTCGAGGACAGGAATCTATCATCCTGACTTACACTGTATGGTAGGCATAACTTAGCATACCTTGTAGCCCTTGGTGCGAGATTCCCTGGCTAGCTACATCCCGCCCTATGACTCGATCATTCATATGTGTCCCCTCATCTTAATCATATCTCAAATAAGTTGGACTAGATTGATTTATAGCCATCATGGTAGATGGACTACTTGTTGGCACTCATATTGTATACTTGACTCATGCATCATGAATGCTTGGCTCATCTGATTGTCTTGTATCAACCGACCATATCGGTCGTGATTGTCGTGCAGTTCATTACCAGCTGACGCTGACATTGTGTTTGAGACCTTATAGTTTTATGGTGCTCTTTGGAGACTTGCACGGGCATGTCGTCCCACGTTTGTATGCATGATTGCATTTCGCACCGTCTGCTTGTGCCTCATATAGCATGGTTACTACGTTGCAAACACAGCTCCATCGTGGTTTGCAGAATACCGAAAATATGTGATCTTTAAACTGGATGCCAAAGATGTCCCTGGGTGAAAGTCCCTGAACCCATTGGTACCAAGGTGGGTGCTCCATTCAAGGATCGGGTGGTTTAATCATACACCAGTATGCCGAATACCAAACGGTGGTGTTTTCTACTGCACGTGGTCAGTTTGGAAGGAGGTCTGACCTAACGTGTCGGAAGAGTGTTGGCAAAGTGGGTTGAGTTTGACCAGCTGTGAGTAGGTCCGCTATTGCACCAGTTAGGCTTTGGCATTCTACTGGTGAGTAGTGAGGTCTGTGAGACCCCGGTGATGTTCCGTTTCAGAGATGGTATTGGTATCAGTGATGTGACTGATGTTCTGTATGGTGTGGGACGGTCCTGATGTGGGCGGGTGTGATGTGGGCGGGGCTGTAAGCCTGGGCGAGCTACCAGTTCCGAGTCCTGCATTGCTTACGTGATTGCGTTATGACTGTTCGTATCTGGACCACTGTACTTAGAGGTGGTGATTTGCATACATGCATTGGATTATTATATGCGACATTAGGCCCTGTAGGCCATGGCATAGTATGAGTATATAGCCTTGGTAGGCTGGTTACCTGTATTGCATGCTTGCATAGCCATGGCAGGCTAGTTATCTGTATTGCATGCTTCCATAGCCGTTGTAGGCTGGTTATTCATATCATATGATCGTGTAGCCTAATTAGGCTAAGTTTTGGTTTAGATTTCTCATCATGCTTTACTGCTTACTCTGATATTTATCATGCTTATCATACGCATTGTGCACGCACACACGCACTCACAAAGCTTCGTTCGAAGCTTATGCGCATTTTTTACGCTGCAGGTTATAATAGAGTGTATCAGCAACGTCGAGTTGGAGTTGGGAGTGCAGTAGCAGGAGGTGCCGGATTGTGCACAGTTTTTATATTTATGCATTGTGTATTTACTTTTCAGTACTGTATATAAACGAAATGACTTAGTGGAAATATTATGTTTGTCTTTGATGGTACTCATATGGTGATGCTCATGTTTCAAAAAAAAAAATTCAGACCCTAAAATCCTCCTTGTGGTATCCCAGGATCGGAACCTGGCGTGTGGGGTTAGGATCTGAGATCGGGGTACTACGGAGGCTGCCAACTCTGAATTCGGGTTACGGTAAATGGACGTCGAGAACCGACTTTGGGGCATGACAAGGTTTTTCTTGCATGCCACGTTAGGTTTGGGATTCTAATGACCGACTCATTAGTGAAGGGAGAATTGTTGAAGGGATTGATAGGGAGCCACGTGCTAAGAAACGTTTAGATTCTCCAATTTTATCTGAAAGTATGGCTGAAAATCAACCCAACCCTATGGCTAATCAAAATCTAGGCCAAAACCAAACCGAAACGGGAGAGAATGAAGTTAAGAATGTTCCCCGAGCTAGAACACTACGTGATTACTTGCAACCTGCAAGAGCGAGCACTCCCTCATACATAATTTTTCCACATAATGCAGGGAACATAAATTTGAAACTGGGAGTAATCCAACTTCTTCCAAAATTTCGTGGACTCTCCAGTGAAAGTGCCTATCAACATCTTAAGGAATTTGATGAGGTGATAGCCACAATGCACTTTGCAAACGTAACGGATGATGTGGTGAGACTCAAATTATTTCCTTTTGCCCTTAAAGAGAAAGTTAAGGCTTGGCTTCATGCATTAAGGCCAAGATTAATTGGCACATGGACTGAGATGACTAGGGAGTTCATTAAAAAGTTCTTCCCTACTCACAAAACGATCATCTTGAGGCGCCTTATAATGAATTTTGCTCAAAAAGAGGATGAGACCTTCTTCCAATGTTGGGAGAGGTTCAAGGACTTATTAAATACATGCCCACATCATGGCTATGAAATTTGACGAGTAATAAGTTTTTTCTATGAAGGACTGACGTCACCCATGCGCCAATTCGTAGAGATGATGCGCAATGGAGAATTTATGAATAAGGAAGCTGAGGAAGCATGGGACTATTTTGATGAATTCGCCGAGAATGCAGTCTTGGGATACATTTAGACCAACAAATTCCAAGACAAGCCAACAAAAAAAAAGAGGAGGAATTTATGTCCTCTCAGAAGAAGATAACATAAGTGCACGTGTGGCTAGCCTCACAAGAAAATTCGAGTCCATGGAATTGAAGAAAGGAGAGACAATCAACTCAAAAGACGTTGAAACTGTTTGTGGAATTTGTGCCGAAAATCAACATGCAACACATGATTGTCCCACAATTTCTACATTCCAAGATATCTTACAAGAACAATCAAATGCCATAAACAGTTATCAACGACCATTTAGTGCTCCAAACTCAAACACGTATAATTCTAGTTGGAAGAACCATCCCAACTTCAGTTGGAGGAATGGACCCACTGCGAATGCAAATAATACCCCTCAAGCTCAACCTTTACTAGGTCCATCCCTAGTAATTACACCAAAAGCTACGCTAGAGGAGATGTTGCGTGCATTCGTATCGGTTCATGCTGAATATAATAAGACTAATTCTCTGAAAATTGATGGGTTCATGCAAGAGCAACTGAAATTCAATCAAAATCCATCTCAAGCCATTAATGACTTGAAAACCTCAATGGTTAGAGTTGAATCTCATCTCAGTGTTAGGGAGAAAGGCACACTTCCTGCCCAACCTCTTCCTAACCCAAGAACCCAATTTGAGATATAAGACACAAACTCGTCCTCCCAACATACAGAGCATGTTCAAGCTATCACCACTCTAAGGAGTGGAAAAATAATCGATAAATCTAATCCGGTGATGGCCCCAAAGCCTAATGATCCGGATATTTCTAAAGAGGATGATAGCCCGAACAATACTTCACATTAGAAAGAACCGGAAAGGCAATTCAAGCCGGTTGCCCCGTTTCCCCAAAGGTTGATTTCACCCAAACCTTTAGATAAAAACCTGAAAATTTTAGAGGTTTTTAAGCAAGTGAAGATCAACATTCCGTTGTTGGATGCTATAAAACAAATATCATCCTATGTCAAATTTCTAAAGCAATTATGTACAGTCAAAAGGAAACACAATGTTCACAACAAAGTACTTTTGACTGAGAATTTGAGCGTTATTATCAAACAAGAGGTGCCCCAAAAATACAAGGATCCGGGTAGTCCAACCATCTCATGCATCATAGGTGACTACCGGATCAAACAAGCCTTACTCGATTTAGGGTTAAGTGTTAACCTCATCCCATACTCGGTCTATGAGCAACTTGGTTTAGGTAAATTGAAACCCACCAAAACCACACTCCAATTTGCTGATAGATCTATTCGTATACCGAGAGGGATGATTGAGGATGTCTTAGTCTAAGTTGATAAATTCTACTACCAAGTAGACTTTATTGTCTTGGATACACATCCCGTTATAGATACCGGTGCTCAAATTCCCGTCATACTTGGCCGCCCTTTTCTAGCTACTTCAAATGCAATTATTAATTGTAGAAACGGGCTTATACAAATGTCCTTTGGAAATATGACACTGGAGCTGAATATATTTGATTTATGCAAACAACCACGGGAAGTTGATGACGAGATCCACGAGATAAATTTGATTGAATCATTCATGGAGGATATATTCCCCTTGACATTCTATTCCGACCCTTTGGAGGCATGTTTGGCCCACTCTCATGAGATGAATGATGACACAATACGAGAGATGGATGCCATGTTTGGATGTTATGCCGATACTTGATAATAAAACATGGAAGGCACTATTTGAACCTTTACCCTTAAGCGAGAACAAGCCTCTTCCATCCAATATCAAGGCATCGAAGCTCAACCTAAAACCATTACCAAGTGATTTGAAATATGTATACTTGGGTCGAGATGAGACATATCTGGTGGTGATTTCTTCCCACTTGGATGAGGAACAAGAGAGTAGGCTAATAGCCACTCTAATAGAACATAAGAGCGCCATTGGACGGTCAATTGCGAATCTCAAGGGCATTGACCCACTGATTTGTACTCATCGCATACACCTAGAGGAAAATGTTAAGACATCTAGGCAACCACAAAGACGCCTCAATCCAAACATGAAGGAGGTGGTTAAGGCCAAAGTGGTGAAACTATTGGATGTGGGTATCATTTACCCAATATCCGATATAGTCAATGGGTGAGTCCAACTCAAGTGGTGCCTAAGAAATCCGGAATAACCATCGTAGCCAATGCTAATAATGAACTCGTACCAACCAGGTCAATACCGGTTGGAGAATGTACATTGACTGTAGGAAGCTAAACACAGTCACGAGGAAAGACCACTTCCCCCTACCGTTTGTTGATCAAATTTTAGAAAGGTTGACGGGTCATTCCCATTTTTGCTTCCTTGATCGGTATTCAGGGTATAACCAAATAGAGATCGCCCTAGAGGACCAAGAGAAGACAACATTCACATGTCCATTTGGCACTTTCGCCTATCGAAGGATGCCGTTTGGATTATGTAATGCCCCTGCTACTTTTCAGCGTTGTATGTTGAGTATTTTTTTTGATATGGTGGGAACAATTCTCAAAGTCTTTATGGACGATTTCTCTGTATTTGGTTGTAACTTTGATGAGTGCCTTATGCACTTAAAAACTGTGTTGAAAAGATGTGAAGAAAAGAACCTCGTGTTAAATTGGGAGAAATGTCACTTCATGGCTTAAAAGGGAATAGTACTTGGTCACATCATCTCACAAAATGGAATCGAGGTGGACAAAGCTAAAATCGATCTTATCTCTAACCTTCCACCACCCAAGAGCGTACGAGATGTGCGGTCCTTTTTGGGACACGCCGGATTTTATAGACAGTTCATAAAGAACTTTAGTTCACTCTCTCGTCCTTTATGTAACCTCCTTCAAAAGGAAAACTCATTCAAGTGGACTGAAGACTGTCAAAATGCCTTCGAAAAACTAAAAAGTATGTTGACATGTGCTCCTATAATGCAACCACCTGATTGGAGTCTTCCTTTTGAAATTATGTGCGATGCGATCGACTACGCTATTGGGGCTGTGTTAGGCCAGAGAAAAGAGAAAAAGCCATGCCATCATCTACTATGCAAGTAGAACTTTAAACTCGGCTCAAGAAAACTACACTACTACAAAAAAGAACTTTTAGCCGTAGTTTATGTTCTAGACAAGTTTAGGTCCTACTTGATTGGATCCAAGATCATCATATTCAACGACCATGCTGCGCTTAAGTACCTTCTCTCTAAGAAGGATGCTAAGCCACACTTGTTAAGATGGATCCTCCTACTTCAAGAATTTGACATAGAAATACGTGATAAGAAAGGAGTAGAAAACGTCATGGCTGACCATCTCTCTAGACTTGTTCTCACCGATTCCCCTGAGACGACCGCGATCAATGACATGTTCCCTGATGAACAACTCTTTAAAATCTCCCACTTGCCATGGTATGCGGACATTGCTAACTATCTTGCTACAGGTACAATTCCTGACACATTGGAAAAAGCAAGATAAGGATAAGTTTTTCAACGAGGTGAGAAAATTCCTATGGGACGACCCATACTTATTCAAGTATTGTCCCTATCAAATCATAAGGAGATGTGTGCCGGATGATGAACAACACAGTATCATCTCCTTTTATCATTCTCAGGCATGTGGTGGCCACTTTTCGACTAAGAAGACCACAACCAAAATTCTACAATGTGGGTTTTATTGGCCCACCATGTTCAAAGACACTTATGAGTTTTGTAAAACGTGTGAGCCTTGTTAGAAATTGGGAGGAATATCCCGTAGAAATATAATGCCTCTCAATCCCATCTTACCAATAGAAATTTTTTGTTGTTGGGGCATCGATTTCATGGGTCAATTCCCATCTTCTTTCAGAAATTTATATATATTACTAGCCATCGATTATGTTTCAAAATGGTTCGAGGCGATTCAATGCCAGAGCAATGACCATAAAACAGTCATTCGTTTCTTAAAAGAAAATATCATTTCCCGGTTTGGAACACCTAGAGTCATTATAAGTGATGGAGGATCTCATTTTTGTAACTGCCCGTTTGAAGCTTTAATGAAAAAATATGGCGTAAATCACAAGTTGAGCACCCCCTATCACCCACAAACAAGTGGACAAGCTGAGATATCCAACAGGGAGATTAAACATATTTTGGAGAAAACAGTGAACCCCGATTGCAAGGATTGGTCGCTTCGACTAAGCGATGCACTCTAGGCTTGCCGTACTGCTTTCAAGACCCTATTAGAATGTCTCTCTATAGACTTGTCTGTGGGAAAGCTTGTCACTTGCCCGTGGAGTTGGAAGATAGGGCATATTGAGCGATAAAGAAGATGAATTTTGATTCTGACAAAGCAAGCTCGTTGCGCAAACTTCAATTGAATTAACTTGCGGAACTCCAAAACGATGCATATGAAAATGCGAAGAATTTACAAGGACAAGACGAAAGTGTTCCATGATAAGAACATCCTTCATAAGACCTTCACAATTAATTAAAAGGTCCTTATGTATAATTTTTTACTACATTTATTTTCGGAAAAATTGAGATCTCGATGGACCGGTCCCTACATTGTAAAAACTGTTTATCCATATGGGACCGTTGAGTTGTTGAATCCAAGCAATGGTAATATCTTTAAAGCAAATGGTCAGCAATTAAAGCCGTTCTTTGAGAATTTTCCTTCAAAAGGTATGTCCATACCTCTGACTGATCCTGTGTATCAGGATGTTTAATCTCCTAGTCTGATGGAGGTATAGAGTAGTTAGGATTAGGATTTTGTTGCTTTTGGTTTGCTTTTTCATAGGTTTGTTAGAAGGAGGTAGAATTCAAGTTGTTGTTCACTCAGGTATTCTCATTCCTCATCCCCTTTATTTTATAATTGCTCTCATGTTTTGCTCATTGCATATCTTTTACATTAAGGACAATGCAAGATTTGGTTGGGGGTGTGGGAACATTAGGATGAATCTAGTATTTTGTAACATCTCGAGCAATTATGTAGAACTTTTTCAATTTTTCTACAAATTTAAAACTCCATTGGAAAACTTTGTTTCTATACATTTGGGATGGTGTAAGTACAAGAAAAAGGAGAGGCGAAGTGAGTGAAGTTGAATATCTTGAACAATCTCTAAGATACTAGTTTTATATGCGAACTCCCCTATTTTTATGATTGATAGAATTTCTAAACACTTTTACACCTAGTTCACATTACACGATTCTCATGCTTTGAAAGGATTATGTAGAATTGTAGATTGGTTAAGTTTGGATTTGAGGTGTTGAGAAACCAAGCCGGGGTACTTTATCCATCCTTGTCCATGGGAAAATAACGAAAGATATGGATTTCTAAAAATCGTATCTAATATGTATAAAAAGGAAAGGAAGGATGAAAATATGGGAATGATTGAAAATATGGTTGAAAATTTCGAAAATGGCTACCTATTACCAACCGGGGGATGGTCTACCCATAACCAAAGCCGGAAATGGGACGTAGTGTGAAAGCCGTCGGAAGGACGATAAGGCAAATTCTTGTCAAAGGCATGTTGTTGATCTATACACCGTTAAATCCATACCTTAGTTAATTCATGAAGAAAGTAACCCCGAAAATCCATGAGATGAGCATTCACTGAGCACACTAGGTTAAATTGTTTGGATTCTTCTATTTATCAATTAATCAGCAGGAATCTCATACGAGTACTTGGTATATTTTGGAAAATTCAAGGTTTCAACTTCTATCACTGGGTATTTCAAAATTCTTTACACTTGCATATCATTGAGTATATAGAAACATGGTTTCTAAAGGAGAGTTGGGTTTTAAAGAATGAAATTTGTTTCACACATGTTTTGCTCGGGACTAGCAAAATGCTAGTTGGGGCTGTGTTAAGCTCTTAAATGTGTATATTCTAACCCCATTTCATCACTAACTATGCTTGAAATACACGATTAAAGACCCAACTAATACATAGTTTTGTGATTGTAGGAATGAGAGAGAGAATTCACCAATTGAAGGTTCAGAGACGCTATTTACAAGTATTGAAGATCAGAAGATCAAGCGTCAAAGGGTGGAAGAAAGAAGCAATGGAGAGAAGAAAAGAGGGCAAAAAAAAAACACAGAAGACCGGTCGTCCATAGCCCAGGACCGGTCATCCGACCGGTCCAAACACTCAACAGAAGGGCCCTTGCTGGATCATCCACAACTGGTCGTCTGACCAGTCGTCCACTACTCAGACCGGTCATCCGACCGGTCGTTGAATTAATTTTTGGGTAGAAAACTCTCTGGACATTTTTTCCACTTTTGAGACTGGTCGGCAGACCAGTCGTCCATAGGCTCCGACCGGTCGGTAGCGTAACAGAGCTTTTTCAACAAGCTCCGAAAATCTCTGCACAAAACGCTAATCTTGTGGGATTTCTCAAAGTTTCTTCGCACCTAGGGCCCCAAATCTATAAAAGGACTCCTCTAGCTTGTTCCTAGGGCATCCTAGAAGAGAATTACCACTGTGGGAGGCGGCGGAAGTCGGATCCGGAGTTCTACAACTCCTTCTAGTTTGTTTTTCTAATTTTATGTTTTTCTTAATAGCTTTCATGTTTCCTTGGATCATGAACGGATAAACCTCTTAGCTAGGGCTAAGAGGTGAAGCTTGTATTGAATTTAAGATATTTCAATTCGTTTGTTTTGGTTTCAAGTTGAATTATTAGTGAAGAACAATGGTTTGAAGTTTGAATAAAGTTCTAAGTAGTTTTTCTTAATCTTATGATGGCTCATGGATGTTTAGAAGAATTGCTTGAGTTCTTAATTGTTTTGAATGATTCTAGACCTGTACGCTCCGAGGAATCGGATTCAATACACTCTAGACCTTTGATTCTCATGTGGGAACTTCATACCAAGTGTTTTACTTTTTTGAATTTCTGAAATATGTGTGATTTTGTAAGTGATTTGAATGAAGTTCAAATCATGATCTAGTTATGCTTTGTGACAGAGTTTAATAATGATTATGATTGTGATCTTAACCTATTGGAACTAGGACTGACTTATGCAATTGAGTGTGCTCAAGTCCTAACTTGAATTGAGAGAATCATGTACTTGAATCACACATATGGCAGATTGTTTGTTTTAACTACTCTATCATCCGGCTAGATAGGATTTAATTTTGATTCAAGTTGAGAAAGTGAGAAACCACAGCGAATTAAGCATCAAGGATTGCTACAAGTGGATCCTTGAACCCCTAGTACTTTTTATTATTGATTACATTCAATTTAGTTCAAAATATCTATCAACATTCAATTCCAAAATCCTGTTTAGTTAGTTCTCAATTAGAAACCATTGGAACTATTTTGTGAATTCCTACAAAAGTCCCTGTGGATCGACCTCGGTCTGACCAAGATTATTACTACATCGCAACCCTACACTTGAGGAAGCAAACAAAAACTATGTCAGCAACTAAGTTCCTACAAAACCCAAAAACAGAAAGTTCTTAGAAATCTAGAAAAAATCAGAAAACTTACTTCTAGAATAATTGAAAATCCTACCTAACTAAGACCACTCTATAGTTACTAGAACAATTAGAACCGGTAAACCTCTTCCCCGGCAATGGCACCAAAAACTTGTTTGCTTCCACAAGTGTAGGGTTGCGTTGTAGTAATAATCTCTGTAAGACTGAGGTCGATCCACAGGGAAGGAGGTAAACAATTCTAACTACTCTAACAACTTAGAATTTAAAAGGGTTTATGAAGTCAATTTTTAAACATGAAATAGAAAAATCTGATAATAAGGAGAACTAGAGCATCAATAATCAACTTATAGCTATCTTTGATGTATAATTTGCATAGGTTTCCCAATTACACAACTAGAATCGAAATCGAATCCTATCTAGCCGGAAGATGGAGCAGTTATAATAAACAATCTATCTTATGTATGATTCATATACATGATTCCCTCAATTCAAGTTAGGGCTTAAGCACACTCAATTGCATAGGTCAATCCTAGTTCTAATAGGTTAAGATCACAACCATGATAATAATTAAACTCTATCACAAAGCATAACTATACCATGATTTGAACAAGTTCAAATCACATAAACAATCACACATAATTCAGAATTTTTAGAAAAATAAAACTTTGGTTTAAAGTTCCTACATGAAGACTCAAGTTCTAGAGCACCTTGAATCCGATTCCTCGGAGCGTACAGGTCTAGATCTTTGCAAAGCAATTAAGAAACTAATGTAATTCTTCCAAATATCCATGAGTCATCATAAGAATAAGAAAAACTACTTAGAACTTTATTAAAACTCAACAAACCATTGTTCAGCATTAAGAATTCAACTTGAAACCATTAAAAATGAATTAAACATTCTAAGAAAACTATAAGCTTCACCTCTTAGCTTTAGCTAAGAGGTTAACTAATGAAAAACATAAAAACAAACTAGAACTAGACCTAGAAGAAGAAGAAAACTAGTTGTAGAAGGCTAGAAAGCCCCCTAGGTCTTGAATCCTTTGCTCCCCACGTTGCTAGATGCCTTAGGAAGAGAGTGGAGGTGGCCTTTTATAAAAGAAATCCCACACCAACTTGTAAACTTCGAGAAAAACGTGGAGTCCTTCCTCAATTTGGAAACTTAGAATTGAAAATCAGAGTTTCTGTAACACCTTAGACCTGTCTAGCGATCGGTCTAAGAAATACAAAAACAGTTTATCAAGTTTATTTCTCTGGACTCCTAAAGACCTGTCTGGCGACTGATCTGGCGACCGGTCTGATGACCGGTCTTGCAATGTAGACCTGTCTGGTGACCGGTCCTAGCACAGGTCTTGGGATAGGTCTTAAGACAGGTTTTGAGACAGGTCTTGGAACTATTTTTTCATATTTTCTTCTTTTTCCTTCTTCTTTTCTTTCTTCTTTTTCCTCCACCTTTTGGCACTTGTTCTATTGATCTTCAATGCATACAAAGTGACTTTTTTAACCATGAATTAGTGAAGTCTCCCTCTTATCCCGACAATCAGAAAAACATGTATTAGATTAGTCTTTAAACATGAAAGCCATGCATAATGTGATGATGAAAAGGGGTTAGAATATGTAATATTCATGGCTCAACACACCCCCCAACCAGCATTTTGTTAGTCCCGAGCAAAACATTCATGCAACAAGTTCAAATCTCCAAAACCAAACTCTCCTTCAGAAACTGTGCTTTTATACATTACAAGAAATACAAGTGAAAAAATTAGAGAAACTGGGTAATAGAAGTTGAAACCTTAAACTCTTAAGACATAATAATTGTTCATATAGAATTCCCGATGATTGATTGATAAATAGAAGAACTTGAAGAAATTCAACCTAGTGTGCATAATGAATGTTCATCTCATGAGTTTTCGGGATTATCTTCTTTATAGATTAACTAACTATGGATCTAAAAGTGTATAGATCAACAACAAGCCTATGATAGGAATTTACCTTACCATCCTTATGACGACTTTCACACTACGTCCCATTTTCGGCTTTGGTTACGTGTAGACCATCCCCCGATTGGTAATTGATAGCCCTTTTCAGAATTTTCCACCATATTCTCAATCATACCCATATTTCTTTCCTTCTTTCCTTTTCATACACATTAGATAGGATTTTTAGAAATCCATATCTTTCATTATTTTTTCATGCACAAGGATGGACAAAGTACCTCGGCTTGGTTCCTCAACACCTTAAATCTAAGCCTAGCCAATCCACAAATCCACATAATCCTTTCAAACCATAAGAATCGTGTAATGTGAACTGGGCTCAAAAGTGTTCAAATTTTCTATCGATAGTATAAATAGAGGAATTCATATAGAAAACTATTATATTTAAGCTAATTTAGAAGGTCTCAAAATCATATCAATTTGTTTCTCATCCTTTCATACATATCACATCCCAAGTGCATAGAAACATGGTTTTTCAAAGGAGTTTTGAATTTTCAGAAAAATAAAAAAAATTCTACATAAGTGCTCGAAATGTCACAAAAGCTAGTAGATTCATCTAAGGAATCTCACCCCCAACCAATATTATATTGTCCTCAATGTAACAAGATATGCAATATGCATAACATGAAAGCAATGACATAAAATAAAGGAGAGTGAGGACAAGAGTACCTAAGTTAGCAAGTTGATCAATTCTAGCATCTTCCATTGTCTCGATGAGACTTATTCAATAATAAATGCAGAAAAGAAATCCTAACCTACCTACCTACCATTTATTAGTCTGATCGACTACATGATCAAATTTGAGCAGGATCTTCATGAATTTCAATAAGTTTCTCATGAGGACCATCCAAAGTCCTGTTCGACAGTACACATAGGTGCATTTCTTCATTAAAGTCCACTCATAGTGTGCACCATATACATGTAAGGAGGAGATAAGAGTAGCAAAAAGATATCTCCTCAAATTCTGAATTGGGTTGTGATTGATTAAAAACGGGTCCTTCCAATCAGAATTGTCAATGGGCTGAAGAACCCATGATGGTGGAGAGACATTCATCAAGTATGGTTCAGTTCGGGTTGTCTCCTCCACAAATTCAGAATTGCACGGTGCTTTCACAAACAATGGTAACGAGTGTAAATCAGTGGAATAGTGTTCTTCAGGCACCGACATCGTGTCTAACAAAATGTCCAACTCCGTAGTCATCTCATCATCAAGACTATAGGAGTGGGTCATGCATTCCTCTAGGAAATCGAGAGAGTCAGATGAATGGTCCTCGTTCTCCCTAAATGATTGAATATATTCTATTTCAATGGTAAGGGATTCCTCTTGTTTAGAGAGAAACTTTTTCATATAAAGTTCGTCGGGGTTGGTGGAAGACACAACATCACTCATAAGTTGATCGTTTGGAATTTCAGATTGTGTCACCCCGTCATCCAAAGAAACAAAATTTTTAACCCAAGGGAGTTCTTCCACAATAGAATTTGACATGTGTTGTTGGTGGAATGACTCAAAAAGATTGACTTCAGCCATCTCTCTAACAAGAATATCTTCCAGCGACTCATAAACATTCAGCCATTTGGAATAAGAAATCATGGGCTCACAATCATCGCTTGAACCCTCATTGTAGTTAATCATACTATCACTTTTAGATTTTATAGATTCCTTAGATTCGTCAACTGTCATTGAAATATCTTCATCATTCAAATCAGAATATCTAAAAGAGATAGTTGATTCACCATAATCGATGGTAATGTTGGGATCACTGAGATCTACATCCTTTAAAAGTTTAGTCATTAAATTGGAAGAGGGTTAGGCTTGGATAACCTCATCCTCCTCAATGTGGGATTGATTCGGTGTTTCCTATATTGATTTCAGGATTTTAAGAGGTTGGCGAGAGGTTTTGTAAGCATTGCTCAGTTATTTTCATAAAATCTCACAGTGTATCCGCAAGAGTTCATGTCGGTTGCGGCCATGAGAAAGAAACTCTTGAGGATAATTGTTGGCATCCATGGTTGGCTCATCTTCCAAGTTGAAATTTTGATACTCCCACTAATTTGGATTATGCGTGTCATATGTTGGGCTTTTAGATGGTTGTTAATATGTGTAGCCATACAAGTCATAATGCATTGGAACATTATTCATCTCTTTCCGATACTCTCCTATTGTCTTACCCAATGAAACGTTATGCACATTGTTCTTATTCCGGTAATCTCTCATGTCTTACGTGGGGGAGTATTAGGAGTAGATTGAGTCTTAGGAAAATACTCATGATTATAATGGTTCCAATCATAATGAGTTTGGGTTCCATGCTCTGACAACTCATCCTCCGAAAGATATGCATAAGCACCACCCATCCAATCAGCCATAATAAGATTTTAAGAAGTTGAAACTACCCTAATCTAGGAAGAAGAACAAAAAGAAAAGAGAGATTGGAAGATATTACCCAGTGAAGGTGAGAACTATGTCAGCAACTAAGTTCCTACAAAACCCAAAAACAGAAAGTTGTTAGAAATCTAGAAAAAATCAGAAAACTTACTTCTAGAAAAACTGAAAATCCTACCTAACTAAGACCACTCTATAGCTAAAAGAACAATTAGAATCGGTAAACCTCTTCCCCAGCAACGACACTAAAAACTTGCTCGCTTCCCCAAGTGTTGTGTTGCGATGTAGGTAATAATCTCAGTAAGACAGAGGTCGATCCACAAGGAAGGAGGTAAACAATTCTAACTACTCTAACAACTAGAATCTAAAATGGTTTATGCAATTAATTTTTAAACATGAAATAGAAAAATCTAATAATAAGTAAAACTAGAACATCAAGGATCCACTTATAGCTATCTTTGATGTATAATTCGCATAGGTTTTTCAATTACATAACTAGAATCGAAATCGAATCCTATCTAGCCGGAAGATAGAGCAGTTATAATAAACAATATGTCTTATGTATGATTTATATATATGATTCCCTCAATTCAAGTTAGGACTTAAGCACACTCAATGGCATAGGTCAATCCTAGTGCCAATAGGTTAAGATCACAACCATGATAATCATTAAACTCTGTCACAAAGCATAACTATACCCATGATTTGAACTTCATTCAAATCACATAAACAATCACACATAATTCAGAATTTTTAGAAAAATAGAACTTTGGTTTGAAGTTCCCACATAAATACTCAAGTTCTAGAGTGTCTTGAATCTGATTCCTCGGAGTGTACAGGTTTAGATCTTTGTAAAACTAATTAAGAAACTAATGTAATTCTTCTAAACATCCATGAGTCATCATAAGATTAAGAAAAACTACTTAGAACTTTATTAAAACGCAATAAGCCATTGTTCAACGTTAAGAATTCAACTTGAAACCATTAAAAATGAATTAAACAATCTAAGAAAACTATAAGCTTTACCTCTTAGCTCTAGCTAAAAGGTTAACTAATGAAAAGCATAAAAACAAACTAGTACTAGAACTAGAAGAGGAAGAAAAGTAGTTGTAAAAGGCTAGGAAGCCTCCTAGGTCTTGAATCCTTTGCTTCCCATGTTGCTAGATACCTTAAGAAGAGAAGTAAAGGTGGCCTTTTATAAGAGAAATCTCGCACCAACTTGGAAACTTTGAGAAAATACAGAGTCCTTCCGCAATTTGAAAACTTAGAATTGAAAATTGAAGTTTTTGCAACACCTTAGACCTGTCAGGCGATGGGTCTAAGAAACACAAAAACAGTCTAGTAAGCTTTGTTTCTTTGGACTCCTGAAGATCTGTTTGGCGACCGGTCTGACGACCGGTCTTGCAATGTAGACCTGTCTGACGACCGGTCTTGGGACAGGTCTTAGGACAGGTCTTGGAACTGTTTTTCCATTTTCTTCTCTTTCTTTCTTCTTCTTTCCTCCACCTTTTGACTCTTGTTCTATTGATCTTCAATGCATACAGAGTGACTCTTTTAACCGTGAATTAGTGAAGTCTCCCTCTCATTCCTACAATCACAAAAACATGTATTAGATTAGTCTTTAAACATGAAAACCATGCATAATGTGATGATGAAAAGGGGTTAGAATATGTAATATTCATGGCTCAACAGATCCCCTAGCATCCAACATATCATGATGGATCTATGATATCTACAACCCAAAATCCTATCAATCAAAACCCCATTAAGCAATCTCAGTAATCAAAATATCACATGTAAGAGAAATCACAGGAGATAGAAGATTAACTAAAAATACTAACTTTATTTCAAACTTGAACTAGAAGTGTTCTTCATTAAACCAAAATTACTTGAACTAATTTGAATTAGATATTGCAAACAACTAAAAGCTTTACCTCTTAGCCCGAGCTAAGAGGTTTAGCCAACTATTAATAGGTTAAACTAAAACTCGAAAGAAAACTAATGAAAAGCATAGAAAAATCGAGTTTGGAGGAGTTGCAGATGCTCCACAGTGATTCTCTTCACCTCCCATGAAGTCCCAAGCCTTCTCTGATCTCTTAAAAAAAGACCCAAGGTGTCCTTTTATAGTTTTAGAGCTCCTCCTCGTGAGAAAAATTGCAACACCGGATGTCCTTTATGCACTAGGAAACCCAAAAAATCGGAGCTTGCTGAGCAAGCTGCTGGAGTCTTACTGAATTTACACTGGTCGACCGGTCGGACTTGTCTATGCTTGGTCTAGAGTGTACAAAAGAGAGGGGGGGCCTATGGCCGACCGGTCTTGATCGGTCTTGTCCGGTCGGGGTTTGTTTGGCCGACCAATCATGACCGGTCGGACCCATTTTTCTGCTTTTTCTTTCTTTCTTTCTTTCTCTTTTCTCCTTGCTTCTTCCTTCTTCTCTTTGGCCCACCTTCCTTCCTCATCAAAAGGCTTCTAAGGTGGTCTTTTAGCTCTAAATACGTGAAGTGTCTCTTTCATTCCTACAATCACAAAACATGTATTAGTTAGGTACTTTGTACATGCAAACCATGCATAATGAGTGATGAAATGGGGTTAGAATATGCATAATTCAGAGCTCAACACTTGGCGACCAAGAAGGCATTATGATTCCAACGCTGCGCGGTATGCCCAATTGCGATACCTAGATGAGAAATCGTAGCCTTTGATGTAATTCGAGGTGGACCGCTGTGGACCCTCGTCGTTCGCGCTCCCGGACGTTCTCCCTTTCCTTTCGGAAAAGAAGAGGGGTGCGCGCGCGCGAATCACCGTTTGTGCCACTGGCTTGCCTCGTTCTCGAGGGCTTTGTTTGGTTGTAGTGTTAAGCTGGATGTGTTTAGATGAGTTTGTATAAGACCAGAGTCGCCACTAGCCAGTTACTTCGAATCTACAGTCGGCTAGACCCCGTAAAAACGTTAGAGAAGGGAATCCGAAGATTTCTTCCTCTAAAATGACTCCTTTTGATCTGCGATCAGAGATTCGAGGTAAGGGATCACGGTTACAGGGTGGGAAGAGGTTAAACACCCCACACACTGCCCGTACCGAGGTACGTTCTCTACTTCACACAATCGAACTAATACTTGAAAGTCTGATTTAATCCTCGTACATTCTCATGAATGACATGATGCATGAATGCAGGTCTGAACAGTAAGAGTTTCTGATGGGCAGGTTTCCATTAACAGGCAAGCCCAGAGCATACGCTCGAACCGACAGGTGCTTTATGTGAGATGCATGCTGTGTGTTTGAATAATCAAAGTGCTCGTAGTGACTGATGCATGAATGCAGGTCTGAACAGTAAGAGTTTATGATGGGCAGGTTTCCATTAATAGGCAAGCCCAGAGCATACGCTCAAACTGACAGGTGCTTTTGCAGGATGCATGTTGTGTGCTTGAATGATCAAAGTGCTTGCAGTGAAGCAGGGGGGTTGGAAGAAAAGTAAATGTTGCACTTATGCTAGATGCGAATGAGATGATGCTGATGATAGAGTAGCTGGGTGTGTTAGTGCACTTTTTCGTGGCATACTAGTGCACCTTGTTTGTCAATCACTTACATCAGTGAGTCTAGTGTCGGTTGAGCCCAATGAAGACGAAGAATGAAGACTCAAGACGGACCGGCTGCATCAAGGAAGAAGATTCAGGTAAAAGGGATGCCTTGGTGCCTTAACCTTGACCAAAACCCAACCCCTTTGTATCCTTGATGACCTTGACCATATTAGGAACCATTTCGTCATCATAGATAGGCCCTAGGTGTCCCATTTGAACACCCAAACCTTGGCCTAAATGGATTAGCTGAAGTAAGAGGAGATACAGCAAATGCATAGGGGAACCAGGCTGGTCCGACAGGTCATGACCGGTCGGCCAGCAGCCTTGCTGCTTAATGCAATGGCCAACCGACTGGTCATGACCGGTCGGCCTTTACAAATCAAAGAGGCCAGCAGGTGTGGCCGACCGGTCATGACCGGTCGGCCTGGTAGTCTCTCATGTCCAGCAAGGTGCGCCGACCGGTCATGACCGGTCGGCCTGGTGAGTTTAGGCTGTCCAGCAAGGGTGTCCGACCGGTCATGACCGGTCGGCCTATGTATTGGCCCTGTGCACTTGATATACTTCAGCAGGGGAGTCCGACCGGTCATGACCGGTCGAGACAGGTCGGCTTATAGCCGTTTTATGACCGTTGGAGCCTTCTTTTCCTACATATAGGGCTCCGGTTTTTGGCATTGTAAGAGGGATTTTTGAGGGAGAAAAGCCACCATTGAAGGAGATCTTTTGAGGCTCATTCCTTGACCTATGCAAGGCATCTTCCTTGTGCTTTAACACAAGATTAGAGCATTCCAAGCTCATGAAGAAGATGACCTTCATCCCCTCTTGATCTCTAGAGTTAGGAAGCTTCTTGATTGGCAAATCCTTGTCCTAAACTCGAAGATGAGATCGTTGTAGGTAAGAGACTCTAGGCAACCCATTCCCACTAAGTTGTAGAGCTCTCAAACCCATCCTCCTAGCACCTTGGGCATTTCAAGGCATCGCATGCAAGGTGTTTGATCGAATGTGGCTGAGGCATTGGCGACGCAACGGCGGCACGATCGAGGGAGCAAAGGGAAGCTGATTGAAGCACGGGAGAGCGGAGATCAAGCAACCCAATCCGGCGCTAAACAAGGGGCTCATCCGACAAGTAGGTTGTCTTATTTGAGAGTCCATTTTAGAGTTTGTTTTTCAAACTCGACCTAGGGACGTTAGTCGTTCCTTGGCCCATCAGTCGGGCCTAAACTAAGTCTCCAAGGGGGAGCCTTCGACACGGGAGTAAACGTGCGATTGGGTTGAGAGTTAGCCTATGTCTAAAACTCCGAATACGGTTGAGAGGTGAACCGATAAAACCTCCGTGTAAAGGTTGAGAGGTGAACCTCATTTAAAACCTCCGATAGTGAATGCCGGTGTGCTCAAAGGGGTTGAGTACTTGAACTGGGAGTGGAGTAGACACGTAGTCGAACCACTATACATCCTTGTGTTTGCGATTGTTCTTGAGCACATTTATATCTTTGCATTGTTAGTTTAATTGCTTATATTGGATGCTTGATAGGAATGTATGCTAGGCACTTATTAGGCTCATCCACACACAAGATGTACCTTCACTACTTGTGTAGACTTGAGCTCATTGATCCACTCTCATAAGTCTACACAAGTTGCTTAGGTTAGAAGCTTAAATAGCTGAATCTTTTACTTACCTATGCATGCTTAGACTAGGATTGTTTATTGCTTAATCTTTTACTAGTCTTGTGATTGGACCCACCTAGGCTTGGAAGCCTAAGTGTTCTTGCTTACTTTGTTATATTTGTTGAATTGTGTAAGTAGGCGAAAAGAATTTCAAAAAGGTCCATATCACCCCCCTCTAGGTCCTTAGACATATCTCCGAGTATCTCTACAAGCGGTGAAACCGCAATTTCAGGGTGGACGGAGGTGTCGCAAGGATTGGCTTTGAGTGGTTGGATCAAGACTTGGGTGGCTTAGGAGACTTGGACCAGTGGTCAGGCTGGGCTGGACCAAGGCTAGGCTCTTCTCACTTGGGCTCTCCTTGGTGGAAAGACAGGCTAACTGGGTGGAGAAGGACTCAGAGCAACTGGATTGCACTCGGGCTTGATGGCTTCTGAGGGATGCCAGAATGAGAAAGGGAGAGGGGTATTTATAGCAATGGGGAGTGGCAGAACCCGTAAATAAGTTTGGGCGGCCCTCAGGGGGCCGCCCGTACGGCATTTCTTGGGATTCAGCGGGCAGTACGGACCTGCTCCGAGGCTGCGGTTTGGAACTCGGTGAGTTGACTGGGTTTAAGAGATGGGTTGACGCGGTGAGTTGACTCTATGGGTTGACTCGGTGATTTGACTCAGCGGGTTGACTCGTCGAGTTTGACTTTTTTGGGATTTTTTGACTGGTTTTTCTTATAGGGAGTTTTTCAGGCTGATGTTTAGGGGTGAGTTGACTAGGTTCAGGCTTGAGTTGGGCTATGGATTGGGGCTTACAATGGCGAGTTTGGCTGAGTTTGGACATGGGATTTGGGTGTATGGTCCTCCATTCATTCGGCTATCTCTACCAACATTGTAGCCGAAGGTGGGGTGTCTACAGATGCCCCTCTTTGGCAGAGGTTGCGTGCAACCGAATGCCAAAGCGAGTGGACACCCCACTTCTGACCTGGTCATTCACAGATCATGGTCTGAAATTTTTGCTTGCCTTTGCATCTGCGTCAGTTGATCGTCTGAAAATTGATCACTCGCACATACCGCGGGAGTTTGGAGAAAACGTTGCGATTGTCCCTGCAATGCGTTGCAACCTGGGTACCCAATCGCAACCCTTCCATTCCCGATCGGTACTAACATCAAAAAGGTACAGCAGAGCCTCTGCATCGTAGTCTTACGAGGATATTGACCTTGTGATTGATTGGTCAATGCTTTCCCTGATCACTCCAAGAGTACTTGTTTCGCTTGACTGTCAAAGTGTTTAGATACCCTGCATCATGTAGTCTTACGGAAGTCCACTACGCCGACTTGGAATCAGTCAAGGTACTCCAGGCATCCACGCCTAGGTATGTGCGGGTGGACTTTTTCCACCCGATTTGCTGGTTTTGATGCTTGGTTTGCAATTCATTCTTTTCTAGATTGTGGTCTGGAATCTTTGTTGTCCTTTGTATCTAAGTCAGTTGATTGTTTGGAGATTGATAACTCGCACATACCGCTGGAGTTTGGAGAAAACGTTGCGATTGTCCCTGCAATGCGCTGCAACCTAGGTACCCAATCGCAACCCTTCCATTCCCGATTGGTACTAACATCGGAAAGGTACAACAGAGCCTCTGCATCGTAGTCTTACGAGGATACTGACCCTGTGATAGATTGTATGATGTTTTCCCGGATCACTCCAGGAGTACTTGTTTCGCTTGAGTGTCAAAGTGGTTAGCTGCCCTGCGTCATGTAGTCTTACGGGAGTCCACTACGCCGACTTGGACTCAGTCAAGGTACTTCAAGCATCCACGCCTATGTATGTGCGGGTGAACTCTTTCCACCCAACCTGCTGATTTTGATACTTGGGTTACAATTCATCGTTTCCACCTGTTCAAATGGTTTCTTTGACCGAGCCTTTTGGCTTTCATCTTTTCGTATCTTGGCATGTGGTACGACCGCACTGACACTAGAGTTCAGTTCGACCGTACTTTGAGTGCATTGGATTCGATGGTCTCCGGGAAAACTGCGAGACATCGGATCTTATTTGATTTTTGCGTCGGCTCCTACCCAGAGATATAGAAGATCTCTCGGTGTTTTGGAGACCGAACGCTCTACTGGGAAAATATTTTTGGATTTTGAAAAGTTACCCACTCTGGGGAGTGATACTCCGTGGGGTTTTTATTTGCAAATAGAAATATTTTTTATCTTTTTGAAAAGGAAATCTGGCTTGCACCCGCCACCACTAGGGATGCCTGTGGGGTCTTTGGCTAACCGACTTTTATTTTGAAAGCAGGTAAACATGATGATTGATGCGATACTGCTGATGCATGGAGATGCATATTTGATGATGAATGCATGGTTTGGCTCATTCTCTTTCAGTTCGATGATTTTGCTTTTGCTGGGGGTGCAGAGAATTTTGAGCTTATTGCTTGCAGGGTTGTGCTCCCCTGGGGATTTTCTTTTCAATACGGATGTTTAGTCAGCGGGTTGGTCAAGATCCCAACCCGTAGTTGTTCGCTTCCCTAAGTGTAGGGTTGCGATGTAGTAATAATCTCGGTAAGACCGAGGTCGATCCACAGGGAAGGAAGTAAACAATTCCAACTATCCTAATAACTAGAATCAAAGAGGTCTGTGAAATTGGTTTTGAACATAAAATAGAAAATTTGATAATGGAAAGATAACTAGAGCATCAAGAATCCACTTATAGCTCTCCTTAGATGCATAATTCGCTTTGGTTTCTCACTTTCTCAACTAGAATCGAAATTAAGATCTATCTAGTCGGATGATAGAGCAGTTAAACTAACAATCTATCATATGTAAAATCAATGTACATGATTCACTCAATGCAAGCTAGGACGAGCATACTCAATTGCATCGGTCAGTCCCAATTCCAATAGACTAAGTTCACAATCATAACCATCATTTAAGTCCTGTCACAAGACAAAGCTAGATCATGATTTGAACTTGATTCAAATCACATGCACAGTCCCACATACCACAGATTTTCAGAAAAAGTACAACTTTGGTAGGAAGTTCCCACATGAAGATCATAGTACTAGAGCGTACTCCAATTCCCCGGATCATATAAGTCTAGACTAGCACACAACCATTAAGAACTCAAGCAATTCTCCCAAACATCCATGAGTCATCATAAGACTAAGAAAAACTACTTGGAACTTGTATTAACTTCAAACCATTGTTCATAAACATGAAATCCAACTTTAAACCAGCTTAAACAATTTAAACAATCTAAGAAAGCTATAAGGTTCACCTATTAGCTCTAGCAAAGAGATTAGCTAATGAAAAACATATTAAAAATAAAACTAGAACTAAGAAAAAGAAGAAAAACTAACTGGAGGAGGCTAGGAAGCCTCCTATGACTTGAACTCCTTGCTCCCCACGTCCTTGCTTGATCTGGAATAGAAGAGAGCACCTCCTTTTATAATACAGCAAGAGTACCGCAACGTAACAGATTTTGTTTCGCTTCGTACGGCTTAACCAATGGTCGGATTGCCTTCAAATTTAATTTGTAGCTTCCTTGTAATTTGATCTTACTCATAGATGATTTAGATTTTCAAGATTATCTTCTGAATGGGCCCACCAATCATATCACCGACCGCCTCTCAAAATTGCGCACTTCGGGTACCTTCAGAACCAGTCATCTTGCTTTCAACGCTCCGGAGTGTATAGATGTCGGATTGATCCCAAATTTTGAACATTGGTAGAAAACTTCATCGTCTACATGATAGATGGATTAGATTGTCCAAAACAATCACAGAATGTGGTCCAAAAATTAGAACACTTAGGGCTTTTATAAACTCTGCGTAGTTGGATCTTTCTGGATGGTCCATCTTTCTTCAACCGGTACGATCAAACCACACATCCTTTTGATTTGAAACTTTGTGGTTATTCATATATGGATGTGGTCTAGAAGATGGTCAAAGTAGATTCTTCATATCATCAATGATGGGTCACCTGGACCGGCCCAGAGTGGAGTAGGCGGAATTTGGAACTTTCTGGACAGTTCGTATTGTTTTGGCCACCACGATCAATTCGTAGCTCCGATCGACACGAAACCACTTGGTTATTTCGGCTTCGAGCTCCTATTCAACATGGATGTGTTAGATTTCCAAATATCATCAAGATGGCTTCAGAAAACTGTTCCAAAAATCCAAAAACGGGAATAGCCTGTATTTGAAATCTGACTCCTGAAAGTGCATGGCCGACCTGTCATCCGGCCGGTCGGCCGACCGGTTGGACAACAGGTCGGCCTTAACAAAATCAGTCCAGAGAATTTTCTATTTCTGGAGGGTTTGGCCGGCCGGTCGGTGGCTATGGCCGGCCGGCCGGTCAGGCTGTAAATTGTGACTTTTTCACACTTTTCTTCCTCCATTGTATTGCATCTTTCCTCCATCTCATATCCTTTATTTCTTTGATCTTCAAGGCATACAAAGTGACTCTTTTAACCATGAATTGGTGAAGTCTCCCTCTAATTCCTACAATCACAAATCCATACATTAGATTAGTCTTTAAATCATGATAACCATGCATAATGAGTGATGAATTGGGGTTAGAATATGCACAATTAAGAGCTCAACAGTAATCAATCAGGTCCATCGTCCCAAGATGCTGTTTCTTTGCTAATGAGAATGTACGAGGATGTTATCCGACTTCAAGATGCTCTTCTGGGCATAGATGTGATTGGGACGGTGCTTGGTCGCCAGTTTTGGTCAAGATTCCAATTTGCGGGCAATCGGATCTGTCATCCCAAACTGTGAAATGAGTGAGCGGAGTTCGAGATTCCTGAAATGTAGCGCTGAGGATAGTGACACTTTTTGTGATTTTTTACAAATATGTGGTCCGAATCTTTACCTAAGTAGTCAGGATGGAGATCGGTTATTGAAAACAAGGAAAATATTTTTGTGATTTTGAAAATATTTTGTCCAAGTAAAGATCGGTATTATTAAAAGCAAGGGAAATATTTTGTGATTTTTGAAATATTTTCTTTGAAAGCAAGAGAAATATTTTTGTGATTTTTGACAATATTTTGTTTGAAAGTAAGGGAAATATTTTGTGATTTTTAAAATATTTTCTTTGAAAGCAAGAGAAATATTTTTGTGATTTTTTAAAATATTTTGTTTGAAAGTAAGGGAAATATTTTGTGATTTTTGAAAGGTAATTTTGCAATGTTTTGGTGTTTTTTCTGATTTTTCTGAAATGCAGGGAAAAGTGTGGAATTTTCATCCACTTCCAGCTTCTACTGCCGGTAAGGCACCCGATCCATTTTACGTCAGCGAGCAAGACGAATCTCACACAGCTAAGTGTCGTAGTTTTACATCTTCGAATGAGGAGATTTTGAGGGTTTTCAGTCAACACACCCACAAAGTTGCATGTTCCTCATGTGCAATGCACATAGACCACGTATCGTCCGGCGGACTCCTTCGGCCACAAAATGAGCCACATCCTCACATTTCCCTTTGTCAATCCAGTTTGGGGCCTTACGTTGCTCATAATTCTGTGAGGGTGCGCTTCACCTACCAACTGTCTTAATCCCCTTCTGAGTTTTAGGAACAGGGAACATCCGTCAGATTCAACAGCGACTTCCAAATCAAGGTTGTCTATCACGGTGCGTTCAACACGAACATGATTGCGGGGTTCTACCAGCCTCAGCCTTTACCTGTTTAGAAGATTCCGGACATCCGTACGATCAAGTGTTAGCCATGTCCGGAACAGGTTGGGAAAGAAAGCCCCCGAGAAGTTAATCCCAATGTAGTTTTAGGTCTTCGGACCGCTGGGGGTGAATTTGTGTAGTTGAAATTAATGGTGAAATTTTTTTTGTTTCTGTTTTGGAAAAGTTCCAGGCTTCAACTCGAGTAATCGAGATTGATGCTAGTTTTTAGGGAAAGCTCAGAATCTTTTTGGTATTTTGGAAATGATCCGGGTTATTGAACCTTGATCCGAGTGGTCGAGGCCAATGCCAGTGTAGTTTAAGGTCTTCGGACCACAAATATGTATAGAATAGGGCAACACATATTTTTTGATTTTTTGAAATGATCCATGTCATCAGATCTTGGCTCGCATGGCTGGGATCGATGCCGATTTTTATTGAAAATCTCTCGGGATGTCGATCCCGACGTAGTTTAAGGTCTTCGGACCAAAGCTTATGTTCATGAAGCACGACACATTTTTTTGTATTTTTTTTCAAAAGATCCAGTCTGTCTGACCCCTTCCTTGATCGGTTGAGGTTAAATGATGGTTTTTATTATGAACTCCCTCGGGATGTTGATCCCGACGTAGTTTAAGGTCTTCGGACCACAGCTTATGGGGTTGGGCATACTTACCTTGCTTTGTTTGGCTTTTAACAGGGCTGATTGTGATTTGAGTGGTCCAAATTGATTGTTTTG
Source organism: Liriodendron chinense (assembly GCA_003013855.2). Classification (NCBI taxonomy): domain Eukaryota; kingdom Viridiplantae; phylum Streptophyta; class Magnoliopsida; order Magnoliales; family Magnoliaceae; genus Liriodendron; species Liriodendron chinense. The sequence continues at coordinate 524,787 of ML058565.1, forward strand.
GCCCTGTGGGCCCTTTCCCGACTTTAGCTTTGCTTTGGAGCACCTTTCCTTGATGTTTTGTGAGGCTAAGAAGGCTTTCCATGGTGCGGATGATGACTTAAACGGCTCAGATTGCTCTTTTCAGCCATGTGGGCCCACTTGATGATCAGATTTTGGATTCTGACCCTCTTTCTTGATGATCAAGCCTTCGATCTTGCTTTTTTATTACTCATGTGAATTCTTCCATGGTTTAGATTATGATGATCTGGTCTTTGAATGGCTCAAATTGCTTGTGGTCCTCTCTTGATCAGTTTTTCTTATCTTTGACTCGATCAGGCCCATGTTGGCTGAAATACTTTGTGATTGGACAGGTGGGGTATCTTCCAGATGATTTTGATCATCTTCAAACAAAATTTGGAGCGGATTGGAGCTTTGGGCGGCCCTCAGGGTGCCATCTGCTGACGTGGACTATTAGCCTCACCTACCAACAACTGTGAGCCAATCCCGCGGAGAGAGAGGGAGCTCGTCCGTACGGGCGGCCCACAACGGGCCGCCCAAGGCTCGCCTCTTGTGCGGTCTAGGCTGGCTCTGGTTCGGACATTCCCTTCTGTCCATTGCTTTTGTCCCCACCTTCTTTGTACTGGAGAATTCGATTCCAGCCATGAATCCTCTTTTCTCTTTGTCTTTTCTCTTCATCTTGTCCTCTTCCTATTTTATCCTTTCTTAGGGTAGCCTTTGATGGTGATTTGGGGGCCATTGTGGGAGAGGTTGGTGGGTCCCACACTCCAGCAATTGGTGAAGGCTTTAATGATGGAGAGATTTCTTTAATGGATGGTAGAGATGAAGCATTGAATAGGGGCATTGATGATGGATTAAGGGTGGTTGTTGGTGGAGCTTTGAATGGCCCCATTAATGGCAGCCATGCTGGAATTTCATATTTGAATGGGCCATTGATTATGGGAAAAATGGATGGTATGGATGGGATGATGAGATGGGACATAGGTGAGGCTAAGCATTCCCTTAAGTGTGGGCCACATAGATGATGTGATTGATGGGGGTGATGGGGGTATGATGGACATAGATGGGCTGATCTCATGTTTGGATGGTATGGATGGTTCAGATGATACCTTTGATGGCTTGGATGCTCTTGATGATAGCCGAGATGTGTGGCACACTTGCTTGGGTGGACTTGATGTGATCATTGATGATGTCCCCCTGATGATGGATGGTGTGGATGCCTCGATGATCCCTTTGATTGGACAGGATGATGATTGGATTCACGACTTTATGTTAGAGAGGGCCACAGGTCCAGATTTGACCATTGATTCTTCGATTGGGGTTGCCTGGGACCCTTCTTGATGGTTCAGATGCCTTTTTCGATGGTCAGATTGGTCAGGATGCTACGATGTGTGGTGTGATCTTTGTTGATAGCCCTTTTGGTGGGGAGTATCGCCCTTCTCCTGATCATCGGTCCTTTACGCACTCGATTCACGAGGTGGGCGAGTCTTCTCACGCAACTGAGGTCGTAACAGTTTCAGACAGCGATGCGACTATATCAGACATAGCCGTTATTGGGGACAGGTCAGGGGCTGTTGAGTCTGCAGAGGTCCCAGCTTTTCCTTCTATTCCCCCATTGATCTTCCGATCCTTGATGAGCTGTCATTGATTTCTGGGCCTTTTGTCCTGAAGGGGATTCCTGTGAGGACTTATCAGCTGCTTCCTCGTCCTTCTTGCTCGCCACGGCTGCTTGCTTGGCTTGACAGCTTGTCAGCGTATGAGATTCGAGATTTAGAGTCCTATGGCTTCGGCGGTCTGATCCATATGGCTAGAGTTGACATTGACTGGAGGATGCTCGGGACTGCACTGATTGACTGGGTCCCTTCGTTGAACTTGTTTGCGTTTACCGACATAGAGATGGGACCTTCTTTGGAGGAGCTTGCGCGTTTGACCGGTCTTCCTTTGGAATTATTCTCAGTATTTTTCACTGAAGACTTTGCCAAAGACGGCCACACCGCAGAACTGGTTCGGGATCCCCTATCTTGTTTAGCCTGCAGCTGCTGGTCAGGATGTTGTGGTGTTCTCCTTGGACTTGCTGTATGATCTTTTTTCGGGTCCTTGGAGTGTGGCAGGGTCTCTACTTGCTCGGAATGCACTGATGTTCTGCTTGATTGCTGAGGTGCTATTCTCGGGATGGCGCAGGTCTCAGACCCCTTTACTTTTTGAGGTGATGAGCCAAGTTATCCGATGTCAGTGGATCATTTCTCTCGTCCTGGCTGAGCTTTTTAATGGGCTGACTGACTGTGCTCGGACCGCACTCGTGTCCTTCGCAGGCTGCTATGCATTTCTCCAGGTATCTTCTTTGCGCCTTTCTTTTCTTTTCCTATCTTTTAGGGATTGCTCTGCTCTAGCTAAATTTCTTTTCTTTCTTGTGATCAGGTCTGGCTATGGGAGAGTCTTTCACCGACTGTTCCTGTACCATTTCCTGGCACCCGTCGCCCAGACCTTATGCGACACATCATGGAGTTTCTTCCGCATATGGCTAGGATGAGGGAGCCCTTATATCGCAGGATGTTCGCTGAGCTTCGTGACTGGAATGCTCGTTGGGAGTCATCTTGGCTTTCACTTCCTCCAGTACTTTGTGATGCACACCGCCTTCCTCTGATGCTGGTAGGCTTTCGATCTTACTTTTCTTACCACCCTATCCGGTTCTTGCGGCAGTTTGGGTACGAGCAGGATGTTCCTCTCTTTGCTTTCACGAGTATCGGGCGTCGAGCACTTCCATCTAGAACATCTAACTTTAGGACTCGGGTTGATGGATCCTGGGCGAGTTACTTGACTTCGGATTTGCTTGGTTTTGAGCTGCGAGCTTTTCCAATGGTGACCGCCCCATACCAGTACTGGGTTGCTGAGTAGTCTCTGTATCGACGCATCCCTTGTTGGCACCAGACTGCCGATGAGGATGAGTAAGATATTCTTGGAGATGCCGGCTCTTCATCTGGTTCATATGAGCCCTTTGAGGAGCGCCCATTCATCGATCCTGGTTTCCTTTTGGCCACTCATGGCCATTTGCTTGTCGGAGATTTCCACCCTTCGGTATCATTGTGAGATGATGTCGAGGAGATTGGCTGCCGATCAGAGGTTGTCTGATGAGGAGACAGCGATCCGTATCCTTGAGCGCGATGAGGTGCATTACCTGCGTATGGAGGTGAGCAGGTTGAGAGCGAGGCTACTTCATTATGAGTCAGAGGACTTACCTGATATGGCGGAGGAGGAGGGTAGAGATTGATTCGTTCACTGTACGTCCCCTTTTTGCATTGCTGGTGATGATGCATTTTTTGTATTTTTTGAAAAAGATGACATGACATATGTAAAAGAAATATGCTGCATTTAATGAAAAAAGAGAAAACTGTTTGACAATCTATTATGCCATGAGTTGTCTTGTGAGTGTGTGTCTGGATTTTGTGTTGGGACATAGGAATCAGAACTGAGGCTCAGCCAATGTTTTGACTGATGTCTCCAGATTGGCTTGTAAGATCCCTTTGGTTCCCTAGAGGTGTAAGCAATGGAAACTTGTTGCTTCCTGAGATTGTCAGAGCTGTAGAGTTCTTTTGTTCCCGACTGTACTTCTTCCTGTTCTTGAACTGCAATCGCTTGAACTGATTTGGACCGTCTGATTTCTTGGTACCTGCACTTTTAATTTTTCTTTTTCTATTTGAGCCATTTTTGCCTGCAGCGCTCTTTCGAGTTTTCACTACAGCCAGCATTTTCCCATCATTTTTTACCGTGGCGCCCTTTCGGGTTTTCACCACGTCCCAGGTATTTGATCTTGCCTGTCCCCTTGGCAGCAATGCTGTTTTTACCCTTAGCGCCCTTTCGGGTTTTCACCAAGTCCGCTGTATGCCCACTGTTTTTACTCGGAGCGCCCTTTTGGGTTTTCACTCCTCTCTCTTTGTTTAGGCACACATTTTTTGTTCTTCTTTTTCCTTTTTTCTCTGGATTTTTGGATAACTGCGGCGGCTAGAGGTTGGGAATCCGTCGTTGCCGGTCGATGGCAGTCTTTCAGCCCTTATCCTAAGTTACGATGAAAGAGTTGTTGGTCTTAGCTAAAGACCCTTCTGAGATGAATGGATGGATGACTGTGTTTCTTCTTGGGTTGATTTTTCTCGGGTGCCTTGTTTTGGCTTCCCACTTTTTCTTGTATTCTTTTTTCTCTTTTCTTTTTGTATTCTTTTTTCTTTTTCTTTTTTGTATTCTCTCTTCTTCTTTTTTTCTTCTTCCTTTTGAATCCCTTATTTGAGACACTTGTTGGTGGATGGAAACGATTTCTCAGAGGTTTTAGCTTTGACCTCTTGACTTCAGCTCTATTAAAGTAACTCTTGATAAAGTCAGAATGACTTACCGGTGAAAGATCTTCACTTTGTCGGCGTTGATTGGCTCAGGAAGATCCACCCCTCTCATGCTGGTGAGTCTGAGGGCGCCTCCAGAAAGTACCTTCTCTGATGATTAGCGGTCCGTCCCACTAGGGTTTGAACTTTCCTCTGGGATCCGGAAGGTGCGATAGTAGAATCTTCTTCATGACCATGTCGCCTACCTTGAAGCTTCTTTTTCGAACTCTCTTGTTGTAAGCTTGAGTGATCCTTTTCTGATAGCACTGTGAATGACTTAACGCAGGCATGCACTTCTCATCTGCTAGCTGCAACTGATCGAATCTTGCCCGTTGCCATTCTCCTTCTTCAATTCCACTTTCTAGTAATACCCATAGTGATGGTATTTCCACCTCGACTGGTAGAACCGCTTCCATTCCATAAGTAATTTCAAAAGGAGTAACGCCTGTAGCAGACCTTACAGACGTTCGATAGGCCCAAAGTGCATATGGGAGCATGTCTTACCAATCTTGATAAGTCACGACCATCTTCTCGAGTATCTTGACGATTGTTTTGTTTGCGGCTTCTACCCCACCATTCATCTAAGGATGATAGGGGCTTGATCGATGACGCTGAATCTTGAACTTGCTGAGAAAGTCATCCATCTTCTTGTTGACGAACGGGGTCCCATTATCTGCGATGATATTATTAGGGATTCCATACCGGCATATGATGTTGTTCTTCATGAATTTGATCACCTGGGATGCTACAATTGTGGTGTAGGAGGCTGCTTCTACCCGCTTGGTGAAGTAGTCGATTGCCACAAGTATATACTCATGACCATTTGATGCTCTGGGACTAATCTTCCCAATGATGTCGAGTCCCCACATAGAGAAGGGCCAGGGAGTCGTCAGGTTGTACAGCTCTGATGAGGGGACATGAATTTGATTCACATGCTCCTGACATTTGAAGCATTTTCTGACGTGCTGACAGCAGTCTGTCTCCATGGTGAGCCAATAGTAGCCGAGTCGTAGAATCTTCTTTGCCATCATGTGCCCGTTCATGTGTGGGCCATAGATTCCTTCGTGTATTTCTTTCACGATCTTTGCATCTTCTGTTTCATTAACGCATCGAAGGAGAATGTGATTGTAGGGATCGCTTGTAAAGAATTTCGCCACTGATGGTGAATTGGCTGGCCAAACACTGGATGGTTCGGCGATCTGTTGCTGTTGCCGACTCCGGATACTCCTGGGCTTCGAGATATTGCTTGATGTCGGCATACCAGGGTTTGTCAAGGACAGCTTCGGCTTCTTCTATTTGCAGGCAGAAAGCAGGTTCATCTTGAGTTTCAACTGTGAGCTCCCATTCTGAAGCTCCTTTCGGGATCTCGAGCATTGACGTGAGTGTAGCGAGAGCATCTGCAAACTGATTTTTGGCTCTAGGCATGTATGAGAAGGTGATTTCTTTGAATTCTTCGATCAGATTTTCAAGATACACATGATATGGTATCAACTTCTCGTCCTTGGTTTTCCATTAGCCATTAGTCTGATTAATGATAAGCTGCGAGTCTCTAAATACTCGTAGCTTCTTGACGCCCAAGATTATGGCTTCCCTTAAGCCAGCGATGCATGCTTCATACTCTGCCATGTTGTTGGTGCACTCGAATGCTATGCGCCTTGAGATAGGAATAGGGACATCATCTGGAGAGTAGAGGATTGCTCCGATACCACTCCCTTTAGCATTTGCTGCGCCGTTGAAGAATAATGTCCACTCATCTTTCTTCTTCTTTTCTTCACCTTCGACCAGCAGGAGATCTTCATCAGGCAAGAATGTCTTGAGCGGTTGATAATCCAGGAGAGAGTGAACGGCAAGATGATCGGCGAGGGCTGCCCCTTGATTGCCTTCTGAGTGACATAGGTGATGTCAAATTCAGACAGGAGTAGCTGCCATTTAGCTATCCTTCCAGTGAGTGTCGGTTTCTCGAACAGGTACTTGAGCGGATCCATGTGAGCGAGTAGGAGAATAGGGAACGTAATCATGTATTGACGGAGTCGCTGATTTGCACAGACTAGGGCGAGGCAAGTCTTCTCGATCGGGGAATACCTGGTCTCGTAGTCAGTGAACTTTCGGCTCAAGTAGTATATTGCTTGTTCCTTCTTCCCGGTCTCGTCGTGCTGGCCGAGAACACAGCCAATGGCTTCTGCTGCTACCGAGATGTATAACAATAGTGGTCGTCTGGGAGTAGGCGGCACTAAGACTGGAGGATTCATGAGGTATTTCTTGATGCGGTTGAAGACGACTTGGCAATCGTCATTCCATTCTTTTAGAACGTTCTTCCAAAGGAGCTTGAATATGGGTTCACAAATAGGTGTGAGCTGTGCGATGAAGCGACTGATGTATTGAATTCTGCTGAGGAAGCCACGAATTTCTTTCTCTGTTCTAGGAGGGGGCATCTTGATGATTGCTCTGGTTTTGGTCTCGTCGACCCTGATGCCATCCTCACTCACCATAAAGCCAAGGAGCTTGCCTCCCATTGCACCGAAGACGAATTTCTGAGGGTTGAGGCGGAGCTTGTACTTTTCTAATCTGTTGAATAACTTCTTCAGATCTTCCAAGTGTCCTTCAATTGTGCGAGATTTGATGATCATATCGTCCACATATACTTCAAGCTCTTTGTTCATCATGTCATGGAATAATGCTGTCATTGCTCGCTGATATGTTGCTCCTGCATTCTTCAGACCAAACGGCATTACCCTATAACGAAAAGTTCCCCAGGGAGTGATAAACGATGTCTTCTCGCGATCTTCGACTACCATCTGGATCTGATTGTAACCTGAGAACCCGTCCATGAATGAGAAGACCTTGTACCCAGCGGTGTTGTCGACCAGAGTGTCGATATGTGGCAAAGGGAAGTCATCTTTAGGACTAGCTTTGTTGAGATCTCGGAAGTCGATGCACATTCGAACCTTGCCATCCTTCTTTGGTACTGGTACGATGTTGGCGAGCCATTCAGGGTAGTTGGAGACTACCAAGAATCCCGCATTGTACTGCTTGATGACTTCATCTCGGACTTTCAGAGCCCATTCTGGCTTCATTCTTCGAAGTTTCTGCTTCACTAGTTTCATATCTGGCTTGGTTGGCAGATGGTGTACAACGAGCTCTTCATCGAGCCCTGGCATGTCTTCATATGAGAACGCGAAGTTGGACAATCTTGGAGCTAGGAACTCTATCATTCTCTGCTTCATCTCTGGTGGCAACGATTTTCCAATGCGTACTTCCCTAGGGATCTCAGGTGTCCCCAAGTTTACTATCTCGAAATCATCGGCTATGACATTGGCTTTAGATTCGAACTTTTCTGAGGAGATACTCTAGTTCGGGAGCCGGGTCATCATCCTTCCTCATTCCGAGCTTCGTCCAGACTCATGAGCTCGAAGTCTAATTCGATGTCAAAATCATATGATTCGACTTCAAACTCATATAACTCTTTAGACGAACTTGGCACATTATTGAATGCAGGAAAAGACATGTTTTTTGGTTTTTGTGACTTTTCTGGAATTGAAATGCTAGATATTTTTGGCTTTTGAAAGTTTTTGATTTTTTTAGATTTTTGAAATTCACGGGACTTTAAACAAGCGGGCATTGCAGACCATGATTGATCCCAGCTTGTCCCAAAGTTTCGCTCGCTGCTCAAACCGGCGTTTTTTTTTGGAAGCCAGAGCCCTCAGATGACTCCCTAGCTGATTCAAAAGTTAGGGGAACGGATGACCATTCAGGACCCCACACTTCTTCCCCTGGAGAGGTGGGGGTTGATGATTTGGGCGAAGAATCACAGTCTGGCCTAATGACCATAATTTCTTTCTAGTTGGGTTCAAGGATCTGAGTCGTACTCAGTCCCTCCCAGATCACTTAACTCGCATTGCAATTCATCTGGTTCCACAGCGAGACACAAGTTCAGAATCTGGACATCGGACCAATCCAGGGCGGGCCATTTCCCTTTCTTGGTCCAATGGATGGGCTGCTTCTGCCCCTGGCTGATGGTTGATGATGTTGATTCTGCAGAGATGGGCAAGCAGTGCCCCTTGTTGATCGATGTTCAGATGGGCAAGTTGTGCCCTTGGTTGGCTGGAATTGAAGTGAGCAGGTTGTGCCCCTTGTTGAGAACAGGTATCAGAGTACTTTGATCCGAAGCTGTTGCATTTGACTTTCTTCTTCGTCTTCATCCTCTTCTTCTTTTTTCGGAGGCTTAGATGGTTCAAGAATCTGGTCCCATCGAATGGGGGGCCATGTGGCCCAAGCTAGGCTTATCGGGAGGCCTTTGTGTAGTGCAGCCAGTTGATTCCCTCTTGGGTCTTTGCGGGGTTCTCCTGGCTTGACGAATTGGATGGGTGAGCACCGAAATTTCTTCCTTCTCTTTCTCCATGAAGATTGCCCTGTACCCAAGTTCCCAAGTCATCGATACCCAACCTGCCCACTTCATTCGATACTTGAGGCTCAGACGTTCTGCTGGCGAGAAGACACGATCCACACTTATCAGTTCTGGATTGGCGATAACGTTCACGGTCTCGAATTCGAAACTATCAAACGGGACGTCTTCTTTAGAGTGCTGGATATCGATGACAGGGATGTCTGGTTCAGTGGAAGCAGCATTGGAAGGAATGATGAGCTCCTTCTCTGCATGGATAAAGATCACTTGATTTCCATAGATGTACTTCACCCGTTGATGCAGGGTTGATGGCACAGCTCCAACCTTGTGTAGCCAAGGCCGTCCAAGCAACATGTTGAAAGAGGCTGATATATCCAAGATTTGAAATGTGATGGAGGTTTTCAGACCTATCTATACCTCTATGTCGACCTCTCCTTCTACTGATCGGCGGGTGTTGTCGAATGCTCTGATGCATATGTTGCTGGGTCGAAATGAAGAGGGATTGATTCCCAGACGTTCCACAGTCTTGAGCGGGATGACATTTAAGCTTGAGCCGTTATCGATAAGGACCAGCGGGACACAGAGGTCTTTGTATCGTAAGGCTATGTTGAGGGATCGCCCATGATCGCGCCCTTCTGGTTGCAACTCATTATCGGTGAAGGTGATGGCGTGTGGAGCCAGGAGTTGTTCGATCATCAATGCTATCATTTCAGGTGCCGTATCGGAGGAGACGTGAGCATCACTCAAGGTTTTGACAAAATTTCTCTATGTATGTGCGATATGCAGAGTAGCTCCCATACTAAAATTTGAGCAGGGATTAACTTGAGCTGAGTCACCACATCATATGCGACTTCGTTTTTCTTGCCAAGGCCCGAGGGAACGCTTTTGGGATCTCCTCTATTTTGATTATCTCTTCGGATGCAACGCCCATTGGGATTCATGTTTTCCACCTCTGCACATTCCGGATAATGCCATGGGACTTCTTTATAGTTTTCCTCTCCCTTGCTTTCCAAGACCACTGGTTCTTACAACGAGGCTAGTGCTGGTACCAGATCTTCCTCGTATGGAGCTTTTGCCTTGAGGACTACATTGTTGCCTGTGTTGAAGGGATAATGTCAAGGCTTGTCTTCATAGATCACATAAGGTCACGGTCCTGACTTGACCGTTCCTGGAGCAGGAGGCTCTCATGGAATGAATACTGGTCCCCTTGATATGGCAGAGGGTTTCCCTGTTCGTCCCAGCTGTCGTAGTGTGATTGACACGCCTCCGGGATTTGCCCCTTGCAATATGACTGGCTCGACTGGAGGAGCCCCTTCCAAGACAATGGGTTCTTGCTGCTCATGAGTGTGATCCCTCCATTGCGGATTGTATTGTTCCTGTGCTGAAATTGCCCCTTGCAAGATGACAGGTTCGTATGTGGGCTCGATGTATGACTGTACTCCTTCCAGGATGACCGGCTCCCAACATGAATGGTTGTAAGATGCCCTTTGAACAACCGGCACATCAATGGAGGTGCTCCTTCGAGTACTAACGGCTCGGAGACTGAAGGAGGAAAGGGGTTTGCCCCTTACAAGATCGGGGGAGGATCTGTTGGCCCATAAGTGTAAGCATGAATGGACTAGATAGGGGAGAAGAAGCGATCGAGTCGCTCTCCTTCTTCTATGCTGTTGACGGCAGGGCCACTGAGATGAACTGGGGTCCGTCGGATGCTGAGGCAAAGGATTCTGAAGGATGTTAGTGGAAGCTGCTGGAGGAGTTTCGGGGACCGAGATGATGATTTTGCGGTCGTCAATCAGATCTTGTATGGCATTCTTCAAAGTAAAGCATCGATCAGTGGTGTGGCCACGCCCTTGATGGTAGGCACAATACTCATTTTCTCGGTAGGTTGGAGGTAGAGGATTTGGAGGAGACCTGGGTGTCATTAGAGTGAGTAATTGCTTCTGCTTCTGTACCAGCATAGCCATGACTTGACTAAGTGGTTGAGTGAGTGGAGTGAATTTCCTGAGCTCCCTATAATTCTGCCTATTCTGGTATGAGTATTGGCCGTTCCCTCTAGGACTGCTGTTGTTGTCGAGGTGGTTGTTGCTGTGGTTGAGGATTCGGTTGCAGCTGATACCGCTGAGGTTGGTGCTGTACCTGATTCTGCTGATATTGTTGACGTCCCTGTGGGGGAGCATATTGATTACCCTGAGTAGTGGTGCTGATGTTGTTTACCTCTGTCGGGCGAGGAGGAGAACCGCTGCGGTTTCTGTTCCCATATCCAATGGGTCTTCCCTCCACTCTGTTCCTCTTGACTGGAGTGGCTTGATGAGGCCATGGGGAGATTGTCCCTGCACCGATTCCTGCTTTGACTTGTTCTCTAGCACGGATCAACTGTGAGAAATTCGCATATGGACGCGAGATGAGATATCCAGATATGCCAGGATATGTTGAATGAACAATCATGGAGATTTGTTCTTCGTCGTCGATAGGTGTCCGCATTCTGGCCGCCATAGCTCGCCAACGTCCCACATAAGCTGATAGCGTTTCATCACTCCTTTGCCTAAGAGCCACGAGGTTGGCTCTTCTAGGTGCCATGTTAAGATTGTATGCGAATCTGTCGACCAAAGCCTGGGAAAGTTGTTCCCAAGTCCTGATGCGGTGGCAGTCCAATGAGGTGTACCAATCTAGGGCATCACCCTTCAGAGATTTTTGGAACGAACTGAATGAGGGCCCCTTCATTTCCTGAGATTGCACTCAGCGCTCCATAGAAGGCCTTGAGATGTGTTGTGGGACAATCCGCTGCCATCATATCTTTTGAATTTTGGTACCTCAAAACTTTGAGGTACTTGAGCATCTGGGAAATGACACAAGTCTCTAAACTTGGTCGAAGGTAGATCGATCCCTTGTTGTTGCTGAAGCTGATTTTGCAAGATCTGGAACTGCTCCCGTAACTCGTCCAGTCCTTAGTGATCTGTTCGAGCGACTGGTGCCTCTTGGAGTAAGGCACGTTCTTCTTCGGCATAGTGGTCGATGTATTCGACCCTATGGGCTTGTTGAAAAGCAACCGCGGGTTGTTGAAATTGATTTGATGACTGGACTGGATTCTAATGAACTTGTGCTTGAAAGGATTGTAACTGAACTGGAGATTGTACTGAAGGTTGAACTGGAACTTGTTGGAAACTAACTGGAGTTTGCTGAATTGAAGATTGCTGAAAATTAACTGGAATCTCATCGGCGGGGATGTGCTGGAATTGAAAAGTGCTCCTGTTTGTAGGAGGCTGAGATGCTGGGAAGTGACCCCCTTGTTGGGTATTCGCCACTGTCCGCTTATTGATGTGGGCTTGACACTGACCCCCATTGTGGGCATTCGCCAGTGCTGTCCCTGTTGCTGGAAATTGAATTGAAATCCCATCGGCGGGGATGTGCTGAAATTGGAAAGGGGTCCCATCGGTGGGGACATGCTGAGAAAGGAAAGGAGTCCCATCGACGGGGACATGCTGAGATCTACTGAGATTGTTGTTTGCCAGATTGACTGGAAGCTGACTGGAAGTTCCTGAGACAGGAGTGATCTGAGGCGGCCTTGTCGTCGCGGGAAGGTACTGAGGGGGATGCCCCATAGCGAAGGGCTGAGACGGCGGCTGTCGGTAGTCTTGGGCAGACTCCGATGGTTGTGCTTGATTTGAACTGGAGGCCGGAGGGACCTGGCATGGCTTCTGAGATTGCTGAACTGGGCCAACCTGATTGTTGGCTGCCGCGGTAGCTTGTGCTTGCATGAATTGCAAGAGCATTTCTTGTATTGCTCTCATTCCTTGTGCCAATTCTTATATGATTGGTGTGTTCTCAATTGGCTGTTGCGCTGGAGGTTGCACTTCGGTCATCTCAAGAGCGGGGAAGAGGTGAGTTTCCTCTTCGTGGTCGGACATGGCTCGCTGAGCCCGAGTGCGAATTATGCTGCGAAAGGGAAGTTGTTTCCGAACACGTCTACTCTTTTTTGGGTTTTCGAATTTTCTATTTTTTTTTATTTTGGCTAGAATGCTATGCAAATGAGATTGTAGGAGGACTAATGACTTTCAAGTATAGGAAGGATTCTGTTTTTCAAGTTGGATCACGACTAGTGGGACTAGTTTATCCCCAGCAGATTCGCCATTCTGTGGACCCTCGTCGTTCCGCGCTCCCGGACGTTCTCCCTTTCCTTTCGGAAAAGAAGAGGGGTGCATGCACGCGAATCGCCGTTTGTGCCACTGGCTTGCCTCGTTCTCGAGGGCTTTGTTTGGTTGTAGTGTTAAGCTGGATGTGTTTAGATGAGTTTGTATAAGACCAGAGTCGCCACTAGCCAGTTACTTCGAATCTACAGTCAGCTAGACCCCGTAAAAACGTTAGAAAAGGGAATCCGAAGATTTCTTCCTCTAAAATGACTCCTTTTGATCTGCGACCAGAAATTCGAGGTAAGGGATCACGATTACAGGATGGGAAGTGGTTAAGCACCCCACACACTGCTCGTACCGAGGTACGGTCTCTACTTCACAGAATCGAACTAATACTTGAAAGTCTGATTTAATCCTCCTACATTCTCATGAATGACATGATGCATGAATGCAGGTCTGAACAGTAAGAGTTTCTGATGGGCAGGTTTCCATTAACAGGCAAGCCCAGAGCATACGCTCGAACTGACAGGTGCTTTATGCGAGATGCATGCTGTGTGTTTGAATAATCAAAGTGCTTGTAGTGACTGATGCATGAATGCAGGTCTGAATAGTAAGAGTTTTTGATGGACAGGTTTCCATTAACAGGCAAGCCCAGAGCATACGCTCGAACTGACAGGTGCTTTATACAAGATGCATGCTGTGTGCTTGAATGATCAAAGTGCTTGCAGTGAAGCAGGTGGGTTGGAAGAAAAGTAAATGTTGCACTTATGCTAGATGCGAATGAGATGATGCTGATGATAAAGTAGCTGGGTGGACAGAGGTGTCGCAAGGATTGGCTTCGAGTGGTTGGATCAAGACTTGGGTGGCTTAGGAGACTTGGACCAGTGGTCAGGCTGGGCTGGACCAGGGATAAGGCTCTTCTCACTCGGGCTCTCCTTGGTGGAAAGACGGGCTAACTGGGGTGGAGAAGGACTCAAAGCAACTGGATTGCATTTGGGCTTGATGGCTTCTGAGGGATGCCAAAATGAGAAGGGGAGGGGGGTATTTATAGCAACAGGGAGTGGCAGAACCCGTAAATAAGTTTGGGCGGCCCTCAGGGGGCCGCCCGTACGGCCTTTCTTGGGATTCAACGGGCAGTACGGAGCTACTCCGAGGCTGCGGTCTGGAACTCGGTGAGTTAACTGGGTTTAAGAGATGGGTTGACACGGTGAGTTGACTCGATGGGTTGACTCCTGCGGGTTGACTCGGTGATTTGACTTAGCGGGTTGACTCGTCGAGTTTGACTTTTTTTGGGATTTTTTTACTGGTTTTTCTTATGGGGGGTTTTTCAGGCTGATGTTTAGCGGTGAGTTGACTGGGTTCAGGCTTGAGTTGGGCTATGGATTGGGGCTTACAAGGGTGAGTTTGGCTGAGTTTGGACATGGGATTTGGGTGTATGGTCCTCCATTCATTCAGCTATCTCTACCAACATTGTAGTCGAAGGTGGGGTGTTTACAACCGCACAACATACACGTGACGTGGGCCCCACTTGCATAAATCCCAAGGCAGTCTTATCATGCAATCAATTCATCCATCAATTACTTATCAATCACCCTATTAATCATCCCATCAATCAACCAATCAATCACATATCTCTCTCCCTATTAGTCAACCAAGACCATGCACAAGCCATCCCTTTCCATTCCCTCTCCCATGCTTGCCCATGCTAAGCCATCCCCCTTTCTCTTTCCCTCCCCATTCTATCCCTCCATCTTTTCCTATTTCCTTCTCTATCTAAAAAGTTCTACCACAAAGCCCCCCCCCCCCCCCCCTCATTTCCAAAATTTTTCCTAAGCAAGAGAGTGAGAAAAGAGATTAGAGAAAGAGAGAAAATGATTAGAGAGAGAAAGAGAAAAAGAAAGAAGATTAAGAGAAGGAAGAGAGATTAGAGGGACAGATTAGTGAGAAAATAGGTGAGATTAGAGAGAAAAGGGAGAGTATTAGGAGTCAGGAAGAGATTGTGAGCTTATCTGATTAGAAGAGGAGATACACCCCATTGAGTCGTCCGATCGACGATCCAGGTCAATTTAGCTGTACATCTTCAACGTGAATGCAACGGAGGACATAATCTCAATTTTTTTTCGTTATTTTTCTTTTGTTTTAGGAGCCCACAAGGTGGGAACTACCCACAAGGGATTTTTAAACGGTCTTAATCCCCCCTCTAGGACTTAGCCATAGTTCTAGTAGCTCCACCTAGCTTCTGCATAAATGCGTCGGGTGTCGTGTTAGACTACCTTGTGCAATTTCAAAAGGATCATCATCTTGGAAGGATTCCCATCCTATATGTCAATGTCATTACTAACATATTTTTCTAGTGCAAAGTTAGCCTTTCGGATTCTTTAGCTATTGTTTCAAAAAGAGATTGAATTGAAAATTCTAAAGGAAATATCGAAAAGTGTTACCTATGACCAACTAGGGGAGGGTTGTTCACCTAAGCTGGTAATGAGATTAGTGTGAAAGCCATCGATAGAACGGTAAGTCAATCTCTTATCATTGGCTTATTGTTGATCTGTACGCTTTCTAAACTTATAATCCAATTGATCAATGGAAGAAGGGTAATCCTGAAAGATGAAGAGTTGGGTAGTCACCGACCACACTAGGTCATGATTGTTTGAATTGCTCTATTTGTCAATTAATTGGTTGGAACTCAGTTTGAACACTCACTAAGTCATTGAAAGATAGGTTTGTTATTATCATGATACTAAGTATCTCTAAGTTTCATTATTTCCATAGTTTGAATTTTATAGAAGTAAGTTTTCCAAGAGAGAGTTAAGGCTGGGAATTTTAAATTATTTTTCGCATATTTTGCTCGAGACTAACAAAATACTGGTTGGGGTGTGTGTTAAGCCTTGAATTATACATATTTATCCCCAATTCTACACTTTAATTATATAAAAAATGAGCTTAAAGATTGACTTTTATGTGTTTTCATGATTATAAGAGCAAATGAGAGATGTGAATGAAATAAGCTTAATAGGGAACTGATGGACAATAAGCCATGGACCACCACATGAACGGTTTGGATTTGAGGCATGACTAGCTTTCAAAACAAAAAGAAAAAAAATAAAAAGAATAGAAAAGGTGCTGCATGTTTCTGGAGTTTGAAATAAGAAAGAAAAAAATTAGAAATAAACTTGGTGTTTTGAGTTTCAAAGAAAATAGGAAACAGACTTATTTCCATTTTGGGTTTAACCGAGAATAAGAAACAAATAGCTCAATCTCATTTTCACCTTCTGGCCCAATTCACGGGGCCCATATTGATGATTTTTACAAATCCAATCCATCCATGTCAAAGAGAAGCTCGATGAAGAAAAAACCCAAGTGGTTTCGTGTCGATCGGAGCTATGAATTGACCGTGGCAGCCAAAATAATACGAACTATCTAGAACTTTTCTGATTTCTGCCGACTCAACTCTGGGATGGTCCAGGTGGTCCAGAAATACTGATATTAAGAATCTAAGTTGACCATCTTGTAGAGAACATCATGAAAATGCGGTATAGTTTGATTACCGCTGCTGTAGAAGCAAGAAACAAGTTACCTTGTCCTAGAGGGGGGTGAATAGGACACTTTTTAAATTTCTCAATGCAAAGTATTCTTAGAGCACTTTTATCAAACACAAGATATGCAAAATATAAATCAATAAAAGCACATGTGAAAGAAGTAAATCAGTTCATCCATTCACCACACAACAAGAGATTTTTATAGTGGTTCGGTTATGTACCTACTCCATTCCCGGCTGATCCACTCACTCCTTGAGTGGCCGGATTTCACTATCACTATGGTTTTAAATGAGGTTAACCATAAACCTTAACATCCTACAAAAGGACTTACGACTCAACACATGGATTCATCCTTCCATAGGACTAATCCATGACCACTTAGTCCTACACAAGGGCTTGTCCTACTCAAGGACTTGTCCTACGCAAGGACTCTACCGAGTTTGGGTCTTCAAACTCTGAAACCCAAATCTCAACTTGAGGAGGTTTCTTGGACTCGAAAGACTAAATATACTTAGCTGATTGAGTCCCTTGATGATGCCTTTGTTGAAGAAGCTTCGGCTTGTACGGAAGACGTCTTCTTCAGCTCCCTCGATCAGCAACCTTGCTCCGGATGACTCATTGTAGATTCCAAGGTGAGGGATTAAGGTTAGGTTGAGGCTATATGAGGATATAGCTTTTATATGAGGAAGGCTTCTACCTAAACCACCATTAATGGCATTGATGACAAGAGAATATCTATGAGAGGTAGGTCAAGATGCCATTAAAGAGGGGTTGAGTTCATGATTCAATCCAAGCTTTGAATGCTTCATCAATGTTGGTCAGATCAACATGGATTGAAGTATGAACTCAACAAATCTCAGGGTTTGGAAGAAGGGGATCTCAAGAAGAAGGCTCACACAAACCCTAAATGATGCTCAAGGTCCCTTGGGCAAGATCCAACCGAGTTCTATAAATAGATATGACATTCAACGGTCAGAAAACGGTCAGCTCGATAGGTTCCGATCGATCGGACATAAGTTTTAGCCAAATTTGAATTTTGCTCAAAAACAGGTTCTCCGATTGATCGGACTTAGTTCCGATTGATCGGAAGACCCTGTACGATTGATCGGACAGATAGTCCGATGGATCGGAATTCCTTCCAGAGAGATTATGTAATTATTCTAGAAATTCCTCCGATGGATCGTATGAATGTCCGATGGATCGGAGCACCCTGTCCGATGGATCGGACAGACCTCCGAGTGATCGTAAAAGAGTCCAGAGAGATTTTCAATGTTTGCTGGACAATTATACGATTGATCGGACATACTGTCCGATTGATCGGAACACACTGTCCGATGGATCGGACAGCCCTCCGATGGCTCGGAAAAGTGTTCAGAGAGGTTTTCAATGTTACTGGACTATCTTCCAATGGATCGGACACATTGTCCGATTGATCGGACATCTATCGGACTATTCTCCGATGGATCGGGTATGTATCGGAGAGAGCAGACATATATTTTTTCAATTTTAAAGCAACTTTTGCTACCATGAATCCTTCCATTGCTGATCTTAATGGAAGGTGGGCTATAGATGGTGCTAAGGGTGTGCCTAGAAAGGATTTGGACCATCTATAGAAGGTTTTGGGATGAAAGGTTTGGATGGAGAGGCTTGAAGCTGACTTGATGAGCGATCTTCTTTGAGAAGCTTCTGTCTTCAGCCGCAAGGAAACTGTCTTCAGCTGCAAGGAGACTCGACGACACACTAACCATGGTAATTGACAAATCTTTGCATTAACAATCTCCCCCTTTGTCAATTACCAGACAAAGCCAAACCTATACAAGTCTTGGTCCATACCACAGACTTATCCTAGACACCAAAACCAAAATACATCATGTCGAGGAAAATAAAAACTTTATACATAGACATGACTCAATACATACAAAATGTACAGACTCAATGTACAGACTAGGCTTCACTTGAACTCCCCCTTGGTCCCTGCACACAAAAGATCAACAAAAAGATAACCTGGACCTTTTGGTGGGATAAATTCTCCCCCTTTTTGTCAGTGATTGACAAAGGTTAGCGAAATGAGAATGTAGCGCATATGTCATAGACGAAAGGAGGAAATAGACATTATCGTGCTGAGAGAGGAAGCCAACACACACATGGTCATGCAAAGATATACAAGTATATGATAGTAAGCACAGAGGGCTTATAGCCCAAGCAACCAACCTCCCCTCCTGAAATGTATATCATGACCAACATACCATATATACAAAATCCAAAAGAGGGCAAGAAGCCCAAGAAGGATAAAGCAATTTCGCACAATTATATGTATATATGCACAAGATAGCCAAAAAGGATGATCATCAGACAAATCAACATAAGATCATAGCAAAATATCATAACAAGAAAAACATAATGATCATCAGAATATCCAGGTGCCAACACAAATCATAGCAAAATATCCAAAAAGGATGACCATCAGACTATCCAAACCAAAATATGAAAAAGATGTATCAATCAATACAACTAACAACGTCGCTCCAAAAAGATATCTGCGACGACTCCTATACTACGGACCCTAACTAAAAGGATAGACATGCTATGGAGCAGGGCCAGCGACGTCAGGGCTAGTGATGTCATCTCGACGACAGGAGAGTGCTGATGTGAGGCGCTGGACAGCATCATGAATGGTCTGCATCAAGCCCTCAAGACGTGAAAGACGGCTCCCCATGCTGTGCAAGGGCACCTTCCACACGATCGAGTTGAGCAGAGATCTGCTCCGTGCTGGGAGGAGGAGGTGCCGAAGAGGCGTCGGACTGAAGTCGCCGCTTGACTGAGCGACGAGCTGGGGCCGGCGTCGGTGATGGAGCTGAAGACCTGCTGTGGGTGTTAGACGACACCTGTGTGGGGGTGTGAGAGAAATCCCGGTCTTCTACATTATCCTCTTTTGGTAGGGTCATCTTCTTGATATTGAGGTCCCCGAATGTGCGGCGAGGAATAGGGTGGACCACAATATCTGTGAACCCGCAATCGTGCCCCAATCTGGTAATGATCCAGCCGAACGGAATGGTGTTGCGGTTGTGAGGCAGGGCATCTAGAATATGATGCAAAATGATAGATGGGAGACACAGGCGCGTGCCATGACCAACGTGATAGAGCAGATTGACCATATTTGCAGTAAGATCGGATTTGTTACTACTTGCGTGGGTAGACATTTGTACTGAAGATCTGGTGGAGCACTCGAAACCTATTTGACATTTCAGACGCCCGAAGTGCACTACCGTCTATCCACTCCGGATTGGGACCCCGACATAAGTATCGAGTCCAATCAGCCCTAAGAGTAGAATCAAGAAGATTGTCATTCGGCTATGGGGCTGTGGACACGGGAACACCAATCAGATTGGCTATGGTTTGGGCTGTGACCTTGACGACCCGGCCTCCGACAATAACCTCACATGAGGGCGGGTTTCCAACGGGGTTGATGATTTTAGATAGAAATGTATACACAACCTCAGGATGGGCTACGCCTCCAAATCGTAGCACAGCATCCCACCCAATCTGTGCAAGAAGAGCGGGAATGCCAAAGGGCTCCACACAAGACAAAGTGACCTCCCGCTCATATATAATGGTGCGGGATTGGAATCGGGAGATTGAGGCTGGACTCTCAGGCTGGGCAGGAGGAGCAGCAGGTGGTGGAGAGCTCTGAGAAGGTCGGGAAGTTTGGAGCTTCTTGGTCCTGGCGGTGGTGGATGGCCCAGCAGCCATCTTGGACTTGCCCTTAGGATCTTTAGGCATGGTGTATCAAGTTTGGAGGAATGATTTGAACAATGTAGACACCCAGATGGACAGAAGAACTTCAAATCCCTACAGATAATCTGATAGAGGAAAAGGGACAGAAGAAACCGATCGAATAGCAAGAAACCGATCGGACAGCAAGAAATCGAACTGACAGCTTGGGAGATCTTACCTAGGAGACACGAAGACCTATTGTTGCTGCAAATGAGGACCGATGGAAACCCAGCTGAGCTATAGTCCGATCGCACAGGGATGCCTTAGCAAAGAGTCTGAGAGAAAACAGAAATAGGGCAGAAATGAACAGGGCTCGCGTATTTAACTGTTGAACTCCTAATATTTCCGATTGATCGGACAATGTGTCTGATCCATCGAAAATGCCCCCAGTGACATTTTAGCAGCTAAACCCTTCCTCCCTTCAGCAAATGATGCCCCAGCTAATTTTGTAAGAGTGTAAGCTTTGGAATATCAATGATCACACAATAAAATGAGGCTAATTCCTCAGATATACCTATATGCACATAAGTTTCCAATTTGCTAGAATGAGCACACACCGATAGACTTCCGAAGGTGTTCAAACCTTGTGGAATCTAACAGCTTAGTAAGGATGTCGGCCAATTGCCGCTCAGTTTGAATGTATTCAAGATTGATCAGTTTTTCCTCAACTAGTTCTCTTATAAAGTGGTGCCGGATGTCGATATGCTTGGTTCGAGAATGTTGAACCGGATTTTTTGAGATATTAATGGCGCTTGTGTTGTCACAAAAAAGCGTCATTTCATCCTGATTAAGACCATAATCCTTCAACATCTGCTTCATCCAAAGCAGTTGAGCACAGCAACTACCGGCAGCAATATATTCTGCTTCAGCAGTGGACAATGAGATGGAATTTTGCTTTTTGCTATGCCAAGCAACTAAGCAATTTCCGACGTAAAAACAGCCACCACTAGTGGATTTTCTATCATCCATATTTCCGGCCCAATCGGCATCGGAGTACCCCGCAATGATGGTTGAGGTGTCAAAGGGGTACCACAAGCCATATTCAGTTGTGCAGGCCACATATCTAATCACTCTTTTTACAGCAATGAGGTGTGATTCCTTAGGATCGGCTTGAAATCTAGCACATGCCCCTACACTAAAGGCGATATCAGGTCTACTTGCTGTGAGGTAGAGAAGACTCCCAATCATACTTCTATATAAATGTTGATCAACACTATTGCCAGATAAGTCTTTAGAAAGTTTAATGGTGGTGGCCATAGGCGAGGTGTATGATCGACCCGAGTCTAGCCCAAATCTCTTGACTAAATCTTTTGCATACTTAGTTTGGTTGATAAAGATTCCATTTTTCAGCTGTTTAACTTGTAATCCTAGGAAAAAATTCAGTTCGCCAACCAAACTCATCTCAAATTCAGATTTCATTAGTTCAGCAAATAAGCCAGAAAATTCTTCACAGTTAGACCCAAATACAATATCATCCACATAAATCTGAGCAATGAGAAAGGAATCAGCCATCCTCTTAACAAATAGTGTTTTATCAACACTCCCCCTAACAAACTGGTGAGCAATTAGAAATTGAGTAAGGCGTTCATACCATGCTCGGGGGGCTTGTTTTAACCCATAGAGAGCCTTTTTCAATCGGTAGACTCTTTGAGGATAACTAGGGTCCACAAACCCTTTTGGTTGTTCAACATAAACCTCCTCATCAAGTATACCATTTAGAAAGGCACTCTTCACGTCCATTTGAAATAATTTGAATTTGAGAGCACATGCTATGGACATGAGAATTCGAATGGATTCGAGTTTAGCTACCGGGGCAAAAGTTTCATCAAAATCAATTCCCTCAATTTGAGAGTACCCTTGAGCTACAAGACGTGCTTTGTTTCGAATCACATTGCCAGATTCATCTGTTTTGCTTTTGAAGATCCATTTGGTTCAAATGACATTTTTCTCATATGGTCTTTCAACTAGAAACCAAACATCATTTCGGGTAAACTGTTGAAGTTCCTCTTGCATTGCAAGTATCCAAAACTCATCATTAAGAGCCTCATTTATATTTTTTGGTTCAATTTTTGAAGTGAAGCACACATGACTGTTGATGGCCTCAAGTTGTCTTCTATTCTTGACTCCAACATCCGGATCTCCAATGATTTGATTGAGCGGATGATCCTTGATATGTGGAGCATTTTCCGAAGCTATTGAGGCATTGGGAGTGGGAGATTTTTCATCAGGTTTACCTATGTGGCATGGTTCTCCCACTTCATCATCATCAAGTCTTGTATCTTCTTTGGATTGGTCATAAATGATAACATTTATGGATTCTTGAGTTGTTTTAGTCCTTGTGTTGTACACTCTATAGGCACGGCTATCAGAAGCATATCCTAGAAATATTCCCTCATCGCTCTTAGAGTCAAATTTTCCTAAATTTTCTCTATCTCGAAGGATGTGACATTTGCTACCAAAGACCCTAAAGTATTTAATGTTAGGAACTTTTCCATTCCACAGCTCATATGGGGTCTTATCTAGGCCGGCTCTCAAATAAACTCGGTTAATGATGTGACAAGCTGTATTTACTGCTTCGGCCCACAGATTTTGAGCTATATTTTTGCTGTTCATCATGACTGTGGCCATGTCGAGTAGTACTCTGTTTTTCCTTTCTGCTACTCCATTTTGTTGTGGAGTTTTTGGGGCTGAGAATTCATGTTTGATACCTAAATTTTCATAGAATAGTTCAAAGCGCCCATCCTCAAATTCCCCCCCATGATCACTCCTAATACGTTTCACTGTGCATTCTTTCTCATTGTGGAGTTGTTTCATGAGTTTCTCAAATTCTTCAAATGTATCAGACTTTTCTTTCAAAAATATAACCCAAGTATATCGGGAATAGTCGTCAACAATAACAAAGAAGTACCTCTTACCACCTTGACTCATTACTCTTGTGGGACCTACAAGATCCATGTGGAGTAGATCAAGGGGTTTTGATGTAGCAATGATGGATGTCTTCTTATGTGCAACTTTAATTTGTTTACCTTTCAAGCATTCAGCACATACTTCTTTTGGTTTCTTTCCAATCTTTGGTAATCCTCTTACCAATTTCTTTCTACTCAACCTAGCTAAGGTTCCTGTAATGGACATGACCAAGCCGTTGATGCCATAATTCAGTATCATCATTAATAGCCATGTGGCATACTGCAGATGGTCCCTCATCACCCTTGTTTTCAATCACATAGCAGTTATCTCCAGTGCGAAACCCTTTTAATATTAATTTTTCAGTTTGGTCCATAATTTCGCACATTTCTTTGGAGAATTTCACGGAATGCTGTTCATCACATATTTGAGAGATGCTTAATAGATTATGTTTCAAACCGTCAACACATAGTACATCCTCAATTTTGGGCAATCCTGGCCCGGTGATGGTTCCTTTTCCAACAATCTTGGCAACACTCCCATCTCCAAAGGTAACAGACCCACCATCAAATTCAGCATAATCACAAAACTGAGTCCTGTCACCTGTCATGTGTCGGGAGCATCCACTATTAAGATACCACCTAGTGTTTCTTCCGGCTCTAAGGGCTGTATGGATAACTAAGCATTTGTTCTTTACTACCCATTTAGAGACTACCCTTTTTGGAGAACTAGGTTTCTTGGTTGATTCTAGGGATGTCATTGTTTGGGCATAAGCTGTTGAGGCTTTCTCTTTACTTGCTTTCTCTTTCATCAGCTCCATGGTTCTTTTGTTCAACTGTTTTACCATTTCAAGGAGCTCTTCCATTCTTTTGTCTTTCTTTGGTGGAGTGGGATAATTTTTCCTCATGTATGGTGTTTGCTTAGGAGGACTCCACATCTGATTCACCCTTTTTCCAGTAGGTACAAATTTACCTTTCAAGTTTCGAACCGGATTCTTAAAGACCAAGCATTCAAACTTCAAATGTCCAACATCTCCGCATGCATGACATATAGGAGAATTTCTTTTAGTGCTTCCTGATGCATTCCTGGTCTTTTAGGTTCTGGGTTACTAACCTTAGTTGGCTCATCATATTCTAGCCCTCTTGTATTCCTACAAGGCTTACCTGACTTAAGGATATCATCAAGTTTTTCTCTACTTTGGGCAAATCTTTCATTGAGTTGACTTTCTTGATTAAGCTGCAAGACTAAACACTGATTTGTAGATTTTGCCTTTTTCAGCTCATCTTCTAGGGTATTAATTTTGTCTTGAGCTGCTTTGTTTTTCTTTTCCAATTCACAGATCTGATGGTAAAATCCGTGGTTTTCTCTCTTCACTTCTTGCATTTCATCAGCCAATTTATTATTGTCAATATTAGCTTGGCTCAACTTCTTGGTAAGAAGGATGCTTTGACGAAATAGCTCATCATAGGCAACTTGCAAACCTTCATTATCATCCTCGTCATCATCGGAGGATGTCACATTGTTTTCTGATAGCTCATGATCATCATTGTCTCTTTCGCCTTGTAAGTCTGGGACAATCTCCGAGATAGAGGCCATCAAAATTTTAACTGATCCTCTCTCATCACTTTGATATTCTTCTGTTTCTGAATCTGTACTTCCGAGGTTGTCCCATGTGGCTGCCATCGCTTTCTTTTTAAATTTTTCTTTGGCAGGAGCTTGGCAGTCAGAGGCAATATGACCATAACGACCACAGTTGTAGCACTTGGGATCTTTTGGCTTGTTGTAAGATTTTCCTGTATAGCGCTTTTTGTCAAAAGATTTGCTATTCTTATCAACCCTCTTTCCTTTGTTTTTGAAGAATTTTCTAAATTTCTTGGCCATAAGAGCCATTTCATTCATATTCATTTCTTCATCACTATCAACTACAGATTCTTGTGTAGTGTGTGAGGTTTTCAGCACTGTGTTTCTACCTTTTGGGGATTTCTTGAAATGAAGTTCATGGGTCTGTAGAGATCCTAGTAAATCTTCTATTTTCATAGTATCAATGTCTCTACATTCCTCAATAGTTATGACCTTGGAGGAGAATCGTTCGGGTAAGGATCTTAGAATTTTCCTACAAATGCGCGGATCCGAAATTCTCTCCCCCAATCCCCACATAGCATTGGTGACATCACTCAGC
Organism: Liriodendron chinense; assembly: GCA_003013855.2. Classification (NCBI taxonomy): domain Eukaryota; kingdom Viridiplantae; phylum Streptophyta; class Magnoliopsida; order Magnoliales; family Magnoliaceae; genus Liriodendron; species Liriodendron chinense. The sequence goes on from ML058565.1 coordinate 550,076, forward strand.
CGGGTGTAAAAGTCCATGAAGTTCTCGTGTTCTTTCATTTTCATATTCTCAAACTGAGTTGTCAAGAGCTGAAGTTTTGACCTCTTGACTGTACTAGTCCCTTCATGTGTAGTTTTAAGGATGTCCCAAGCTTCCTAGGATGTTGTGCAATTACAAATTCTTTTGAACTCATCCGCTGAAACGGCACAAAAGATAGCATTGAGTGCCTTTGCATTGCTAATGTATCTCAGTTTTTCAAGATCAGTCCATAAGTCATCAGGTTTGACTGTGGTGGTGGTGACACCCTCTGTGGTAGTGCTCAAGAGGGGTATTTCATATTTGATTTACACAGACCTCCATGTTGCATGATCCAATGATTGCAAGAAGACTCTCATTCTTGCTTTCCAATATGCTTAGTTTGATCCATCAAAATATGGAGGTTTGGAAACCATACTAGAATCCCCTTTTGACATGATTTCAAGCTACTAGAGACGGATCACACTCCGGGCGGTTACGCCTTTGAGGAGGAACCCGCTCTGATACCAATTGAAAATGCGGTATAAAGTTTGATTACCGCTGCTGTAGAAGCAAGAAACAAGTTACCTTGTCCTAGAGGGGGGTGAATAGGACACTTTTTAAATTTCTCAATGCAAAGTATTCTTAGAGCACTTTTATCAAACACAAGATATGCAAAATATAAATCAATAAAAGCACATGTGAAAGAAGTAAATCAGTTCATCCATTCACCACACAACAAGAGATTTTTATAGTGGTTCGGTTATGTACCTACTCCACTCCCGGCTGATCCACTCACTCCTTGAGTGGCCGGATTTCACTATCACTATGGTTTTTAATGAGGTTAACCATAAACCTTAACAGCCTACAAAAGGACTTACGACTCAACACATGGATTCATCCTTCCATAGGACTAATCCATGACCACTTAGTCCTACACAAGGGCTTGTCCTACTCAAGGACTTGTCCTACGCAAGGACTCTACCGAGTTTGGGTCTTCAAACTCTGAAACCCAAATCTCAACTTGAGGAGGTTTCTTGGACTCGAAAGACTAAATATACTTAGCTGATTGAGTCCCTTGATGATGCCTTTGTTGAAGAAGCTTCGGCTTGTACGGAAGACGTCTTCTTCAGCTCCCTCGATCAGCAACCTTGCTCCGGATGACTCATTGTAGATTCCAAGGTGAGGGATTAAGGTTAGGTTGAGGCTATATGAGGATATAGCTTTTATATGAGGAAGGCTTCTACCTAAACCACCATTAATGGCATTGATGACAAGAGAATATCTATGAGAGGTAGGTCAAGATGCCATTAAAGAGGGGTTGAGTTCATGATTCAATCCAAGCTTTGAATGCTTCATCAATGTTGGTCAGATCAACATGGATTGAAGTATGAACTCAATAAATCTCAGGGTTTGGAAGAAGGGGATCTCAAGAAGAAGGCTCACACAAACCCTAAATGATGCTCAAGGTCCCTTGGGCAAGATCCAACCGAGTTTTATAAATAGATATGCATTCAACGGTCAGAAAACGGTCAGCTCGATAGGTTCCGATCGATCGGACATAAGTTTTAGCCAAATTTGAATTTTGCTCAAAAACAGGTTCTCCGATTGATCGGACTTAGTTCCGATTGATCGGAAGACCCTGTACGATTGATCGGACAGATAGTCCGATGGATCGGAATTCCTTCCAGAGAGATTATGTAATTATTCTGAAAATTCCTCCGATGGATCGTATGAATGTCCGATGGATCGGAGCACCCTGTCCGATGGATCGGACAGACCTCCGAGTGATCGTAAAAGAGTCCAGAGAGATTTTCAATGTTTGCTGGACAATTATACGATTGATCGGACATACTGTCCGATTGATCGGAACACACTGTCCGATGGATCGGACAGCCCTCCGATGGCTCGGAAAAGTGTCCAGAGAGGTTTTCAATGTTACTGGACTATCTTCCGATGGATCGGACACATTGTCCGATTGATCGGACATCTATCGGACTATTCTCCGATGGATCGGGTATGTATCGGAGAGAGCAGACATATTTTTTCTATTTTAAAGCAACTTCTGCTACCATGAATCCTTCCATTGCTGATCTTAATGGAAGGTGGGATATAGATGGTGCTAAGGGTGTGCCTAGAAAGGATTTGGACCAGTCTATAGAAGGTTTTGGGATGAAAGGTTTGGATGGAGAGGCTTGAAGCTGACTTGATGAGCGATCTTCTTTGAGAAGCTTCTGTCTTCAGCCGCAAGGAAACTGTCTTCAGCCGCAAGGAGACTCGACGACACACTAACCTAGGTAATTGACAAATCTTTGCATTAACACATCAATATTTGTAAAAACATATATTTTCATATCAAACGAAAGTGTGGTTTGATTGTACCAGTTGAAGAAAGATGGACCATCCTGAGAGATTCCAACTGCGCAAATTTTATAAAGGCCTTGAATGTTTTGATTTTCGCACCTAATTATGGAATTGTTTTGGACAATCTAAGCTGTCTATCATGTCGAGGAGGAAGTTTTCTACCAATGTTCAAAATTTGAGGGCAATCAGACCTCTGTACACTCTGTATTGTTGAAAACAAGATGACTAGGTTTTGCAAGTGTCTGAATTGCATAATTTTGAGAGGCGGTCACTGATCTAATTCGTGGGCCTACTCAAGGGATCAATTGAGAAATCGAAACCATTTATGAGGAAGTAAAATTGTTAGGGAAGCTAAAAATGAATTTCAAGGCAATTCGACCGTTGATTAACCCGTGCTAAGCGAAATAAAATCGCATTTGTTGCTGATTTCTTGTTTGCATTATAAATATGAAGCTCTTCTCTCTTCTAAGTGTCAAGGATGTGGAGAATGACTTGGAGGCTTGGAGAAGGAGTTCTAATTCAAGTTTTAAGAGTTTTTTTCTAGTTTTATTTCCCTTTTTATATTTTTTCTCAAACATTTTAGTTTATTGATGTTAGAGATGAACTAAAAGCTCTTAGATAAAGCTAAGAGGTGAAGCTTGTACCTTATTTTTTATGAGTTGATTCCATCTATATTTTCTTTTTTATGCTTTAATTGAAGAACATGGTTTGATTATAGTTTAAATGGAGTTTTAGTTCTAGTTCTTCTTTAATCTATTAATGACTTCGGGCTCATTAGATGCTTAGAGGTTCTAAAACTAGTTTCTTAATTATTTTGCATTGTTTAGACCTATAAGTTCATTTTATTGATCTACCATAGACTACAGGCATGGTAAATGCTTTGAATTCCCTATGCTCTATAGTATGGATATTAACATAGGAAGTATTTCAAACCTAAGTTCATATATTTGAGAATTATGAGATGAATGAAATTGTTTATCAATTGTAGTTTGATTAAAATTAAATTATTGTTCTACTTCTAGTTTAGTGACAGGATTAAAAGTAGGCTATGATTATGATTTTATATGTTTTGGAAGAAGGATCGACTTGTATAGTTCAATGAATTGAATTCCCTACGCCCAATACCTAAGCTTGGAAAGAGAGAACTATCATTGATGAATGTTCTAATTACTTCATATTGATTGTGATTTAATCGCTCCATATTCTGGCTACATAGGATGAAACTCTAACTCTAGTTGAGATAAGATAAAACCTAGTTGAATTAATTCATTGGAAATAACTATAAGTTGATCCTTGATGCTCTAGTATTAGTTTTTCATTAATTTTACTTTTATCCTAATTTCATCCATCTTCAAAATCAATTCCAATTTAGTTTAGTTAATTTAGTTCTAAATCCTAGATAGCCTTAGAGTGTTTAAACCTATACACCTTCCCCATGGATCGACCTCGGTCTCATCGAGAATATTACTATATCGCGACCCTACACTTGGGGTTGTGAACATGGCTCCTGAGGAGGAGCCGTTAAGGCCATAATAGGTGCAACTTGCTTCCCTTTACCCTTCCGAAGTACCATCTCATTGCACATGTGGGCCTTGTTTTGATTGCCTCTGACCACTCCGACCCCAGTTGGAGTGGGAAACTTGACGCAGAGATAATATGACGACAACGCGTCTTTTAACTTTATAAGAGATGGTCGCCCCAAGATGGCATTGTACGTTGACTTTCGGTCCACCACCAAGAAGCTTATCATCAAGTTTATCTTATTTGGGACCTCTCCGAAGACAACCGGAAGGTCAATGCACCCTTCCGGGGTGATAACTTCTCCCCCGAAACTGACCAATGGGGTATGGACTAGCTTGAGCAAACTTCTCAACAGATTCATACTATTGAAGGCTATAACATACAGAACATCTGCTGAACTTCCTATGTCCAACATGATCATGTGAGTCTTATAGTTTGACACTCTCAATGCTACTACAATAGCATCATCGTGGGGGACCTGAATCCCCTTCGCGTCCTCCTCAGAGAAGGTGATGACCTGGTGTTCCATTATAAGTTGTTTACCAGGTCTCTCTGTCAAGAATACCGTTTGAAGCTCCTCCTAAGCCTTCCTGGTGTGGGCCTTTTTGGCATTGTGTGAATCTCCACCTCTGGATGGTCCGCCGAAGATAGTTCGGATTTCTCCTGCAGGTTCTGGGTGCTCGGAGGACTGAGATTGCTCTTATGCTTCGTGGTCTTACCGTTCAAGTGCTCGGTCCCACTGAGGTCGGTCTAGCCGATGAGGGGATTTATCGTGTCTTCTGGGGGAGTGGTCTTGCCACTCCACATATGCGCGGAGGTGGCCTTTCTTGATGAGAGTCTCAATCTCATACTTAAGGGCCATCCAGTCCTCCGTATCATGGTCGTGATCTAGATGGAACCGGTAGTACTTTCGTTTATCCCTTTTATTAGGATCTATCCTCGTCTTAGATTTACTTCTGATCTTTGATATGTATCAAGATCTTTTCTTTCGTGGCATTAGGGGGGTATAGTTAAATATCGGCCCTCAGGGGGGCCCTTTCTCGAGGATCAATCTCGCCCATCCTCCCTTTGCTTCTTTTTATCTGAGGATGAGCAATCGTCGTGTTTCTTCTTCTTGTCACTGGGCCCAGCCTCGGCCTCGCGTCTGGCCCTTGCCACCTCCTCAACATTAATGTACTTTTGGGCCTTAGCTTGTAATTCAACCATTAGTTTTTTGGTGGATTTATCGAGGGCAAAACGGAATTCTTTATTCCTGACTTCGCTGAGGGGCGCAGTCAGGCCGACGTCATCAGTATACCCCTCCTTGTGTACTGATTTGGAGGTGAAGTAGGCTATGAAATCCTTCAAAGACTCATCTGGTCTCTTCTTGATCGTAACCTGTTGAGCTCTGAATTGTGCATATTCTAACCCCAATTCATCACACATTATGCATGGTTTGCATGTTTAAAAGACTAATCTAATACATGTTTTGTGTTTGTAGGAATGAGAGAGAGATTTCACTAATTCGATGCCTAATGAGTCACTTTATATACGTTGAAGATCAAAAGGACAACTGACAAAAGTGGAAGAAAGATGCAAGCGAGAAAGAGAATAAAGAAGAAAAAGTTATAGAAAATTGCACTATCGACCGGTCGTCTGACCGATCGGCCATGGCCCACGACCGGTCAAAAGTTCAAATCAGAAGGCCTTATGCTGCCAACCTTGCTGGACCAAAATAGATGAAACCGACTAGTTGGCCACCACTGATGACCGGTCGTATTTCATGGAGTGTCAAAGATTTTAAAGCAAAGCTCGCTGGAACAAAAGTGTGAGTCGACGATCGGTCACCCGACCAGTCAACCACGCGAAAATTCAAAAAAGAAGTTTGTTCTTTAAGCTCCAAAATTTCATGTGCAAGTGCGTAAATCCTTACATAATTCTGGAATCTTCCACCGTAGAGCATCAAACCTATAAAAGGACACTTAGGGTTTGTTCCTAAGGTATCCTAGAAGAGATTGGAGATTGTGGGAAGTGAAGGAGAGCATCGTGGAGCGTCCACAACTCCGTCCGACTTCGGGTTTTTCTAATTTTTCATGTTTTTCTCTAGTTTTTTAATTTTAGTAGTAGCATGATGATGCTCGGCTAGAACCTCTTAGCTAAGGCTAGGAGGTGAAGCTTGTAGCTAATTTTCATGTAGAATTTATTTAATTCAAGTACCTTTACTTAAAGTTTAGATATTTAAGTTCTAGTTTGAATAAAGTTGGTATTTTTGGATGTTTTATGAGAGTTCATGTGCTTCGGACATGAGTTCCTTGCAATTCTCCACGATTATCATGTTTTGATTGATTAGATTCGAATTGTAGTAACCCTAGAGCATACGATAGTCTCTTGGCATAGTTGTTACTTCGGAGGCTACATGTTTGAATTCTATGTGCTTCATTAGAATTAGAATCTTATTTTCTAACTTAAGTGGGATTGTTTGTGTTTGAATGCTTAATCTTCCAACTAGATGAGAGATAGAACTTCGAATCTAGTTGTGTTTATGCTTGAATGAATGAATTCACATAGAACTACTACAAGTGGATCCTTGAAGCCTTAGATCCATTGATTAATAGATTTTTATAAAAGTTACTATTTTTTTTCTTAGTTTACAAAATCGAACTTCAAAATTTTTGAACTTGAAGTTGCTAGAATAGTTTGAATTGGTTTACCCTAATTCCCTATGGATCGACCTCGGTCTTACTGAGTTATTACTACATCGCAAGCCTTGCACTTAAGGCGAGCGAACATAGCCAAGTGAGTCGCTTGCTTCTTCATCTTCCTGCTCTTAAGAAACTACAACACAAACAATGTACACAGCTGAGGAAAGGAGCTGATGGAATGTGGCTTGAGATTCCTGTACCACGTTCGTGCTGCATCTTTGAGGGTGAGAGAGAATGCCCTACACATGATCTTTGGACTCACACCGTCAAGTTCCATATAAGCCTAAATGTCTCAATATGATCCATGAGGTCCCCTACCCCAATGTAGTGAGGGATGTTGTTGGGCACCCGAAACTTCTCTAGTCGAGGCGCATTCATAATATCGTTAGTGAATGGTGGATCAGTTTGTTCCACCATCGCCTGTATCGTTAAAGGCACACTACATTGATAATGATGTTCCATGGTAGCGAACTTCTCATCGAGCTTATTTAGGTCTCTCTCCCATGCTAATGTGTGATTAGCATTAGAGACTTCAATGGCCTCGATGGCCTCACCCTGATGCTGTCTTCTAGCATTAAGCATGTGGCGTAGATCTCCGACAGGAAGGTTACTTGCTCCTTGGTGGATAGGTGCTTGGATAGGTGGTCTGACCCGACTTGCTGCAGGTTGATTATGTCCATGCTGCTCCCGAGGTCAAGGGGAATGGATAAAATGCAGTGGCGCATTGGGTTGAGGAGGAGCGGTAAGGGGAAACAGTTGTTCCAGTCGTCTCACAATGCCCGCAAACTGAGTGATCTCGGCCTGTATTGCCAGCATATCTTCTTCAACGACATTGATTCTGGTGGTGTCGTCAACCGAACCTGGGGGTTGCGGCACTAGTGGTGGAAGAGCTTGAGCTTGATCCCCCTAGGAGGAAGATACATCCTCCACCAAAATTTGTGAGCCCACATGAGCAGATGTTTGTGTTGTCGTGGATGCTTCGGCTAGGTGTTTGTTCTTCGGATGCATCGTGAAGATGATGAAGAGATGAGAATAACGAAGTAAGAATGCAGCGAGAACGATCTAGTTGTTTCCCACAGACAGCACCATTCTGTTAACGTCTAAAATTGGAGTAATGGATATTGATCAAGGATCAATGGTTAGATCTTCTTCGCTCGATGTGGACACAGATCAACGGTGGAGTTCCTGTGACCTAAGATAAGAGAGAGAGAGAGAGAGAGAGAGAGAGAGAGAGAGAGAGAGAGAGAGAGGGGGTGTCGGTCATGCCGGAGGAGGACCCTCCAATGCTTAAGTCAAAAAGAGTGATTTAGCCTTAGAATTTTGAGTAGCGTACTTGATTGTATAAAAGTTGCGTACCTTGAAGTCATACGGTAGGGTCCTTTCATAGATGATAAAGACCCATGTTTCTCAGCTGTAGATATGTTGATCTTGTTTTAAGAGATATATCTATATGAGATATTGTCTAGAATGTATTTCCGGATTTAGAGAGAGATTATGTTTATCACATTCAAGTTGCACGTATCCCGAGATTGTTTGATATCCACATATGATGGTAAGAAATGTGCTCAGATCCGAGGACGTCAGGCATCCTAAGTTGAATTGTTTTATAGTTAGTCAGTAGTACAACAAATCTTGAGTAATTTAGGATTTGGGAATGGCAAGGATGACGTTTTCTCTTCTTTATGACACTTTGTATCCTGAGGAAGAGGGCTCAGCCCAATATCCGTGGCCTGAGGCCAAGCCTAGGGGCTCAGGTCCAATTCCACTATCTGATAATGAAGCTGAGTGCCTAAAATCCCGAATGTTTCTTGAGGACAATCTGAGGCCTCGGGCCTACATCATGCTATCTGAGGCCGAGCACAAGGCCTTAGAACTGGATCGACGGCTTTACACTAAACATGAGGGCTCTTCGCATTCACAAGTTTGGATCCTTCGGTAACACGTGTGATTAGCTGGCCTTAGTGGGCCACATATCAGCTGTTGTGCATCTTCCATGTAAGCATTAGCATTAGTAACCTTGTGAGATTTACCCATAACACTTATCTCATTGGACTACTAACTCTCTCTCTCTCTCTCTCTCTCTCTCTCTCTCTCTCTCTCTCTCTCTCTCTCTTTCCTTTTTTCTCCGATTGGTTTCAGAGAACTAAAACAGAGGATTAGTGAACCAGTATGGCAGTCCTAAGCTGGGTCATCCAAAGTGTGGCCCAGCAGATGGTGCATCTAGATTTATCCATCTAGTTTACAGCATTACCAATTGCAAAGATTCGCAACCATCAAAATATATACTTTTTTCAATCCTTTTCTATGAATACAAACACAAAATAAAAGGGGAAAAGAAGGATTAAGAAAAGAAAAAAAATAGTATCCTTTCTCATTTCTGTCAATATACAAAAGCTCACTAAAAAACTACAAGGTCCTGATTTCTCTTTCAATCAGGTGTTGCTTCAGGTATTTGGCTCTGCAGAGAAGAAAACGGCGGTGAAAGATCCAAGCAAGAACATTCCTCATGTATGACCTTTCCCACCTAGCATCTACTCGTGTACAGAACACACAGAATCATGGCTGGCAATCTTCTTTGTCTCGGTCTTCATCAACTTGCTCCTCTGCCTCGATCCTTGGCTCCTCACAATCAAGATAATAAAACACGCCTGATGGGAAAATCATTAACACAACTCGATCAATGTGTTTGTTGTACCATCTCCTCCCTTTACACCAAAACATAAGTGGAACAACAATCATTCCCATTCCTACGCCGAATCCCAGTCCTATGAATATGAATTCCCAATCGAATTTGCTTGCTGATGAGCCCGCAGCTTCAACTACCAAGGGCGGCAGCTTCGCACTGGGAAGGGCACATATTCTTGACAATTGTGGGCCACATAATCCCAAGTTTCCAATGAAGCTATCATTGTTAAATGTAAGGAATTGATTGGAAACTGGTATGCTTCCAACAAGTAGGTTATGCGAGAGGTTCAACACTGAGAGAAATGTCAGGCGTGACAGTTGCTGAGGAATCTCCCCTGAGAGATTGTTTTGAGAGAGATCTAATGACTCAAGCATAGTCAAGTTCCCAAGCGACTCCAGAATCCGGCCCCTAAGCCCATTGTGTGACAGGTTAAGCATGTGGAGCAATTTGAGATCTCCTATCACCTTTGGAATCTCGCCTTCAAAATTGTTGTTAGAAAGATCTACGGATGTGAAGATGGTCAAGATCTTCACGAGTTCCAGATTTAGCCCTTTGCTTGTGACTGTCACTGTGTCCTGGTAGTAGAGCCGAGTTAGATTCAGGAATCCGTATCTGATAATCTGCTGGTAGCTGTCTTCATCCTTCTCCCCATATACCATTGCATTCAAATTTTGGAAACAGTTTGGCAAATTCCCTGAAAAACCATTTGAAGAGAGATCGATGATTTGTAGCATTGGGAAGGACACATTAAGGGACTGCGAAATAGAACCACTGAAGTTGTTGGACCGCAAAACAAGAACCCGCAATTTGGATAGAGTATCCCAATGGTAAGGGAAAATGCCACTTAACCGATTGTTTCCAATGTCAAGAACCTCTAGCTTGTTACAATTGTCCAAAGAACTTGGCAATTGCCCTTGTAGTCGATTTCCATTCAGGTCCAGTGTCCTTAGACTGCAGTTCACACTTGAAACCTCAGGTATGTTGCCAGTAAAGCTATTTCTCCGAAGATTCAGTATGCTGATCACACTGCTAAGCTCACGGAAACATTATGGAATCGAGCCTGCCCAAGTTGTTATTAGACAGATCAAGGACCTGCAAATAATTTGCATTGCAGATGGATGGAGGGATTTCACCATTGATCTTGTTGCCTGAGATTGAAAAGAAAATGGTGAAATTGAGCGAGTGGGCAAAGTTAGACGGGATGATTGATGTGAAGTTGTTGTTGGAGTAATCCAGGACAATGATAGATGGAGATGGAAGCGGAATCAATCCTTGCAGCTGATTAGAGTGAAGGTCAAGGATGTCCAACGTTTTGATCAAAGACAGATTGTGAGGTTGTTCGAGACCCGTCAGTGAATAATGAGAAAGATTCAGAGAAGTCAAAGATCTACTTCCAATTTCCCACACCCACTTGGGTATTTCTCCAGAAATATTGTTGTTGGAAAGGTCCAGAAACTCTATCTTGGATTGGTTTTTCAAGAATTCTGGGAATTCTGTTAGGTTGCAAGAACCCAAATACAATCTCCCAAGCTGGGGAAAGGAAATATTAGTCCCATGAGTGTTGACTGATAAGTAATCATTTGAAAGATCAAGGCCTGAGAGGTTCCTGAGGTTCCGGAGCATGGCTAGTTGCACGGTGCCATTAAACTTGTTGGATGAGAGATCGAGTACTTTAAGCCTCAGGAGATCGAAGAGTGACTGTGGAATCTGACCTTGCAGCTGATTGCCTCTCAAATCAACCGTCTCCAATGTTAGTGAAGCATTAGTGAATTCATCGAGTTGCCCACCCAGTTGGTTTTGGCTAAGTTGTAATGTCTGTAGCGATGGGAGAGTAAACAGATGAGGGTATCTTCCCATGTAGCGAATTGCTCCGTAGGTCAAGCAATTTTAGCTTGTGAAGTCCATCTCCAAAGAAGTTAGGGATTGTACCTGTTAAATTATTAGAAGAAAGGACTATCTTGGCAACTCTCCTCAACGATTTCAGAGCTGGAATGGGACCACTGAAAGCATTCCATGAAAGGTCCAACAGAACCAGCTTGGTAAGACTCTCCAGAGACAGGATCGTGCCACTGAAATTGTTCACTGAAAGGTCCAAATACATGAGTTTGGTAAGGTTTCCCAGACTCAGAATTGAACCATTAAATCCATTCGAAGAAAGGTCCAAATGAACAATTCCGCTGATGTTCCTCATGGAAGACGGGATTCAACCAGAGAATTTGCAACCACCAATCTATAATTTGTTCAAGTGCCTGAGATTATCGAAGGACTGTGGAAGCTCCCTGGAAAATCTGGTGTCGGTGATTATGTAAAGCATTTTCCAGAGGCAATTCAAGGATAGAACCGTTGAGAGATGGATTGGACGCTACATCGAGAACCTCCAACTTGGGCAATTGAAATATCTTTGCAGGGAATTCTCCCTGCAGCTGGCAAGAACTGAGGCGGAGGCATGTCAAATTAGTAAAATCGGACAAGAACTCAGGCACTGCAAAAGAGATCCGTACACCGTCGAGATGGAGTTTTGTCAATCAAGACAGGTTCCGAAGGAGCGTTTCGATGCTCGGATCTTCTAGTTTGAGAGAAGTAAGAGGGTTGCCAAGAAAAAAAAGTAGATATATCGAGCGAGACCATATTACTCATGTGAGAGATTGCGAGTGGGATTTGGTCAGTAAAACCCGAATTGGATAGATTGAGGTGGGTGAGATTACTGCTTCATGTGGTGTGGTCCACTCGCTCAACTTTTTATCAAGTTCACCATCCTCATCATTGCTATCTTTCGAGGATTCACTCTCAACTTTCTTTCTTTTTTATGTGAGTGCCTATGTAAAGTCTTCAAAGCAATGTTTTTCTTTTTAAAGGGAGTCTTAAAGTATAGTTCATGAGTTTGTAGAAAACTTAATAGTTCTTCTACTTTTATATTGTTTATGTCTCTACACTCTTCCAAGGCAATGACTTTGGAGCTAAATCTCTCCGAGAGGGACCTAAGAATTTTTCTCCAAATTTTTCTATTCGAAACCCGTTCTCTTAAGCCACATGTGGAGTTATAAATTAAGTTAAATCTAGTAAAGAACTTTATGATATTTTCATCCCCATCCATCTTAATATTTTTAAATTGTGTGGTGAGGAGTTGCAATTTGGAACGTTTGACAGTCGATTTTCCCTCATGAGTGGTCTCTATGATCTCCTAAGCTGATATGTTAATCTTACAATTACATATACGATTAAATTCATTGGATGAGACAATAGAAAAGATTGTGTTAAGACCCTAGGCATTATAGCCACAAAGAGACCTCTCTCAGTCACTCCAAACTTTCATTGGTTTGAGTCGAGTGATCGGAACTCCATCACAATCCACCATTTCCACTGGTGCGGTCCAACCTTCTTCTACAATGTCCCATACCACTAGATCAATGGACATTAAGAACACACGCATCCGGGCCTTCCAGTATGCATAATTTGACCTATAAAAAAAGTGGTCGAGTGACAAAACTACTCCCCTCTTTGGTAGACATCGTGTTATAGCTTCGGTATCGGATCTTACTCTAAACGGTTAAGTCCTTGAAGAGCAACCTGGCTCTGATACCAATTGAAATTGTGTCGGTAGTCTAACACGACACCCTATGCATATACGCGGAAGCTTGAAGGAGCTTGAATAACTATGGCTAGCTAAACTCCACCACAGACTAAATACCAAGAGCAGACTCAGAATGAAAAGAAATGGATTAACACAAGTCCTAGAGGGGGGTGATTAGGACCGTTTAAAAATCCTTTGAAAAACTTCTCTCCTAATTAAAGTAATTAGCAATTATAAACTAATTAAGTAAGAGCACTTAGCTTCAAAGCTTAAATGGGTCCAATCACAAGGCTAATATATGGTAAGCATATAAACAACCTAGCATAAGCATGCATAGATAATCAAATAATTTAACTAATCAAGAATCTAATCTATATAACTTATGTAGACTATATGAGAATGGATCATAAGAGTCAAGTCTACACAACTTAGTGAAAGTACATCTTATGTGTGAATGTGCCTATCTAGTGCCTAGCATACATTCTAATCAAGCATGCATTATTAAGCAATATTTAAAACAACAAAGCTAGATTAACAATATGTTCAAATACATCACAAACACAAGCATCTATAGTGGTTTGACTTTGGGTCTACTCTACTCCCGGTTCAAGTACGCATCCCTTGAGCACACCGGTATTCACTAGGGAGTTTAAATCATGTTCCTCCTAACCTAAGTGTTTCAATTTGGTTTCACCCTACCGAAGAGTTTGACAAGGTTCCTCCCAACCTATGATAGAAATTTTACTAGTTTATCTCTGAACCAAGATGTTTATAGGCTCCATCCAACCCAGGAGTTTGACAAGGATCCTCCCTACCCTTTGGTTGTAATCCTAGAACCTTGAGTACGCTCTCGCAGGGAGGCTCTCCTTGGAGACTTGATCGACTTTGTAAATCCAAACTCTCACACTCAATCCTCCACGAGGAAGGAGTGAAATCGGACTCTCACAAGCACTTACTTGTCGGGTGAGCCCCTTGTTCAGCACCTTATTGGGTTGCTTAATCTTCACTCTCTCGTGATTCAATCTGCTCCCCAATGCTCCCTCGATCGTGCTACCGTTGTGTTGCCAATTGTTAACGTCTGATTCTACTTAACAGGCTCCTCCAGACGTTCACCCTCCTTCAAGGAACCTCTCCTCTAGACCTGAAAGCCAAAGAAGAAAAACTAAGGGTGGCCGGCGCTTGGTCGTTGGCCCTCCGAAGCTTAACTCAGAGGTGATTTGATAGTAAGATGAAGTGTGAGACATATGCTTAGAGATTATGTACCTTTATCATCTGTGGGACCATCTATTTATTCAGATCCAGGTGATTCTGTCTGTTACACAAGCTGTTAAGATCACTGTTGATTTAGGGGGATAAGAAGCTTATCCTGTTAATCCTTAGATAAGAAGATGATATGGCCACTCTAGATGTCTAGCTAATCATGTTCCTCGATGGGGACCCCTCGTGGTTTGGGACTGTGAATAGAAACAAGCCAAAGCCGGCCTATACGGGGCTGCTGGTACTATGAGACGAGGAACGTCCCCAGCGAACGACCAGCGACCAGGGCTGCTCAGATTTAGGAATATCCTCGTTAGATGACCAGGGAGCAGAGCTGCTAGGATAGCGAAGGTATCCCCACCCGACGACCAACGACTAGGCTTGCTCGCATATTCGGGAAAATATACAGCTGCGTCTACGCGATGTGCGAGTTGCGACCATAAAGGCTCATTGGTCGAATGATCGGGTCGTGTCTTTATGGAACCAAAAGGCGCTCGCGGGTCTCGGGTGTTAAGTCTTTTCGACGACCAACTTTATCCTATAATAGATGCCCCCCAAGTCCTTAGCGTTGAGGAGTCTAAGCGAAGGACTTGCTTGTCTGCACATGTAATCGCCTAATGCATTTTTTGGAGGAGAAGTCGTACATGATTGAGCCCTCATTTATGAGCGCCAGCTTTCCACAGCTTTCGGCAAGGAGGAAATGAAGCGGCGCCCGCCACGTGTCTCCGGAGTTAATGACCATGCCCATTCGACTGTCGTGCTAAACGAATGATCTCCGCGTGTCACTCAAATCTTGAAGGAATGATTTCTTATAAATATACGAAGCCTGCGGAGATTTCTTCATTTCAAAGTTTCATCGGAGGATTTCAAAAGTTCTTCTTCTCTCCTTGTTTCTGTTTCCCTCTGGTGTCCCTGTCTCTCTCTGGCGTAACTTCCATTTTCTTTTTACTTTGAGGTATTCTCTTTTCTTTGTTCTCTTCTTTGAAAGGAAATGGTAAGAGATTCCGACGATGAGACTGTCCCTTTGGGAGACGCAACTCCGGATTCTTCTTCCTCAAACAATGCAAGAGTCCCTGCGGGGAGATACTCTACGTCTAGGTATCCTTCAGTAATGACGGAGGAACGACTAACTGAGTTATGGGAAAGATACCAGATTCCCGACTCTGTCATTCTCCGGTTACCTAGAGAGGGCGAGACTTCGGATTCCCCACCTCCGGGCTATGTAGCCCTATATGATTACTTTTTTATTCTCGGTGTGCGGCTTCCCCTTCACCCCTTTATCCAAGACGTACTTCATATCTACAAAATTGCCCCTGGACAACTCATTGTAAATGGCTGAAGGGTTATTCTGAGTGCTTTCGTTCTCTGGAAGCAAGCCGGCAATGGAGATTTAACCGCCGAAGAGTTTCTTAAAATGTTCCAACTAAAGAAGGCTCCTTCCAATGAGGGCTGGTATTACCTATGTTACTGACACCGGGACAATTACGTTTTGGGGAAACCCACTTCGAATTACCCCGGATGGAGGAAACGGTGTTTTTTACCTCCGAAAGTTGGGAATCTGACGTGGGATCCACCCTTAGGGGCCATAACGTGAGTCGCTTTTTTGGTGAAGGTGGATGAATCTTCATTCTGCCGCAATTATCGTAGTAGTCTTAAACTCCTATTTACCCAACTCCGCTCGTATTCGTAAGTATTCCAACTGGGGGAAAGCCGAGCTTGAAAGGGGGGATCAACGAAAAGATCGTTAAAATCTACAAGCTATCAGTCAGTGACAGGAAAATCGATTCATGTCTCTCACCTCTCGCGACTTGCCGCTTCTGGACTGATATCTCAGGAGGAAGCTGCCATGGCAAACGTTGGAGAGAAGAGAGGATTGTTGCCCCGCCTGAGGGGTACCGGCTCGAAGAGATAGAAGAAAAAGACGGTCGGTCCATCTCACCTATCTGCTCGGTCGGGTGAGGCTACCCGAAGCTCGCAACCATGCGAGCCTATTCCGGAGTCTGCGACAGATGTTCCGATGGTTCCTCCAGAGCCGCCGGTTATTGACATTGTCGACAATTCCCAGAGAAATGACGGGGCGGGGGCAAGTCGCCCCCCGACTGAAGAGCATCGCGAGCCTAAAGTTGCTCGCGAGTTGATCCCCGCTCGCGAGTCATCCGTTGCTCAAGATGCGAGCACTGCTGGGTTGGTCGTGGCTTAGCCTTCTGGAGTTGGGACATTCATTGTCCCGAGTCACTTGCATCCAATTTGTAAGTTTTTATTCGACAACATCACCCCCACAGTCTTTTGGTACTCTCCCTGAGCCTAGTCCCGAGGATCTTTCCTTAGATGCGGGGGTGAGGATGATCCAGGTAAAAGTACTTTGAATTCGACTTGTTTCTAGCTTCCTCCCTTTGTATTTTTTATGATCATCTGATAACCCTTTTACTCCTCGAACAGGGACTGGACCTCATTATACGGACGAGACGCGACATCATAGTTGCTCGCCGTATCATCGATGAGGCTAAGGAGAAGAGGCTCGCACTGGAGAAGGCGGTCCAAGGGAGAGACCAAGTCATCAAATCTTGCGAGTCCCTAATCGCGAAAATGAATGAGGATAGAAAAATCCTCATCGAGAAGATCCAGGTCTTAACCGACAAGCATCAGACCTTGGATACGAACTTCGCAAGGCTTGTGGAGATGAAGGAGAAGATAGAGAAAGAGAGAGAGATTTTCTGCCAAGATAAAATGTCTCTAGAGGAGCAGCTCACCGAGAGCAGGTCTCGACTAAAAGAAGTCAGCGACATCTTGGAGAAAGAACAGTCCACCCTCGCACAGCTCAGAGATGATTCCATCCATTAGGAGGAGGAGAGAGTGGCCTACGTCAAGATGCTATCTGAAGAGGGACCTCGAGCTGTCATGGAGTTTCGTACTTCGCAATTGTATGATGACGAGCAGTATGAGTCATACGATGTTGGTCGCGACTTCGCCTTGAGAGTAATGCAACGGATATCTCCATATTCGATATGGAGGAATTCGAGAGGGTCGCGGCCATCGTCATTGCTGAAGAGAGAGCAGCCGCTGAGAATGAAGTTACGGAGACTACCTAAGCTGCAGGGGTCCTAGAAGTGGGCCCTGAGGTTGAGAGTAGTGATCCTCCTCCTAGTGACGCGCGGGAATGATCGCCTCTTCTCTTTTCTTTTTCTTTCTCATGTTGATTTTGGTTGTTCCTCTATTGTATAACAATCTGGATATCTTCTTTAATAGAATGAATATATTTTTTTTATATTTTGGCTTCTTCTAGTGATAGGTGATTCATATGTTGAATGTATAAATACTTAACTCATGAAAAATGAGTTAGGCTCAATCTGGGGGTCTTGATGACCGCGTCCACGTAGAGATAGACTGATCTATCGATTGAGGCTTTGGCTCTGCAGTAAGCAGAAGATTTGGTCAAGAGAACGTTTGTCTTCTCTTCAGGGCTGTTCTGGTCCAAAGCGGAGCAGCGACCAAATTATGAAATTTATAGTGGATCAACCATAATGGAAGAAATGATCTTTATTCAAATGCGATCCAAGTAGTTAATACATGAATGTTTTACGAATAATATTGAAGTAGATGCTCCATATGCCAAGGGCGATGTTGAACCTCCAATTTATACATTGCATAGCCTTTACATCACATTATATGCATTGTTTTCATGATTAAAAGGCTCATCTAATACATGTTTTGTGATTGTAGGCATGAGAGAGAACTTCATCCAATTGAAGACCAAAAGAACGTGTTTAGATGCATTGGATGAAGATTGAAGGAGGACCAAAGAAAGAAGGAATCAAGTAGAAAAGAGAGAAGAAAGAAAAGAAGAAAAAGTGGAGAAAAGAAGTTCTGACCGGTCGTGACCGGTCGGTCAAAGGAGCCAAACCGGTCGGCCAAGCATCCTATACTCCCTGGACATGTAACAAAAGCAATCCGATCGGTCAAGACCAGTCGGCCAATGGGTCGTTCACCCTGTTGCACTCTCTGGACTCTTCACAGACATGTCCGACCGGTCAAGACCGGTCGGCCAGCCCAGTCCGACCGGTCTAAACCGGTCGGCCATGTGAAAACAGTGTCCTTTCTAAATCGGGACTCCGAATTCTTCTGCGCAATGCGTATCCTTACGCAGTTTCTGGATGATTCCGACACAAACGAGCTTCCTCACTGTAAAAGGACACCTAGGGGTTCTTCCTAAGGTATCATAGAAGCTAAGGGACGTCGTGGGAGAGGAAGGAAGCCGTCGTGGAGCGTCTGTAACCCTCCAAACTCCGATTTTTCTATGTTTTCTAGTTCTTTCATGAGTTTTAGTTGTACTATGACAATGCTCGGCTAGAATCTCTCAGCTAAGGCTGAGAGGTGAAGCTTGTAGCCGATTTCATATTTAATTCAGTTCAGTTCAAGTAATTTTACTTCAAGTTTGGATTTTTGCATATTTTAGTTCCCAAAGTTGATAGTTTTAGATGTTTTATGAGAGTTCATGTGCTCTAGACATGGATTCCTTGTAATTCTCTGAGACTATCATGTGTGCTTATTTATATTCGAATTATAATAATCCTTGAGCAGGCCATAGTCCATAGGCATGGTTGTTACTCCGAAGGCTATGATTTCGAATTCTACATTGATGAATGGGACTAAAACTTGGAAGTTCAACTTAAGTGGGATTGAATGTGTTAAATGCTTTATTTTCCAACTAGATGAGAGATAGGACTTCACATTTAGTTGTGTATCTTACTTGGATTGATTGGATTGACATGAGATTGCTACAAGTGGATCATTGAATGCCTTAGTGCCTTTAAATTACTGTTTTCATTAAAGTTCCTGTTTTAGCATAACTGTTCCAATTAAATCTCTTATTTGATTGCAAACTGTGTTGCTGGAATAGTTTGGAACCTGTTTTCCAATTCCCTGTGGATCGACCTTGGTCTTACCGAGAATTATTACTACATCGCAGCCTTGCACTTGAGGCGAGTGTAACAGGCGACGGAGTGGTCTTCCTCGCATGTCTTCTAGATAATATGTACCTGGTCGTACAATTTTGATAACTCGGTAGGGGCCTTCCCAATGCGGATCCAATGAACGAGCAGGTGTTCAAAGATTTTATCTAAGCACCAAATCACCGAACTGAAAAGCTCTAGGTTTGACCTTTGCATTACGGTAGCGAGCTATACGTTGTTGATAAGTTGTTGTTCGAAGCCGGGATGCGTCCCTTCTTTCTTCCAAAAGGTCGAGATGAAGCCTCAGACCCTCTTGGTTGCTCGTTGGGTCGTACTGCTCGATACGATATGAGGGTACTTCAATCTCGACGAGAACAACTACTTCGGTACCGAAGGCCAAAGAGAAATGGATTTCTCCAATTGACGTGCGAGTTGTCGTTCTGTAGGCCCATAAGATTTTAGGTAGAAGCTCTGGCTACATACCTTTATATTCATTGAGTTTAGTTTTCAGATGATGTTTGATGATCTTATTGACTGCTTCAACTTGTCCATTAGCCTGAGGATGATATGGGGAAGTTTGAATACTTCATATTTTCCATTTCTCACAAAACTCTGAGAACGCAGCGTTGTCGAACTGTCTTCCATTGTCAGTGATTATAGTATGGGGGAGCTCGTAACGGCATATGATGTTCCTCCATATGAATTTAGCAGTCTTCTTTTCAGTGATTGTGGTTAAAGGTTCTGCCTAGACCCATTTGGTGAAGTAATCAACTACTACAATTGCAAACTTACTCTGGCATTTCCTGGTAGGTAATGGTCCGATTATATCGACTCCCCATTGGGCGAAGGGCCAAGGGACATCCATCGGCGTCATCTTCTCAGATGTTACGTGAGCAATTGGAGAATACCGCTGGCATTTGTCGCATTTCTTGGAAAATTCGATTGCGTTCGCCTTCATGGTGGGCCAGTAGTACCCTTGCCTCATTGCTTTATATGCTAAAGATCGTCCCTTAGGATGGTTACCGCATGCCCCCTGGTGTATTTCACCAAGAACACGGTGTGCCTCTTCTGGATGGAGACACCTTAAGTATGGTAAAGTAAAGCTTTTACGTAATAAAGCTTCATTTTGTAAGGTGTACCTCGCAACACGGTAACGAATTTGTCGCGCAGATTTTTTATCGTCTGGGAGTTGTCTGCTTTTGAGGTAAAGGACGATGGGACCCATCCAACATGGGGAGAAATGCACTGCGACTACTTGTTCTGGGGCGACTTGGTCAATACTCGGAGTATGGAGATGCTTGACAGAAACAGATCGTGTTAAATCAGACTCTGGTGTGGAAGCTAACTTCGCTAGGGAATCTGCGAGCTTATTCTTCTCGCGAGGAATGTGAATTATCTCATATTTACTTAGCTTTGCGAGCAGGATAAGTACTCGAGATTTGTACAAGGCCATTCACTCTTCTTTCACATGGAATTTGTCGAGCACTTGATTGACTATGAGTTGAGAGTCACTGTGAGTAAATTCTGTATTGCAAGCACATTCGCTAATTCGAGGCCAACGATCAAAGCCTCATATTTGGCTTCATTGTTAGAGACATGAGTGTCGAAGTGTAAAGCATATTGGAGATGTGATCCGTCAAGAGCGATTAGGATCAAGCCGGCTCCGCTACCAGTGGCGCATGAAGACCCATCTACAAAAAGCGACCAAGGGACCTACTCGCTGGTCGCAGGGTCATTGTTGGAGGTGGAGTTAACGGGGGTCGAATATGTAAATCCAGTGATAAAATCAGCTACGGCTTAGGCCTTAGTGGCGGTTCTTGAACAGAATGTAATGTCATGTTCACCGAGCTTAATTGCCCATTTTGTCAACCGCCCTGATACCTCAGGCTTTTGAAGGACTTGTTTTAATGGATGATTCGTAGGCACCAATATAGAGTGCGCTTGGAAATATGGTTGTAGTTTCGGCTGCGGTCACTAAGGCGAGAGCTAATTTTTTCATATCGAAATATCGAGTTTCGACATCCACCAGTGCTCGACTAACATAATAAACGGGCCTCTGGACCCCAGAATCTTCTCTTATTAAGGCAGCGCTAACAACTGTGGAAGATACAGATAAATAAAGGAGGAGCTGCTCGTGTGGAACAGGTTTGGATAAGATAGGAGGTGCACTCATATATTGCTTCAGTTGTTGGAATGCCTCCTCACATTACTGGGTCCATACCAGTTGGTTTTTGCGGTAGTGTGGAGAAGCCTAAAGAAGGGAAGGCACTTATCAGAGGCGCGTGAAATAAACATATTCAACGATGCAATGCGACCAACCAATCGTTGGACATCTTTGGGAGTATATGGAGACTTCATTTCGATCAAAGCTTTTATTTTATCGGGATTTGCTTCGATCCCCCGTTGACCAACCATGAACCCAAGAAATTTACCGGCAGAGACCCCGAAGGCACATTTCTCCCGAATTTAACTTCATCTGGTACTTTCTCATCAGGTCGAAGACTTCCAGGAGATCCGCAAGATGATCATTGGCCGCGACGCTTTTCACGAGCATGTCGTCAATGTAAACTTTCATATTCTTGCCAATCTGTGCAGCGAACATTTTGTTGACCAAAAGCTGATAAGTGGATCCTGCATTCTTGAGAACGAAAGGCATTACTTTATAGCAATATAAGCCTCGATCAGTGATAAATGTAGTATTTTGACTATCAGGCGGATGCATCATGATCTGGTTGTAATCAGAATAGGTGTCCATAAAGCTGAGCAAGGCATGCCCTGCTGTTGAATCAACCAATTGGTCGATGCAGAGAGTCGGGAAACTATCCTATGGGCACGCCTTGTTCAGATCGGAGTAATCTACACACATTCTCCATTTACCATTGGCTTTGCGAACAAGGACCACGTTTGCGACCCATTCTGGATAGTCAACCTCTTCAATGAAATTGACGCCCAATAATTTTTCAACCTCAGCTTTGATTACCATTTGTCTTTCAGCCGTGAACGCTTGCCGACGCTGATGAATGGGTTTATGCCCTGGATCCACATTCAGACGATGGACCGCAATGTTGGGGTCGATACCTGGCATGTCTTCATGAGACCAAGCGAGTACATCTTGATATTCGACTAGGAAATTAGTCAAGTTCGCTCGAAAGACACCGCTAAAAGAGGATCCGATGTAAACCTTCTTGGAGGGATTATCTTTGGATAAGTGGATTTCGACTATCTCCTCCCTCGGGGTCCCTGATTGATGAGCGTCCTCCCTTGGGTCCAACGTTGTTGTTATCGGAAGATTCGCTTGGTCTCCTGTAATCGTCATGATAGGAGCTGCTTGGGCATTTTTTCAATCTTGTATGGCGATTTCGTAGCATGCTCAAGCCTCCTTTTGGTTCCCTGGTACTACCCCGACTCCGCTTGGAGTAGGGAATTTAATGCACAGATACAAGGGGTGTAAAGCTGCCCCTATTTTGGTAAGCGAGGATCAACCCAAAATAGCATTGTACGCTGATTTTCGATCCACCACAAGGAAATTAACGAACACTGTGATTTTGGCTGGACTTTCTCTAAAGGTGACAGGAAGGTCGATACTTCCTTCTAGTGTTACAACTTCGCCCCCGAAGCCGACGAGGGGAGTAGAGAATAGGTTTGAGTAAATTTCTGGCAAGTGTCATTTTATTGAAGGCTTCCAAGTAAAGGACATCTGCGGAGCTACCTGTATCTAACATAATATGGTGAGTTAAATAGTTTGATACCTTTGACGCGACCACAATGGAGTCCTCGTAAGGGAAATGAATTCCTTCAGTATCTTCAATAGAAAAAGAGATTGGATGATGGCTAGGATTTGATGTATCGGACAATTTTTTCAGTCAATAAAATATGTTGAGGCTTCTGAGACGCCTTACGAGCATATACTTTCCTTGAAGCTTGAGAATCTCCCCCGCAAGCTGGACCTCCAGCAATTGTCCAGATTTCACTAGTGGGTTCCGCATCTTCCTGTGGAGGATGATGTTAAGGCGACTTTTTTCTTCGTGATGGGGTATCAGGTTCTTTTAGGCAACCAATCTTATCGCATAACATAATCTCGGAGATGTCCCTTCCGAATGAGAGCTTCAATTTGATCTTTTAGAGATATACGATCTTAGGTGTTATACCCATGATCTTTGTGGAAATAGTAGAACTTTCTCTTCTCTCTTTTTCAGGATCTGATTTGATCCTTGGAGGCCACTTTACATAAGATTTATGCTTTATCTCCATTAATACTTTCTCAAGAGATTGATTGAGAGGTGTATAGTTATGATATTTACCGGATTAAGGCTTCTTAGGGGAACGATCCCGCCGATCGCGTCGGTATTTCCTATCAGAGGAAGAGATCTCCTTAGACTTACGTTTCTTCCCTTGTATACCGTGACGAGCCAAAGCAACTTCTTCTGCATTAATGTATTTCTGAGCCTTGGCCTGGAATTCAGTCATGATCTCAGGAGGGATTTTATCCAGGGCGAATCAGAATTTCTCGCTGGTGATTCCTGCTATAAGGGCAGTGAGGCCTTTATCTTCAGTATAACCTTCAGTCTGGATGGCTTCTGCAGTGAACCGAACTGTGAACTCCTTAATTGTTTCCCCATGTTGCTGCTTTAGATCCGATAAATGAGATGTAGGCTTTTTGGTATGGATGCTTCCCATGAACTAAGAGAGGAAGAGATCCGATAATTAGGGAGAAGGATTCAATAGACCGAAGTTTTAGGATTTGAAACCATGTACGTGCTGCATCCTTTAGAGTTAAGGGAAAAATCCCTACATATAATTTTTGAACTATATCCTTCTAACTCCATGAGAGACCTATACGTCTCCAAATGTTCGAGAGGATCGTCGATACCTGTATATGGGACGATGCTAGGCGTTCGATATTTTCTAGGCAAAGGGGCCTCCATTACCTTGCGGGTAAAGGAGGGTTCAGATCGATGGATTGATGCAAAAGCAGCAGGTGGGAGATTAGATTGATACCGTTGTTCCGTATCAACGAAATGATCTTCGATTCTCTTGAGATCTCCTTCCCAAGGTAAAGTGTAACCGACGTTTCGATGGCAGATCCCTGAGATCGTTGTTGCCGAGAGGTACTGGAGTGGATAGATTGTGGAGGGGGTGCTGGAGTTTGATTGCCGAGTGGTATTCGATTCAAGGGAGGGTTTCGCTGAGCTTGTGGTTCATCTGCAGAATGTCTGGAGGCTACTGGTGCAGATCGTAGTGGCGGCCCTTCTAGAGGTTGTTGCGGTTCAGGAAAATGTTGATCAAACCGATTAGATAAAGTTTGAAGTCCGGCTTTGAGGGTAAGGAGTGTGTCTCCGACGAGACGCATAACGCCATCGTAACCACCAGATATATCGTGAAATGGATTTTATGACGGTAGGTTGGACTCTTTCAGGGGAATCCCCGTCGAAGAGTCTGAGGGAGATTAGGCGCTGGTTCAGGGATGTCAGGCGGAGGTAACATCTGCCTTAAAGTAAAAGGATGAGCTGTCTTCTTAGGAGGCATAGTGGGAGGTAACAATCGGTGATGAGAACGGATTGAATTCCTGAAAAAGTTCTCACAGACGGCGCCAATCTGTTAACGTCTGATTCTAGTAACAGGCTCCTCCAGACGTTCACCCTCCTTCAAGGAAGCTCTTCTCTAGACTTGAAAGCCAAAGAAGAAAAACTAAGGGTGGTCGGCGCTTGGCCGTTGGCCCTCCGAAGCTTAAGTTAGATGTGATTTGATAGTAAGATGAAGTGTGAGACGTAGGCTTAGAGATTGTGTACCTTTATCATCTGTGGGGCCATCTATTTATTCAGATCCGGGTGATCCAGTCTGTTATGCAAGCTGTTAAGATCACTGCTGATTTAGGGGGATAAGAAGCTTATCCTGTTAATCCTTAGATAAGAAGATGATATGGCCACTCTAGATGTCTAGCTAATCACGTTCCTCGATGGAGACCCCTCGTGGTCTGGGACTGTGAATAGAAACAAGCCAAAGCCAGCCTATACGGGCTGCTGGTACTATGAGACGAGGAACGTTCCCAGCGAACGACCAGCGACCAGGGCTGCTCGGATTTAGGAATATCCTCGTTAAATGACCAGGGAGCAGAGCTTCTCGGATAGTGAAGGTATCCCAACCCGACGACCAACGACCAGGCCTGCTCGCATATTCGGCCGCGTTTACGCGATGTGCGAGCTGCGACCATAAAGGCTCATTGGTCGAATGATCGGGTCGTGTCTTTATGGAACTAAAAGGCGCTCGCGGGTCTCGGGTGTTAAATCTTTCCAACGACCAACTTTATCCTATAACACTAATGCCTCAGCTCCACCGATCAATCACCTCACATGAGATGCTCTTAAGATGCCCAAGGTGACAAGAGATGGTGTGAATTCTTTACAACTAGCAAGAGTTAGTTGCCTAGAGGAATTCCACCTAATGTGATCTTTAAAGAGGTTTAGACAAAGGATTTACCTATAGTTAAGGTGCCCAAACTTCTAAAGATCAAGAGAGAGCAAGTCCATCTTCACATGAGCTTTGAATGCTCCATCTTGTGATCAAACACAAGGAAAATGGCTTGGAATGCTTAGGATTAGAGCCTAATCGTGTAGGCAATCAAGGTGGCTTATAATGCTCCAAAATCTCTCCCATCCCCTAAAAATTGAGCCCAGCCTTTAAATAAGAAAAGCTCAAATGGTCATAAAATGGCTGCCAATGGCTCTATACTAACTGATTGGGACCCGATCGGTCGAATATTGCTGACCAATCGGTTGGTTTTGGCTTGGACAGATTGGCATGCTGCTGTCCAAACTGGATTGGTCATGTAAGTGTTAAGCGCAAAATGTGAGTGCTAAGCACAATATAGTTGTCATATTTCGTAGACACTAGTTTAGTGCATGAGGTTGTGTGGTCAAGCCAAGTTCTTTAAGAAGACAAGTCTCTACCTTAACAAACACATCAAGATCAAGTCTATCGACTCTACAACAAGATATGGAAAAGCTATGAAGATAAACCATACATGCCAAGGTAATATTGACCATAGGGATGACCTTAGGTTAAGTGTTTTCGTATGACTTTTAGTTAATAACTCTAATCTTTTTTATAAAGTCATATTTTAGGAAATTCGGCTAGCCTAACCCTGTGTTCAGTCAGCCCAAGAATCTTCAGTCAAGTTTCCAGCAAGCTTGATTGATAACTTCTAGAGCTGTTCGGCCAACCCAGCCTTGTGTTCGGCCAGTCGAACAGGCTTCGGCAAGCTGAAGAAACTTTAGTCAAGTTTCCAGATGTGAAACTGTTTTTTGAACTCGGATATCAGGTCAGCCCAACCCTGTCTCGGGCTAGCCGAAGCTCACTCAGGCTAGTCGAACTGACACTCAGATCAGCCGAAGTTTGAACGAAATCTTATCCCGCGAAATCTCATAGCCGTTGGGATAAAACGGTTGATTCTTAGGTCAGCCGAAGGATATCTTAGATCAGCCAAAAACCTAACTCTTCTACTATAGATAGAGCTTTCTTCACTCTATTTTTCATCAATCAAAAGTACGAAAATTACTATCTTTTTTGTGATAAAGCTCTCCAGTATAATTTAACTATTTCTTTTAAATTCCTATTTTATTTTATAGCTGTTTTAGTTCTCTTCTCATTTAATTTGATTGTGTAAAGAGAAGATCATTCTCATATTAGACAAACGAAAACTGAAATTGCAGTTATAAGAAAACTCTTTTTAGAAATTTCTAGATCCATCTTGTTCGAGTTGTATTGGTTTATCTTCTACAATGATAGGATCGCTGCATTATTGAAGCTTCATCTCTGCTAAGCTTCATCTCTTTCTACAAAAAGAACGGTAATACCTTTCTATTACTTTTTTATTTTTGTTTAAGATAGCCCGTGAAAATCTCAAATCAGGTTGTTAGTGATTAGCCTATGAAAATCACTTAAGGTTATTGATTAGCTTGTGAAAATCATTTGAGGTTTTTATGTGATAAGCCTGTGAAAATCACAATCTCTGTATCGGGTTTTAAAGGTGAACCTGTGAAAACCTTTACATAGTGGAAAGCCAAAATTACAAGGAGAAGTAATTTTGGGAGTGGAGTAGGTGGAAGTTGTTTTTAGCATTGAACCACTATACCTCTTTGTGTCGTGGTGATTGCCTTATTGATTATCTGTTTATGTGCTTGATTATTTATGAATCCTTAAATCGTGACATAAGATTGTCCTACTTAGATTTCTAAGTGATATAAGGTTGTCCTACTTAGTTTGCTAAGTGGAAGGTTGTACTACTTAATCTCTAAGTGAAAGGTTGTCCTACGATTTAATTTAATGTTTTCATATTGATCTCTATTTGCTTACAAATTGATTAATTGTATATTCTTGCTAGTCCTGTGATTGATTCTCTGATTTATTTTAAGATTACAAGAAGCAGAATTGAATTGAGTTGTCTTATTCACCCCTCCTCCCGGCTAGGACATTTATAGCTTCATCCTTTTTTAAGTGGTATCAGAGTGGGTTTCCTCTTTTATGAAGTTTCAATCCAAAGAGTTAGATCCGGAGCTGTAAGATGTCTAAATTTAAAAGCTTATCTGTTTCTAGGCCACCTCCTTTTGATGGTACTAACTATTCTTATTGGAAAGCTAGAATGAGGATATTTCTAAAATCCAAGGATGAAAGTGTGTGGCAAGCTACATTAGTAGATTGGACATCTCCAATTATTGAAGTAATAGATGATGATGGAATTAAATCTATGAAACCAGTGGCTTATAACCTATGGACCACTACTTAGAAAAATGAAAATAGTCCAAATGTTAAAGCATTGAATGCTATAACTTGTGCTCTTTCACCTGATGAATTCAAAAGAATTATTTCATATGAATCAGCTAAGCAAGCCTGGGATATACTCGAAATGACCCATGAGGGTACTAATATTGTAAAGAAGTCTAAAATCTAACTCCTCACAACCAAATTTGAGGAAAGAAGTATGGATGAAAATGAAACATTTATGGACTTCTATACAAAATTAAATGATATAGTAAACTCTATGTGAGATCTTGGAGAGAGTATTCCAGAAAGTAAAGTTTGTGCTAAAATTCTGAGATCTCTACTATAGACACCCCACCTTCGGCTACAATGTTGGTAGAGAGAGCTGAGTGAATAGAGGACCATACCCCCAGATCCCATGTCCAAACCCAGCCAAACTCACCCTTGTAAGCCCAAATCCATAGCTCAGCTCAAGCATGAACCCAGTCAACTCACCCCTAAACATCAGCCCAAAAAATCCCCCATAAGAAAAACTAGTCAAAAAATCCTAAAAAAAGTCAACCTTGGTGAGTCAACCCGCTGAGTCAAATCACCGAGTTAACCCGCTGAGTCAACCCATCGAGTCAACTCACCGTGTCAATCCATCTCCCAAACCCAGTCAACTCACCGAGTTCCAGAACGGCCGTACGGGCGGCCCTCAGGGTGCTGCCCAAACATATTTATGGGTTCTGCCACTGCCCGCTGCTATAAATACCCCTAGCCCCTTCTCATTCAAGCATCCCTCAAGTCCCAAAAGAAATCCCCTTAGTCAGAGTTCATCTCCACCCTTTTAGCCCATTCTTTCACCAAGGAGAGCCCGAGTGAGGAGAGCCTAGCCCTGGTCCAACTCAGCCTGACCCTGGTCCAAGTCTCCCAAGCCACCCAAGTCTTGATCTAGCCACTCGAAGCCAACCCTTGCGACACTTCCGTCCATCCAGCTACCCTTTACCAGCATTATCTCATTCGCATTTAGCATAATTGCAACATTTACTTTTCTTCCAACCCCCCTGCTTATCATGTCACTACAAGCACTTTGATCATTCAAGCACACAACATGCATCCTACATAAAGCACCTGTCAGTTCGAGCGTATGCTCTGGGCTTGCCTGTTAATGGAAACCTGCCCATCAGAAACTCTTACTGTTCAGACCTGCATTCATGCATCAGTCACTACAAGCACTTTGACATTCAAACACACAGCATGCATCCCGTATAAAGCACCTATCGATTCGAGCGTATGCTCTGGGCTTGCCTGTTAATGGAAACTTGCCCATCAGAAACTCTTACTGTTCAGACCTGCATTCATGCATCATGTCATCCATGAGAATGTACGAGGACTAAATCAGACTTTCAAGTATTAGTTCGATTCTGTGAAGTAGAGAACGTACCTCAGTACGGGCTGTGTGTGGGGTGCTTAACCTCTTCCCACCCTGTAACCGTGATCCCTTACCTCGAATCTCTAGCCGCAAATCAAATGGAGTCATTTTAGATGAAGGAATCTTCAGATTCCCTTCTCTAACGTTTCTACGGGGTTTAGCCAACTGTAAATTCGAAATAACTGGCTAGTGGCGACTCTGGTCTTATACAAACTCATCCAAACACATCCAGCTTAACACGACAATCGAACAAAGCCCTCGAGAATGAGGCAAGCCAGTGGCACAAACGGCGATTCGCATGCACGCACTCCTCTTCTTTTCCGAAAGGAAGGGAGAACGTCCGGGAGCGCAGAACAGCGAGCGTCCACAGAATGACGACTCTGCTGGGGATATGCTAGTCCCACTAGTCGTGATCCGACTTGAAAAATAGAATCCTTCCTATGCTTGAAAGTCATTAGTCCTCATACAATCTCATCCGCATAGCATTCTACCAAAAAAAAAATAGAATATCCCAAAACCCAAAAAAGAGTAGAGTATAGTCCTCACCATTGCGCCTCCTCGGGCTCAACGTCTTCGAAAACAACTTCCCTTCCACGGCATAATCCGCACTCGGGCTCAGCAAGTGTTGAGCTCTTAATTGTGCATATTCTAACCCCAATTCATCACTCATTATGCATGGTTTGCATGTTTGAAAGGCCCATCTAATACATATTTTACGGTTATAGGAATGAGAGTGGCTTGGCTCAATTGGTGACCAAAAGGGCACATTTAGGAGCCTTTGATGAAGGCCCAAGGTGGACCAAAGAATGATGAAGAAAGAGAGGAGAATGAGGAAGAAAGAAAGAAAGAAAATATGAAAAAAATGAATACCGACCGGTCTTGACCGGTAGGCCAGGAAGGCCTGACCGGTCTTGACCGATCGGCCAGTTGCTGCTCCCCTCTCTTAAAGCTGCTGGAGCAAGGACACATGGGCTAGACCGGTCAAGACTGGTCGGCCATGCAATTTCAGGTTTCCAGATTTCAAACAACAGGCTATTCCCGTTTTTGGTTTTCGGCCCATTTTTTTGGGCCCATCTTGATGATATTTAGAAATCAAACATATCCATGTCGAAGAAGAGCTTGACGCCGAAATAACCTAAGTGGTTTCGTGTCGATCGGAGCTACGGATTAACCGTGGTGGCCAAAACAATACGAACTGTCTAGAAAGTTCTAGATTCGCTGTTCAACATTGGAATGGTCTAGGTGGCCTGTCATTGATGATATGAAGAATCTACTTTGACCATCTTCTAGAACACATCCATATATGAATAATCACAAAGTTTCAGATCAAAAGGATGAGTGGTTTGATCGTACCGGTTGAAGAAAGATGGATCATCTAGAAAGATCCAACTGCACAGATTTTATAAAAGGCCTGATTTTTATAATTTTCGGACCACATTATGGAATTGTTTTGGACAATCTAATCCGTCTATCATGTAGAGGAGGAGGTTTTCTACCAATGTTCCAAATTTGAGATCAATCCGACCTCTGTACACTCCGGAGCCTTGAAAGCAAGATGACTGGTTCTGAAGGTACCCGAATTGTGCGATTTTGAGAGGCGGTCACTGATCTGATTGGTGGGCCCATTCAGAAGATAATCTTGGAAATCTAAATCATCTATAAGGAAGATCACATTACAAAGAAGCTACAAATCAAATTTGAAGGCAATCCGACCATTGGTTAAGCCGTACGAAGCGAAACAATATCTGTTATGTTGTGGTACTCTTGCTGTATAATAAAAGGAGGTGTTCTCTTCTATTCCGAGGCAAGCAAAGACGTGGGAAGCAAGGAGTTCAAGTCCTAGGAGGCTACCTAGCCTCCTACAGTTAGTTTTTCTTCCTTTTCTAAGTTCTAGTTCTAGTTTTAGTATGTTTTTTCTTAGTTAACCTCTTAGCTAGAGCTAGAGGTGAAATTTGTAGTTGGTTTCAATGCTTTAATTCTTTTATTTCAAGTACCATTTTTCTTAATTTTGGATTTTGAACTTCTAGTTTGAATAAAGTTTGGATTTTTAGATGAATTATGAGAGTTTGTGTACTCAGAACATGAGTTCCTTGCAATTCTCTAAGATTGCCATGATGAGTTTGTTTCGATTCGAATTGTAGTAACCTCAGAGCATGCCATAGTCTCTTAGCATGGCTGTTACTTCGAAGGCTACAAGTTTGAGTTCTATGTGCTTCATTAGAACTAGAAATTTGATTTCCAGATTTAAGTAGGACCGTTTGTGCTTGAATGCTATATCATCCAATTAGATGAGAGATAGGACTTTGATTCCAATTGTGTTGTACTTGGATGAATGGATTGGCATTGGACTACTACAAGTGGATCCTTGATGCTCTAGTTCTTCTTAATTTCAGATTTTTCTCTTTGATGTGAAAAATCATTTTCCTAAACTTCTTAGATTCTAGTTATTAGAGCAGTTGGAATTGTTTACTTCTTTCCCTGTGGATCGACGTCGATCTTACCGAGATTTATTACTATATCACAGCCTTGCACTTGAGGCGAGCGAACAGCAAGCCATGTCCGATCACGAAGGGGAAACTCACCTCTTCCCCACCCTCGAGATGGCCGAAGCGCAACCTCCAGCATAACCAATTGAGAATACGCCAATCATGCAAGAATTGGAGCAAGGAATGAGAGCAATGCAAGAGATGCTCTTGCAATTCATGCAAGCACAAGCTACCGCAGCAGTCAACAACCAAGCTGGCTCAGTTCAGCAATCTCAGCCGCCATGCCGGATCCCTTCGGCCTCCAGATCAAATTAAGCACAACCATTGGAGTCTGCCCAAGACTACCAACAACAGCCATCTCAGCCCTTCACTATGGGGCATCCTCCTCAATATCTTCCTGCACAACAAGACCGTCTCAGAATGTTCCTGTCGCAGGAACTTCCAATCAACTTCCAGTCAATCTTATAAGCAACAATCTCAATAGATTCAAGCATGTTCCCGCCGATGGGACCCCTTTTCTTTCTCAACATGTCCCCGTCGATGGGACTTTTACTCAATTTCAGCACATCCCCGCCGATGGGATTTCAATTCAATTTCCAGCAGCAAGGACAGCACTGGCGAATGCCCACAATGGGGGTCAGTGTCAAGCCCACATCAATCAGTGGACAGTGGCGAATACCCAACAAGGGGGTCACTTCCAGCATCTCAGCCTCCTACAAATAGGAGCACTTTTCAATTCCAGCACATCCCCGCCGATGGAATTCCAGTTAATTTTCAGCAATCTTCAATTCAGCAAACTCCAGTTAATTTCCAGCAAGTTCCAGTTCAACCTTTAGTACAATCTCCAGTTCAATTACAATCATTTCAAGCACAAGTTCATCAGAATCCAGTTCAATCATCAAATCAATTTCAGCAACCCGCGGTTGCTTTCCAACAAGCCCATAGGGTCGAAGACATCGGCCACTATGCTGAAGAAGAACATGCCTTACTCTGAGAGGCACCAGTCGTTCGAACAGATCACCCAAGACTGGACGAGTTGCGGAGCAGTTCCAGATCTTGCAAAATCAGCTTCAACGACAGCAAGGAATCGATCTACCTTCGACCAAGTTCAGAGACTTGTGTCTTTTTCCAGATGCTCAGATACCTCAAAACTTCGAGGTACCAAAATTCAAAAGATACGACGACAGCAGTTGTCCCACAGCACATCTCAAGGCTTTTTGTGGAGAGCTGAGTGCAATCTCAGGAAATGAAGGGGCCCTCATTCGCTTGTTCCAAAAATCTCAGAAGGGCGACACCCTAGATTGGTACACGTCATTGGACTGCCATCGCATCAGGACTTGGGAACAACTTTCTCAGGCTTTCGTCAACAGATTCGCATGCAATCTCAACATGGCACCCAGAAGAGCGGACATCGCGGCTCTCAGGCAAAGGAGTGATGAAACGCTATCAGCTTATGTGGGACGTTGGCGAGCTATGGCGGCCAGAATGCGGACACCTATCGACGACGAAGAACAAATCTCCATGATTGTTCATTCAACATATTCCGGCATATCTGGGTATCTCATCTCGCATCCATATGCGAATTTCTCACAGTTGATCCGTGCTGGAGAGCAAGCCGAAGCAGGAATCCGCGCCGGGACAATCTCCCCATGGCCTCATCAAGCCACTCCATTCAAAAGGAACAGAGTGGAAGGAAGACCCATCGGATATGGGAATGGAAACCGCAACGGTTCTCCTCCTCGCCCGACAGAGGTAAACAACATTAGCACCACTGCTCAAGGCAACCAGTATACTCCCCCACAGGGACGTCAGCAGTATCAGCAGAATCAGGTTCAACATCAACCACCTCGAGGTATCAGCAACCACAAGCACAACCACCTCGATAGCAGCAGCAGTTCAGGAGGAACAGCCAATATTTATACCAGAATAGGCAGAATTATAGGGAGCTCAGGAAATTCACTCCTCTCACTCAACCACTCAGTCAAGTCATGGCCATGCTGGTACAGAAGCAGTTACTCACTCTGATGGCACCAAGGCCTCCTCCAAATCCTCTGCCTCCAACCTACCGAGAAAATGAGTATTGTACCTACCATCAAGGGCGTGGCCACACCACTGATTGATGCCTGACTCTGAAGAATGCCATACAAGATCTAATTGACGACCGCAAGATCCTCATCTCGGTCCCCGGAACTCCTCCAACATCTCCTACCAACATCCTTCAGAAGCCTTGGCCTCAGCATTCGACGGACTCCAGTTCGTCTCGTGGCCCCGCCGTCAACAACATAGAAGAAGGAGAGCGTCTCGATCACTTCTTCTCCCCTATCCAGTCCATTCATGCTTACACTTATGGGCCAATAAGTTCTCCTCCGATCCTGCAAGGGGCAAATTCCTTTCCTCCTTCAGTCTCCGAGCCATTAGTACTCGAAGGAGCACCTCCATATGATATACCAGTTGTTCAAGGGGCACCTTACAGCCATTCATGTTGGGAGCCAGTCATCCTGGAAGAAGTACAGTCATACATCGAGCCCGCATATAAACCTGTCGTTCTGCAAGGGGCAATTTCAATTCAGGAGCAATCCGATCCGCAATGGAGGGATTACACTCATCAGCAGCAAGAACCCGTTGTCTTAGAAGGGGCTCCTCCAATCAAGCCAGTCATATTGCAAGGGGCAAGTCCCGGAGGTGTGTCAATCACACTACGACAGCTGGGACGAACAGAGAAACCCCCGGCCATATCAAGAGGACCAGCATTCATCCCATGGGAGCCTCCCGCTCCAGGAACGGTCAGGCCAGGACCGCAACCTTATGTGATCTATGAAGACAAGCCTCGATATTTTTCCTTCAGCATAGGTAACAATGTAGTCCTTAAGGCAAAAGCTCCATATGAGGAAGATCTGATATCGACACCAGCACCGTTGCAAGAACCAGTGGTCCTAGAAGGCAAGAGAGAAGAAAATTATAAAGAAGTCCCGTTGCACTATCCAGAATGTGCGGAGGTAGGAAACATGAATCCCAATGGACGTTGCATCCGAAGAGATAATCAGAACAGAGGAGATCCCAAAGGCGCTCTCGCAGGCCTCGACAACAAAAACGAAGCCACATATGATGTGGCGACTCAGCTCAAGTCAATCCCTGCTCAAATCTCAGTATGGGAGCTACTCTGCACCTCTCGCACACATCGAGAAATGTTTGCCAAAACCCTGAGCGATGCCCATATCTCCTCAGATACAGCACCTAAAATGATAGCATTGATGATCGGACAACTCCTGGCTCCGCACACCATCACCTTCACCGATAATGAGCTGCCACCAGAAGGGCGCAACCATGGGCAATCCCTCAACATAGCCTTACGATATAAAGACCTGTGCGTCCCGCTGGTCCTTATCGATAACGGCTCAAGCTTAAATGTCTGTCCGCTCAAGACTACGGAGCACTTGGGAATCAGTCCCTCTTCATTTCGACCTAGCACCATATACGTCAGAGCATTCGACAACACTCGCCGATCAGTGGAAGGAGAGGTCGACATAGAAGTACAGATAGGTCCAGAAATCTCCTCTATCACATTCCAAATCCTGGATATATCAACCTCTTTCAACATGTTGCTCCGACGGCCTTGGCTGCACAAGGTTGGAGCTGTGCCATCAACCCTGCATCAACGGGTGAAGTACATCTATGGAAATTAAGTAATCTCTATCCATGAAGAGAAGGAGCCCATCATTCCTTCCAATGCTGCTGCCACTGAACCAGATATCCCTGTCATCGACATCCAGCACTCTGAAGAAGATGTCCCATTTCATAGTTTCGAGTTCGAGACTGTGAACACTATCACCAATCCGGAATCGATGAGTGTGGATCGTGTCTTTTCACCAGCAGAACGTCTGAGCCTCAAGTATAGGATGAAGAATCATTTCAAGTTCAAAAAGGTACCGCTGGTATATAACCAACACAAATGGGAACTCGGGTATAGGGGAATCTTCATGGACAAAAGAAAGAAGAAATTCTGTTGCTCTCTCATTCAATTCATCAGGCCAGGAGAGCCTTGCAGAGA
Source organism: Liriodendron chinense (assembly GCA_003013855.2). Lineage (NCBI taxonomy): Eukaryota > Viridiplantae > Streptophyta > Magnoliopsida > Magnoliales > Magnoliaceae > Liriodendron > Liriodendron chinense. The sequence continues at coordinate 585,804 of ML058565.1, forward strand.
TCCAAGAAGGAACCAACCGACAGCACTACACAAAGGCCTCCCGATGAGCCTATCTTGGGCCATGTGGCCCCCCATTCGATGGGACCAGATTCTTGAACCATCTAAGCCTCTGGAAGAAGAAGGAAAGGATGAAGACGAAGAAAAAAGTCAAATACAACAGCTTCAGGACCAGGGTACTCTGATACCTGCTCCCAACCAGGGGCACAACTTGCCCACTTCAATTCCAGCCAACCAGGGGCACAACTTGCCCATCTCAGCATCAATCAACAAGGGGCACGACTCGCCCATCTCTGCAGAATCAACATCATCAACTATCAGCCAGGGGCAGAAGCAGCCATGCATTGGACCAAGAAAGGGAAATGGCTAGCCCTGGATTGGTCTGATGTCTAGATTCCGAACTCGTCTATCACTGTGGAACCAGACGAACTGCAATGCGAGGTAAGTGATCCGGGAGGGACTGAGTACGACTCAGATCTCGAACCCAACCAGCAAGAAATCATGGTCATTGGGCCAGACTGTGATTCCAAACCCCACCTCTCCAGGAGAAGGATGTGGGGTCCTGAATGGTCATCTGTTTCCCTAACTTTTGAATCAGCCAGAGAGTCATTTGAGGGCTCTAACTTCCAAAAAAAAAGAAACGTCGGTTTAAGCGGCGAGCGGAGCTTTGGGACAATCTGGGATCAATCATGGTCTGCAATGCCCGCTTGTTCAAGGTCCCGTGAATTTCAAAAATCCAAAAAAATTAAAAACTTTCAAAAGCCAAAAACATCTAGCATTTCAATTCCAGAAAATTCTCAAAAACAAAAAAACATTTCTTTTCCTGCATTCAATAATGTGCCGAGTTTGTCTAAAGAGTCGCATGAGTTTGAAGTCGAATCATATGATTTTGACATCGAATTAGACTTCGAGCTCATGGGTCTAGACGAAGCTCGTGATGAGGAAGATGATGACTTGACTCCCGAACTAGAGGATCTCCTCAAAAAATTCGAATCTAAAGCCAATGTTGTAGCCGATGATTTTGAGGTAGTAAACTTGGGGACATCTGAGATCCCTAGGGAAGTACGCATTGGAAAATTGTTGTCACCAGAGATGAAATAGAGAATGATAGAGTTCCTAGCTCTAAGATTGTCCAACTTCACGTTCTCATATGAAGACATGCCGGGGCTCGATGAAGAGCTCATTGTACACCATCTACCAACCAAGCCGGATATGAATCCAGTAAATCAGAAACTTCAAAGAATGAAGCCAGAATGGGCCCTGAAAGTTCGAGATGAAGTCATCAAGCAATACAATGCGGGATTCTTGGTAGTCTCAAACTACCCTGAATGGCTCGCCAACATCGTACCGGTACCAAAGAAGGATGGCAAGGTTCGAATGTGCATCGACTTCCAAGATCTCAACAAAGCCAGTCCTAAAGATGATTTCCCTTTGCGACATATCGACACTCTGGTCGACAACACTGCTGGGTACAAGATCTTCTCATTCATGGATGGGTTCTCAGGTTACAACCAAATCAAGATGGCCGTCGAAGATCGCGAGAAGACATCATTTATCACTCCCTAGGGAACCTTCTGTTACAGGGTAATGCTGTTCGGTCTGAAGAACGCAGGAGCAACATATCAGCGAGCAATGACAGCATTATTCCACGACATGATGAACAAAGAGCTTGAAGTATATGTGGACGATATGATCGTCAAATCTCGCACAATTGAAGGACACATTGAAGATCTGAAGAAGTTATTCAACAGATTAGAAAAGTACAAGCTCCGCCTTAACCCTCAGAAATGTGTCTTCGGTATAATGGGCGGCATGCTCCTCGGCTTTATGGTGAGCGAGGATAGCATCAGGGTCGACGAAACCAAAACCAGAGCAATCATCGAGATGCCCCCTCCTAGAACAGAGAAAGAAATTCGTGGCATCCTCGGCAGAATTCAATACATCAGTCGCTTCATCGCACAGCTCACACCTATCTGTGAACCCATATTCAAGCCCCTTCGGAAGAACGTTCCAAAAGAATGGAATGACGATTGCCAAGTTGCTTTCGACCGCATCAAGAAGCATCTCATGAATCCTCCAGTCCTAGTGTCGCTCACTCTCGGACGACCACTATTGTTATACATCTCGATAGCAACAGAAGCCATTGGATGTGTTCTTGGCCAGCACGATGAGACCGGGAAGAAGGAACAAGCGATATACTATTTGAGCCGAAAGTTCACCGACTACGAGACCAGGTATTCCCCGATCGAGAAAACTTGCCTCGCCCTAGTCTGGGCGACTCAGCGACTTCGTCAATACATGATTGGGTTCCCTATTATCCTCCTCGCTCACATGGATCCGCTCAAATACCTGTTCGAGAAACCGGCACTCACTGGAAGGATAGCTAAATGGCAGCTGATCCTGTCTGAATTCGACATCACCTATGCCACTCAGAAGGCAATCAAGGGGCAGGCCCTCGCCGATCATCTTGCCGCTCACTCTCTCCTAGATTATCAACCGCTCAATACATTCTTCCCTGAAGATCTCCTGCTTATCGAAGGTGAAGAAAGGAAGAAGAAAGATGAGTGGACGTTATTCTTCGATGGCGCAGCAAATTCTAAAGGAAGTGGTATCGGAGCAATCCTCTACTCTCCAGATGATGTCCCTATTCCTATCTCAAGGCGCATAACATTCGAGTGCACCAACAACATGGCAGAATATAAAGCATGCATCGTTGGCTTAAGGGAAGCCATAATCTTGGGCGTCAAGAAGCTACGACTGTTTGGAGACTTACAGCTTATCATCAATCAGACCAATGGCGAATGGAAAACCAAGGACGTGAAGTTGATACCATATCATGTGTATCTTGAAAACCTGATCGAAGAATTCACAGAAATCACCTTCTCATACATGCCCAAAGCCAAGAATCAGTTTGCAGATGCTCTCGCTACATTCGCATCAATGCTCGAGATCCCGAAAGGAGCTTCAGAATGGGAGCTCACAGTCGAAACTCAAGATGAACCTGCTTTTTGCCTGCAAATAGAAGAAGCCGAAGCTGTCCCTGACAAACCCTGGTATGCCGACATCAAGCAATATTTCGACACCCAGGAGAATCCAGAGTCATCAACAGCAGCAGATCGCAGAACCATTCAGCGTTTAGCCAACCAGCTCACCATCAGTGGCGAAGTCCTTTATAAGCGATCCTATAATCACATCCTCCTTTGATGAGTCGACAAAACAGAAGCTGCGAAGATCATGAAAGAAATACATGAAGGAATCTGTGGCCCACACATGAACGGGCACATGATGGCAAAGAAGATTCTACGACTCGGCTACTATTGGCTCACCATGGAGACAGACTGCTGCCAACACGTCAGAAAATGCTTCAGGTGTCAGGAGCATGAGAATCAAATTCATACCCCATCATCAGAACTGTACAACCTGACGACTCCCTGGCCCTTCTCTATGTGGGGACTCGACATCATTGGCAAGATTAGTCCCAAAGCATCAAACGGTCATGAGTACATACTTGTGGCAATCGACTACTTCACCAAGTGGGTAGAAGCAGCCTCCTACACCACAATTGCAGCATCCCAGGTGGTCAAATTCATGAAGAACAACATCATATGCTGGTATGGAATCCCTAGTGCTATCATCACAGATAATGGGACCGCGTTCGTCAACAAGAAGATGGATGACTTCCTCAGCAAGTTCAAAAATTCAACGTCATCGACAAGCCCCTATCGTCCTCAGATGAATGGTGGGGTAGAAGCCGCGAACAAGACAATTGTCAGGATACTCGAGAAGATGGTCGTGACTTATCGAGATTGGTCAGATATGCTCCCATATGCACTTTGGGCCTATCGAACGTCTGTATGGTCTGCTACAGGAGTTACTCCTTTCGAGCTTACTTATAGAATGGAAGCAGTTCTACCAGTCGAGGTGGAAATACCATCATTATGAGTGTTACTGGAAAGCGAAATTGAAGAAGGAGAATGACAACAGGCTAGATTCGATCTGTTACAGCTAGCAGATGAGAAGCGCATGCGTGCGCTAAGTCATTCTCAGTGTTATCAGAAAAGGATCGCTCGGGCTCAAAACAAGAGAGTTCGAAAAAGAAGTTTCAAGGTGGGCGACATGGTCATAAAGAGATTCTACCATCGCACCTTCCGGATCCCAAATGAAAGTTCAAACCCTCATGGGACGGACCGCTGATCATCAGAGAAGTACTTCCCGGAGGCGCCCTCAGACTCACCAGCATGAGAGGGGTGGATCTTCCTGAGCCAATCAACGCCGACAAAGTGAAGATCTTTCACGGGTAAGTTATTCTGACCTTATCAAGAGTTACATTAATAGAGCTGAAGTCAAGAGGTCGAAGCTAAAGCCTCTGAGAAATCATTTTCATCCGCCAACAAGTGTTTCAAATAAGGGATTCAAAAGAAAAAAGAGAGAAGAAAAAGATACAAAAAAAAGAGTAAAAGAAAAAAAAAGAAAAAGAAAAATGGGGAGCCAAAACAGGCACCCGAGGAAAAAACAACCCAAAAGAAGAAACACAGTCACCCTTCCATCCACCTCAGAAAGGTCTGTAGCTAAGATCGACGGCTCTATCACCATAACTTAGGATAAGGGCTGAAAGACTGCCATCGGTCGGAACGATGGATTCCCGACCTCTGGCCGCCGCAGTTATCAGAAAAAAAAAAGATGTGTGCCTAAACAAAGAGGGCGGAGTGAAAACCCGAGAAGGCGCTCCGAGTAAAAACAGTGGGCATACAGCGGACTTGGTGAGAACCCGAAAGGGTGCCAAGGGTAAAAACAGCATAGCTGCCAAGGGGCAGGCAAGATCAAATACCCGGGACGTGGTGAAAACCTAAAAAAGCGCCACAAGCAAAAATGACGGGAAAAGGCCGGCTGTAGTGAAAACTCGAAAGAGCGTTGCAGGCAAAAATGGCTCAAAAAAAGTGCAGGTACCAAGAAATCAGACGGTCCAGATCAGTTCAAGCAGTTGTAGTTTAAGAACAAGAAGAAGTACAGTCGGGAACAAAGAACTCTACAGACTCTGACAATCTCAGGAAGTAACAGTTTTCCATTGCCTACACCTCTAGGGAACTAAAGGGATCTCACACAAGTCAATCTCGAGGCATCAGTCAAAGCATTAGCCAAGCCTCAGTTCTGATTCCTACATCCCGACACAAAATCCAGACACACACTCACAAGACAACTCATGGCACAATAAGTTCTCAAAAAGTTTTCTCTTTTCAATAAAGCATCATGTTTCTTTTACATATATCATTCATCTTTTTCAAAAAATACAAAAAAAATGCATCATGCAAAAATGAATGTACAGATGGCCGACACAATCAATCTCTACCCTCTCCTTCGGCCACGTCAGGTAAGTCCTCTGACTCATAATGAAATAGCCTCTCTCTCAACCTGCTCACCTCCATGCGCAGGTAGTGCACCTCATCTCGCTCAAGGGTACGGATCGCTGTCTCCTCATCAGACAACCTCTGATCGGCAGCCAATCTCCTCGACATCATCTCACAATGATACCGAAGTGCAGAGATCTCAGATAGCAAGTGGCCATGAGTGGCCAAGAGGAAACCAGGATCGATAAATGGGCGCTCCTCAAAGGGCTCATACGAACCAGATGAAGAGCCAGCATCTCCAAGAATATCCTCCTCATCCTCATCGGCAATCTGGTGCCAACAAGGAATGCGCCGGTATAGAGACTGCTCAGCAACCCATTGCTGGTATGGGGCAGTCGCCATCGGAAAAGACCGCAGCTCAAAACCAAACAAATCAGCAGTCAAGTAACTCGCCCAGGATCCATCAACTGAAGACCTAAAGTCAGATGATCTAAACAGAAGTGCTCGACGCCCGATACCCATAAAAGCAAAAAGAGGAGCATCCTGCTCATACACGAACTGCCACAGGAGCCGGATAGGATGATAAGAAAAGTAAGATCGAAATCCTACCAACATCAGAGGAAGGCAGTTCACATCGCAAAGCACCGGAGGAAGTGAAAGCCAAGATGACTCCCAACGAACATTCCAGTCACACAGCTCAACAAACATCCTGCGATACAAGGGCTCGCTCATCCTAGCTGTATGCGGAAGAAACTCCATGAGGTGTCGCATGACGTCAGAGCTATGAATGCCAAAAAATGGTACAGGAACAGTCAGCGAAAGACGCTCCCATAGCCAGACTTGATCACAAGAAGGAAAAGAAGTTCAGCTAGAGCAAAGAAATTCCCAAAAGACAAGAAAAGAAAAAGGAAAGTGCAGAAAAGATACCTGGAGAAATGCACAACAACCGCAAAGGACAAGGGTACGGCCCAGGGCACAGTCAGTGAGCCCATTAAACAGCTCAGCCAAGACAAGAGAAATGATCCCCTGACGACGAACAACTCGGCTCATCACCTCAAAGAGCAAAGGAGTCTAAGACCTGCGCCATCCCGAGAATAGCACCTCAGCTATCAAGCAGAACATCTGTGCATTCCGAGAAAGTAAAGACCTTGCCACACTCCGAGGACCCGAGAAAAGATCATACAACAAGTCCAAGGAGAACAACACTGTATCTTGGCCGGCAGCTGCAAGCTGAACAAGATAGGGGATCCCGAACCAATTCTGTGGCGTGGCAGTCTTCGGCAAAGTCTTTGGCGAAAAATACTGAGTATAATCCCAAGGAAGACCGGTCAAACGCGCATGCTCCTCTAAAGAAGGGCCCATCTCCATGTCGTTGAATGCAAATAAGTTCAACGAGGGGACCCAGTCAATCAGTGCAGCCCCGAGCATCCTCCAGTTAATGTCAAGTCTAGCCATATGGATCAGATCGCCGAAGCCATAGGACTCCAAGTCTCGAATCTCATAAGCTGACAATCTATCAAGCCAAGCAAGCAACTGTGGCGAGCAAGAAGGACGAGGAAGCAACTGACAAGTCCTCACAGGAATCTCCTCCAGAACAAAATGCCTAGGGATCGATGACAGCTCATTAAGGATCGAAAGATCAATGGGTGAAGGAGAAGAAAAAGCTGGAAACTCGACAGACTCAGTAGCCCCTGACCTATCCCTAGTAGCGGCTATGTCTGATATAGTCGCATCACTGTCCGAAACAGTCACGACCTCAGCCACATGAGAAGACTCGCCCGCCTCGTGAACTGAATGTGTAAAGGGTCGGCGATCAGAAGAAGGATGGCACTCTCCATCGAAAAGGCTATCAGCAAAGATCACACCGCACATCGCGGCATCCTGATCAGTCTGACCACTGAAAAATGCATCTGAACCGTCAAGGAAGGCCCCGGTAACCCCGATTGAAGAATCTACGGTCAGATCTGGACCTGCAGTCCTCTCCAGCATGAAGTTATGGATCCAACCATCATCCTGTCCTATCAAAGGAATCATTGGGACATCCACACCATCCATCATGAGGGGGGCATCATCAATGGTCACATCAAGTCCACCCAAGCAAGTGTGTCGCACATCTCGGCCATCATCAGGAGCATCCAGGCCATCAAAGGTATCATCTGAACCATCCAGACCATTCAAACATGAGATCAGCCCATCTATGTCCATTGTGGCCACATCATCACCATTGATCACATCATCCATGCGGCCCACGCTCCAAGGAAGCATAGCCTCACCTATGTACCATCCCCCCATCTCATCCATACCATCTAAAGTTCTATCATCTAATGACCTATCCAAATCTGAAATTTCAGCCATCCCACCATTAATGGAGTCATTAAAAGCTCCATTAACCACCAAGCTTAAGTCCCCATCAATGCTCCCTCTTAAAGCTTCATCCACCCCATCCATTAAAGGCATCTCCCCTTCATCAAAGCTCACTTGAAAATCTGAAGTGGGGGACCCACCATGGACAGCCCCTATATCTCCACCATCCATGCCTTGGGAAAGGACAAAGTGAGAAGAAAACAAAAAGAGAAGAAAAGTGAAGACAAAAGAAAGATTCATGGTTAGATCGAAACCTCGTGTGCACTGAATCAAGGAGATAGGGACAGTGGACTACTGAGAATGTCCGAACACGAGACAGCCCAGACCGCACAAGAGACGAGGCTTGGGCAGCCCCCTGTGGGCCGCCCGTACGGACGGGTCTTCTATCTCTTTGCGGGATTGGTCTATCCGTCTTTTGGTAGGTGGGACTGCCAGTCCATGTCAGAAGATGGCACCCTGAGGGCCACCCAAAACCCCAATCAGCTCCAAATTTCTTGTAAAGCTGATCTGAATCATCTGGAAAGTACCCCACCTATCCAATCATGAAGTACTGTGGCCAAAATGGGTCTGATCAAGTTAAAGAAAAGAAAAACTGATCAAGTGGGGCCCACAAGCAATCTGAGCCACTCAAAGACTAGATCATCATGATCCAAACCATGGAAAAGCTTGCATGGGTCATCAAATAGCAACATCAAGGGTTCGATTGTCAAGAAAGAAGGCTAGAGTCCAAGATCTGATCATCAAGTGTGCCCACATGGCTAAAAAGAGCAATCTGAACCGTCCAAGTCATCATTCGCACCATGGAAAGCCTTCTTAGCCTCACAAAACATCAAGGATAGGTGCTCCAAAGCAAAGCTAAAGTCTACAAAGGGCCCACAGGGCCAATTCAAGCAATTCGGACCACTCAGCCCTGTCAGAAGCCAAACAAAGCAAGGTAAGTATGCCCAACCATAATGTTGGGTCCGAAGACCTTAAACTACGTCGGGATCAAGATCCTGAGGGATTTTTAATAAAAACCGGCATCGGTCTTGATCGTTCGAATCAAGATCCGATGACTCCGGACATTTTTCTAAAAATAAAAAAATGTGTATTTCCAGCATCGCCTTCACAAAGTTTGGGTCCGAAGACCTTAAACTACGTCAGGATCAAGATCCTGAGGGATTTTCAATAAAAACCAGCGTCGATCCCAACCATTCAAGCCAATATCTGATGACCTAGATCATTTCGAAAAAAATGTGTATTCCCGATCTCAACTTGTACAAAGTTTTGGGTCCGAAGACCTTAAACTACGTTGGGACCGAAATTCCGAGAGATTTCCAATAAAAATCATTGTTAATCTTGATCGCTCCAATTGGGATTTAACAGCCTGAAATATTTTAAAAAATCACAAAAAGAATGTATTTTCAGCATGTACATATTTTGGGTCCGAAGACCTTAAACTACACTGGGATTAATTTTCTGGGGGACCTTTCTTGCTTTCAATAAAAACCGGCATCGGCCTTGACCGCTTGGATCAAGGTTCGATAACCCGGATCATTTCAAAAAAAAATACCAAAAAGATTTTAAGCTTTCTATAAAAATCAGTATCAACCTCGATTACTCGGGTTGAAGTCTGGAACTTTTTCAAAAAAAAAGAGTTTCACCATCAATTTTAACTGCGCAAATCTATCCCCAGCGGTCCGAAGACCTAAAACTACACTGGGATTAACTTCTGGGGGCTTTCTTTCCCAACCTGTTCCGGACATGGCTGACACTTGATCGTACGGGTATCCGAAATCTTCTAAACAGGTAAGATTCTAAGACGGGCAAAACCCCGCGACCCTGTTCATGTTGAACGCACCGTGATAGACAACCTTGATTTGGAAGTCGTTGTTGAATCTGACGGATGTTCCCTGTTCCTAAAACTCATGAAGGGGATTAAGGCAGTTAGGAGGTGAAGCGCACCCTCACGGAATTGTGAGCAGCGTAAGGCCCCAAACTGGATTGACAAAGGGAAATGTGAGGATGTGGACTCATTTTGTGGCTGAAGGAGTCCGTTAGACGATACGTGGTCTATGTACATTGCACATGAGGAACAGGCAACTTTGTGGGTGTGTTGACTGAAAACTCTCAAAATCTCCTCATCCAAAGATGTAAAACTACGTCACTTAACTGTGTGAGACTCGTCTTGCTCGCTGACGTAAAATGGATCGGATGCCTTACCAGCAGTAGAAGCTAGAAATGGATGAAAATTCCATACCTTTCCCTACATTTCAGAAAAATCAGAAAATACCAAGACATTGCAAAATCATCTTTCAAAAATCACAAAATATTTCCCTTACTTTCAAACCAAATATTTTCAAAATCATAAAAATATCTCCCTTGCTTTCCATAAACATCGATCTTCACTCGGACCAAATACTTTCAAAATCACAAAAATATTTCCTTCGATTTCAATAACCGATCTCCATCCTGACTACTCAGATTCGGACCAAATATTTGCAAAAATCACAAAAAATGTCACTATCCCCAGCACTGCACTTGTCTCAAACTCTGCTCACTTCACAGTTTGGGATGACGGATCCGATCGCCCACAAATTAGAATCTTGACCAAAACTGGCGACCAAGAACCGTCTCAATCGCATCCATTCACAGAAGAACATCTTGAGGTCTGACGACATCCTTCATCCATTCCCATTAGCAAAGAAACAGCATCTTGGGACGATGGACCTGATCGACCACGGGTCAGGATCTTGACCAACCCGCTGACCAAACACCCGCATCGAAAAAAAAATGCCCAGGGGAGCACAACCCTGCAAACAATAAGCTCAAAAGTTCTCTGCATCCCCAGCAAAAGCAAAATCATCAAACTGAAAGAGAATGAGCCAAACCATGCATCCATCATCAAATATGCATCTCCATGCATCCCCACGCATCGCATCAATCGTCATGTTTATCTGCTTTCAAAATAAAGTCGGTTAGCCAAAGACCCCACAGGCATCCCTGGTGGAGGCACGTGCAAGCCAGATTTCCTATTTCGAAAAGACAAAAAATATTTTCCTATTTGCAAATAAAAACCCCACGGAGCATCACTCCCCAAAGTGGGTATCTTTTCAAAAAGACAAAAAAAATATTCATATTTGCAAATAAATACCCCATGGAGTATCACTCCCCAGAGTGGGTACCTTTTCAAAATCCAAAAATATTTTCCCAGTAGAGCGATCGGCCTCCAAAACATCGAGAGATCTTCCATATCTCTGGGTAGGAGCCGACGCAAAAATCAAATAAGATCCGATGTCTCGCGGTTTCCCCGGAGACCATTGGATCCAATGCACTCAAAGTACGATCGAACTGAACTCCAGTGTCAGTGCGGTCGTACCACATGCCAAGATACGAAAAGACGAAAGCCAAAAGGCTCGGTCAAAGAAACCATTTGAACAGGTGGAAACGATAAATTGTAACCCAAGTATCAAAATCAGCAGGTTGGGTGGAAAGAGTTCACCCGCACATACCTATGCGTGGATGCCTGAAGTACCTTGACTGAGTCAAAGTTTCGGCGTAGTGATCTCCCGTAAGACTACATGGACGCAGGGTAGCTAACCACTTTGACAGTCAAGCGAAACAAGTACTCCTGGAGTGATCCGGAAAAACATCAAACAATCAATCTTTGGGTCGGTAACCTCATAAGACTATGACGGACGCAGAGGCTCTACTGTACCTTTCTAATGTTAGTACTGATCGGGAATGGAAGGGTTGCGATTGGGTACCCAGGTTGCAGCGCATGCAGGGACAATCGTAACGTTCCTCCAAACTCCCGCGGTATGTGTGAGTTATCAGTCTCCAAACAATCAACTGACTCAGATACAAAGGAAAACAAAGATTCCAGACCACAATCTAGGAAAGAACGAATTGCAAACCAAGCATCAAAACCAGCAGATCGGGTGGAAAGAGTTCACCCGCACATACCTAGGCGTGGATGCCTGAAGTACCTTGACTACGTCCAAGTCGGCGTAGTGATCTCTCGTAAGAGTACATTTACGCAGGGCAGCTAACCACTTTGACAGTCAAGTGAAACAAGTACTCCTAGAGTGATCCGGGAAAGCATTGAACAATCAATCATAGGGTCAGTAACCTCGTAAGACAATGACGGACGCAGAGGATCTACCATACCTTTCCGATGTTAGTACCGATCGGGAATGGAAGGGTTGTGATTGGGTACCCAGGTTGCAGCACATGCAGGGACAATCGCAACGTTTTCTCCAGACTCCCGTGGTATGTGCGAGTGATCAATTTCCAGATGATCAACTGACACGGATGCAAGGGCAAGAAAAGATTTCAAACCATGATCTATGAATGATCGGGTCAGAAGTGGGGTGTACACTCACTTTAACATTCGGTTGCGCGCAACCTCTGTCAAAGAGGGGCATCTGTAGACACCCCACCTTCGGCTACAATGTTGGTAGAGATAGCTGAATGAATAGAGGACCATACCCCCAGATCCCATGTCCAAACCCAGCCAGCTCAAGCCTGAACCTAGTCTACTCACCCCTAAACATCAGCCCAAAAAACCCCCCATAAGAAAAACCAGTCAAAAAATCCTTAAAAAGTCAAACTTGGTGAGTCAACCTGCTGAGTCAAATCACCGAGTTAACCCGCTGAGTCAACCCATCGAGTCAACTCACCGTGTCAACCCATCTCCCAAACCCAGTCAACTCACCGAGTTTCAAACCACAGCCTCGGAGTAAGTCCGAACCCCGAACCTAGGAATTTTCTGCTTCAGGTTCGAAGGACATACGCTCCGAACCCGAAGCAGAACGGCCGTACGGGCGGCCCTCGTGGTGCCGCCCAAATATATTTACGGGTTCTACCACTGCCTGCTGCTATAAATACCCCCCACCCCTTCTCATTCAAACAACCCTCAAGTCCCAAAAGAAATCCCCTTAGTCCGAGTTCATCTCCACCCTTTTAGCCCATTCTTCCACCAAGGAGAGCCCGAGTGAGGAGAGCCTAGCCCTGGTCCAGCCCAGCCTGACCCTGGTCCAAGTCTCCCAAGCCACCCAAGTCTTGATCTAGCCACTCGAAGCTAACCCTTACGACACCTCCGTCCATCCAGCTACCCTTTACCAGCATCATCTCATTCGCATTTAGCATAAGTGCAACATTTACTTTTCTTCCAACCCCCCTTCTTATCATGTCACTATAAGCACTTTGATCATTCAAGCACACAACATGCATCCTGCATAAAGCACCTGTCAGTTCGAGTGTATGCTCTGGGCTTGCCTGTTAATGGAAATCTACCCATCAGAAACTCTTACTGTTCAGACCTGCATTCATGCATCAGTCACTACAAGCACTTTAACCATTCAAACACATAGCATGCATCCTGCATAAAGCACCTGTCGGTTCGAGCGTATGCTCTGGGCTTGCCTGTTAATGGAAACCTGCCCATCAGAAACTCTTACTGTTCAGACCTGCATTCATGCATCATGTCATCCATGAGAATGTACGAGGATTAAATCAGACTTTCAAGTATTAGTTCGATTCTGTGAAGTAGAGACCGTACCTCGAAATGGGCAGTGTGTGGGGTGCTTAACCTCTTCCCACCCTGTAACCATGATCCCTTACCTCGAATCTCTGGCCGCAAACCAAAAGGAGTCATTTTAGAGGAATGAATCTTTGGATTCCCTTCTCTAACGTTTCTACGGGGTCTAACCGACTGTAGATTCGAAATAACTGGCTAGTGGTGACTCTGGTCTTATACAAACTCATCCAAACACATCCAACTTAACACGACAACCAAACAAAGCCCTCGAGAACGAGGCAAGCCAGTGGCACAAACGGCGATTCGCGCGCACGCACCCGTCTTCTTTTTCGAAAGGAAGTGAGAACGTCTGGGAGCGCGGAACGGCGAGCGTCCACATCTACCAGATCGATTCAATTCCAAAGTCACTGCTATTTAAGAATTGAGGGATACTGATATAACGAAAGTTCAGGAACTAGTTGGATCCATTCAAACACATGAATTAACATTCAAAAGTTCTAAGAGTAAGTCCATTGCTCTCGAATCTTCAAAATCTATTTCAATCAATGAAAATTCAGATAATGAAGAAGATGAGGATGATATGGCATTGTTGGCTAAGAAATTTTACAAGATTTTCAAAAATAAGAAGAAATTTGAGATTCAAAAATCTTTGAAAAAAAAGAAAGGTAAATTAAGTTTTTGGAAAAACAAAACCAAGGATGCACAATGCTTCACCTATTCAGGTTATGGGCACTTAGCTGCAAATTGTCCTACAAAAGAAAAATCAAAGAAGAAAGGAATAGTTGTAACTTGGAATGATTCATCAGAATCTGAATCTGATTCAGACTCTGATGAATCAGATCAAAAAGGATAAAAAAAAAAAATTCAGAATGCATTTATGACCATTGCCAATATTTTCTCTTTTGAAGACAATGATAACTCTGGATATAAAACATTTAGAAGTGAATCTGAAAATGAAGAAGATCTTTAA